>OW240912.1:34034108-34102111 GCA_933207985.1 Pelobates cultripes | reverse complement strand
AGTAAACTTCACCTACAGTATGAGTGAAGATACAATCTAGAAGCACAGTAGATATAAGAAATAAGAAAATCAGACAACTATGCCCTAAAGTTGGATGTAATCAGAATTTCTTTTGGGTAAAAAAATATATTTTTAATCTTGGTAATATAAAAAGATTTAATAGTATTAACATTAAAGTTTCAACAGCTCTTCGTTCTGCTCGTTTGAAAATGTCAATTCATTGTAAGGGATAATTCTTTACATCTCAAATTTAGCAATACATTTATTGCTTTTTCTGTGTCCTGTTATTCAAGATGTGAAATGCTTGAGTCAGACTTTATCTAAATTGTTAGCTGATGTTAAAGTTGCTAATGTGTTATTTATTAGTGACACTGCAATATTGCCAATCCAATTTTACTATCAATTATTTATCAATTAGCAACACATTCTATAGCTCTGGATGCATCAAGAAAAAAGATTGTAATGTTTTTGCCAAACAAAAACAGACTTACCAAACTAATTTAGAATTCCTGTCCATGAAAAGCTCTGTAGCTTACAATTCATAAGGATATGGAACAGATGAGGTATACCTTACAAACAACCTGTACTGAAAACTAAGAACAAAGAAGTACTGACCAAAATTATTATCATTAGTAAATGATTAAACATATTAAAAACAGTGGAAGAAGGGGTATGGGGGGAGTGTTAAGAGACTTTCTTCACCCTATGTGCCTAGTGTTGAAGGTCATGAAAATCTCCTCCACGCTGTGCATATGGGCGAAGGGTAATAAATACTGAGATAAAGAAGCCTTAGTACTAAAAAGTGCACATAATATATTTTAAATAAACGTGGTTTATTTACAAAAAAACAAAATCAGCCTTTGCTCTAAAATGTACAATCCTAGTGAGTTTTATTCATTAAAACAGAAAAATGGAAAATTCAAACCTGAACTGCAAAAATTAGGCAAATTTCTCCAACATAGCTATAGTCACAATATGGCTATTTTTTATTTATATTTTGGAATTTATTTTACAAATCAATGTTTAGTTAGTAATCTGCTTTGTCCTTTTTCTATTTTTAAATAAATGCCTTCATTTACAGATTTAGCTTCCAGTTTTACCGCTTTAAAAGTAAAAGGCAGGTATGATAGACCGTTTCCATCATGTATCCTTAAGGGGTTAGTCATAGTACTTATATGATTTACAGTAAAAAAGTACGCACTTTTTAAATCATGAATTGGAAAATATACTTTATCAATAATGGTTTCTCATGAATCTTTCTTTTCTAGATTACTTTACAATTATACCAACATCACTTTAAATGTATTATGATTTTGATCAAGAAACATTGCTGTTTTCATGATATCGTTAAGATTCACTAACTTTTCAAACCATACTTTAAGAAATAAACAAAATGAGAGTAAGTAGACTAAAAGTCCAATCAGAGAATAACGTGTTAAAAAAGGAAGCCCTACCTTTAATAAACCTAAAGGAAATTATAATAAACCTAAATTAAATTATTTAGAAGGAGAACCCCTCTTGAAATCCCCCAAAACCCAATGCTAAAATAAAGCAAGGTTGTCCCTATTATACCTCGGCACCGTGGATAAACCACTAATGCCTACCTGAACCTCTGTCCCTTCCTCAACTAGAATAAACAAAACACACTTAAATTAACCACTCCTGACTCCTGACGATGGCATGTTGATACGCTGAAACGCGCGTCAAGCTATTTGTTTATTTTTTTTTACCTTTATTGGTAGCACTATGCACTAGTATTAGTTAATTTAAGTGTGTTTTGTTTATTCTAGTTGAGGAAGGGACAGAGATTCAGGTAGGCATTAGTGGTTTATCCACGGTGCCGAGGTATAATAGGGACAACCTTGCTTTATTTTAGCATTGGGTTTTGGGGGATTTCAAGAGGGGTTCTCCTTCTAAATAATTTTATCAATTTCTCCCTCCTCCTCTCCTTTTACCTCTGTATATCCCTGTTCCTCTGGATAGGCAGCTCAGCATTTTCAGCTTTTTAGCTGATTTTATATACAGTTTTTTCTGTGCCTATATGCCTTCTACTATATGTCTCTAATATAGACATTTAGATTGTTATTTAGCCTTTACCTTCCTCTTATTGGTTTATTCTATATACTATTTCCTTTAGGTTTATTAAAGCTAGGGCTTCCTTTTTTAACACGTTATTCTCTGATTGGACTTTTAGTCCTCTTACTCTCATTTTGTTTATCGACTAACTAGTGGGTTACTCCCACACAGAGAATAACAAGTGGGCTTAGGAGCTATCATCTGGTCCCTTTACTTATAGGGTTCCTTTTGGACCTGCTCTTTTATTATCTTTATTGCTTTATTTCCATACTTTGAGAAACTTCATGATTTTGAATGTTCTGTGACTCATCCACTTGCACTATGATGAAGTTCTTCTATGTTTTTCCAAAGGAAAACAAAAAGCACTCCAAATGGTATTTTGCAGTAATGAAATCCACTACTTTTAGTGAAACCCAGTGACCTTGTAGAAAGGAAAGTTGTTCTGTAACTCAGCGTGTTGCCTGAGTTTACTTAGAAAGAAAAAAGCATTTCAAAGAAAATGGAATTTCTCATACTAAAGAAGGCTTTACAAATCTCAAACTTTCAAAACATACATTTTAATAAGCCAGAAGTGTTTTATATCAAGTTCTAGAAATAAAACGTACATCTTGTTTTTAAATGCATGTATTAGTTTACCATTGAATATCTGTCACAATTTAATGTACTCAGAATGTGCAAGGCTAATTGTTTCTAATCAGCAGAGCTTAATGTCATTCATTTGAAAATAGAAATGTATATGAAATCAAATATCCTGCTGAAAAGACACGCTGTGCAATGATTTTATAAAATTAGCATGAGATTTAAAAGAACAAAGAAGATAACTATTACTAGTTTAATGGGAAAATAAAAATAATGATAATGGAATTGTTTGTTTCTCACAGATTTATTTTTCTGGTATGGGAATGATAAATAATATTTGTATTACAATTTATAGATCACCAACATATTCCTCAGTGCTTCGCAATAATACATAGGGATATAAAATAACACAAACTGATACACAAAGTAATGTTGACAGAAACAAGAGGTGAAGAGGGCTCTGCTCAGACAAGCTCACAATCTAACACACACTATTTGTCTGTATGAAAAAAAATATGTAAGTTTAACCCTTTGAATGCAAAAATAATTTGACCCTAACAATGAAATTGTGGTGGGCATGTATCTCTATTAACTGATGTAGAGCCATAACTAACTTTATCATCTGCCACACTAGCACAGTGGGTCTCAGGTCGAAGTGAGCAGTAACTAGATTGGTGATCTGAGAGTACAACAGCTGTTGCATATAGTGTACAATGGTTAGACTTTACAAAAAGAATCCTGGTGGCTAAAGAATTGAAAAAAATATATAAAAATCCACAATAAAAAAGTAAAAACCGATATAAGCCAAGAGCTTGAATAAAGACTCATAATATAGAAGTCATATAAGTAAGCAAACAGAGCACATCATGTAGTGGATATTACATCCGTATCAGTTAGAATTGACTTAATAACATAAACTTTCCTTTTGCATAAGATCAATTATTATTTGCAGATAGTCACCAAGTCACCTTGTTTTCTCTTTTCATTAGCAGCAATCTCCGTCAGTAGTTATTAAACTCGATGCTACAAGCAGATGCTACATTTTTTAAATCAATATAGATGATTGCAGTATATCACTTTCCTGTAGCTGGAGATCCCTTAGCTTAGATATCTGATTGCCATTTTTGAATCAAGAAGGATTTTCTCTGCCTGTTTGCACAAATGGAAAAGACTTAAGGGGACACTATAGTCACCAGAACAACTGCAGCTTACTGTAGTTGTTCTGGTGAGTATAATAGCTCCCCTTCAGGCATTTTCATGTAAACACTGCCTTTTCAGAGAAAAGGCAGTGTTTTCACATTGCCCCTAGGTACACCTCCAAGTGGCTTAGATGGCCACTGGAGGGGCTTCCTGGATCAGGGCTGCACAGTAAGCAGCCTTGCCATTCAGCATCCCCACGCTCTGCATGGAGATGCTGAATTGTCCTCATAGAGATGCATTGAATCAATGCATCTCTATGAGGAGGTCCTTATTGGCCAAAACAGCATTTGGCCCCGCCCCATGCCGATTGTAGTCAATCCAATGCTTTTCCTTTGCAAAATCCAATGCTTTCCCTATGCCATCCATAAGTTAAACTGAAAAACAAAATATTTAATCTTTGTAACAAATAGAATTTGCATAATAATTTGGAACAGGGTGTAATTTTTTGAAAAAATAGTTCAACTCTAATACATCTCTCAACAACAAGGAGGATGTTGAAGGTATCCAGTGAGGGATATTGTAAATCCATTCAAAATGAGGATAAAAAAAGCTAAATTGTCTTTTAGGCTTGTATATTTTTAAAACATAATAAAAGAGGGATTGTATATATGTGAAATAGTAGGAAAAATAAGGAAGAGAAGAAGGGAAGACCCTGTCTATAACCTTTTGAGAATCAGAGGAGTCCACTAAGTTCCCTGAGTCATAGTCCCATATGAACCTAAGGAGGTTAAATCTGGCAGTTGTTGGAGGAGAAGAGCATACACCCTTCTATGTCCTTCTATTCAGGCAATCCAACTCTTATCATATGCACTGCTCTATATTTTCAAAAGGACAGGATCAAGCAATTGCTGGTTCTAATGAAATAAGGCAGCAAATTGTTTTAATGTGCCCAAATGGGGAGATGGGTAAGATTGAGTAAAAGCAAACCAGAGGTGTATTTTATGGTATCTCTTGTTTTTTAACACAAGAGTTGGTATCCACTGCATACATAGTCAAAATTACCTGCCATGGGAATAATGAGATTGTGTCAGTTTCAAAATTATATTAGTGTATGTGAGATGAAGAAAATTGAACTCTGAATCAAGATGTAGGCATTATGTACCCTTCCATGGAATACATCAATTTACATAATCCTCAGGTGAACATTACAGAATAATTGGGTGAAAATGTTCTAGTATTCCAATTTTTTTAAATAGACAGGGATCCAGGAAGAGTAAGATTATATAAATGTTGCTATAAATTTTGGTATGCAACCCAGCACTTGAAATTCCCTTTTACATTACTTCCATATATGTAGTGCTTGGAGGAAATTAATACATTTGTGCACCCTTGCCAAAAAAATGTATGTCTGTTTGTTTGACTGTTTGTCTATATATCGCTCTAGCTGAAAACATAAAGAACTGTAGCTTGCTGATAGAACCACATCTAAATAACTATATAAACAAACACATTTGTCTGCTTATTCATCTAAGGAGTCCACATTATGTTACGGATACTCTGAAAATGTTACTGGGTTTGTGTTACCCAAATTGAGATTTTTAATATACACAGTCATAAAAGGGATGAGCGACTATGATTTGTTTAGCTCCAAAGATATAAATCACAGAACCTTCTATGAGAGATAAATCAAACTACATTTTCTGATGACCTGACTTTAGACCATTTCAGTTATTGGCATCACAACCATCACTCTATGTATGCTTTCACAGTGATTTCATAGGTCGTGACACCTTTATTTTGGTTGTCTTGTTTATTTCATCTAGAATTTATAGTGATAATGCTTTATACTTTCATTGACCTTTTTACGCAATTAATAATGCAGTACTCCATGCATATTATTTTAATAATTGTTTTAATTGTTAAAGTGTCAGTTTATTCACTTTCTGCAATATATATTTAGCTGATTCAATGCCCATAGGCCCATAATGTATGATTTATCTGTACAATCACTATATACTAGCACCAGTTCTGACATGGTCAATCCAATTAAACTTAAAATGAAAACAAGTTAGAATTGCATTGTGAGGCAAACAAAATGCTCATGGTGATTTTAGTTACTTATAGGTATGGTACTCTTGGAGTGAGACTGGATAAGTGCATATGTTTTTATTGTAATTCAATGATGAGTGAAGATGGGAATTCTTCCTTAAATGCCAATTGCATATTTATACCTACAATAAAAATAAATACATGAATAAATATACATCTTCAAAAAATTGCATATATGTTATGACTCTGTGCCATAACTCATAGAAACATAGACTGTGATGGCAGATAAGAACCATTAGGCCCATCTGCCCAATGTTCTAATTACTTTCATTTGTCCCTGGCCTTATCTTATAGTTAGGATAGCCTTATGCATATCCCACGCATGCTTAACTCCCTCACTGTGTTAACCTCTACCACTTCAGCTGGAAGGCTATTCCATGCATCCACTACCCTCTCAGTAAAGTAATACCTCTGGATATTATTTTTAAACCTTTGTCCCTCTAATTTAAGATTATGTCCCCTTGTTGTGGTAGTTTTTCTTCTTTTAAATAGAGTCTCCTCCTTTACTGTGTTGATTCCCTTTATGTATTTAAATGTTTCTATCATATCCCCCCTGTCTCGTCTTTCCTCCAAGGTATACATGTTAAGATCCTTTAACCTTTTCTTGTAAGTTTTATCCTGCAATCCATGAACCAGTTTAGTAGCCCTTCTCTGAACTCTCTCTAAAGTATCAATATCCTTCTGGAGATACAGTCTCCAGTACTGCATACAATACTCAAAGTGAGGTCTCACCAGTGTTCTGTATAATGGCACGAGCACTTCCCTCTTTCTACTGCTAATACCTCTCCCTATACAACCAAGCATTCTGCTAGCATTTCCTGCTGCTCTTTTACATTGTCTGCCTACCTTTAAGTTATCAGAAATAATCACCCCTAAATCCCTTTCCTCATATGTTGAGGTTAGGACTCTATCAAATATTCTGTACTCTGCCCTTGGGTTTTTACGTTCAAAATGCATTATCTTGCACTTATCCACATTAAATGTCAGTTGCCACAACTCTGACCATTTTTCTAGTTTACCAAATTATTTGCCATTTGGCTTATTCCTCCTGGAACATCAACCCTGTTACGCATCTTATTATCATCAGCAAAAAGACATACCTTACCATCAAGACCTTCTGCAATATCACTAATAAAAATACTCAATTATCTAATATGTCAGTGCTCTTAATATCAGTATTATTACTCAATTCCTTCCCCTACTGAAACAACAACTTAAAAAAAAAAAAAAGGTTAATTGCTTTCCATAGGAATTAAACAGACAAATCTGACAATTCATTACAGGCTATACAAACTAAATAGTTAATTCAGTGGTGATGTATTGACACTTGTTCTGTTATCTCTGATCTGTGCTAATCTGTTATTTTTTTTATATATTTATTTTTTCATCTTTTTGTTCTTTCAATATTTCTTTCATTAGAGTCCCTAGAACAAGCTGTAATCTAAATATTATAATCTAGGCATATATAAGGTATTTGTTACAATAAGAACTGAAACATTATAGGGTAATAATATTCTATTTTACATTGTTATTTTTTTATGTTTATCCCATTCTGGAATATGGGTTAGTCATATCCCATTATATCAAGTCATGACAAGCCATCCACCAGGAAGAGGTTAAGAATACTGATTACATTACCTCTAAGCTATGTTTTCCAAAAACTAGTAATTGCATTTTTTTGTAAAAATTGTGTTTTTAAACATAACATTTAAATTACTATAGTGGAGAGATAATAACTGTATTCAACACATAATATGAATAATAACACTGCCGTTATTCATGAGTTGTATCTGTTTAGAGAAATAAAATAGGATTTGGACATTGCTGCAATATTTTACAATTATTGTTATATCTCTGAATATTGAAAGTTCATTACAGGCCACTAAATGTAAATTAATAAAACAGTGTAATACTATCAGCAGTGTAAACTGAACATTTGTTGTCTTACAAGTTAGTAGGTTTGGTTTATTCATATTAGATTGAACAAATTTCTGGAAGAACCAGGGAATACCAATGTGTCTTGGTACCAGTGACAATGTTAGTGAGTGATGGCAGGCATTCAATTATTAATTCAGTGGGGGCGGGGCTTGGCTGCCAAGCAGAGAGGAAGCACAGGGCTGCAGGCCACAAGCTCCTGAACCAATCCAGATTATCAACAATATTAGCAGCTATAAGTGTATTATAGACATTTTATCAAGCATCCCCGTCTCAGGAATAGCTGAGGAACACAATGATACCAAACAAGCAGCCCCATCTTGCCCTTATGCAGCACAGCACTGTTAGCGGCCTACTGACTGATATAGTACAGGTGGAACGCCACTCTCCTGTAGCAAGTTTAGTCGTGCAATCACACCAGCCATCCTTGTTTTCCCTCTCTGGACCGGCGGGGGTCATCCCGGTTCCCACCTTAGGGATCCTTTCAACAAGCCACCAAGCAATGGAAAAGCTGACTGTCTCCCAGAGCCCTTACTAAAATGGCGGAGGCCATGTGCTCTCCTAAGTCTAAGCTAGACAACATCTTCACCAAGTTTTGGCTGCTGCTGGATTAAAGGCAGCACTTTTTGCAAGATGTGGGCAGAATGGCCACTTACTCAAGAGGTTGCCTGTGAAGCCCAGCATAAAATAAGAGCCCCTGCTTCAAGTTCGGCCCGACAGAGGTGGAGAAGACCAATACTCCTCAAGATGGCGGAAGCAGAGAATTGCCAATTACGGACCGCAGACCCCAAACCTGACCATTACCGGAATCCGCATGACAACAGCAAAGTGCAAAACTCCAGTTTAATCCAGCTTAGTGCTGAGGTATGCAGCACACCGAGGATGGCTGGTCGAGCTACAGGGATCCTACTGGGATTCAGCCATCACCACAATGTGACCCGACATCCCTATTCCCAAGGGCCCTCAAGAGCTTGAGGGAAGCTCTAACACTACTTCACAGACACTACACTACCATGGATGGAGTATGCTTGCCCCCTGCAGGTAATAGGCTGATAGGAGTATGGGGTTGGGAACTTTACCTCAAGCATTATGTTTCACTATTATCCCCCATTTTGATATCTACTAAGCAATTGCCACATTATGTTTTGTTTCACTTTTATTTCACGTTTCCTTCACTTATTACTTTGTAGTACAAGGGGTGACATGACACAGATCTTACCCTGGCACTTAAGCAGAGCTGATTTTTTTGATTAGTTTTGAGGGAAGCTCTAACACTACTTCTGCAAGCGATTTCTATACTCTTTCTGTAGGTCATGAGGCTCCCAGTTGAATTGTTCATCTGTCACACAGGGTTATTTAGCTAAGATTCCACCTATGGCACACTTCAGAGTTTACACAACTAGTCAAATATCAATTGCTTAGTTAATACCCTCTGCCCTTATGGTGATTCCCAGCAGACTAGGTGTTCTGGTAGGTCAGTTCTCATGTACCCTTGTAAGTGAAAACACAACTTATCTTGCCTAACACACTTCTTTGTTTCCATGTTCATCCACAGTGCATAGGTTAGACATGTATGCTTAACTTGAATATAAACTTAAAAGTGTTCTATAATGCTGACCAACTGTTATGATGTGTTTTATCTTATACCTGTATGTGCTGTTGGGGCATAGCAGGTTTCTGTTATACTTTCATGCATAACAAAAATAAAGAATTATATAAAAAAAAAGGTTAATTCAGTAAATTTGAAAGGAAACTGAATAAGAAATAAGAGATAAGAAACCCCAAGGTATTATACTATTAGATACTATCACCAGTAACAGGGCCCAGAGCGCTAAGGGGCCCAGCACCGGGAGTTCCACCACTGAGTTGCTGTAGAACTGTTTTTGCTTTGTAATGATGGCCCTCTCCAGAGTCCAGGACTCTGACCTCTCAGGGGCCCAGCCCAGTGTGCTGGATATCGCCCACAAGGGGCATTGTTATGTGCCGCGGCTCTTTAAAAACCTAACCGGCCCATGTGATGTTGGCCAGCTGAGAGGAACTGACAGCTTGTCACTTCCACCCAGCTATACGGAAAGCATGCCACAAGGGAGAGGAAGCACAAGGAGCAGGGGGAGAAATGAGTGAGCTGCTGCCACACATCAGCCTGAGCCAGCACCTTAATTAAGCCACGCTCCTACAGACAAAAGTAAGCTAACAGAAGGATGGATGTAAATAAATTATGACATTTTTATGTGTGTGTGTGTGTATATGTGTGTTCATATCAGTGTGTGTCAGTGTATCTGAGTGTGTATGTATATGTATCTGTGTGTCACTGTGTGTATCTGTGTCAAGGTGTGTGTATGTGTGCCTGTCTGTATTATTGTGTCACTGTGTGTATATGAGTGAGTATATGTCTTTCAGTGTGTGTATCTGAGTATATATCTTTGTGTCAATCTGTGTATCTGAGTGTGTGTATGGGTCAGTGTGTATATATGTGTGTGTATGCGTGTCTATGTGTGTATATATCTGTGTAAGTATTTATGTATGTGGTAGTATATGTGCATACATCCCAGTAAACACCAACACAGCATGCAAACAAACCCCTACAATCTAACACAAACATTACATATAAACAAACAAACCCTTGCACTCAAACGCAAACATTACATACAAACAAACCCCTGCATTAAAATGCTAATATTCTATGCAACTCCAACACTACACACAAACACACACCTGCATTTAAAAGTCAACACTACTTAGAAATGCATTCCTGCATTCAAACGCAAACACTATACACAAGTACACCACCGCATTCCAATGGCAACAATACATACAAATACACCCCTACGTGCACACAGATACTCTATACAAAAACATGCTTATATTCAAACTCACAAACACTGCTCACAAATACAACCTTGCAAGGATGGACAAATGGTAGATCTTCAGCTGGCATGGCATTGTGAGAGTTGTATGACAGATGGTGATCTAGCTTTTTGCCACTCTCGCGCTAGAGGGGGCCTAAAGACAATTAGTTTCACCACTGATGCGTATGCACTTCACTGGAAGTGAGGGATCAGTAAGGTTAGTACATGCCTGAATTGTAACAGGGTGATTCACTAAACTCCAAATGCGGACTGCAAAATCACAATACGAGTCTGAATTTGGTCCGTGTTTCAGCTGGACCAAAAGCTGAAGGACGAATAAAACTGGAACCCAAATGCTTCAAATCTGAGTCCAGAATGTTTAAAAAAAAATCTGAACTACTTGCCTTCTAGCAGTGAGACTGTAAGGGTTAATTATCTGGCAGCTGGCCAATGCTTGCTAGCCAGCCAGCACATACTTTTTTTTTTTTTTTTTAAGAAAGAAAGAAATAAAAATCCTATGGGAAACAATAAATCCCATATTACTAAAGGAGAGGTTTAAAATGTGCCTATGCACCTATCTTTCATGGGGCACATGAGGGCATATCTACTAATTGAAACTAGTGACTGGGCAGCTATCCCTAGAACGGCAAACATAAGCAACTGATTAAAAAAACTAAAGGCTTTCCCATGCTTTGAATTCTCATTAGAGTGCCCTGATTGATTTAATTGTTCTTTTTGTCAGTCACATTATATTTCTCTCTGAACAGTGCAGTGACTTGACATTTGCACAGTCGTTATTCGGCATGTGCTATAAAATCTTAAACTTAAATAAGACACAGACACCGTTTATACTGTTGGAGTATAAAGTCCACAGCTTTATTAAATTATTATAATAATAAATTAACATATTTAGGGTCATTGTCCTTATAGACATTATGTTACTATCCCCCCACATAATACCCCTGACAATGACCCTACCACTTGAACAATAAATAACAACCAAATAACATTTAACTTGAAACACACAGCCTACCAAAGAGGCCCGATATCATAAGGTTAACTGTAGGAGTGTACCCAGACACCCCTACACCCCCAGGTTCATAGCCACCGAAGAGCTAGAACCTACCAATACTTATTTCCATCCGGCCTACTCCAGCCTAGACCTTGGCCTATCCAGTTCCAATTCCACGCCGGAACAATTAACAGGTAAGTGAAGCTCTGATTAAAATGGTTCCTATCTAAAATGGCCGCTATTTAACTACCAATAACCCCACCCCAAGCTCCATTATCCTAATCCAGCCCCTTAACTCCATGCACCTGCCCACTCTCTGGCTCTGTCAAGGCCCACTCCCCCACTGCGTTGCTCCATGGGCTTCATTTCTTGGTTTGAAGCCTCATTCTGCTAGGGGCAAAGAATCCATTGGAAATTCAGACATTTTCACCAGATTTTGTAAAGGTTAACACTATCCAGTGTTTAGCAAAAAACCCTGTAGTTTTTGTGTTTTTGGAGCACTGTGCTGATTTTGCAGTTAAGTATAATGTTTATAATAATGTCATCTGCACCTGAATGAAAGGGGATCTTCTGTGAGTGTATAAATGATGGCTTAACTGGTGGAAGAAATGTAAAACTAGTCAAAAAGGGATGTGCATAAATGACATTACCAGTTAAGACAAAGTGCTGTTAAAATGTGGGTAGTTGGGAAGTGAAAATAGAGAGTAAAAAGACATTTGTTAAAAGATATTCAAGTAACCTAACAATGACCTAACAATGACTGGTAATGCAAAAAGATTTATTATGAGAATGAGTAAGATGTAGCAAACATTATTATTAAAATAAATTAAGACTTTAATCATGGGAGATTTTAAGTGGCCAGACATTAATTTAGATGTAGGGGAACAAGTCTTGAAACTGTTTATTGGCACGTTCATGTCTTTGATGGAAGACGCTACAAGTACAGTAGAAGCTATTAAAGGACCACTATAGTGCCAGGAAAACATACTCGTTTTCCTGGCACTATAGTGCCCTGAGGGTGCCCCCACCCTCAGGGACCCCCTCCCGCCCGGCTCTGGAAAGGGGAAAAGGGTTAAAAACTTACCTTTTTCCAGCGCTGGGCGGAGAGCTCTCCTCCTTCTCTCCTCCTCCGTTCCTCCTCCTGGGCTGAATGCGCACGCGCGGCAAGAGCTGCGCGCGCATTCAGCCCGTCGCATAGGAAAGCATTTACAATGCTTTCCTATGGACGCTTGCGTGCTCTCACTGTGAAAATCACAGTGAGAAGCACGCAAGCGCCTCTAGTGGCTGTCAATGAGACAGCCACTAGAGGATTAGGGGGAAGGCTTAACCCATTCATAAACATAGCAGTTTCTCTGAAACTGCTATGTTTATAAAAAAATGGGTTAACCCTAGAAGGACCTGGCACCCAGACCACTTCATTAAGCTGAAGTGGTCTGGGTGCCTAGAGTGGTCCTTTAATAGCTATTAATACCTAAATATAAATAGTTCTATGTAGGATTAACTAGGCAGCATTGAAAGAATTGTTGCACGTTTGGTAATTATTTTTTCCTCTGCTTATGTAATTCATACTAATTAAGTGCTTATGGCAACCCTTTAGACTTATATTAACATTTGACGCTGGTACCCTGGCAACCAGGGCTTCCTGTTTGGCCCCGTCCTATTTCAAGGTCTATGCATTTATGGTGGGATGACTGTAGCTGGAGGTTTGGGCACAGGTTACCCACTTAAGGCATCAGACCACAACATCATTGAACCAGATCTTAACCCGCGCTGGGAATGACGTGCCTGTATGGTCAGGTTTTCCCTAAAGTGAGTTTTTCTCCACTGTGAGTTTTTCCTGGCCCAGATCACAAGGCAGACAAGGTAATCACATACCTTGGTCGACAGAGGAGGAATAGGTATTATTCACAATGGGCATTGTATTTTCACAATTTGTTACATGGGTATTGTGAACAACAGGAGGGGTTGATGGGAAATGAATTGTTTTACATATGCAATGCTTAGCGACTATTACCCTAGACATACAGAGCCATATAAATAAATATATATGTTAACCTTTGGATGTATTGCATAATGAGATGTGGATTTAATAGCATATATTATCCTGTATCTACAAATACCTGCACAGGCTCTCTTTGATGGTTTTGTGGTGGAAAAGGACAAGGAAATAGAGGTGAAAAAATAGTTAAAGTCCCACAGGTGTAATTAGCACATCCTTGTTTGGCACTATCACCTGCAGTGACAGAAAAGGGGACTTATCATAGATACAGGTAAATAAAGGGTTTAAAAATGCCTTTGCCTTAGTTAAGTCTTTCCATGTCTGCAGGGGTTATAAGCAATAATTTCCTCTCCTGTCTGCAATCTGTTGCAAGCACAAATTACCTTTATTTTCTCAGGGCAAATTGACACAGAGAAACTCAGACTGCATATTTATGATAAGACGTGCTATACATGCGCAGTAAAAATACATCAATACGTAATGTTATATGAATAATTCACTGAAAGTTCTAGATTGGTTGATTTTGTCTTCTGTTGTATACACCCCTAAGAAAACCATGTTTCATATAATACAATGCACACGCATTAAAAAGCTTTCTTGAACTTCATAATGACTGGCGTACATTCATTGTTCATTGCAGTGAACATACATAGAGGCAAAGGAAAGCAGAATGGGTTAATGCATAAGTCCATGGCAGCGTAAGGGTTTCAGACCCAGTAGAATTTTGCAGCTTAACATTTTATTTACAACATAAAGCATGTAAAGGGACACTCTTGTCACCAGAACCACTACAGTTTAATGCAGTAGTTCTGGTGTCTATACCATGTTCCCTCCACCTTAGCAAAGGAAAAAACACTGCCTTTTCTCTTAACATTCTTCTATTTACATTGCTGACTAGTTACACTTTCAGTGGCAGTCACTCAGATGGCATCTAGAGGTGCTTCCTGTGTCAGTGTTGCACAGTGTGCAGCACCTACATTCAGCATCTTCAAATATCTCATATAGCAGAATAACAGAATAACAACCTCAAAAAGTTACATTAAAGCAAAAAAAAAAGGCATGAATTTAAAATATATTTTTTACTTCCGTCATTCATTGGAAAGGTGCTTACTGTGATTTACAGATTTGAGATTTCTCATATAGCAGAATAGTAGCATAATATCCTAAAATATTTAAAATATATATATTAAATAAAATAAAAAATAATAAAAATATCAATTGATACAAACCTTAGAGTTAGGAGAAGGCATTCATTTTAAATAGTATTTACTTCTGTCATTCATTGGGAAGGTGTTTATGTGTTAAGTTTGACAGAGATCTAAGATTCTTTCTCTGTTACAGAATTCCTGGGCAATCAGTCAGTGATTCGTCTATGTTTGGCAGTACACATAAAATTAAACATACAATGTTTAAATCCTTAATGTAGTTGCTCTGGTGTCTAAAGCATGTCTATAGCAGACTTTTCAATGTAAATGATGCCTTTTCAGAGAAAAAGCAGTTTTTACTTTGCTGCCCAGTAACATCTCTAGGTGCAGTCAATCATTCTGTCACTAGAGGTGCTTCCTATTTCAGTGTTGCACTTTGTGTAGTACCTATGTTCAACTGAACGCTGTCCATAAAGATGCATTGATTTTTTTTTCAGTGCACGAACAATAGAATCCCAATGATTTCCTATGGGAAAACATTGGATTGGCTGAGATTGTTAAAATTGATGATCTTAGCCATAGATGTGGGGCCAGCCATGGCAAGACTCTGAGGAGGGCAAGAAACCTAAACTGCTACTCCTGCACTATAGTGTTAGGAGTACATGTGTGTTTCCTAACACTATGAGTACATGTTTAGGAGTACATGTGTTTCCTAACACTATCGTGTTCTTTTTAAATAACCAATGTAATACTAGTGCTATGTAAGAAGCGTATGTACACCAAAACAAAATTATATAACTTTGACTCTGAGTGAAATTATTAGTCATGAAATGAACATAATTTAATTCAGTAAACAATAAAACTCCAAACTTTCACTATAAGTGTATAATAGTGGCAAATTCCTTGGTGAGTGTCTTTACACTCTCCACTATTCAGATATCATAGAGCAATTCCATAATGTAGTATAAACAAGCAATAGTGTAATTCCATCTTTAGATGGACATGCACTGCTGTATATGGCCGTCTCGGGATAAAGACTAAAATGACAGCACAAAGGGTGCCCTTCAGATGTTTTGGAGAGCTAGAAGCCACCCTTCTCACTCAAATGGACTGAAGACTGTGGAGCAATGCAGTAAAAAGATCAAGGCAAAATGCAAATAAACTCACATTAAAAGTATAGTTACTACTTATACTGTATACTTATACTGTAAATAATTACACATGTAATCCTTCTAATTACTGATGGTCTCACAATATTGTCTCCATTCAACTAGTTTAGGTCCGTAGAAGGGTTTATCCATAAGTCACGGGAGCACAATACAATATAAAACAATCATAAAAACAATACATTACAAAATAAAATACTACAGTACATCTCGCCTAAAGTCTGCCTTTATATATTACATTTGCCATATGCTCATTAATGAACTAATAGGGATGTATATCTTGTTTGTCCTTAACATGTTCCACTTCTTGTGATGCTGCATTAGATTATATGTTCAGCATTAACCATATGTGCATTCCAGCATGCCAGTACATGTTAGAGAATGCATGTCTGCTTTCCGCACATGCTGTATACAGTTCTCATACAGTTCTGCCTTTGCACATGCAAAATCACGCAATTCATATAATTTTGGAGAGCCTGTGTGTTTGTTAATAGAAATACCATAGAAAATGTACTTAATAGTCAATTTTTAGTAGAATTATATATATTATCCCAATTTTCATAATAATATCAATGAGATTTCAAATCAATTACCCTACAATCAGCGTTTCCCTTCAAGCTTAGACAAGGTCAGATGGAATTCTTAAATACTTACATTTTGACTGATGTGTATATGCTGACCGCTCATGGTCGACCTAATACTTTGAGAGTCTTATTATTATCATTATTACTTTATTTCTTTAACATTTTTGTTTTAACATTTCTGATTAGAACATATTTAGACTTTTTTCAAATGCTAACTTTGCCGTTAATTATCGCCCCCTGGTTCCCCTCTCCTCTTCCTTGATCACTTTGCTGCCTGGCTACCCTACCTCCTCTCTTCTAATAGTCCATCCCTAATTCTTGGAGACTTCAATATTCCCATTAACCCACCTTTGACCTCAGCAGCCTCTAAACTACTTTCAATTACTTCCTCCCTCGGGCTATCACAGTGGGCTAAATCTCCCACCCATGTAGCTGACAAAATCAACCTCATTTTCTCTTATTCATATACAGTATCTAATTTCTGCAACACTCTATTTCCTCTCTCTGATCACCACTTCTTATTGTTTGATCTCAAGTACCCCCTCACCCAGCAACCTCAGCCTAACCCCCCTCAACTAAGAAGGAACCTCAATTATAACGACCTCCAGCAACTGTCAGCTGATATTGATTCACAACTGCTATCTATCCCTTCCCTCTCCTGTCCCTCACTGGCCATCTTGACATACTACACTACCCTCACCTCTGCCGCTCCAAACATGCACCTCGAGGAGGGCACGCACCCTACCGTGGCATACTAAATCAACATGCTACCTGCAAAGATGCTCTCGTTGTGCTGAACACTCCTGGAGGAAGTCTCGCACCTAGGCAGACTATCTCCATTATAGATTCATATTGTGTTCATACAGTGCAGCACTTGACCTCGCCAAACAGTCATACTTTTACTCTCTCATTAGTTCATGCTCCCGCAATCCGAGGTGTCTCTTTGACACCTTTAACGCTCTTCTTTGCCCTGCTGTGGCCACCCTCCAAACTAAGCTTACAGCCAATAGCTTTGCATGCTACTTTACCGACAAGATTGAACAGCTAAGGAAAGAATTCTCCCCACCTTGCCGTTCTCTTTCTCAACCAAACATTGATCATGCCTTTTCTACCCTTCAGACTTTCTCCCCGGCCACTGAACAAGAGGTGGCTGCACTTCTCCTTTCCTCTCGTCCCAACACTTGCCCACTCGATCCTGTCCCATCTCACCTTATCAGATCTCTCTCCACCTGTCTTGTGCTTTCCTTAACACACATCTTCAACTGCTCTCTCTCTATTGGCTAGTGGCGTACATACAGGGGTCGCAGCTGCAGCTGGGCCTGTCACTCCACAGCACCCGGTTGCCCTGCATCCCCCTGCGACCAGGTACCCACTGCCATGTGTTGCAGCCTGGCCCGCGTGGTAAAACCGCTGGGGCCACACGTGAAGGGGTTCATCGAGTGGCCCGTGCTATTAGGGCCACCCGATAGCTTTGGAATTCAAGGGGGCCCGGTCAGTGCTGCGGCGCTTTTACAGCGTGACCCCTGAGATGACATCAGAAGCTGGGAGTAAGTGACTGCACGGTCACTCCTTCCAGCTATCAGACAGAGCCCCGCGGGAGGAAGAGAGAAGGGAGTCAGAGTTGGAAGAAGTGGTGGACTGCATACATCTTTATGTCTAAATTTCCAATGTTTATTAAATATATTATTACTAAGTAATGTCTCCTCTTGTTTTGCCTTGTATCTCTTGTCTTGTTTTATTTTGTTTTTCCAGTTCATGTACAGTCCTGTCCTATACATGCCTTGTTCTGGTTTCCCTCATGTCTTGTGTACATGTTCTGCACTCTGCTTTCTGTCCTGCTCCAGTTCTGGGTTTGTCTAGACTAGTCTTATCTTATCTTGTTTGGTGCCTGTTCTAGTCTTGCCTTGTTTCTAGTACTGGATACATATCTGCTGAAGAACCTCCCTATCCAGATCCTGTGAGGTCTGCATATTTTCTCCTAGTTACTGGGATCCGCAGAAGCTGCATCAGGGCCCTGGTATGTGGCCGCACAAACCCTGGTGCTCATCACCAAGGGGCATGTGGTTACCCTGCACAAGGCCCTGATTGTTCTTTTCCACAAGATTAACTCCTATCATCATCAGGCACTCAGGGGTCCCAGTCTCCATACCGCCACCCATGACACTGTATGTATGTGTGCATGTATGTATGTATGTATGTGTGTTTGTTTGTATGTGTGTGTCTGTATATATTTGTCTCTGTGTGTGTTTGTATGTATGTGTGTTTGTACAGTGGCGTACATACAGGGGTCACAGCTGCGACCGGGCCTGTCACTCCAGGGGGCCCGGCCGCCCTGCGGACCCCTGCTACTGGGTGCCCGCCACCATGTGTGTAACCACTGGGGGGGGAGGGGGCCACGGATCAGTTTTCACACTGGGGAGTCATAGATTGTGCTACTGGCATTGTCCCTGCTGACCTTAAATATGCCACTGTAGTACCTATCCTGGAAAAAAATTCTCTTTATATTGCCTCTCTTGGCAAACTTATTACCTCATTTGGATTCCACTACCACCTGTACACTGATGATACCCAGATATACATCTCCCCTGCCGTCCTACAATGTGTCACTGCTTGCCTGTCTTCCATCTCTGACAGGACGTCCTCCCGCTTTCTGAAACTCAATCTCTCTAAATGGAGCTCCTTGTCTTTCCTCCTCTTTCGTTCTCCTTTCAAGTTGCAAGTGCGCTGTCTTTGCGTCATACTTGATTCTGGCCTCATCTTTGAGCCTCACATCTAGTATGTTGCCAAATCCTGTAGATTCCTTAAAACATAGCCCGCATCCGCCCCTTTCTTACTCAAGATGCTACCAAGGAGCTTGTCCATGCTCTAGTAATTTCCTGCATGGATTATTGTAACTCTCTCCTAATTGATCTTCCCAAAAGCCTCATTGCCCCGCTACAGTCTGTAATAAATGCTGTCGCCGGACTGATTTTCCTCTCTAGTCGGTCCTCTCACACCTCACCCCTCTGTCAGTCCTTACATTGGCTTCCTGTATCCTATATGAGTCAATTCAAAGTGCTAACTTATACCTATATAGCACTGAACAATTCTAGCCCCTTTTATATCTTTTCACAGATCCATAGGTATGCCCCTTCTCGTTCTCTCCACTCTGTCAGTGACCTTCTCCTGTCCGCTGCTCGCACCCAATTCACTCGCTATGGCCAACTCACACTTGCAGGACTTCTCGTGGGTGGCTCTCTTCCTATGGAATTATTATGGAATAGCCTGCCCACCGCCATCAGACTCTCCTATAGCCTTAAAACCCATCTCTTTGGGAAAGCTTATGGTCTCCCTGAGTAACCTCTACCTAACATACCTGTCTCTTGCTCTCTCCTAAAGGGCAGCACTTTACTCTCTCCTCCAGCTCTGTTTCACTCCCACCTTATTTGATTGCTATTTCCTGTCCAAAAGTGTTTTAACCCCCCCCCCCCCTTATAGACTGTAAGCTTGTTTGAGCAGGGTCCACTTCAATCTATCATTCCTGTAAGTTTTCTTGTAATTGTCCTATTTATAGTTACATCCCCCCCTCTCATATTATTGTAAAGCTCTAAGGAATATGTTGATGCTATATAAATGGTAATGATGATAATAATAATAATAATAATAATAATAAGTAAGATAAATATGGCTCTCATTTATGCCAAGTCTTCAATAATTGACAGACTGATTTCTTTCTTCTCTTATTTTTATCTACCTCCATTTCCTCTTTTTTTTTCTTAATGTGACCCTTAAATTATTGATTTATATTGTTTCCTGTACGGTATCACCTTTCTGGTCTCCTAATATAATTGTAAGTCCAATGAGAAATAAAAATATATTTACTTACTTTTTTCCAGTGTCAAGGCTCCCTCAACTTTACTCTCCTTTGATGCCAATACGGAGGCACGGCTATCTCTGGCAATCGTCCAATCCCATTGTAGACCCAATGTGCATGCGCAACCAGTGCACTAGTACATTCAAGTTTCCCCGCAGAAAAGCATTGTACTCATGTGACCATATTTTACTGGGTCAGTGAATCGGAAGTACATCTAGTGGCTATCAGCATGACAGCCACTAGAGGTGGACTTAACCATACAATATAAACATTGTGGTTTAAAAAAAAAAAAAACTGCAATGTTTTACATTACAGGGTTTAATGGACACGACCACTGCAGTCAGACCACTGAGATGTAATCAGTAAAGTGTTGATATTAGCATGAGGTATATATCTATTGATTTCAGTATTTTATGGACACAGTACTTTCCTATAAAGTATCCCACAGAATCCTTGTCTTAAAGCAGTGCACAATTTAACTTTATTTTTATTAGATGTGAAATGTGTTGTAACAGATCTGCACAATTTGTTTCAATCAGTTGATTTTCTGATTATAATCTGCACCTAACTTGAGGCAAGATTCTGTGAGCAAACTTGGTTTTAGTGTTTTAACTTAATTTACTTTAATAGGTATTATAAA
The DNA here is from genome assembly GCA_933207985.1 of Pelobates cultripes. NCBI lineage: Eukaryota > Metazoa > Chordata > Amphibia > Anura > Pelobatidae > Pelobates > Pelobates cultripes. The sequence goes on along the minus strand of OW240912.1, from coordinate 34,081,024 downwards.
TTGCAAAAACATTGTCCTTAGGAATAGACTTGCATTGATTATCTGAGAAAATAGTTTTAAAATAATTTAGGATTCACCACCATCAATGACAAATTACATAAAAATTTCCTGCCAGCAAGTTTTGAGGGTAATATATTTTCTCAGTGAAATGGGATGGCAGTTGACAGGTCATTAATGGGCAGATTTAGGAATTGCAAGTTGACAAAGAGTCACATTGTGATTGAACTGAAGTATGACAGAGGTAACCATTTAATCTAAGGCTTTTAGCTATTCACATAAAAAGATGAACGCATAACAAGGCCATAAGCTGTCATACAAATAAAAGGGCAAAATAATTAAAAATATATTACTTGGGTGCACTGACAGATTGCATAGCAGTTTTGAGCCTTTGTACTTTCCATTTGGCTTGTGTTTATCTTAACAGTTGATTGTATATTTAACAGAAAAGAAATCAATTTAAAAGTATAAAAGAATCACATTAAAATATTATCATACTGAAAGGAGATATGTCCTACGTGGTACAAAGATATACACGCGTACTTCCTTTTGCATTTTAAAACACCTTAGTACATTGAAAGTATTTTATGTCAGTTATAAATGATGAGATATCCTGACATACATTACATTATGATGTGAGTGACTTTTAATAATATTTTCTGACTTTTGGTCAACATTGTGTGACTGTTATCACAGAGTTTATAATCGACATTTCCCACTTCTTTTGGCCCCAGAAACAGCAAAAGTTAGACAATTGTATTATCTAAAAACAGAACCTAAACCATGATTTCACAGTTAATCTTGTGTTATTAAAATCAATAGGCCAGTATTGTAAGGTTAACAAGAAACAAAAAATATAGCTTTCAGGGGTTTTCTATTGAATTACAAGTTAAAGCTTTGAGAAGGTCAAGCTCCGAAGATGGCATCAAGTGCATCCTGGTGCAGGGCATTATATAACCAATACCTATGGGAAATAATTTTCGAAGTGCACTAGCCAGCAACTATGAAAGATTTTTAAAAGCTGCTTGTTCAAGTGAAGCATGCAAGTGATGCAAGGATGGATACAACGGCATTGCAGTAGAGGCTGGTCCCACGGGTAAGGTGGGATAGCACTCTCCAGTTCTTGTCATAATAAAACAAATCTTGGCATAGTAGGTACTAATGATAAGTGTGTGTGTTAGGAATAAAAGATGATCTGCGTGTTGTGATTATATCTGCAGTGTCTATCCCCCTACATTTATTGATGCCTGGAGATGCTGTTGAAAGGCTAAGCAACTAAAAATGCCATGGTTTAAGGACATTGTTGTAAAGCAAAAATGCCAATGTTGTGGTACAAACACCTCAGTCTACTCTAGATGATACACTATTGGCTTTGAAGAGGGCTGTCAGATCCTGGATGCCCTGAAAGACAGGCCTGTTTTCTGGAGTTGTTATTGAGTGACAGCTTCATTGGGTCTAGTTAAAACTTTTTAAAGTGGCTGCTGTTTCCCAAATACATTCATAAATATGTTTATAGTGTTGAACGTGGCATGGCATCTCATTGGATCAACGGCTGACTACATTTAATTTAGTATAACTCAGCAAGTCAGCGGGCCGTGATTTTCTAACTTTATTTGTGAACCACAGGGTGGAACAATGTGCTTATCAGTGTACTGCCAAATATATACATAATATTTATATTATGTATGTTAATCTAGTTTGTTCTCCTGATTATTTTTTAAAGGAAAATACTCAGATGAGCCTAACCATCACATTGATGACCAAAACCATCTTATTTATTTATTTTTTAAAACAAAGTGAAATGGCTGAACCAGATGTTTCCACGGTTCACAAGTGTTCTGTCTTGCCATCTGCCTATTAATTACAAAGTTACAGAGAATAGTAGTGAATTCACTTTCTAATTCAATTGAATTTCACATATCCTTTTCCACGTAAACCCTTTGTCTGTGCAGGATTTTGTGAACTATGCAATTAGATTAGTTGTACTCGACTGTAGATTGTTTTTATCCTGGGTAATTCATTACATGATTTTGTGTAATATGCCATGCAATCATTTCACTTTTGTGGCAAATGCCTCAAGAAATACATGGATGCCTTCAACATACTTCTAAATGTGAAATAGCATTCATAATTCATATAAATAACTGTTTAAAAACAGCTCTACTTTTATTGCAATTCTGTGAAATGAGGACCAGACCATCATGCTGGTAGCTATGCCACATGGACAGATCATAAGTACTGTATTTTTCGCTCTATAAGACGCACTTTTTTCCCCCTCAAAAGTAAGTGAAAATGTCTGTGCGTCTTATAGAGCGAATGTGTAAGTTTACTTACCTATATTGTAGCGCGGGCCGGCAGAACAGCGCACACCGCGGTAAAGGAACTTAAATTTCAGTTTCCAGCCGGAATGAAAGGAAGTGCGCACTCAGTGTGCGCACTTCCTTTCAGTCCGGCTGGGTACAGGAAACTGAAATTTAAGTTCCTGTACCGTGGTGCACGCTGTTCCAGTCGATCACGCTACAATACAGGTAAGTAAACCTACCGGGGATCAAAGGGGTAAGATAGGGGCACTAAGGGACACTATGGGAGGTAAGGGAAGGGGTGAAAATATCACTATGGAACACTATGTTGTAAATATATATAGTTCAGTATTGTGGGCGTTGGAGTTATTTTGACAGTTATCTCTTGTTTTGAAAAGGAAGCTTTTTACTGTGTTTTAAACGTGATGTAGAACAATTGGGTTTGTGTTGGTATAGAATTATAAGGTTATAATCTGTTCTCAAGGCTCCCAGAACAAAACACAGTGGGAGCTATATTATACTTGTTTCAGTGTGTTTTGCAGGCTCAGAGAAACACACACAGGAATAACCCCAGACCTAGTCTGGGCATTTGGCAGATTGGAAGCAGTAGAGGGTCATTCTTGGTTGGATAGAAAGCCATCTGCAATATACGTTTTAGGAAGTCTACCAAGTAATCCCTGACTGGTTCCTTTAATCACATGCACTGGATGGGAAGTACAATGTAGCTCTTCAATAATAGTTATCATGACAGCAGGCTAGCAGTAACATTTACACATGCAACCTGACATCCTGGATGAGGGGAGGGGGGGAGAACACTATTTGACAAGGGGAGGGGGGAGAACACTATTGGACAAGAGGAGGGGGGGAACACTATGGGACAGGGGAGGGGGGTTAAAGATCACTATGGGACAGTGGAGGGGATGTTAAAGATCACTATAGGACAGAGGAGGGGTGGGTTAAAGATCACTATAGGACAGGGGAGGGGTGGGTTAAGGATCACTATAGGACAGGGGAGTGGGGTTAAAGATCACTATGGGACAGGAGAGGGGAGTGGGTGTTAAGGAACACTATGGGACAGGGGAGGGGGGTGTTAAGAAACACTATGGGACCGTTTGTTCAGAATATTTTTTTTCTGGATTTTCCTCCTCTAAAAACTAGGTGCTTCTTATGGTGTGGTGCGTCTTATGGAGCGAAAAATACGGTAATACATTCTTGACCCTGATAATGTTTAAAAAAAATACTGCACATGGAGAGACCTCATTTATCACACTAGAGTATCCATTCTAACTTTTTCCATCAACAACTTGTGTAACCGCTATGGTTCCCTTATATATCACTATAAAGATTTAGAGCATAGAATTTAGCAGGGCTTGCCGTACAGATATCTTTAGCCATAATATTATATAGTTAGTAAGAGTTTGTATACCTAAAATATATAAATAATTAAAAATGCAATAACAAATTGTCTTGGAAGCAATAAAGTTTTGCCTTTTGAAATGATTTTATTAATATATATATACATATAGACATATAAAAACTTAATAATCAATTATGATAATTTAGAGCAGAGGTTATATGATTAAAGTATATGCTTGCAATATCAGTCAAATAGAATAACATACTCTCTTGAACAAGTCAACCTTTCAGTCTTGTAAGATGCAGCTGCATCAATTCCCTCCTTCGCTCTAATATTAATAAGTACACATATATTATTAGCCTAGATTTTTAATTCGGTACTGTTAGGAAAACAAAAATACAAATCTACCTTAAGCTGGCAAACATTAAATGAAATAGGAACATCTTAATCAGTCTATTGTCATGACCTAGACATCCTAATCTATCTTTGGACTAAAGCTTAAAGATAGACATGACATAGGAAATGCCTTGAATTGGTGTCAAATTAACCTAGGACAAGATTGTGTATTAACATCTAAACATCTAATGCACTGAAACAATATTTCCCATTTCTAACATCTTATCAGTTTGTAAAATATCTTAAAGACAAAGTACATGGTTTAAGAAACACAGATCTTTATTCTAAAAAATGTGTAATATTTGCATATGCCCTTAACACGTCTAAACCTCTACAGGTGTGATTGTGGGGACATAACAGACATACTGTATGATATTGAGCATGATATTTGTGCTATGATCAAAATCCACTCAACCATTCCATCCATAGTAAAGTTCTACTCCACTTCTGTGGCTGTTGTCTTTCCAACCTTTATCCTGAACTTGTTAATGCAAACCATAGTATATAGAAGTGTATCTATCTACCCACTAAACAGGCAGCAGTGGCAAGAATAGACAAACCCATTGCTTATCAGGCTTATTTGACTACTGTCTGAACAATAGAAGATATTATTTTGATATCATTCTATCTCCTGGATGAATGAATATTTTGTACTCCAGTTATTCTTATCTGATCTGTGAATGAAATCAATATTTAGTGTCTGTCCCCCAATCTGTCAATCATCTTGTTTTACAATCAATCATCTTATCTTTTTTTTGTGCGAAACTCAAACTCACAAGTCAAACGAACATGCTCATTGTTCATTTTGTGCATTGATTGTTCAGATATATGCCCATATGTTACTTCGGTCTTATGGAATTCAGATGACCTGCTGATCAACCTAATTTCAGACAGAGGGCATAAAATAGATGTAGGTAGGTAGGTAGATAGACAGACAGACAGATATATAGATTGATAGATATATAGACAGATAGATAAACAGTTAGGTAGACAGAGAGGCAAGTATATTAACACACAAAATAAAACAGTACACACAAACTCACACTACTCGAGGTCTGCAGTCCCAACACATACGATAAAAAAACTAAGAAAAAAGTTACATGTGCATTATCCCAAATCCTTATTCCCATTTTGCAGGATGTACTTGGAAACCAGAGAATATCTGAGTGTGCCTTTCCTAGTTAAACACTTTGCCATTATTATTTTAAAAAAAACAGAAGGTTTTGCTGCCTTTTCTGCCTTTGACACTATTGACCATGTTCTCCTTCTCCAAATCTTCAATCACTCGGTCTCTGTGACACTGTCCTAATTGGTCTTCCCAAAAGTCATATTGCCCCGCTACAGTCTGTAATGAATGCTGCTGCCAGACTGATTTTCCTCTTTAGTCGGTCCTCTCACACCTCTGTCAGTCCTTACATTGGCTTCCTGTATCCCAAAGGAGTCCATTAAAGGTACTAATCAACACCTATAAAGCACTTGCCAATTCTAGCCCTTCCTATATCTCTTCACTGATCAGCAGGTATGCCCCTTCTCGGTCTCTCCACTCTGCCCATGACCTTCTCCTGTCCGCTGCTTGCACCTGTACAGCCAACCCACGCTTGCAGGACTTCTCGTGGGTGGCTCCTTTCCATTGGAATAGCCTGCCTATGGGCATCAAGCTCTCCCCTAGTCTTCAATCATTCAAAAAGTGCCTCAAAAGCCATCTCTTTAGGAAAGCTCATGGCATCACTGAGTAACCTCTACCTCACATACCTGGCCCTTGTTCTCTCTTAATGGGCAGCACTCTCCTCCAGCGCTGCTTCACTCCACCTTGTTTGATTGCTACCTCCTGTCCTGTTCTGTTCTACACCCCACCTCCTATAGACTGTAAGCTTGTTTGAGCAGGGACCTCTTTAACTTATTATTCCTGTAGGTTTTTGTAATTGTCTCATTTATTGTTAATATTTGATAATATTGTAGCATGATACAGAATATGCTGGTGCTATAAAAATACCAGTAATAATAATAATAATAATAATAATAATAGTAGCACTCCAATGACAATTAAAATGTAAGCTCACGTGCCATGCCAAGGTAGGGTGATTCCTTCAAATATATTATTTTGAAATATAACTGAATATTTAAGTTTTAAAAGAGTGTCATTTCAACTTGGTTTTGACTGGCCTCACATTATATACAAAAATTATATTTGAGTCTATATTACATGCAAATGTAGCTGTGTGATTATACAAAATCCAGAGAAATTTTCTTGATCCACAAACCATAATAAATTTAACTGACTTCAGCTGCACAGAAAAATAAAGCAAATCTGGAGTCCGCTGTGAAAATTTCATAACCATGCTAATTGGCTTGATTTGATGAAAATAATCCAAAATATAAATAATTCAAAAGCTTCTACTTCATGAAGTGAATTGCTTATATTTTTTTCATTCAACATATGGTGATTTCACTTAGCTCAACATCTTGGTATGTAGGAAGTCTTTTTCATGCCTGATATAAACACTGCCTTAGCGTGCTTTTTATTGTATTTTTTAACTATACTTATTGCTACTATCAAATTCAATTGCTGACTTGGAAATATGGCAACTCATAAAGACTTTCTGAGCATCATGGGAAACTAGTTCACTAATATCTGCAGGGCCAGTGCAAATAAGTCATTGCTGTTCTATGTTACTTTTTTAGTATCACGCAAAAAGATTTTTTTCAGCCATTCACTTGTTGTACATGTAAACCCTAAAAAATGCAAAGAACCAGACTCATTAGTTGGGAAAACTGTATGTTGGTAGGCTTGGTCATGCTGTATATTTTTACAATAGGTGTATTAATAAAAATAATACATGGAGAATGTATATAGGTTGTGATAATTGCAACTAATTCCACTTTGAAAATTTGAATCGTATTTAACTATTAAGATTGGAATGGACTTATATGCAATTGTAATCAAAATTATTCAACCCCCCATAAAACCAGGTTTATAGTACAGGTTAATGTACAGACTTTCAGTTGTTTGGAATAAAGAAATCAAATAAAAGCAAGTGAAATAGCTCAACACAACACATGCTTTAAATAGGTTTGCCAAATTCAACTGAAAATACAACTCATAATGACTTCTTCAGTCTAAAAAATTAAAATACCGGAAGTGGCCAAGCGTTTGAATATCACATTTGACTGTATTTTAGAAATATGGCTAAGTCAAAAGAATGGTTTTAGTAAGCACAGTAAGGCGCGTACTAAACAAAAAGGTTTCCATGACAGAACTCCAAGACGTACACCACTACTGAACGAAAAGCACAAGCAAAGTTGGCTCCAATATGCTCAAAATCATATAAGCCATAGAAGTTTGGGGATTCTGTTCTATGGAGCAATGAAACAAAACTGGAACTTTTTGGCCAAATATATTAGCAGTATGTCTGTAGGAAGAAGAATGAAGCATATGCTTAAAAGAACAGTCTGCCAACAGTTAAGCATGTTGGTGCCTTGGTGATGCTCTTTGGTTGCTTTGAATCACCTGACACTGGAAACCTGATGTGTATGGCAAAATGGATTCATTGTAATAGCAGGAAATCCTAGGAGAAAATGTACTGCCATCTGTGAAGAAGCTGAAGCTTGGGCGTCAATGGATCTTCCAACAAGACAATGCAAGCATAACTCAAATTCCACTAAGGTTGCATTGCAGAAGAAGTCCTGGAAAATTCTACAGTGGCTATCACAGTCTCCTGACCTGAACCCCATAGAAAATCTTGTGGGATTTGAAGAAGGCGTTTGCAGCATTGTAGCGGTCCTTGGGGTCCAAAAACCAATGAGTATCTAGTGAGACAACCTTTTGCCTCACGTAATGCAACACATCTCCTTCTCATAGAGTGGATTGGGTTATTGATTGGGGCCTGTGGAATGTTGGTCCACTCCTCTTCAATGGCTGTGCACAGTTGCTGGATATTGGCAGGACCTGAACATGCTGTCATATATGCTGATCCAGAGCCTCCTAAACATGCTGGTGAGTATGCTGGCCATGCAAGAACTGGGATGTTTTCAGATTCCAGGAATTGTGTACAGATCCTTGCAACATGAGGTGATGGTCGTGGATGAATGACACAACAATGGGCCTCAGGATCTTGTTCAAAATGCCATCAATAAAATGATCATTCAAAATGCCATCAATAAAATGCACCTGTGTTCGTTGTCCATAACATATGCCTGCCCATACCATAACCCCACTGCCACCATTGGCCACTCGATCCACAACGCTGACATCAATAAACCGCTCACCCACACAACGCCATACACGCTGTCTGCCATCTGCCCTTTACAGTGAAAAACTGGATTTATCTGTGAGGAGAACACCTCTCCAAAGTGCCAGACGCCATTGAATGTGAGCATTTGCCCACTTAATTCGGTTATGATGACGAACTGCAGCCAGGTGGAGACCCCGATGAGGAGGACGACCATGCAGACGGTTTCTGACAGTCTGTGCAGAAATTCTTTGGTTTTGCAAACTGATTGTTGCAGCTGGCTGGTCTCAGATGATCTTGGAGGTGAAGATGCTGGATGTGGAGGTCCTGGGCTGATGTGGTTACATGTGGTCTGCGGTTGTGAGGCTGGTTTGACATACTGCCAAATTCTCTGAAATGCTTTTGGAGATGGCTTATGGTAGAGAAATGAACATTCAATTCATGGAAAACAGCTCTGATCTAAGATAAAAAAAAGTGCAGGATTTAAAAATCACATTATTAACACCCTGCCAATCTTAATACTAAAAAATAATATGCAAGATCTAAGACTAAATTATTAGAGAAGAGCAGGTATACAAACTATAGAAGATTTAACAACATGACCCAGGGTTAATTCGTTTGAACAAATATGTATTAATTTCGGTCTCCCGGAAACTGAGAAATTTAACTATATGAGGATTAAAAGCCATTTGAATAAAACTCTAAATAAAGAGAAATGGGAATTCAATAATAAATTAGGAAACTTATTGAAAGGAAAGGACATGAAAAGCCTATTAAATAAATGTAACTCAGTATTGAGACAACTAGAGGGTGACGTGACGTTTCCGGCGATAAAAAAATGGGAGAAAGATCTAAAAATAAAAAAAATTGATGGACAGGACTGGAATAGGCTGACAGTTGCTAGGCGCATTAAATGCCTAAATTTAGTGGAGCTACATTTTAAGATCATTAACAGACTCTATTTTGTTCCTAGCCGTCTAAACAAAATAGACCAGTGTAAAACAGATATATGCTGGAGATGTGAAGGGGGAGTGGGAGATTGTGAACATATTTGGTGGAGTTGCCCTCCACTTAAGGAATTTTGGAAAGTGTTCTTGTCCAAAATTGAAATGATAACCGGATCTAACTTCCCCTTTGCCCCAGAAATGCTTATATTACATTTAAATATTTATCAGTATAATGTAGACTTGCAACACTCTTTTACCCACGCATTAATAGCAGCAAAGATTTCTATTGCTAGAAGGTGGAGAACTAAAAATTTACCGAATTGGGACATAGTAAAATACCTACTAATTTCACAACTTAGGATGGAGGTTTGAATAGAAACCTGAAGAAAATGTTTTTCTTTCACATAAATAAGTGGTTACAAAAATTGTTGGCAGTAGATTAATATACATAGAAGAGGAAAGGAAGAGAAGAGAAAAGGAAGAGGGAGAAAGGGAGGGAAAGAGGAAAGAGAGAAAGAAAAAAGGAAGAAAAGGGAAGAAAGAAAAAAAAGGGAGGAAAGGTGAGGAGAAAAGAAAAAGGAAGGAAAAAAGAAAACAAAATGTTATCTTACATATCAGTAGTATAAATAGCAATGCAGAGAGACTAGGGAAGAGGGTTTCATCATTGTGTGTGAATGCTGTGTTTTTCTGCTTTATGTTATAGTTTTTTTGTTTTTTCTTTGTTAATGAGTAATATTAATGTTTTTTATAAATTAAAGTCATATAAATAGGAAAAAGAGGGGAGATAAAACATTGATGATGACTAATCTACCAATGCCTGAGATGCAGAAAGCTTTAAAGAATATAAGAGGCTGGTAACGTCTGAAATGAAGTTAAAGAAAAAAAAAAGAAAACAGCTCTGGTGGACATTCCTGGAGTCAGCATGCATATTGCACGCTCCCTCAAAACTTGCAGCATTTGTGGCATTGTGCTGTGTGATAAAACTGCACATTTTGGAGTGAACTTTTATTGTGGCCAGCCTAAGGCACACCTGTGCAATAATCATGCTGTCTAATCAGCATTTTGATATGCCACACCTGTGAGGTGGATGGATTATATTGGGAAAGGAGAAGTGCTCACTAACACAGATTTAGACAGATTTGTGCACAATTAGAGTTGAGCGGACACCTAGATGGCGGGTTCGGACGAATTTTGAAAGAGTCCGGGTTTGGGCTCAATCTTGACCCCGACCTTGACCCTAACCCAAACCCCATTGAAGTCAATGGGGATCCGAAATTTTGGGCACAAAAATGGCTCTAAAAAACTCCTGGAAAGGGCTAGAGGGCTGCAAAAGGAAGTAAAATGTGGGTAAGCGTAGGACAAATGCCCTGCAAACAAATGTGGATAGGGAAATCACTTAAAAATAACATAAAGTTTAGTAGATAACTCCCTAATTCACACAGTATTAGGAGCTATCTACCAAAAGGCTGAAACACCTAAATTGGTCTTTCAGCCAAATTTACTAATACTAAGTAAAGATTATTTAGCATTAGTCAATTCAGCCCCTACTCGCTATACCGCGAGTAGGGGCATGTCTAGTAAATAGTGAGCAGCCAGTGGCTGCTCACTGTAAAAAACAAAAACATAAAACCTATTGCCCCCACCCCATAAGAATGTGGAGGGGGGGACCTACTGTCCTTCCCCCCGGCCCCCAACCCTGCACGGTGGGTGGGGGCCATAAATAAGAATTTTGGGGGGGACCTACTGTCCTCCCCCCGGCACCCACCCCTGCGTGGCGGGTGGGGGCCAAAAATAACAATAAGGGGGACCTACCGTCCTCCCCCCAGCCCCCAACCCTGCGCGGCGGGTGGGGGCCCAAAATAACAATAAGGGGGGACCTAATGTCCTCCCCCCGGCCCCCACCCCTGCGTGGCGGATGGGGGCCCTAAATAACAATAAGAGGGGACCCAATGTCTTCCCCCAGGCCCCCACCCCTGAGCGGTGGGTGGGGGCCATAAATAAAAATTCCTCCCCCCCAAACCCCTATTCACCCCCCTCCCCCAAAACAATTACCCCTTCCTACCCCCTCATCCTAAAAATAATGAGATGAGACCTTTGTCTAAATATCTGTAAAAAAAAATAGACTTACCATTTGATGTCTTCTTTTTTCTAAAATCTTCTTTTTTCAGCCCCCAAAAAGGCCAAATAAAAATCCAGAATAACCGACGTACTTAAAAAATAAAAATAAAATAAAAAAAAGAGCGCAAAAAAAATAATCCTCCTTCACCCATGGAGGGCTCCACACAGACTGAGCTCTGCAGGGCGGGGGAAGGCTTATAAAGCTTTGCCCAGCCCTGCAATTAGGCTCAGAGCACTCTGATTGGTAGGTTTAAGCCATCCAATCAGAGTGCTCTGACAGATAAATGAAGATACTGACAGGTAAGTCTCTACATTTACCTGTCACAGCACTCTGATTGGTTGGTTTGAAATCCACCAATCAGAGTGCTCTGTGTCATTTTAAATAGCGTGGGAAAGTTCTTTGTGTAAAATGACACAGAGCACTCTGATTGGTGGGTTAAGTAACCAATCAGAGTGTTATGAGTCAAATTACAGTGTGGGAAAATTCCAACGAACTTTCCCACGCTGTGTAAAATGACACAGAGCACTCTGATTGGCTGGATTTCAAGCTAACCATTCAGAGTACTCTGTGTCATTTTACATAGCGTGGGAAAATTCTTTAGAATTTCTTCACCGTGCAGGGGTGGGGGCCGGGGGAGAGGATGTTATGTCTGTCCCCCCAATTTTTATTTATGGCCCCCACCCACCGTTCAGGGGTGGGGGCCATGGGGAGGACATTAGGTCCCCCCTTTGTTGGGGATAAAATCAGCCTGGGCCCTTTGTGGATGAGGGAGGCCAGGGGGAGGACATTAGGTCCCCCCTTTGTTGGGGATAAAATCAGCCCGGGCCCTTTGTGGATGATGGATATTTGCCAACTCATTCAGAGCTCTGGAAATTGGAAATGAATAGCAGAGACGTGTTCAATAACTGTGGCGAAACCGACCTCGCCACTGGGCATTGGAGAAGACTGATTGCCAGCCTCCTGCCATGTGACTATGGCCCCTGGGATGTATTGCCCTTTAAAGACATGATTTGGGCATAATGGATTTGTGTTGTGCTGCTGCTAGCCCTTTTAAGAACCATCTGGGGACATACTGTGGAGTTACTGGATGGCCACCATTTCCTGTATCAGAAGCACATGGTGAGAACAATGGATGGCGGCCATTTTAACTCACAGACACTGTGTGGACTTTTCAACACGGTGCCATCTCGCCAGTATTTGTTGCACAGAGACATTGTGCGGTGGTTTTGGGGTTATTGCATGTTTTGGTGTCCCTGTGATGTGTTTTATGAAACTGTATTTCTCTGGCTGTGATAATTAGATTACCCATGGTGTTCAGTAATCATATCACAGCCAGAGGGGAGGATTTTGTGTGGGAGTGTCTGGGTGTATTGTATGGATTGATTGGCTGTTTTGTAACGCCCTGTGGGCTGTACTATGTTTGTGGATTGGGAATAAAAGAGACTGTATGTGACAGTACAGAGAGTTCCTGTTTTAACCCTCAAAGTGAAGTGTCGTCTCATTATTGGGGGAAGGATTTATTGTATGCTGTTCCAGTTTGACTGCTAGGAGAGTAAACCTATTCGTATGGTTCCTATTCAACTGTCTACAGCATTCAAATGCTTGGGAGAATTTATTGGTTTCTCCGGTTCGGTGATTGTGGTGTCTGCCAGAGTGCTTGGAGTCCTCAGGAAGTGCTAGGAGCATCCTTTACCGGAGGTACCCAGTCGGGGTGCCAGGCGATTCGTTACAATAACCAATTAAAATTTTATTCATACGTCAGTTATATTTATACCCCGTTTTCATAGCAGGATGGGAGGGGGAAAAATGAGCATATGGGCGTGACAATGATTTAGATTGTTTTTCACAAGTTATGAGCAGCTGTTTCTCATTATAATTCTAAGTTATATAACGCATGCATATTTGATCAAAACCAGATATTTACAAATACCAAAATCTTGGACAATTAACATGAACATTTCGAAATCCGTATGGTCATTCTCGTAACTGATATTAGATAAATTCTTCCCAGAATCGAAGATACAATTCCAAATTTATTCTTGGTTCACATTAACCCTTATATGAACAGCTAGGATAGATAGTGAAATGGATATTCATATCTACACCCTTATTGTTATTTAGGGCCCCCACCTGCCGGGCAGAGTTGGGGGCCAAGGGGGAGAACTGTAGGCCCCCCCTTATTGTTATTTAGGGCCTCCACCCACCGCTCAGGGGTGGGGGCTGGGGAGGACAATAGGTCCCCCCCTTATTGGTATTTAGGACCCCCACCCGCCGCTCAGGGTTGAGGGCCAGTGGGGGCAATAGGTCCCCCCTTTAGTCAGGAGGGGGGAAAAAATTTTTTAACAGTGAGCAGCCACAGGCTGCTCACTGTTTCATAGACATGCCCCTACTAGCTGAGTCACATGCTACACTGGCCAATCACAGCCATGTCATTAGTAGGCATGGCTGTGATGGCTTCTAAGGGCACACAAGTCAAACGCTTGTTGATTGGCTGCCCTGCGGCCTTTCAAAACACATAATTAAATCGCCAAACTCCGAACACCAACCCGAACATACAGTGATATGTCCATGTTCGGGTCCGGGGTCCAAAAAACGTAATGAAAAGTTCGGGTTCGCTCAACTCTATGAACAATATTTAAGGGAAATAGGCCTTTTGTGTACATAGAAAAAGTCTTAGATCTTTTAGTTCAGCTCATGAAAAATGGGGGCAAAAACAAAAGTGTTGCATTTAGAATTTTGTTCAGTGCAGATTTCATAGTATATTTTAATATTTGTTCAGCAGAAGCACAGCTAAAAATGATGTTCTCCTGTTGTGCTGTTGCTTATTCCTGAAACTGTAATGCTGCATATTTCATCCATATAAGCTAATAAATAGTTAGATTTATCCTTCTGTGTGGAGTCCACGATACCTAGCAAATGTATATTTGGAATATCAATAAGCATGGCCGTGGTATACTCCTTCCTCTGTTTTTCATCCCTAGCTACCATTGGTTTAAATATATAAATAATGTTTATTCAATTTGTTTCTTACAAAATGACTAATTCACACATTGCCGCCAATTATATATTGTCAGCTAGGAATTCACTATAAGTGTAGTTATCACAGTAAGTCATATTTCCATTTCACTTATAAAAAGGTGAAAAGTAATTTAACTCTTTTTATATTATTATTATTATTATGATGATGCCTCTGAATCCTCAATTTTTTTCTCATAATACACATTTCACATTTATTTCCTTATCTCTTTCTCTTCCCTGCTGTTGGATTTTCAATAAATCAATGAGCTAACAATTGTGCAAAAGCCTGAGATTTTATACCGGGTACAATCACCCATTAGTAGGTAAAAATCTTATTTGTAGCTAAATGTTTGCTTCTACATTCCATCATTAAACAGCTATAAGGTACAACTTTAATAGACACATACAGATCCTGAGTGCAGATTTTTTTTTTCCAATCATCTTTGCACAAAATAAACACAAAGTTGCTAATATTTTGGAATGCAAAGTGGAAAAATAGCTTGTCATTTTTCAGTTATATTCACAAAAAAAACCTCGACCCAAAAGTAAATGGGAAATGCTGAATCAGATTCAAAATAGAGAGTCAATGCAAGCAGTCAAGGATGGTCGCTTTCCTTTAGCTCCTCAGGAAGTAACATTTTGTATAATAAAAAAATAAAAAAATAAAAAAAATTTATTGTATGATTTTGACAAATATTCCAAATATGTAACTACCCTGGAGAGAGTTCTACATTAATTAAAATAAGTCAGCATTAATTTCTCAAAATAAAACTCTTACTTTGTAAAATTGTAGAACCTGACAAATTATGTTTGCAATAAAAGGTAAACTGTAAATTATAAGAACAGTTTGTACTAATGTATCGGTCCCTAGGAGGCATCACTCAAACATCATTCTATTGTTTGTTTCTGCATTGGCATTTACTTTAAGCATTAATATTTTGACATTTAGAATTATATACAACATTCTAAAATTCTTAGTGAAAATATACGTGTTTAAATAAAATTGGTGGTTGCGCAAGTAAAATAGTTAGATACAGTACAAAACGACACAATTTGTTTGTAATATAACGTGTGTGCATGTGTCTGTAGATACCTGAACGCACAGAAATTATGTTTTGTTTTGAAGTATAGGGAGATAGAGGACACTGCATATTTAACTGGCAACTTTGTGAGCCCTAATATTTTTAAAGGGTTTAGATCCATTTGGCACTGTGCTTCTACACATTGTATAGCAGAATTTTAAAAAAAATGACCCTATAGTGTTTAAAATACAATCTAGCCCCCTACCCCTCCTTGTCCCCCTAAATATAGTAAAATCTTACCTTTACACCAGTCTGCTGGTGCTGGCTCTGCCTCTGATCTTCCTGCTTGGATGACATAATCAGAATTGGTGATCAAAGACAATCACAATGCTTTTACATAGGAAAGCATTGGAT
Source organism: Pelobates cultripes (assembly GCA_933207985.1). NCBI lineage: Eukaryota > Metazoa > Chordata > Amphibia > Anura > Pelobatidae > Pelobates > Pelobates cultripes. Next base: position 34,065,225 of record OW240912.1, on the reverse strand, counting down.
TGGATTGGCTGAGCTTGTCAAGGAGCCAGACCAAGGGCAGAGCCAGCACAAGCCAAACACAGTCCTTGGCCAATCAGCATCTCCTCATTGAATCAATGCATCTATATAAGTAAAGTTCAGTGAATGCATGCAGAGGGTAGAGACACTGAACATATGAGTTTAAGTGATCCAAATTGACTTGTGATAAGCTAAGGTGGTCTAAAACTTGGTAAAAAAATGATTTGCAGAATTCCCAATATGTAGGTTTCTTTTTTACTGCTCTTACTTTCTTTCCCTCTATTGGTCAATTCTCACTTGATAGGTAAATAAAATTAACATATAGCAGCTGTCCCCTAAGCTCTCTTTCCCATCAATCATCTTGTTTTTTGATGCCACAGACAAAATGCTGAATCACAAAACAAACTAAATGTTTTATCCATTGTCCATTCTATTTGCTGCGTTTTGGAGTTCAGAATTTTGACAAACACCCAAAATGTTAAAAAAAAAGTCACGATTTGGGTGTAACCAAATGCACAAGTCTATAAAAAAAACAATATCCGTATCGGCATTCAATGCTGTCTTTACAGACAAATTTAAGATGTTACTTGTTTGCAATTTTTGAATTTCCAACTATTTTAGACTTACAGTGTGGTTACTGATATCAGCTTGAATTATTAATTATTCATCGTTTAAAATGACCATCATGAATCATGGTTGATACGTTGCCCAATACAAATCACTCTTTAAATTGAATTTCAAAAGCTTGCAGTGTCAAGAAGACCAACTTACAAAAGATAATGCTGTGACTGGGACTCTGGCTACAATTTTTTTTTATATTGCTGTACTTTTTATGTGATTTATCCACATGGCATTTTGTTTACTATTTTGATTAAAGCACATTGACTGAAAACACCTTGAAAATTCAACAATTCTAAATCCATCTTCAATATGCTAGCAAAAAAAAGTGTTTTCTCACGTATTACAAATGGCTAAATTTAGAAATTTTTATTTATTTACTTCATGTAATGGAATTGAGGTTAATTAGAACCATCAAAAAGTTGAAACAAAAAGTAGGAATTAAATGATTGGTAGAAACAGAATATTTTCTTGGCTCTGATACGTTGTATTACTGCATTTTGCAATCAATGTGATTATAATGGATAAATAAATAATAATGCAATTAACAACATCAAATAGGACATTCTGTGCACAAGCAATTCTTTTCAAAGCCACACATATTGTGAATTGCTCGCAGAATATGATATATGTACAGTAAATAAACCTGGACACTTGAATTTCATAAGTGAAATAAATCTGAACTGACAGCCAAGAGATTAGATTTGTCATAGGTTGTAATACCATTTAACCAAGAAAAAATAGATCTCTAGTGTGTACAACACTGTGAATAATTTGTTTGAAGCATGAGCAAATAGGCAATGAAACAAAACAGAAAAATGTTACAGATAAAATATATACATATATATTAAATTTTCCTATGCAATATGATTTAACTAATAACCTAATCATGATTGACAAAATTGTGGTTTGCAAAATAACATAACTACAGTTCCAATTTTCATGAACTACCAATAGAAGTGCTCATACTCATTCATCTTTATGCTAAAAAATGGAATGAAGTTGAATTGAAAAGTATGCACAGTGGTTTAAATTCCAATCTAGCCCTAGCTATCGGGGTTCCTTAGACATATCGATATAGAGTCAGGTCCATAAATATTGGGACATTGACACAATTCTTATCTTTTTGGCTCTATACACCACCACAATGGATTTGAAATGAAATGAACAAGATGTGCTTTAACTGCAGACTTTCAGCTTTAATTTGAGTGTATTTACATCCAAATCAGGTGAACGGTGTAGGAATTACAGTAGTTTGTATATGTGCCTCCCATTTTTCAAGGGACCAAAAGTAATGGAACAATTGGCTGCTCAGCTGTCCATGGCCAGGTCTGTGTTATTCCCTCATTATCCCCTTTACAAGGAGCAGATAAAAGGTCCAGAGTTCATTTCAAGTGTGCTATTTGCATTTGGAATCTGTTGCTGTCAACTCTCAATATGAGATCCAAAGAGCTGTCACTTTCAGTGAAGCAAGCCATCATTTGGCTGAAAAAACAAAACAAACCCATCAGAGAGATAGCAAAAACATTAGGTGTGGCCAAATCAACTGTTTGGAACATCCTTAAAAAGAAAGAACGCACCGGTGAGCTCAGCAACACCAAAAGACCCGGAAGAAAACAACTGTGGTGGATGACCGAAGAATTCTTTCTCTGGTGAAGAAAACACCCTTCACAACAGTTGGCCAGATCAAGAACACTCTCCAGGAGGTAGGAGTATGTGTGTCAAAGTCAACAATCAAGAGAAGACTTCACCAGAGTGAATACAGAGGGTTCACCACAAGATGTAAACCATTGGTGAGCCTCAAAAACAAGAAGACCAGATTAGAGTTTGCCAAACAACATCTAAAAAAGCCTTCCCAGTTCTGGAACAACATCCTATGGACAGATGAGACCAAGAACTTGTACCAGACTGATGGGAAGAGAAGAGTATGGAGAAGGAAAGGAACTGCTCATGACCCAAAGCATACCACCTCATCAGTGAAGCATGGTGGTGATAGTGTCATGGCGTGGGAATGTATGGCTGCCAATGGAACTGGTTCTCTTGTATTTATTGATGATGTGACTGCTGACAAAAGCAGCAGGATGAATTCTGAAGTGTTTCGGGCAATAATATCTGCTCATATTCAGCCAAATGCTTCAGAACTCATTGGACGGCACTTCACTGTACAGATGGACAATGACCCGAAGCATTCTGCAAAAGCAACCAAAGAGTTTTTTAAGGGAAAGAAGTGGAATGTTATGCAATGGCCAAGTCAATCACCTGACCTGAATCCGATTGAGCATGCATTTCACTTGATGAAGACAAAACTGAAGGGAAAATACCCCAAGAACAAGCAGGAACTGAAGACCGTTGCAGTAGAGGCCTGGCAGAGCATCACCAGGGATGAAACCCAGCGTCTGGTGATGTCTATGCGTTCCAGACTTCAGGCTGTAATTGAATGCAAAGGATTTGCAACCATGTATTAAAAAGTGAAAGTTTGATTTATGACTGTTAATCTCTCCCATTACTTTTGGTCCCTTAAAAAGTGGGAGGCACATATACAGACTGTTGTAATTCCTACACCGTTCACCTGATTTGGATGTAAATACCCTCAAATTAAAGCTGAAAGTCTGCAGTTAAAGCACATCTTGTTTGTTTCATTTCAAACCTATTGTGGTGGTGTATAGAGCCAAAAAGATTAGAATTGTGTTGATGTCCCAATATTTATAGACCTGACTGTAGATCTATTCCTTCTATAAATAATGATCTGAGAGTTCCTTTAAAGGAGTACTTCAAGCACCATAGCCACTATAGACTGATGTATTGGTCGTGGTGCTATTAGTGCCCTGGGATCTTCCCAGGGTAAATAGTCAAACCATTTGAGACATAGCTTCAAACCATAAGGACACAGCTTCAGAAGTAAAAGGCCAGCATGATGGAAAATTTCCATTATGTGTTGTTAAGGGGATAATTTTAAAAATGTTCTAACAATAAAGTAGCTAAAAATGTACTCTCACATTTGCTAAATAGTTTACCGGCACATCCCTCCAACAAGGGAGTATTAGATGCAGTGCCCTCTGTTCAGCATCCAGGAAGATACTGGGTTTATTTAGTGTTGAGAAGTTCCTTTAGGGATTTCTTCAATGTCCAGTAGAATGTACAATACAAGAGTTTGTGAACTTACAACTTTATACAAGTGCGTTTCGATACTGTGGTTTTATCAATGATACAGTATCAGGATCTGACAGCATGCCGATCAAAGGGTTCTGTATTTAATAATCCCTTTATTGGAGGGATGTGCCGCTAAACGATTTAGCAAACGTGAGAGTCCACTTTTTACTATTTTATTGTTGGCATTTAAAATAAATTGCATTATTTTACCATATACCCCTATGTGTCTTTCTCTCCTATGTATTTTCCCCTCTTACTTCCATCTATTCATATGACAATATTTCACATTTTAATAGTACATTGAATATGGTGTTTTGTACATGTTTTAAGAACTCCACAGATGTAAAGAGGGTGTCTATAGCTTATAGATAGCATAATCAGCTTTTATTCTGTTTTATTTAAAATGCTATAATAATAATGCCTTAATAGTGTCTTTTGTAAGACACTTGGATCACCCCTGTTTTCACAGTCAACCAACAAGTTCTAGGTAGCTACGATGAAATACATTTCTCTAGAACAAACAGCAATGGTATACATTCCTAAAGTCAGAAGTATTTTCCAAAAACAACCTCTTTAACACATGGCTATGAGTGGAAGGACACTAGCTATGTGACTCATTGGGGACATGCAGGGTCATAAGGAAGTGATACAATGGACCTGCTACCCTTTGTAAGTATAGATTGACAGCTATACCTTTTAGATGAGATCTTTTGGCTTTCTATTGTTTCCCTAATGGTTCTGTTAGAAACAATTGCTAAACAAAGAGTATAAAATCATTTGATCATATGTGACGGGTGTTAAAACAATTGCCTTGTCACATGAGAATTTGATGATAATGATGAAATAAACACTTCAGTATTTTCTTAAATCATCAAAACTTAAATAGTAAACAAAAATAAAATATAGCAAAGAGTATTGACTAAATGTAACAAAGATCTTATTTGACATAAACATAAACAAAATGTAATATTTAATGATAAATGTAAGTAAACAAATGAGGAAGAAGGCTCTATCAGCATGATCAAATTAGTCTAAAGGGTTAATACAACTGAAACAAGTTTGTTTTTTATGTAGTATAAGGACAAATTAAAAAGCTGAATACCCACTTGTATCTTGTTAACCTGACAAATTACTTTAGAGTTTGGTTAAAGAAATACATTGAATGAACTTTAAGATAAGATCAGTAAGATACAAAATATGACATTTCTAAGATGATTATATAAAAAAAAACATTTTAAGGAAATGGAATAATGAACTAAAATTGCTAAATCTATTTTACAAAATGTTAGTCTTCTAATCTGGATCTTATTTATCTCATCCTGATGGTGGTCTCTTTCAAAAACTGGGTGTTATAAGAATGATTCCTAAGAAACACAGGGCTCATGTTACAATACACTGATTAGCTACTACTTTAAAACCACTGACAGGTGAATTGAATAACATTGATTGTATCATTACAATGGTACCTGTCATGGGGTGAGTTATATTAGGCAGCAAGTAAACAGTCAGTTTTAAATTGCATGTGTTGGAAGACAGAAAAATGGGCAAGCGAAAAGAACTGAGTGACATTGGCAAGGGCCAAATAGTGATGGGTAGGCAACTGGGTCAGAGCACTTCCAAAATGGCAAGTCTTGTGAGGTGCTCCCAGTATGCAGTGGTTAATACCTTTCAAAAATGGTGCAAGGAAGGACAACAGGTGACCCAGCGTAAGGGTCATGGATGCCAAGACTCATTCATGTATGTGGAGAGCGAATCCTAGCCTGTCTGGTTCGATCACACAGAATAGCTATTGTAGCTCAAATAGCTTAAAAACATAATGCCATGACAGAAAGGTGTCAGAACAAACAGCACAATGCAGTTTGTGCAACACACAGCACAACACAGACCGGTCAAAGTGCCTATGTTGACCCTTGTCCACCAGTAAAAGCCCCTTCAATGGGGATGTGAGTGTCAGAACTGCATTATGGAACAATGGAAAAAGGTTTCCTCAGTTGCCAACTGAGAAAGCTGCATCCAGAGAAACGCATTTTGGCATTGATGCACTGGACATGACTGGGGTTGAAGTGCACTTTATATTTTAATTAGTGTTTTAAATTGTTTTTAATATACAGTCAGGTCTATAAATATTGGGACATCGACACAATTCTAATATTTTTGTCTCTATACACCAACACAATGGGTTTGAAATGAAACAAACAATATGTGCTTTAACTGCAGACTTTCAGCTTTAATTTGATATTTATATCCAAATCAGGTGAACGGTGTAGGAATTACAACAGTTTGTATATGTGCCTCCCACTTTTTAAAGGACCACTCTAGGCACCCAGACCACTTCAGCTTAATGAAGTGGTCTGGGTGCTAGGTCCCTCTCTTTCTTTCACCAGGGAAAGAATTCTTCGGTCATCCACCACAGTTGTTTTCTGTGGTCGTCCGGGTCTTTTGGTGTTGCTGAGCTCACCGGTGCATTCTTTCTTTTTAAGGATGTTCCAAACAGTTGATTTGGCCACACTTAATGTTTTTGCTATCTCTCTGATGTTTTTTTTTTTTGTTTTTTCAGCCTAATGATGGCTTGCTTCACTGAAAGTGACAGCTCTTTGGATCTCATATTGAGATTTGACAGCAACAGATTCCAAATGCAAATAGCACACTTGAAATGAACTCTGGACCTTTTATCTGCTCCTTGTAAATGGGATAATGAGGGAATAACACACACATGGTCATGGAACAGCTGAGCAGCCAATTGTCCCATTACTTTTGGTCCCTTGAAAAATGGGAGGCACATATACCAACTGTTGTAATTCCTATACTGTTCACCTGATTTGGATGTAAATACCCTCAAATTAAAGCTGAAAGTCTGCAGTTAAAGCACACCTTGTTCATTTCATTTCAAATTCACTGTGGTGGTGTATAGAGCCAAAAAGATTAGCATTGTGTCAATGTCCCAATATGTATGGACCTGACTGTAATTTCAATAAATATATTTAAAGCACTATTTGGCAGCCTGTCCACTCCAGATCTCCAGATCACTGTTTGGGGAGTGTCACCCGAAAAGCTGACACCAAGTGTTACCACCTTAGTGCCAAGTATCATAGGACTCTAAGCAAGTTGAGAGTCTTTATGCAACTGTAGTATATGGAAGAAAATTTGTGTACTGATATACTACACTGTCATTTCCTGTGTATATTCTCTGTTTATTTTTAGGAGTTATTAACATTGGAAGAAGGTGAAGAGCTACCTGATAAAAGGCACTACTGTGCAACTATTGAGCCATATACAGTTAGGCACCAATAAATGTGAGTTTAACCACCTGATTAAGTTTTGCCCACTGCACTTTGTACATTACCATCTGCACTATATTCTTTTTTTTTTTTTTTTGTTCTTGTTTTACATATTGTAAGCTAATACTCAGACTTCCACTGTATCTCTTAGGGGTAAGAACCATAACATGTTAAATAGTTTTTAAGTGCTCCATAATTGTTTGATAAGTGAATCAATTATAAGACACTGGTTAATGGTCTGATGAATCATGTTTTTGATTAGGTCAGGTGGATGGCTTGGTGTGTGAGCATTATTTACCTTAAGTTATTTACTTTACGTTAGAGATGGCAGCATAATACACTATGGGAAAAAGGCAGGCCGGCATATTGTGCTCTGGGAACTGTTCTGCTGGGAAACCTTGGGACCTGGCATTCATGTGGATGTTACTTTGAGACGTATAACCTACCTAGAGATTGTTTCAGACCACATCACCCCTTCATGGCAATGTTGTTCCCTGATGGCAATGGTGTCTTTCAGCAGGATGATGCCCCTTGCTACACTGCAAAAATTGATCATAAATGGTTTGAGGACTGTGACAATGAGTTCAAGGTGTTGCCTTGGCCTCCAAATTCCCCACATCTCAATCTGATTAAGCATCTGTGGGATGTGCTGGAATTATCCATGGGGGCTACACTTAAAGTCCTGCATCATCTTCCTGCTACTCATGTTTTGATGCCAAATACCACCGCATACATTCAGAGATCTTGTGGAGTCATACATACACACACCTCCCTCACATGGAAGCATCCCTCACATGCTAATATAGAAAACACTCATCACATATATACAGCTGCAAGCAAATACACTGATTGGCAAAGAAATAGTTCTAATATGATGAACAAAGGATGAAGATATACAGAAGTATAACCAGTTTGTGGATACTGAGTAGCAGAAGCTAGTCAAGCATAACAGTCTGGACAAAAAAAAAGAATAAAGTGGCTTAGAAAAAGAGGGAAATTAATGACTAACAGAGGGTGAAACTAAAAAAGCAAAGAAATAAGAAAACTAAAGTGAAGCAGAACCAGATAATAAATATGGTGGAACTGGAGTTTTGGCTCTATTTATAAAGGGGACAACTCTGAGCCAGCGGGCAGATCAATACAGCTTCCTGCTCAGCTATGCACTCCTTTGAGCTTCTGGGGTGTGTCAATGATTCAGAGCAGTACTCACTAAGTGCCAAGATCTTGAGCTGTTAAAGTATTATGCACCAAATAGAAGAGCAGATCACAATGCTCAACTACCTGTTAGAGATCCTGCTCAGAATTGCCTTCACAGAACCACCCTCCTGACAAAGGTAAACAGGAGGGGGGCAAATGATAACATTTCCCCAAAACTCCTTCCAACTCCCAGAAAGCGCACCACACAGCCACTTCAATGCACACTCAGACACAGTCAGACTTCCTTCTACACACACAAAACACTCAATCAATATATACAGGCATACTCAGCCTTCCTCCTCCATATATCACTTCATCCCACCCACTCATAACACTCAGCCAGTGCACACTCTCTCACACACAAAACTCAGTCACCTTTACACACCTGACACAACAACCACAGGGTTCTGGTGAGGGCCCAATCTGCCATCGTGTCTAAGGATCTTTGCAGTTGTAATTTGGCTTTAAATTGAGCTATAGGATTGAAGAAGGGTTGCAAATAGGATTTTTGCCTTGGATAGTAAACGTTTTTGCACAGGCTCTGGAGACAGAATAGAAAGAAAAATAATGCATCAACTACATGAGAGAAATGAAGCTACAAGGCCAATATAAATAAAGTTTGTGAATAATTTTAAACTTCATGGTGTAAGACATCTGATCTTTTCAACAGTGAGATAAATATAAAGATATAAATAAGATTGCTAGAAAAATGATTTAAACAGGCATTTTTTTTTATAAATGAGTCCACAGTGGTAGAGTTTAATTTAAGAAATAGGTAGGCGGATGTGATAAGTAAGAGGATGCACTTTCATTTAGATAGCAATGAGTACTTTATTTTTTGAGTCTGTTTTGAGAGAAGCATGACCTTGATGTTAATTTTTGATAAACACATAGATACATAGTTACATAGCTGAAAAGAGACTTGTGTCCATCAAGTTCAGCCTTCCTCACATATGTTGTTGCTGTTGATCCAAAAGAAGGCAAAAAACCTAGTCTGAAGCGCTTCCAATTTTGCCACAAACTAGGAAACAATTCCTTCTTGACCCCAAAATAGCAGTCAGATGTCTCCTTGGATCAAGCAGCTATTACCCCACTAATTAGAAATTATCTCCCTGTATTTATAAAGAGGCAAAATTATATTTTCATCCCGAGAATTTATGCCCCTATTTATACATGACAAAACCTTACTGGCCTTAGCAACTGCAGATTGACATTGCATATTGCTGCCTAATTTGTTATCTATAAAAATTCCCAAATCCTTCTCGTGTGTGGTTATCCCTAGTTCACTACCATTTAGGGTGTAAATTGCTTGTGCATTCTTAACCCCAAAGTGCATAACTTTGCATTTCTCTATGTTAAATTCCATCTGCCAATTTAGTGCCCAGTCCCCCAATCTATCCAAATCCTTCTGCAGCAAAGCAATATCCTGCTCACATTTTATTACTTTACAAAGTTTTGTGTCATCTGCAAACACTGATACATGGCTTTCAATGCCTATTTCAAGATCATTTATAAATATGTTAAATAGAAGTGGTCTGAAAACAGAACCCTGAGGGACCCAACTTACCACTTTTGTCCAGCCTGAAAATGTACCATTAATTACAACTCGTTGTACTCTATCCTTAAGCCAATGTTCTACCCAAGAACAAGAATGTACATCTAGACCAATTTCTTTTAGTTTGAAGAATAGAAAGGAAAAGCTGAAACATAGCCTAAAATTATTAGCAATAAAAAAAATCTTAATAGATAATAGAACATATATATTATAAATACAAATATTATACATATTATAAATACAGATTTTGTTTGCTGCTTTTCCTTGGTTTTTTTTTATTTCCTTTATTTTCATGTATGTTATTTTCAGATACAAATGATAATTTAAGTATTATTGATAGATTCAGAACAATAACTAATGTACAATTAAGCAAGAAATAATGTAAAAATAGGCTCAGCAAGGGGTCATTGAAAAGGATTGTTTGCTCACTATATCATACATTCTTATTAATTGCATTCTTACCAATATTACAAACACGTGATAAATAGTTATATTGGTGTATATACAGTATAGTATTTCCAAAAACACTCGTATTTTTAATTTTGGAAGTTATCATGTAGAATCCAAAACAGTTATTCAGTTGACTAAACTCTAAAGCTTAAAAGACAGTCACATGAGACTGTTCATTATTTTGTTAGTTTGCTTTATGAAGCAGATATGTGACTACAAATATCTGCTGCTAAGAAAACAGCTTTTTATTAGGATTTTGTTTCATCTCAAAGGAATCAAATGGTGACTTACTCTTAAGCCAGCTCTATCAGGTCAAATATATTGTGAGTAAACAGTGTCTTTTCCACAGTAAATAAAGAATGAATGCTGATGAAAGAATTTTTGTAAAGGGGTTAGCTGTCTCAACTGCTCTACGAGCAAGCACAAAAGGTTATGGATTCCCATCGGACCTGCTGATGTTCTTTGCCCGAACTTGCTAGGTGAAAGTGTTATAATTTTTGTGTTTGTTTCTTACATAATATTTATTTTGGCAGAGTGTACAAAAAAAACATTGATTAGAGTGCAGAGTGGGGAGCAATGATGTAAATGTATATGTACTTAAGATGTGTGTGTATATACAGTGTCAGTATTTATTCAGGGTAAATACCAGTATCAATCAAAATAAACAAAATGCCTTGCTCTTGCTTGAGCTGTCTACAATTTGGTGTCTTTTCCACTTACTAATATGTCAAACTTAAATAAAATATATTGATAAGGCAAACACTCCTCAGTCCATATATATGTGTGTATATATATATATATATATATATATATATATATATATATATATATATATATATATATATAAAATTATAAAAACTACAAAAATCTCCTGCACTCACGCTTTTGGTACTCGCAATACCAGAGCTCCAATAGACACAATATCCAATGAAAAAGACTGCTCTCTGGTCTTAAAATGAAAATTTATTGAAAAGGTTTAAAAATAATGACCAACGTCTTGGTCCCAGTTCGGGACCTTCCTCAGGGTCAAAGATAACAGGACAACAAAAAACTGTACACAAACAGACAATATATACCATTAGAATTAGTGAAATAAATCACCCAGGTGTTCTACTCCCACTTCCCGCCGGCACCAAGTGAATTTCCGGGTGTGCGCGTGCATAAATCAGTGCACTATCTTGTTGGAAGAGCAGTTCGGCAGAGTTAGACATGTTTCTGAGTTGTTGCATTAAGACATCACTCAACAAGTTTAGGTCATTGCTACAATCCACAGTTCTGTCAAAGAAAAGTGTTCAACTGGACAGTGCACCCTACAATGTGATGCCTAGATGGTTTAGCTGAGATGTGAGGAGAGGAGTCAAATGAGGATTTACGTGTGTCCAATACACACAGTTATGCATGTTTACGTGGCCTAACAATTTGAAAGAAGCCTCATCTGTCCAGATGATCTTCTCAAGAAGGTCTGGTTCATTAGAAGTTTGGTTACACATTATATCATCTTATTTATGACAGACTGGGTCATCCTCCAGAAGACTATGTAACAGTGTTGTACTGTACAGCTTCAATTTCAATTTATGCATTAAGCATTGCAAAGATGTTCTCAGTATGCATAGCTGCTGAGACACATGTTGTGTGGACTTTTGTGGACGGCTCACAAATGTCTAAGTGACTCTCATCTCATTTTCCTCTTACATAGACATTCTAGGATGTCTAGATTTTGGTGTATTAACCACTCATCTGTTGCTTAAAATGTATCCCTAATTCAATGTATTATCAGGTGCATTGGCCTTTTTAGATCAGGTCGATGGTCAGGTGCGTATGTGTAATTTACCCGAGGAAGAGATGACTGCAGGACACACTATGCAAAGAAGGCAGGCCGGATTCATGCGGATGTTACTTTGGCACGTATCTCATGCCTAGAGAATGTTTCAGACAATGTCCATGTGTTTTTAATGTTCTTTTTTTTAAAAAAATTAAATGCATATATGCAATTTACGTGGAGGTTAGATAGTTAATGCAACACAGAAATAACAAATATTGATTGAACTATTTTATTTTTTGTTGTTTAAAATCCACATTCCTTCTCTTTGTTCTTCACACTTCAAATTTATAATTGAATGTATAGCTAGAGAACAAAGCTTTTGGATCCCATGGAATTTGTAATTGTCACAAGACTTGGGCAAAAAAAGGCAAATGGAAAAAAAATAATGATCTAATCTTTTTCTTAACCCTTAGCTGAGCCTACTTAAACAGTATTTCTTACTTAAATGTACTTTAGGTTTTTTTCTGTAATCTGTCAATAATGCATGAATAATAATTTCTATCCAGGACATGGATAATCCAGGACATACATGAAAATTTTTCAGAATTGATTGCACTAACAACATTTTTCAGCATTGAAACCTCACATGGTCACATGGGTGAAGACAGAAGGGACAGGCTGTGACTGAGAGCATGTCTGCTAAAGAGTAAGTAGTCATTGACTTCTGGCTATAATTAATTTGGTCGGTGAGCCATTTGGAAATTATGTCAATGATGCATTCACATTTGGATTCTGACTGTGAATTTTTTCAGTCTCCTGTATACAAATGCACATGCCTAGTTTCCATCCTATATGTTATCGTGTCACACACATTGAAACAAAATATCAGACAACTCTGGCACATACCCATCTGTTAGAATGAAAGAAAATGTTATTGATCTAAAGGAGAATCAGTGGACATTTAATAAAAGATTTATACCTGGTTTTAGCACAAACATCAAGATATATATTTTATGAACAATGCTCAGGTCTATACAGGAATAACAAAATGCATACTTATCTTTGATCATTCTGACAAGTAAAAAGTTGTGAAAACTATGTTGTTTTTAGTGATTGATAAGTACCATAATGGACATATTTTATTTTCTGCATACCTTACCCTAAAATGAAAAGTTTTATGACATATTTTCCAGTTTGTACTTTGCCTATTTTCTCTCATTTTTGCATCTCGTCCCCCTCATTTGGCATCTCTACTATATCTGCTATAATATCCATAATAATCTCATGATTAATGCCAAAATACCAGAGAATAGCAGTATGCAGTGATACATTTTTTGGGGGGATTAACATAATTCTTAAAAGGCAAATGTTCAATCAAGACATTTCCTTTCTCAGTTCTGAAGCAAGAGTATTGCCTTTTGTGAATTTCATGTATACAGGCCACCTCATTTGCAGCCTATCTCATGTATATTTATTTGCATTAAGAACATAAATATATTTCTTAATCTGAGATTTAGTGGTTACATAAATATAACAGATTGGAAAGCATACTATTGCATAACACAACATACTAGAATTGTATCTTTTTTTCCTCACATCTGTACCCCCTCCTATCCCCTATTTATCTTTATTTTACTTTTGCAATATATGTTCATGTAGCAAAAATATTTCTTGGAATATAGATTAATTAATATATGTATTTCCACTTCTTCTCATTTTATTTTATTCCCTTGAATTAAGTGATATATGAGGTTATGGACGATATGCTGATTCATAATGTACTAAACATTTTGAAACAAAGATTCAAGTCCCACAAATGGTGGAATGCATTATAACATGCAGACGTTATCACCAGTTTCCACGGATGAAAACAGAAATGTGGCAACCTTTTATGGAAGTGAGGTCGCGCCAGGTCTCACAGTGAAAGCAAGGGTTTGAAATACAATGCATCTGTAACGGCACCCCCAGGCATTAAAGGGTTAAACCGCAGTTTAGTAGATCTTCCCTTCCATCATCATTCTGCTACTGCAGAACACCAATCCGCTGAACAGGAAACCATATGAATGCTGTAAACAGCCGAATGGGAAAAACCATACGAATAGGTTTACACTCCTAGCAGTCGAACTGGAACAGCATACAATAAATCCCCCCCAAGAACGAGACAAAGCTCCGTGTTGAGGGTCAAGCAGTGAACAGACAGAGCTGTGGGTTTATTGTTCTTATGTACACATTCTTACACATTAGTACCACCCACAGGGTTTTGGAACACAACCAATAAACACATACAATACACTCAGACACTCCCACACAAAATCCTCCCCTCTGCCTGTGATTCAATTACCTTACACAATGGGTAATGTAATTATCACAAGCAGAGAAATACACTTTTTCCACATTATTCATAACTTGAAAAGTATGCATCACATTCACATAAAACTTACATTTCAGAATCATACTCCAAATACAAACATATGTCAAAATCATCCAAATTGGTCCAGTGGTTCAAAAGATAGATGACCAAATGAAGCATGGCTTTTCTGCCCAAAACCAGTTCCATAGAGTCTTCTATCCTGGAGATAATTGGGAAGTAATCCAATTATCTCCAAGGACAGAGGCAAAACTCCATTGAACACATGGCAGCAAAAGACAATAAAACACATAAAAACATATAACTGTGCAGCCATTGCACAAAGCAGGTACAACATTCAACATATCCCCAGATAGCTCAGATCTGAGTGCACATTATTACTGAATGGCGTTCAGATCACACACATACAGTTCAATTGCCATGGAGCCAAAGTTTTTCCCATAGTCTTTCATTATACGAATGGGCTCCATGGCATAGCTATCTGGAGTATCACCGCTCAAACAGGGCACGCACCGAATGACCGGGCTTTCGTGTCTTCACAGGAGAAAATCAAGCGTTTCAACATGGGGCCATAGTCTAAAGGCAGCAGGCGGGCAACTAGGCTCCTCCAATGCACAGTGGCGAGATTTGTCTCGTCACAGCGTCCAAGTAAGGAAGGGCTCTACCAATGAGCCACTGCTGGGAACAATGGAAGGTACTTATACAGGAACCAATGGAGTCTTACACAATAGACTGAGAAAACCATGTTTACAGCATAACACATTTTTAGGACAACAAAAGGACTCCACATTATACATTGGTATTTTATATTTATAATTATTTGTTGATTTTATTAATGTTAAATAAATACTTTTTTTTTTTTTAATTACTAATCTGGACTCTTGCATTGCTAAATAAGGAGGTGTAGTCCTCAACTACACAAAGCCTCTGTACTGAGCCACATTACAGGCTCTAGACTTGTGAGTACAATAGGAATGAGATATATATATATATATATATATATATATATTTGAAGGCTTGTCCTGTAATTGTGGGAGGGGCTTGAATTCCCTTTAAACGGCTACCAATCCATTCCCACCTTACCGTTGCTGGTCTGGCAAGTCTGAAACATTTACTTCCGGTTCAGACCGCCATTTTGGATTTTCTGACCTGTCTTCCTCATGGTCTCCTGGTTCAGTGCTTCCCTGGCTCTGCTACCCGTCGCTGGCATCCGCACAGCCCGTTTGTAACTCAGCTCCACGCCGGGTTAACCGTAAGTAAGGCCCGCCATAAAGCAACCGCCGCAAACTTTCTAGCTTTACACTGTGGAGCCCTATTCATTTGAACCAGCGTTCGGTTCTTTTTATTTTGTACAATTACGCCGTTCGGCTAAATTCCCTTATCTACTCACATGTTTACATTACTTGGTTAAATGAACGCTATCATTCGGTTATATACAAATAGATAATCCATTCGGTTTTCGAACTACACTTAGGATGCATCCATTCATATGTTTCAACACTCTACCTAGTTCTTTCGGTGATTACAACAAACTCACGACATAGGCACAAATTTCAATCAGTACTCCATGGGATTTTGCCTCTACTGGTTACAAATGTTATTACAGTCACTTATAAAAAATTCTACTGAAGTAAATATAAATGTTGAAGCCTGGATGTTGTGAACTGATATTCCTGACCTTTTTCCACAGGTTCATACCAGGGGTTTGTATTTACTTTCTAGGTTGGTTGGAATTTAATTTATGATTAATTCTTGGGACCAATGATACATGTTGAATTAGTTAAGTGTGTAAATGTACTCTTTTAGGTTCTTGAACTTTCGGATGGTAGCTTTTACAAGCACAGAAAGCCGTCATCATCTTCCGTTTAAAATCTACCCTCTGCATAATGTCAGGTAGGTTCTTTTTGATTTAAGTACAATAAATCAAAGAGAGAGGCAGCGCCAAACAACCTATTAGGCAGCAACCCCAAAAAGGGAATCCCCCCAAAACCCTATAATGCAAGATAAAAACAAAATATAAAAGAAGGGCTGCGCCACAATAAATAGACAATGTCCAGTTCCAATAATGGTAATCAATATTGAAAGAAAAGTCCAACCTAAAATGTCCTCTCTGTCGTCCTTGGATACAGGAACAAGGTCTTCAGGTGTAATATAAAAGATAAAAAGAGAGAACAGCCGATAGTGCAGTATGTATGGTTCAGATGAAATAAAATTCAAATAATGGTAGCTAACTCACAATTTTTAAGAGCTTCTGTCCAGCTCTAGGGTAAAGCGCAAACAGTGGTATAATCCCTGCTTATGGGATATATGGTGAGTATCAATTCATCAGGGATATCCAAAACTCAAAGAGAACAGAAACAACCAAATAGTACTCTCTGTATAAATTTGTGTCGTAGGGAGAAATAAAAAAACGTACTTACAAGTACAGAGCAGGCCAACTGCTCTTTGATGCCAGCGATGGTGGAATAATCCCCATATTGGATTTCTTTGGCTGCCGGGAGCTTGTAGAAGTGATGTTAAAATCAAGATAAAATATATATAAAATATAATAAAAAGCAAAATAAAATAAAATAAATAGCCAGGATAAATGTATAAATAAAGATAATTTGTACTATTAAATAGCCAAAAAAACTTTAATTTTTATTATACAAAATTAGATTTCCATAACGCGTTTCGTCAACAGACTTTATGGAATGCAATACAATAGTTGGCAGATAGTATTTATATAGACAATTAAATTCAAATTTGGCGCTAAAATTTTTTCGCCCAATCAGAGTGAAGATAATTTTCATATATTAAATTAGCAATATTAGCTTATTTACAGATAATAAATAGTGTTATAAGGCATATTCAATGGATTTTTATTAAAAATGAGGGTAGGAAAGGTTTTAAAATCAAGGAGACACTAAGTCACGTGATTTGCGGCACTTCTGGGTTTCGGAAGTTTGGCCGCAAAGCTGCATGGGTAATGTAGTTTCCCAATATGGCGGCCTTGTAGTCTATAGAAAAAGAAACCGGAAGGAGCTATAAAATAATTATATATTAAATTAGCAATATTATATTTTTTAATAATAGTGTGATTAGGCATATTGGATGAACTTTTATTAGAAATGAAGGTGGGAAAGGTGCGAGATCTTGATAAAGACCGCTAGAAGGTCGAAACGTTGATTTATATGCGTTTGATTTAATATATTTTTTTGTTTACTAAATCCAATGAGTGCTCTCAATTTGTTCCATTTGTATATTTTGCATGGAGAGGCACCTGGTCATTGCTGAATTAATGCTTTTGTTATGGGATGAGTGCCAGAAACTATTGTGATTTTTATATGTATATATATATATATATATATACAGTTGCAAGAAAAAGTATGTGAACCCTTTGGAATGATATGGATTTCTGCACAAATTGGTCATAAAATGTGATTTGATCATCATCTAAGTCACAACAATAGACAATCACAGTCTGCTTAAACTAATAACACACAAAGAATGAAATGTTGCCATGTTTTTATTTAACACACCATGTAAACATTTACAGTGCAAGTGGAAAAATTATGTGAACCCCTAGACTAATGACATCTCCAAGAGCTAATTGGAGTGAGATGTCAGCCAACTGGAGTCCAGTCAATGAGAAGTCTTTTGAGACTTCATGTGGTTGTGTGTATTTTTGGAGAATTAACACATTCAGTGTGGTAGCGACTATAGAAAGAAATATATTTATTATACTGAATTGCATAAAATTTCTACTGGGCTTTAAATAGTGCTTGGTGACACATAATTATCACTTGTTTTGTATTTGATTCAAGAATTGTTTGATTTTGGTGCCTCCTTGGTGATTGACATATGCTGCAGCCACCCTGTTGCCTGTGCAAATCAAGACCCAGGTGTTCCTTATTTGAGGCAGAAAAACGTTCAGGCCTTTTGAGATGGTGTTCAGTTCCCTGAGGTTTGAGTAAAATGTCATCTAGTGATGAGACCAGGTTTCCTGATTCTTGGCAGAGTTCAAATGAGCACCACTTGAAGACTGGAATCTGTTATTACTTTCCAATTTGGTTGTTCGAGAGGAAATCCTTTCTGAAGGTTCTATGAAGAAATCCACCATTTCAATTGGACTTTCACATGAAGTGCAATATCTATCAATTGGTCTTAATCTTTTTCAGTTTTCCTGAATTTATAGTAAAAGTTCATCTGAATGGGTCTTAAGTTCCATTGGGCACATCTCCTAGGAGACTCATGTAATTTCTTGCTGATACATTTTATCACTATTGGAAATAACAGTAAGTAAAAGATTATTTTGAAGCTATATGAAAATAAAAACTCACAATAAAATAAAATTAACACTCTAGTTAGAGAGCATAAAAGGAGGGACTTACAATTAATTTGCTGACATATATTTTTTCTATTCCATTGAGCCTGAAAGCGGTCTTGTATCCTGTAGGAACTTATTTTTGGTATATTGTATAATCCCACATTGTGGTTCAAATAATATATTCAAAGCTATACCAGCTAGTCTTGTTAGAAGCTGTTTACCAGGATTTTCAGATAAAGAGAGGCTGAACCTTATCTGGGAGACCTATGGAGGATGTGGGGGAGGAGGCCAAAAAGAAAAAAAAAGAAATTCCTGTCTGTCAATAAGACAGAAAAAACACTTTTGTATAGATGGAGGAGGAGACCTTTTATATATACAGTCTCATTTTGAATTCTAGTTCCAGGATCCTCTTGAGTGCCTAAAGGTACTAGCAACTTCTTTTGTGTTGAAAATTCTACAATTCATGCCGTTTGCTTCTCCAAATAATGCAGTTGTGGTTGACATTTTTTGCTGCAACTGGTATGCCATCATGCTCTATTGATGCCATAAGGGCACACACACCCAAAATTATGCAAGTTATAGTGAACATGTGTGGAACAATGAAAGAGTGTCAATTGTGGTACAAGTATGATACAGGAGAAGTGTATCCCAGCTACTCCAAAATTGAGCCACACCAAACACTCCTCCTTGCTCTGAAGTACTGTACCTTACAGCGAGCTAAATATAAGACCTGCTGCAATTATTCTAATGTCCTTAGTAACCCTCTCCTAGTTTATTTTTATTAGAATAGATTCTGCTTACAATGCTTTGAAAAGGGGGCGGGGGGGTGGGGGGTTACCTACAGTACATAATCTAAAAGAGGGTTGGCTTTTAGATTTTTGTATTCCAAATTACATCAGAATGATTTCTGTTAACAGAGAACTATGGATTTTAAATTCACTTTGAATTCATTCTGCCTGAGTAGATTTAGTAGACTTTGAATGAATATGCACACCCAAAATAATATCATTACAGCTGTGACAAAATTTGATGAGCTTTGTGCAAGAATATATATCGTATTCATTTTAATCTGCTCTTTTGTATAATAAGCAGCATGAACAAATGGTCTGATTAAGTTTTCAGTTTTAAGCTACTTTGAAGAATAGAACCAAGAAATGCAATTAAAATAGACAGTGAATTAATGAAACCCATTAGTGTTTGAGTACAATATTTGTAAGTTTGCTCAAGGCATTGTGTAAACATGGGTTTAAATGACTAAGTTCAGAAGGCAATTTTCTGTAAAACTAATATATAATGCCTGCTGGTTGCAATAGACCATGTTTTGATTTCTTTAGCCACCAGCTTTGAATATTTGCAGTAGGTTTCCTGTTTCATGTTGTTTTGGTAAAACTCTTAAAAAGTAGTTAACTGAAGTGAAGAAACTACATCTTAGGCTCATTGGGTCCACAACAGCAAAACAAGTAATCTTTATTTGAAATGAGTAAATTGCATCTGGATTAGGGAAGCTTTGAATATAATCAAACCATTATTGAAAATGCAAGACATTGACTAATGCTTTTTCCCTAACATACTGATTAATATTACATCTTTGAAATTAGTTACTTAATTGTAATGAGTATTTTTTTTTTAAACAAATAGTGTCTCAAGAAAGATCTTCAAATTCAAAGAAATATTCAATTTTAACTGAATCTTATTATTCTTCTAAATGTATTAAAGTCGAATATACAAACGCACAAAAGGAGAGCTATGGAAAGAATGAGAGAAAACTATTATCTTTTATGTGATTATCTTTAATATTACAAGGCAACGGTAGTAATGGTGTAGTACTCAAAACAATTCCCTGAGTGCAAATATTTGTTTAAGAAAATAATAATTATTATATAGTTAGCTTCGAGCATGGCAATAACATAGCCATTAAAGTTAATCTGAGACATGGTTAGTGCCAATTAAAAAAAATATGGTAGCGATATTTTCAGCACCCTTAAATTCATATTAAGCAAAAAAATATACAAGCAGCAACATTTCAATCTAACATGTTTTGACCACATGGAAATTATAGACAAGGATAACAAGCATTTTTTAAAGGGACACTAAAGGCATTATAACCAGATGATCTTAACCAGACACTTTAACCACTTCAATGAGATGAAATACTTGCAATCCCTTCAATGTCCCTTTGATATATCAACATAAAAAGGATATATAAATATAAACACACTAGGAGAGCACAACTATAATAAAAATACACAGTAATAAAAAGTAGAAAATAATAATAAAAACAGCTGCTATCCACATAAAAAATTCCCTTACAAATTTCTAAATTCAAATCTAAAAATGAGTGAAGTGCTATGGTTTGACAACCTAAAATTGATTATCAGTATATAAAATATAAACTACAGACACCTCTATATGCAATGTTATGATAATGAATAAAATCACTTTTCTACAAAACCCGCTGCATATAAAACCATTGGATCTATAATATCATATAACCATTAAAATTGTTGCAGAGTCCAATAGAGTCTTTGGGGAGTAATCCTATTGGGGTTGATTCTGTTTTTCTACTGTGGTGCAGCGTCTTTAAAACACTGTGTAACACTGTGTCTGTTTGTACCTTAACAGAATACAAGAGAACACTTCATAGTGTAAAACTGTAGTTTAATCTAATTAATATAAAAACCTTTCCCCCCAAAGGGAACCCTTACATGTAAAAATGGAGATACTTATTTCTAAGATATCAGACAAGCATATGTAGAAGGAGTGAAGCTGTTACCGCTCGTTGTCCTGCTATTCAAAACTCCCGCTCGATCTGTGTGCTGATAACTTCAGTGTCAGTCCTGGGAGGATGTTAGAGACAGGGATCGATCTTTTGCGAGCTGTTTCTCTTTCATGTCTGCTCCATCTTTTGTTTTCTGTGAACAATATATTGTAAAGGTGTGACCACCACGTCCCTATCAAGTATCCACAGTTGGCAATAATTGTGTAATGAACTTATAGAATAATAATATAATTTGTTGTAATCTTAACAATAAAAACTATTTGAAAAGAATAGAATGCAGGAATATTCAAACTAAGTCCCACCACCTCCCTTCTTTAAAACACGTATCAGTGCCTAACCACCCATATTGTTTCTATCTATCCATCTATCTATCTATGTGCACAGGGTCAAGGGCCGAGGGCATACAATAAGGTTTGAGTCCATTGTGCTGAGCCAAAACTAATAAACAGGTAGGCTTGAAAAAGAGTGCCTGATCTTACATTTTGCCATAACACCATGTTTGTCTTACAGTAGGTATGTTCCCTAAAAGTATAAAATAGATTTATACTCTGCTGTGGAACCATGTAGATTATAGAACAGTATAGAAGGTAAGAAACAAAGATTTCTCACAGGCCTTATACCTAATATAGAGAGACTAAGACCAGTATTAGTGTCACGGCTGCTAGTGTGGTCCAACACGCAGAAACCATGTAAATATATACATAAGAAAGGAAAGGAAATAAAAGGACAGAGCGTAAACCGGACCTTAGAATGGCCGGACTAATACGCTAGAGATAGAGAATGGTCAAAGGGAAAGCCGAGGTCAAGGAAGCCAGACATACTCAGATACCGATTAAAGAAGCCAAGTCAGAGGAACCAGAATTCGGAATAACCAGGGAAAAGCCAAGATCAGGATACCAGGAAGTCAGATACACAAAGAAAAACGCACTCTCGGGAACCAGGAACAAGAAACCACAACAGGGCAAGGAACTGGAGTGAATTAGGGATTTAAATATCCCTTTCTGAGCTCTGGTTGGTCAGAGGGTGACCTCTGACCCCAGAACGTGCGCATGCGTGATGTCGTGATGTCACGCGCACGTTCGTATTAATTTGAGGGGCTGAGCTTGATATGGACGCGACCACGTGGTCAGCACCATCTTTGATTTGGGCGCGACGCCCAGAGAACGTGGAGGAGCTGTTCTCAGCTCGCCGACGAGCAGGTAAGCTTGTAATGTCAGCCAGGCCGCGCCGGTCGGGCACGGCTGCGCCATGCGGCGGGCCCGGGAGCCGCAACAATTAGGATACAATGAAAGGTTTTCTTTCACTGGAAACCCAAAATATTCCCTATATAATTTAGAGTTGATAGAGGAGAGTTATGAATGCTATTACTAATTATAATTATATTTACTAAGTCATTGATGTCAATTGGCTTTTTTTTTATTTATTTCTTTAAAGAATGAAATTAATTATACAAAGTTATGGATTTGCATATTTTCTTATTCATACTGTTTAATGCATTTCATATAAATAGTACTAATATATATCATGAACAACTAAAATATGTTTCAATAGTAGATCTGATATAATTGACTATTCATTAGATTCATATTAGTTGACTAGCATTGACCTTTACATGGATAATTATAATATCCCTGATCATTTCTCTGTCTCTAAATATACTATAAAAAAAATTATACAAAGAATTTAGTTTTTTTTTTTTCCTGAACAAAATTATTATTATTTTCTGAGTTGGGCTATTATTTATTCCGCCTTCCTCAATGTAACCGTTAATTTGTGCTTCAGCATAATTTAGAACCTTGTAACATGCAGTTCTATCTTTTCATTAAACTATTATTTTCTAGAAAAACTTATTAAAATAAAAAAACTGATTCTAAATAGCAATTTGAAAGGTCATGTAGAAAGAGGGACATCATAAAGATATGTTGTTTTAAGTGTTTGATTACGAGTGCCCTGTTAAGGACCTAGAAAAAAAATCATGTAAGAAAACATTTGTTCATATTAACTGTTGAATTATAGGACTTCTCTATTTGTGTTGGCAGAATGTAATGATCCCCTCTGTGGCATCAGTTAACCTCCTTAAAT
Organism: Pelobates cultripes; assembly: GCA_933207985.1. NCBI lineage: Eukaryota > Metazoa > Chordata > Amphibia > Anura > Pelobatidae > Pelobates > Pelobates cultripes. Next base: position 34,041,680 of record OW240912.1, on the reverse strand, counting down.
TATTAGTTACTGGAGAAGGTCTTGAATACACGGAACGTGATTCATTATGTCAACTGATGTTGCAGAAAGCTGGAATGCAAGTTGGAATTCTGAAGCTCAAGATCCTATGTAATATTGCTTAAGTTATAACTGGGCAATTATAAAACTGGACGAGGACATTAAAGTAGAAAAGATGACCAGTAATCAGATCATTTCAGCTTTGTGACTCCAACAAAAAACTAATATTAACACAATCTATCAAACAAAATTGAAATTTATTTGGCTTGCTTTAACTGTATATTGAAAAAAATGCTGGAAATATTTCAGCAAAATAAATTTGTCCTTCCAAAAAGATTTTCTGGAATAATTAGGGTCACTAGTCTCACTAAATCTGAAAACAAGCTCAGATTTAGGTAGGAAAGACTAATACTGCTCTTTCTGCTTTGTAATAAATTTTACATCAAAACAACTTAAACTCTTGGCTATCCATGAGACAACTACATTTTCAATGTATGTCTCTTCCCTAATGAATTTAGTATACTTGGAAGCTGGAGAAGGCATTGTTGTCCTCTGTTGGAAGGGTGTTTGCATTAGACCAGTGGTTCGGGGATTATCTTCTACAATGCCATTAGTACTAGGGAACTGGACAATTTTCTTGCAATTATTGTGCAATGGGATCCATAGTCCACCATATTACATTTAATTGTACATACATGGTGATGGAATTAGGGATAGGAGCCATTTGTAGACATCTACCTAGTTACTGTCTATCCCACTACCTCCAGGACGGAGAAAGGGCAATTAATCATCAAGCCTTCCCTATCTAATTGGGTCTAAGTTGACTCTATTTGTTGATGTTTTGGAGAAAAAACATTTGAAAAGTATTTTCCATTTTTTTATGGATTCATAGAGCTGCCCAAATATGATTTTAAAGGGACATTTGTTTGCTTTCTCCACTCATGTGATTGCCTTATAGACTCAAACAAAATATATTTTAGGTTAATGTACAACCATCAGCCATTTAACTTCTAGTAAGTGTGCAGATTAAATGCCAGAAAAAAAAATAATATGAATATGTAGTAAAAAGCTAGAAAGTTAAATAAATTAGTCACTCTAACTAAGGCTTAATTTAGTTAATAAAATCTGAATTTCAGGAAAATTCTGATTAACGAGAGTCGATTTAGATCATTGAAAAATTTGTACATTTTCTGAACCTCATCCAAATGTATATATGAAAATTACTTTTAAGTGAATATGCTTTTAAAAATAACATTCATAATCTTTACTATAACCTACATTTAGAAAACTGTTAAGGGCTTAATCATTTATTGAATCTAATAGTTTAATGTAGTAAATATGTAATGTCCCTAGAAACAACAATTTTTACTCTTTATATTGACTGAATACTTTCTCTTCATTACCTGGGATTTACATTACTGCACTCATGAAATATACTGCACTCATCATATGTGACATGCATGCTTCTACATAAATATCATTATTGACCTTCTGTCACTATTGTTTATCAGTAGGAAGCTGCACATTCCCAAAGGGACCTATTCATTACTCAGGGCTTTGAAAATACATTGTTGCAAAACACAATGTTTCACAAGAGTGAAATGTTAACATTGAAATTTTGCAAATGCCCTGAAATTGGATAAAGCAATGTAGGAGATTTATAAATACAGATGTTTTCTTAAGTTTATTATAATTCAACTATTATGAACTTTGTTTAGATTCAATAAAAATATCAGAATTATTCAGTGTGGATGAATACTTATGTACAAACACAAACAAAATAACTAGATATCAGTACACACAAATGTCACATAATTATGAATTTTCTATTGTGCATAATAATTATCTAAGGAACATGTAGAATATAGTGCAGGAATGTTCAAACTAAGTCCCAGGGGGAATTGCAGAATGAAAACTTACTAAATAGAATATTCTTATCCCTTTTCTGCCTTACTATCTAAAAAAAATAAATGAAATTCACTGTGAATACACATTGAAAGTGTTGCATTAACATTGATTATCAGAATAAAATGAATGGGGGGGGACGTGGCCTGGAGCTCGACCGGAGCAGCCGCATGTCAGCATAGCTCCGTGCTCCCGCGGTCTAATTAATTAGTGGTACAACCACCCGATAGCAAAAACCCGCACACAGACCCCCGGGCAAGATGGCACAGCAGAAGGGCAGGCGGCAGACAGACAGAGCCGAAAAAAATAACTTTTTCGGGGTCCGGAACGCGCCACACAAACACGCGGCTGCATTAGAGGAGCCACAAGATGGCGCCGAGGACGACGCCAGCGAGCTGCAAAAGCCTTCCCAGCCTGACGCACCAGTGACCCAGGGGATCCTCCAACGTATGCTGGACAGCATGCATGACAAACTGCAACACACACTACACTCAGCCCTAAAAGAAATCAGGGCAGACATGCAAGATCTGGGTGCCAGGACCTCAACGCTGGAAGACCAAATGGCAGAACAGGCTGACACCCATAAAGAATTGAGGGCAGACATGGAGGAGATGCAGGACACCTTGGAAGCCCTGGGAAACAAAGTAGCAGACATGGAGGACAGATCGTGGCGCAACAACCTCAGGATCAGGGGTATAGCAGAATCGGTGAGCACGGCAGATCTCCATGCCCACCTGCAGAGCCTGTTTAAAATCCTAGCACCGGATTTACCCCAAGACCTACTCCTGCTGGACAGATACCACGAGTTCCGAAGTCCAGATTTTTAACCTCCGACGCGCCAAGAGACGTGCTAGTACGTTTGCATTACTTCCACGTTAAGGAAGACATTATGAGAGCAAGCAGACAGCGCCAATCCCTTCCGGAGCCGCACCAGAGAACAACCATTTATGCAGACATCTCAGCCGCAACACTGAAAAAGAGGAAGACTTTCGCAGCCATTACAGAGCAATTGCGGCAACATAAGAAGCCATACAGATGGGGATTTCCGGTAAAGCTGCTCATCTCCCATGAAGGCACAATCACAGCCATCCACACCCCTGAAGCGGGCCTGAAAGCTCTCCAGGACTGGGGAATACCGCCTCCACCCGCCCCAGCCGCCGCGCCGGACCGCAGCGGGGTCACACCCATGTGGCGGAAGGTGCCCAGACGCAGATAGACGGCGCAAACACCGCAGGACGTGGCAAGTAAAATTGAGAGACTTTGGGACTATGCACAACTCATGGGACAATACTAAGCGGGGGGGGGCTGAGAACCCAATAGCATGGGTCACACTACGGGACTAGAAGGACACCCTAGAGTTAGGGTTTGCTACAGACCCCACAGCACTACCCAAGCCACGCACAGCGCGGGTGACTAGCTTATCACAAGATGGTTAGGCCGCAAAAGGCTTCACACAGGAATGGAAGCAATACGCTTCTTCCCCCAAGGCACCTTGGACAGGCGCCAAGCCAGATATAGGGCAGTTTGTAAAGTTTTAGTTCTGTTCTGTTATTACCCCAGTTGTCAATCAGAGAATGCACAACACAATGACCACATCCCCCACACTCTACCTAGGGAAAGAACCCCCTATGGGGACACAACACATCAGATTTACAAGGGAGAGTCGCCTGGATCGAAATGGCTGGGTAAGGCGACTACCCCACACATAGACACCGACACTTATCAGGGTAAGCGAATAACACCTTTTAAACCCCCATGAAAATATACACCCACAATACCAAAGGCTTAAACAGCCCTGCAAAACGCAGCTTACTACGCCGGGATTTGAAACAAAACAACCCGGACGTAGTGTGCCTACAGGAAACTCACTTTAAAACGAACTCACACTCCCCACTGTTCGCACAAGACTTCCTGCACCAGTTCCACGCTACCTATTCCAACAAGTCAAAGGGAGCCTCCATACTTATTAACAAAGATGTAGCATTTACCCTTTCACACTTAGAAGTGGACGAGGGAGGGAGATATGTCCTGGTGGTGGGCGACTTTAATGACATCACGTACACGATCATGAACATCTATGCCCCAAACGAAGGTCAAAAACTTTTCCTCCATAAAATAATAAAGAAACTAGAAACAACACAAAAGGGGATTAGTATAATATGTGGGGACTTCAACCACGTGATGGACCCCACGGTAGACTCCACGGCGTCACCAGCAGCACCCAGAATGCGACCGCACAAACGGCAATGCAAAGCAATACAAACACTACTCAATACACACCACTACTACGACGTGTGGCGGGCGACACATATTGGGGAAAGGGGCTACACATTCTTCTCCGCGGTACACAACACGTACTCCAGGATTGACGGCATACTAGTTAAGGGACAACACCTAGACCAAATAAAGGAATGCGACATTAAACAGTTCATATGGTCAGACCATGCACCGGTAGTAGTGACTTTGACCGACCTATACGACTCCAAGCACAGAAGCCCCTGGAGACATAATGCCTCTCTCCTCAGGGACCCCAACTTCTGCAAAACACTAGAAAGAGCACTGCGACACTACTTCGCGGAAAATACGACAGCTCAGGTATCCCACAATACGATTTGGCAGGCACACAAAGCCGTAGCACGAGGACTCTTGATCCAAAGAGCAGCAACCCTCAAACGACAGGCAGACACACAATACCAGGAGAGGCAGAAAGAACTACTAGACATCACGACCCTAAACCAAAGGAACCCCTCACAAGACCTAAAGAAAAGCATTGTTCAGCTCACACAAGACATGCACAAACAAGCATTAGATAGAACAGGACAGCACCTCCAGAGGCTTAAAGCGACACAGTATGCTCAAGGAAACAAGGCAGGCAAACTAGTGGCACAACGCCTCAAAACAATCCAAACTAAACAAAAGATAGCACACATCCGAACGGAAGAGGGTCACAAAATCACAGCCCCCAAGGACATTAGCAATGCGTTCGCCAAATACTACGCGTCCCTTTATAACCTGGTGAATGATGCCAAAACACATCAACCTAATTCACAGAACATACAACAATACTTGCACGAGATACCAATGCCCTCACTGACATTGCAACAACAACACACACTCTCAGCCAGCGTCACCGAAGAGGAGGTAGACGCAGCAATCCAACAGCTCCCAACAGGCAAGGCCCCAGGCCCAGATGGCTTTGCTAACTGCTACTACAAAGCATTCAAACCCATCCTGGTGCCATATTTAACGAAAGCTTATAACGAAGCCACTCAACAACAAAGCTTACCCCGTGAAACACTATTAGCCCACATCATAACGCTTCCCAAGCCGGGGAAACCACCCACCTGCCCCCAAAACTTCCGCCCTATCTCCCTCCTCAACACTGACGCCAAACTATACGCCAAGATATACGCACACAGGTTGGGAAGCCTGCTTCCTCACCTCATCCACTCAGACCAAGTGGGGTTCATAAAAGGCAGACAGGGGGGAGACAACACCAGGAAAGTGCTTGACATAATATACAGTGCCCAACGCATGAGAATGGGAGGCGTGGTGGTAGCACTGGACGCAGAAAAGGCCTTCGACCGACTGAACTGGGAGTTCCTGGAGGCGGTCCTTACCAAGGTCGGGATACCAGAGGGCTTCCTTTCGGCGGTCAGGGCTCTATACAACAGGCCAACGGCCCAAGTCCTAAACGCGGGGTTCGTGTCAGATCCCTTCCACATAACTAATGGATCACGCCAGGGGTGCCCGCTATCCCCACTACTATATGTTTTAGCGCTGGAACCGCTAGCGATAGCCATAAGACAACACGCCTCAATACATGGGGTGACTATAGGGGACAAGGAATACAAAACAAACTTATTTGCCGACGACGTGCTGCTCACCCTGACACAACCACAGATATCTCTCCCCAACCTGGTGGAAACAATTTTAGAATACGGACGGCACTCGTACTATAAACTAAACATTAGCAAGACTCAAGCCATGGGAGTAGGGATGGGGACGGACGCTCTAGATAGACTTAAATCGGCCTTTTCATTCGACTGGAGAACAGACCACATTACGTTCCTAGGCATAAACATCCCGACCCAACTAAATAAGCTAATAGAAAAAAACTACACCAAACTATACAAAGAACTAGCAGCGACTCTAGAAGGTTGGGAGGGCAAATATTTATCTTGGGTAGGGAGGCTGGCAGCATTGAAGATGATACTGCTTCCCAAACTCCAATATCTTCTACGCACACTACCCATAAAGCTACCAAAATCCTACTTTAAAACGCTGCAGAGTCTCCTGGTCCGATTCATATGGGCAAAGAAAAAACCAAGGGTGGCAGCCTGGGTCCTACAAAGACCGATCGAAAAAGGGGGGCTGGGGCTACCAAATATCCACACCTACTACAAGGCCGCACACATAGCAGCTATCAAAGCATCTACGACAGAAGGGGAAACCCCACAATGGTCCAAAATAGAAGCCCACTGGGCGGGAGGGTATGGCTTACACAACATATTCTAGCTACCAAGACACCTACGCCCCGCACACATCGACCCCCTACCGACCACCTTGACCACTATGGCAATCTGGGACGAGACAAAGGGTGGGGAGAGGGCCCGGGACAGTATACCAGGGAATGCCCCGATCTCCGTGATCGCGGTGGGAATCCCAACATTTGAACATAAACAATGGAGAGATGGAGGGTGCACAACAGTCACACATCTATACAAGGAAGGGAAGTTAATGACCTTTCCAGACCTCCAAGAACTATATCACCTCCCAAATAGAGCCATATTCCCATTTCTACAACTGAAGTCCTTTCTCAAGGGGATAGAAGTACAAAACACACCACAGCAACAAGAGTGTAAGTTGCCTCTCACCAAAACCAGTCAAACGTACACTATCCACGCTGTATAAGGAACTACATAATGAGCCACGGGACACTATTATGCCATTCCAAGAAGCGTGGAACGGAGAACTGGGATACGTCCTATCACAGGAGAAATGGGAGAGGGCCTTTAAAATTCACAAGGGGAACACACAATGCTCCACACATTTAGAAATTATAAGGAAGCTACAATACAGGTGGTATATGGTACCAGAGAGGCTATCCAAAATGTACCCAGACTCCCCCAATAGATGCTGGAGATGTGGGGCCCAGGGAGGGTCAATGGGACACACATGGTGGTCATGCGAGAGACTAGCACCACTCTGGGTGACAATGGAGCAGGAAATAGGAAAGCTGATAGGTAGACGCTGGCCACTTAACCTTGAGCAATGCGTACTCTTTATGATCCCCACAACACTGAACAAAATTGAGGAACGACTAATCTTCCACATGCTAATTTCTGCAGTAACACTATTAGCCAGAGCATGGAAATCAACCCAGGTGCCAAACAGGGAAGCTTTACTAAACCAAGCAGACACCAATTGGAAGTATGAATTAATGGCCTTCAAACACCTGACACCACAGGGAAACATTAAAAAAGCGGGGGAGAGATGGAGGGAATACAGGGAGGGATCAGAGGGGACCCGGAGCCCAGTAGCACCACAGGGGCCGCTGCAAGATCTCTCCAGAATGGGGGAAACCAGGACATAGCAATCAGAGGATCACCATCCCCTTAAGAAGTGGAAAGAGATAATAGACGTGGAACGTCTCAAGCAGTCGCAGAG
>OW240912.1:33976305-34033760 GCA_933207985.1 Pelobates cultripes | reverse complement strand
TCTTGTCAAAAGCATTATAGCATGTGTTTTCCTTAGAATACATACATTTAGACTGATACATTGAATTAATTTGTTTTGATTTAATTTAAAGGGATACCCTAAGCAACATAACCACTTGAACTCAGTGTAATGGTTACATTTCCAGGGGAGAGTTGCAAACATTTAGGAACATATGCTACAAAAACTATTTTCTGTATTTTCAGTATATTCAGAACTTTTAGAACCTTCTTGAAATGACGGAATTTACTGACATTATCAATTCCATCAAACCAGGACAGACGTGATAGACTGAGGTTGCTTGCCTAACTTCCTATGCGCAATGAATTTTAACTGGACCTGATCTGAACAGAAGTAAATAATCTGTATTAAATGTGTATTTTAATAATAACTTAAACCAGAGAGGCTTTAAGATTTAAGTTAAAAAAACAAACTTAAAAATATTTGTACTTATGTTTAGAGTTTCAGGGAGATAATGCTTAAAAGTGAACTGCCAATTCCTATAAATTTTTTTTATTTTTTTATGTTATGTATACTTGTCCCTATATTTCTCAAATATGTATAAGGGTGGTATGAAAAATAACATTACATGTATCAAGCCACATCTCTTTACTCTGCAACTGATCACCTCTATCTTGGCTCCCTGTCAGTCTTTTGTTATACGCTTCCTTTGGACCTGGCCATCAGCAAAGAAAAAACATACAAAGGAAAGGAAAAATCAACAATGATTATGTTTGTCCTATACATTCTCAATGTTTTTCCTAGCTTTGCCTTCACTGAACTGGATTATGATGTCTTTTTGAATACGTTGTAAGGGATTTTCAATGTTTTATCCAATGGTGTTAAATTCCAGATAAATAACAGTTCCACTTTAAAGTAACTCATATTTTGATAGAACGACTCTGTTTTATAGTTACAATAAAACAAACTCCCAATAAAATATTATAGCTATTAAGCTGTCTAAGGAATGTGTAATATACATTTTGAGTGCATCTTTATCCCAGCTGTGTATTCAGTAAGTTTTCAAATAGATTCAGAAATTAACATTTGAAATACTTAATTAGAAATTTCATTAAGCAATCAGCCCTTACTAATGTTCACTGTTGTTCAAGGATTTTAGAAGATCCGTCAAGGAAAATTCTTAAAGCTTAATGGAAATGAATATTCATGTTCTAGAGACTCAACTTATTTTCACTTCTCTCACTGAAGCAGTAAATTAAGCTACCAGTGAGTATGATGTTTAAAAAATAGTTTGGTAAATGCTTCAAGCAATGTTAAAACACATATGATTTATACAGTTTTTTTATTTCTTTCCAATATCTTGTGTATGATTTTTTTAAATTACCGTTAACCATACAAACGTATTTATATATGATTTTCTGTATTAAATCAGCTGTTTAAATAATTTAACCATTGTTTATTAAAGTTAATAAAACTTCATAAAAAATTGCAAAAGTTAAAAAAAACATGAATTTTAACGTACAAAGCTTGACCACTCAATTGTCAATCTTCTACTCTGTTTAGTAAATGAGCCCCAAGGCCTGTCATTAAAAATAAATGCATTATTAACTCTGTATCATAATCTGCTGTATTCAGAGCAACCTTCACAAGGCCATGTTAATATGTTTTAATGGTATTTGTTTGCTATATTTTAACTGCCTGAAATCTTAATTTTTCATATTTTTTCTTTTCTTTTCATTAGTTTCTTTGTTATTCTAATATTGTGTTTAACACAGACTAGGCTGTTAGATGACTTTGACATTATTATTAAATAAAGTGCTCATTACTTTGTCCATCACCACTGGAAGGTATTAGGGGTTAATCAAAATGAAAACAGAAAAAAGAAACATAATTAGAGCTTAATCGTATAACCATGATTAATTGTCGGTTGCAGCAACAACAACAAAAAATCACAGAAACTTTTTTTCTTGTTTGTCAATATGTTTGTAAATGCATAGTGTGTTTATGTGGATATTTACTGACTGCTAGACTTATGCATGATCAGAAAATTTGGTCCGGGCAAATTTTTGGGGGCAAAAATGAAATTTAGATCAGCAATTTCGACACTCATTTATTTGACAGTTCAACTTGTCCAAATTTTATCAATAAAAATGTTCAATAAATTGATTCAGATTAAAATAAAAATAGAGAGAGCACAAATGGGCCCATTCGTATCCTGAAAAATATATACAAAATGTCAATATTTGGGGCTTTTTTCTGACATTTGGTCCACAGACCAAGTGTGAAAAAGTAATCAACAGAGAGAAAACAGGAGAAGCAGTACAAACCAACATATATTTATATATTACATTTTTAGCATATAATTTATATATATTTTTTTCATTGCTCCTCCTTTTTTTCCTCTAATTTGATCTATAAATAAAATCAACATTTAGTGACTGTTCCTTAGCCATGAATTATTTTTTCCCCTTCAATCATCTACTTTTTGGCACCACAGATACGGAATTTGACTGACCCGACAATTGGCTTGAGTTTGGATGAATTGTAATTCCCTTGGAATGGAATGCACAAGCATACTAACTGTATGGGTGTATATGTAAAGTTATACTGTACGTGTTAATGCCTTCATTTACAATAATTGAAGATCAGTTTGTGTACGTTAATGCAGGGGTTTGGGTTTACAATGTTAAGCATAAGGGTGAAAGGTGAATGCGTGGTGCATTAGACCTCAGCTTTCTCATTGCCAAAATAACATTAGGAGCCACACTTAATCTCAGCAGCCACCAGGTGCTCCAGGTCAGGACCAGCAATCCTACAATTATATTTCTTGTGTTGGCTCAGCTTTCTCATGTCACTGGTTCCCTTCTTACACATGACACGTGACATCTGAAGGAATGGAGTCAGTGTCACTATCAATTTCACTGTCCCTTTTTTTTGTCACTGCCTTCTTCCTACAACTGTCAGTGGCCCCCTTTGAGTCATTTTTTTTCCACAGCATGAAGTGTCAAGGTGTTTGTCAAAGCACAAGTGTATTCTTGTCTTTTTTGTATTTGTGTAGAGTGAATGCAGGCTGTATGTGTAGAGTGTCATTATGTATGTGTGAATCGGAGATAAAAGTTTGAATCCTTACTAACATTTTATATTTGTAGTAATAGCTATATTATACCTATATGCACACTTATTTATAATAAATGTCATTTGAAATGGATTGCCTTTAACTGCGATGATGACAGATATATCTTAAAATAAAGGACACATTAGTAATCAGGCACTTTTCCCATCTCTTATATGTTCTTGCCACTAGACTTTGATAGGTAAATGTAAAACTGTAAAAAGGCTTTTAGAAAGAAATAATATGTCACTGACAAGTAAAATAAATAATTAAATAAAGAAACGATTTATTATAGTAAATGCTCATTCTAAAATAACTTGTAAAAAAAGTTTATTTCTATGAAATTCATGTCAGCTTTTCAGAATCATATATGATTGAAATTAAATTGTAATATTAATTATCGATTGTAGGTTAAAATACAAAAAATAAATATAAGTTTATGATAATTATTTCACATTTGCTAAATATTATTGTGAATAGATACATATTATATTTTCTAAGCCGTCTTTTAGAATAGAAATTATAATAAGCTACAAAATTAGCAATTTAATAGCGAAAATGAACAATGTTATCTGTTGTGGTACATGAATGTTATCAGAAACCTTTATTTCCATCTACACTATAATAAACATTCCAAGGTGGTATTCAAATGTTAAGATGAACTGTAAATATCAGCCAAACACAAGAGAAAGTGCATACTGAAAAGACATTTGCACAGAGATACATCTCTACAAAAGCTAGACTGGGTATTAATTGAACAGCAATGCAGAAAATGTTGACAGACTAATTAAAACATGTAGGATAGTTGACAACTAAATTGTCCGGTACGATTTTAGCCCATTTTAAACTGCTGTTTTCATTATGCAGGCATATCGAGGCTAGGTGAACTAAAATCCTGTGTTTTATGCCATGTTTACCTAGAGAACTACTAGAAATCTAGTTGGAATGATTATTGGATGTGAGTACTGGTAATAGAGACTAGCCACTGGGAGTTCTGATAAATGAAGTCTCTACACATTGTTGTACAGAGATGAGAATGACATAGAATAACAATGAGGGGACTTTTACAGCTTATGTATGAAGCTAGATCCCAGGTGGTTGACTGATGATTAAAAATATTGGATCCTATTTTTTTATTTTATTTTTTATTTTTTGGTAGGGGAGAGTAGATGAGAAATTCTAAGTAATTGAACATAATTCGAACTAAATAATACTAAGTCACTTCCAAACTGAAGCTTAAGCAGAGCATACCATCAAAAATGGGAACCCACACCAACTTCTACAACTAATGCATGGCGTAGATTTTAGTAGTCGAACAGATTTTAAGGTGCATCTGACATTGAAATCACAGGAGCCACACAAATAAAGAGGATTTAGCTGCAAGCTATGTAGCAGTTCTATATATTCTATTCTCAGACACCCTTTCTTACATAAAATATTCTCCGTAATTTTGTTATAATATAAATACAATATCATAATAAAAGACATCAACATATTTTTTTTAAGTTTATAACAGATTTGGTGGATTTTTGAAAGTTATTTCAAACAAAATCTTAAGAGAAGCATCAAATAGTGGAGGATGACAATATCATTTATTTATTCTGACTTAAATTCATATTTTTTAATTAGTCTGTCTGTCTATCTATCTATCTATCTATCTATCTATCTATCCCACAGTGAAGGGATTGAGAAAGGTCCTAGAGTAATTTGCTGACTATTGATTTTATCCTCTGTTTGCTATAGTTGACTTTGACACTCAATTACTTTACGTTAAATGATTATTTCTATGTAAAAAAGACTCTCCCCAGCTGTTCCCACCTCCGATAACTGCTGATCCAGCACTAGCACGATATTTAGCATAACGCGATATACAAAAAAAAAGTGTATCGATCCTCATTTTTCTACAGAGCACCGCAATTATGGAATGATCTCAGGGGCACAGTCAAATCTTCATTCAATCTAATATCTTTTAAGAGATCTATGGCAATTTACCTCCATACAGAATGCACCTGTCAATATATTTATTACCTGTTATGTATTAAATTTCTATATGTGTGTCTATACATACAGTTTGTATATTGTACTTTTGTAATATTGCATCCTATTTAACAATGCAATGTTTTGAGGACCCAGGACATACTTGAAAACAAGAGAAATCTCAATGGTTCCATCCTGGTAAAATATTTTATAAATAAATAAAATGACCTTAAGGAAAGTGTTATATCACCTCTATACAGGCAAACAGTGATATCTGATTACCTGCACAACCCACATGTGGCTTATAAGATATTATGCTTGTATGGCCTTGCCTACATAGACTAAATGGCCAATGATCTATGTGAGAGAATTAGGGAACATTGTTCATCAATTAAGTTGGGATTCTAAAATCGAGCACTCCGGTTGCAAGACACTTTTTATCCCACTATAAATGTCTCTCTTTTTGTAGCACAATTGGCTATCACTTCAAATTGGCCGATAGAATCACTTCATTTCATTTTTGGCTTAACAGAAAAAAAGTGTGTTGAACGCGATGGATTGATTACTATGGAACTATGTGCATCCATATTTTCTGCATGCCTATACAAAAGGTTGGTAAACTTGTAGTAAAATTACCCTTTAGTTAGAGTGACAAGTACATTACATAGACACATGAGTTTAAAATATTATTATTATTATTATTATTATTCTTGGCTGTTGTTAACATCCAATTCATTCAACCGCCACATAATTAACACTCACACCGCTGAGCATTTTTTAACTATATTCCCACTAGCTGGTAACTCTATTTACAGATTTACAACCCCATTTACAGATTTATAGTGAATGGCCCACAAACTCCTCAAAGCACTCTTCGTATGGTTGCATTCTTAGCAGCTAGGAAGGTAAAAGAAAAATTGAGATCTTTGAGCTTCTTAAATACAGTACAGAGTTATTGTATGTTTCTACATTAAATGGCAAATCCTTGTATAGAACAATTAACTTTATTTACTGTACCTACTTATTATATTATGTCTACTTACAGATGTATTTTTTTTCCACTGTATACAGAGGCCCTGGGTTAGGACCATTAACAAAATATACTGCCTCACAGGAGTCTGAAACTTACTTTGCAAAGGATGATTAAACATCTTCCTTTTAATTCTTCTACAAACAATGCCTCTGCTCATTAACTTTGAAAGAGATCTTAGATTGACTATATGGAACATAAAGCTTAGATGAGACTTGAGGAAACTTTGTAAACTCTTCTCAAAGAAACTACCTTTCTCTAATACTTACATGTCCCAGGTATAACTTTATAGTACACTTGTTGTTACTTTTTGTCATTGTAGGCAGAATGATTTAAACTTAAAGGGACACTCCAGGCACGCAGGTCACTTCTGCCCATTGGAATGGTCTGGGTGCCAACTCCCACTACCCTTAACCCTGCAACTGTAAATATTGCAGTTTTCATAAATTTTAATATTTACATTGCAGGGTTAACTCCTCCTCTGGTGGATGTCTACTAGACAGCCACTAGAGGACACTTTTGTGCTATAGCGTCGCTGGATGTCCTCACGCTATGTGAGGACCGCCAGTGTCGCTAAATCCCCATAGAAAAGCATTGAAAGCATCTTTCAATGCTTTCCTATAGGGAGGTCTAATGCGCGTGAGCGGCATTGCCGCGCATGCGCATTAGGTCTCCCCAGCCGCCGGCCGCACATGCGCAATAGGTCTCCCCCGCCGGATAACATCGGCGGGGGAGGAGCGTGGGCAGACCCTGAACCAGCACCGAGGGACATCGGCGCTGGACTCAGGTAAGTCACTGAAGGGGTTTTAACCTCTTCAGCAACCTGGGATGGGAGGTGGGAGGGAGAGGAGACCTGCAGTGCCAGGAAAACGGATTGTTTTCCTGGCACTGGAGAGTCCCTTTAATTATTTGGAGAACTCTCTGATCAAATACTGTCAGTGCCTTAATAAAACATTGAAATTAATGTTCACAGCACTCAGAATACTTAAAGTGACTCTTGAAATTACACCACTGAATAAAACTTTGAAAACCAGAAATAACTAGGGTTACCATAGCCACCATGTTCTCTGGGACACATATCACGTATACATATTGATGGGAAGCACATGAAAAGGGTTGCCCTGTCGTAAGTAGAATTCAGAAGAATGTCTATACTATAAAGTAATTAGACAATGACGAATGCTGCAGAATATGCCTTATACATGCTGCAAGGCAAAGCTTTTCATGAGTTTTCATAAATATGACAAAATTATGTGTCCCAAAAAAATAATGGTGGATATAATAACCCTATCAATAACTTACGTTGATTTTTTTTTCATTCTTCATTTTTTTTGTAATTGTATATTACAAGCCTAGCAAGTGATATCATATTCTAACTCAGTCCAGGCATACCCATGGCATACAATTCAAATGAGGAGGAGAAAATAAACATTGTTTCTGTATCTCACCTTCCATTATGTTTAATGTCAGAAAGCAGAAAGAAGTGGTCTTTTTTCTTTTTTGCCTTCTCTGAAATTTATTTTTTCTACTAAATAGTGAATTTTAGTAAACCCAGCATAATCCAGACTACAATAGCAAAACTAGGACTATAGTGAATACAGCAAAAAAAAAAATCTATTTTACAACAGTTTTATTTTAGTGAATAAAACCACTTGATTATATATGTTGTACATTTCTAGAAATCTCACCAGGTTTCTGATAAAATGATTGTAAGTCTAAGATTTAGACATGTTTGTTTTAGATATTTTTCCACAGTTTTTAAGAAAAATTATATTTCTGATTTCATGCTAATATTTCAGACTCTGCCAGAAGCATTTCAAGATAAGAGTCAACTTTTCTATAATAATAAACCCTACAAAATTCTGTAAGTAATGCAAGAATAGGGGTGGAGCAAGACCTGGAAGCTGTGCAGACATATGGCAGTTAAGCTCCTGCATTTTGGCAGAAATCGAGGTCCAAATCTTTGCGAACAGCTTTTAAACTGACCAACTAGCATCTAACAGATGAGAGGCTCACGGGCGAGCAGTCTGTCACTTTTCCTGAAGTCTTACCTCGCCAGGTGCCCGGACAATGCTGTGGCCTTCTGAGAGTGGAGCTGGGGAGAGAGGGCCACTCTCCTCGCTGTACTACTCACAGATCGGACCCAATGCACTCCTACTCCCTTCTCCACCCCTTTTGACCGGTGGGGGATAACCCGGTCCCATCTGGACTCATTAGAGCTGTGGCACCAGTACTCCTTCCTCAGAGCTGAGAACAAGTAGCCCTAGGCCATTGCAACATGGTGACTGCCTACATAATTGGCTACCAATGGCGCGAGTCCCACCAAGATGGCTCCTACTATTATACTTCTCTCTGCCTGTTGTGGCTGGAGGACATTTTCATCCCCTTACAAGCATGCCACACAGCCAATCTGTTGCATCACCAACATGGAGAATGGAGCGCCACGTGTCCAGTGACAGAGAGGCCTCTCGATGCAATATGCATAAGAAGAAACGCATACTGCATAAGACATTCATGGCTCTGACTACAATAAAAGCCCTAAGAGGGCAGCGGCAAGTGAAGCAGTACAGATGGTGGATTAAGCAGCTCATGAGAGGCACAATGCGTGGGCCAGCATAGAAGCGGGATGCTCAACAGACCTGTGAAGTGGGTTCCAAACAGGTCGCAGCAGAAGAAATCAAGAGGGCAACCCACTTATCAGAGCACTACTTCAAAACCATCATGGCTATTAAGCCTATGCACTGGACTTCCAACAGGTTCTAGCTGCTTCCCAATGTTAGGAGGCTTACACCTCTCTTGCACCTAAAGGCTGCAAACTTGTCCTGCCATTTTATTTAGATTTTTGGCTTGTTGCCTTCTAACTTTGTTATTTTACTCAGATAGCAATGCTCTGTAGGACTGCAATGCTTTGCCCCATTGGTCATTACTTCCATTACTGTCATGTGTGCAACATTAAGAGGTAGTAGCTTTAAACACACCACCACTACTTTCAATATCATCAGTTACCCTTACAGCTACACTAGCTACTGATGTAATTTGAGTTTAATCCTGTACCTAAGCCTGTTATTGTTTTATCCTTATAAAGCTTAGACAAATGAACCAAGCTTGTGGTTTATAATTTAAATTGAGGCTGATATTACCAGGAGTAGAGTATTTTATGCTTGTGTATCAATCCATTACTAATAATATATTTCTTATGTGACTTGATTGGATATCTATGTGTATACCGTTACTCCGCTACTATTGTACTGCAAACGCTTATTGCCTCAAATGATTGACAAAAAAAATGCAAGAATAAAGAAATACAATTCATGTAAGACAACTTACCTGTTTTATCATGTGATACAAATCTCTTCCCATCCAACAGTAATGCTAATATTTTTTTATAAGGAAGGATTTGTTTGTTTTAATGATAATGATATCAGAACTTTACTTTTCTAATTAATTAATTAATTAATTCAAAAAGTATATCCTCCCCAAACAGATAACTAATTATCTTATTCACTTTTTGTCCATTTACATTCTTATTTTGAAAACGACAAATATAACACTTTCTTGAAAAAGTGTTAATGACTGTCACAGATTTGAATAAATGTATCCTAATTACAAAGGTCTAGCACAAAACATATGGTATATTATTTACTAACAACAGAACAATTTCATAAATGTGTATTTTTTGCAAACATTGAACTAGACTGACTAAATAGACATATGTGCTAACCAATACTTTTAATGAGCGTGCAATGCTGTAAATCAATAAATAAATAACAGAGAGAATTGTAAATTTGGA
Source organism: Pelobates cultripes (assembly GCA_933207985.1). NCBI lineage: Eukaryota > Metazoa > Chordata > Amphibia > Anura > Pelobatidae > Pelobates > Pelobates cultripes. The sequence goes on along the minus strand of OW240912.1, from coordinate 34,023,893 downwards.
ATAAAAAAGAGCAATGCATATGAAACACAACATATTTATCTCTTTCAAACTATTAATGTTATAGTATGATTTAGCATACTAAATAAGTGGTGTATTAAGGTAACTGGATTTTAATAAAGTATTTATAAACTTAAATTCCCTTTTTGAATGTTAAACAACATATGGAAAAAGCTGTCTTTTCTTTCCTTTGTGAGTACAATGATTTTTGTGCTTTTCAGTGGCATGTAAAAGAGTTTACACCTTTAACCAAGTTTTTATAAGAAAATATTGTAACTCAAAAGTTACAAAAGCCAGAAAATATTTGATATGATTGATTATATATGTTTTTGTAGATTTCTACAGTGAAGACACAGATTTTTTTTTCTGAAGCTGATTTTACTTTTACTAAACCTATTACCATCATGATGCTTCCTAGTTAAAATGACACTCCAAACACCAAAACTATTACAGCATGCTGTAGTGGTTATGGTGCCAGGATTTCCCTGTTGACCCCTAATTTAAGTAGTCAAACCACTTTAGAACAATTTGACTTCTTACCTGGAGTTTACTGGGGCCAGACCCCACCTTTACAACAGCCTAGAGTTGTGTGTTGGGGACTAAACAGACATTAAGAATGGCTTCATGCTGTGGGTCTTGATGGGAAGAGTGGTATGCACCCAGAGGAAAATTATTGGATCAGTCCTGGATACAGAACATATATTTAAAAGAATAAACATACATTACATATAAATATATATTTAATGGTTTCTGTAACTTGAAAGATACTATCAATTCATTTATTTGATAAAAACTAGGTTTTGAATTTAAAACGCATATATATGATGTGGGGAGAAAATGTAAGATGTGAGGCTTCCACTTGGCCAGGTATATTATCTGTTATGATTCTAATTTTGATTTTTATGCAATGGATAGGAAGAAATTATGGACTTTGTTGTCTATCAGCAACTTATTACATTTATTTGATTAATGTTATTTTCATGTGAGTTATTTATTCTCGGATATGTATTTTCATTTTTATTTCCCTATTTATTTTATGTAATTATCTTTATTTGTTTATTATTGTTAAACTATTGAAAAATTATGCAGCTAATGTATTCGAAAACTTTTTTTAAAAGTATATATAACAATACATAAATTGCATAAACTACATATTTTTAGCTTATAAGACACTGCACAAGGATGTCTATAAAATAATTCAAATACACAAAATGTATTTTTTTGTAAGTCTGTTTGACATTAAAGAAAATATGAGGAAAATACCAAAGAGCATCAGCATACTTATAAATTGAATTATTGGAGTAGGTATATTACAACATAGTGCCTTCTTTCCAATTCATACCCCAACTTCCACACTACACAGTTTCACTCTATAGCAATAACACTTTAACTTACACAAGGATGGTAAGAAAATCAAGGCACAGCAAGTCAATTTTATTGAAGACGTTTTAGGTTTTAAGGTTTGTTTATCTTACATGTTTTGGCCATGAGAGACTATGAGTAACTCCTCTGATGTACAGGATGAAACACATCATATGTACAGAACTTTTATGTTGACATTTCTTTATTAATGCTGGCTTGCTGAATTTTGAATTTCTCCTTTTTAAAAACTTTACAAAACTATATGATATTTCATTTTGGTTTGAAGAAGGCTATAGCCATCTTTTAGCCATATTATTTTGATTTTGTTTTATTGTAACGCAGGCTAGCTGCTTCCTAAACAGAAATCCCGAAGGGACAATAAACAAATCATTTAAGGTTTTATTTATACATGTATTTATGTTGGTTAGAATATGTTTTAAAACATCTCCTATCTTTGAAGATTTTTTGTTCTTCTTATATTTTAATTTTGTAACTATGTTATTGAGCATGTAATAGAGATTGTAGAATAAACCAGTACAGCAATGATGACAGATACAACTAGCCAACAGAAATCGCTCAACATCCATAAAAGTAATCAATATACTCATAGAGAGAAAAGTTGTCAAAAAGCAAATAGAAAATAAGGGTGGAAGGGGAAAAGTGAAAAGAAAAATGGAAAAGGGGACAAATTAATTAGATAATAGAATAGGTAGTTGGTTGATAGAACAATATTGGAATACCTTGTGTCATGGTATCTAAATTTTCCAGATATGTCAAAGGAGTCATTCAGGGTTACAATGCTTTTACATATGGTTATAGAATGGCAGTTGCTATTCTTAGTCATAAAGTAAATAGTAACCGCAATCTTCCAAATTTTAAGGGGCATTTAAAACCAGTTAAGAAAAGCTATGCAGCATCTTGTCTATTTAGGGGCCCATTACTAAATAATTAAGAACAAAAACCTTGACAGAACTGAAAAAAATAAAGTGTCAGGGACAGAAGTGGAATTAACTAGCCAAGGAGATGTAACGATCTGTATCTTTAGAAGTGTTCAAAACATGAGATTTGCCCAAGAAAAGGCCTGTTATTCTTCACATGGCTCCTGGAGTAGATAGAAGTATTCATTGCCCCAGTATGAAAAGGTTACAGAGTTGAAAAATACATATCCTATGGAAAAATAATAACATTATGTATAGTATGTCCTAGCTTATTACTGTTTCAGTGAAAAGCAAAGTGTAAAATATTATTTCAAATGTTTAATATTAAAGAACGTAAAATTCTATATGAAATTAGTGGGTAACTAGAGAAAAATGCTTACAGAGGCAGTAACTCAGTTATATGTTGAAATACATTCCGATAACAACCTCAAAGGCTCCCTACAACAGGAGTAGGGTATACAAATGCTTTCAGCACTCTAGACATTGTGGACTACATCTCCCATAATGCTCTTACAAATATATTGTTGGTAACGCATAAGAGGAGAAGTAATCCACAACATCAGGTGTCACGTGCCAATCATGCATATTACCTTTTTTCACTATAGCAAATACATACATAAATTGTAAATTGCCATTTCCAATTTTTTACCTTCACGAATGTATATTGACAATCATAGTATTCTACTCTCTTAATCAATTAAGCCTTTTGTTCTCTAATGAAAGTGATTGGTTTTATAAAGAGAAACTGCAAACACTATAATTTGTACCTTTACCAATGTTCTTCTTGGCTGTTATTAATGACACTATAATAATTAACTGCAGGGAAAGAAGGAAAATAAAATAAAAGAAAGAGTGGCCGTGTGAGGAACTGACTCTGCTGGGTTTCGAACCCTGGTTTATATGGTGCTAAACCTTTTCCTTACCAGTACACCAGCCTGCCTTTTGCAAATTTACCTGAGATCTGATACTATTGTTTGTAGAGTCAAGGTTATCAGTGACAACTCACTTCAGCTGTGTCTGGTCAGGTGTCTGGTCCTTGGCCTATAAAAGCCACTTCCTGTCTCTGTACCTTTGCCAGATTATTGTGGTTCCTGTACTCTCTAATCCAGCGTGTTCCTGTTTCTCCTTCCTGTTGCTGAATTTGGACTGTTTTGACTTTGCTGCTTCTCCTTCCCACTGACCTCGGCTTGCCTGACTACGATTATCATCTTTCTGTTCCAGTCTCCCATCTCTGCTTAAGACCAGAAAGCCACTCAAGGCTCAGGGGCTCAACCACCTGGGTAACGAGTGGCTACCTCTGGCAGAAAACATTGCTGATCTGGCTACTGGACTCCAAAACTTTGTAACATCAATATCATTACAGAATAATCTGGCCTTTTCATGGAGACCGTCGGATCAGATTCTGCATTGGCCCAGCAGGTTGCTTTTAATGCAAGAACTATGCAGACCCAGGCACAGACCATTCAAGTGCTGCAGGATCAGGTAGCTGAACTGCAAAATGAAGTTCGATCAATGCATAGTGAGCTTACCAGCTACAGGGCACATGATGTTGCGGCTGCTGCTACTACTACTGTTACACCTGCACAAGATGCCCGCTTGCCTCTACCAGAAAAATTTGGAGGAGACCGCAAAAAATTCAGGGGTTTCCTAAATCAATGCCGTTTGCATTTCATGATGTTACCTAACCGTTTTCCATCTGAAAGAGAGAAGGTGGGATTTATTTTTTCCCTCTTCAAAGATGAAGCCCTGGCCTGGGGCTCCCCTTTTCTGGAACAGGACAGTCCAATCTTGGGAAATTTAAAAGACTTTCTTGAGGCCATGTGCCTAGTTTTTGATGATCCCAATCGCTGTGCTACAGCAGAAGCCACTCTCCTTCATTTACATCAAGGGAGGCGCTCTGTGGCTGAATATGCTGCAGAATTCAGACAGTGGGTTACTGATACTACTTGGAACCAATCAGCCCAGAGGTTCCACTTCAGAAGGGGTCTCTCAGAAGCTATAAAAGATGAGCTAGCTCGTGTTGATCTTCCTGTTGAGTTTGATGCATTTGTGCGGTTGGCTATCCGTATTGATCGGAGACTTTCAGAAAGAAGATTGGAAAGACAGGGCTCTTTTAAACCAAGTGCTACTCCTACTTTCTATTCAAGAATTTCTACTCCGACCCCACAAACACCTACAGACTCTGAACCTGAGGCTATGCAGGTAGATCTAATAAGAGGGCCATTATCCAATGAAGAAAAACAGTGGCGACGCACTCACAACTTATGCCTGTATTGTGGTAGTACAGGGCATTATGCCATCAATTGCCCTAACAAGTCTAAAAGAACAATAGCTATGACTGCTGAGGGTGCACAGATTCAACACCAATCCCAGATTTCAGACCAACTGGATTCTGTCACACAACCCTTGTTTTCTCTGGCTCAGGGTGAAGAAGGTATGATGACTCAACATCCTCATTTGGTGGTGCCTATCACTTTGCAATATGGTAATAATAAAATTTCAACTACAGCTATGATAGATTCCGGAGCAGGCGGAAACTTTATGGACATTAAATTTGCAGCAGAAAATAAAATTCAGTCTATCCCTAAATCTTCACCTGTGTTAATGGAAACAGTAGACGGTTCTCCACTTACGTCAGGCCCGGTTACACATGAGACTGTGCCCTTAAAATTGATTCTGGAAGTGAATCACCATGAGTCTATATCTTTCCACCTAATTTCCTCAACACAGTTTCCAGTGATTTTGGGTATACCCTGGCTTGCTCTGCATAACCCACAGATTGATTGGAAGACTAGAACTTTGTCCTTTCCTTCAGAACACTGCTTAATGAATTGTCAACCCTCTAAGGCGACACCTGTTACCACAACAATTAATGAAATGGTTGCTACAAACTTAACCAAGCTTCCGCTACAATATCGGGATTTTGCAGATGTCTGTGATAAGAAGAATGCTGATCAGCTTCCACCTCATAGGCCTTATGATTGCCCCATAGAACTGCTACCTGGAGCTGCTATCCCATTTGGCCGTATATACTCCCTTTCTGAGCCTGAATTGAAAGCACTTCGTGAATACATACAAGAAAATCTTGCCAAAGGCTTTATTCGACCATCCACTTCTCCAGCAGGAGCTCCTATATTCTTTGTAGAAAAGAAAGATGGCAGTCTACGGCCATGTGTCGATTACAGGGACATTAATAAAATCACTGTTAAAAACCGTTATCCCTTGCCTCTCATTCCTGAACTTCTGGAGAGACTTCGTTCAGCTAAAATATTTACGAAGCTTGATCTACGGGGGGCATATAATCTGGTTCGCATAAGACCAAATGATGAATGGAAAACAGCTTTCAGAACCAGGTACGGACATTACGAATATCTAGTAATGCCATTTGGGCTTTGTAATGCCCCTGCAACTTTTCAGCATCTAATCAATGATGTACTACGGGATCTCCTGGATCAGTTTGTTGTGGCATATTTGGATGATATCCTGATATTTTCTGATAATCTTGAAAATCACAGAAAACAGGTCTGCATTGTTCTTGAGCGCCTTCGTACCCACCACCTATACATTAAACTGGAAAAATGTGAGTTTGAACAAACAGAAATTCAGTTCCTGGGGTATGTAATAACTCCTAAAGGTTTAAGTATGGACGCAAGTAAAATTAAAGCTGTGCTGGACTGGCCCATCCCCAAGAATGAAAAAGATATACAGAGATTTGTGGGGTTTGCCAATTTTTACAGGCGTTTCATTAAGAATTTCTCTGCCGTTATTACACCGATCACTGAACTTACACGTAAAGGGACTCCTTTTCAGTGGTCCAATAAGGCTGACACTGCATTTTCCAGATTAAAGACTCTGTTTACATCTGCTCCTATCTTGGTACATCCTCAGCCAGAATTGCCATTTACTGTAGAGGTAGATGCTTCTGATTCAGCTGTTGGGGCTATACTATCTCAAAGGACTGGACCTAAGATGTTGTTACATCCATGTGCCTTCTATTCCCGCCAGATGTTACCAGCAGAAAGAAATTATGACATAGGGAATAAAGAACTTTTGGCTATAAAAGCTGCCTTCACCGAATGGAGACATCTCTTGGAGGGAGCCACCCATCCAATTACTGTCCTCACAGATCACAAAAATCTGGAATGTATCCAATCCGCTAAGAGACTGTCAGCCAGACAAGCACGCTGGTCCCTATTTTTCTCAAGGTTTAATTTTTTTATTTCATACCGCCCTGGTTCCAGAAATGGCAAGGCGGATGCCTTGTCTAGGATAGCTGACCCCCTCCATACTACAGTAACCAAGGCCACCATCTTGCCGGAGAGCAGATTTTTAGGAGTTACCTTTCCTTCTGATCTAATGTCTCGCATTAAAAAGGGCTACTCTAAAGATCCAGTTTTTCGTGATCCTCCTCGTGATCTTCATATGACCATGCTTAATGGGTTTTGGATTTTTCAACAACGTCTGTTTGTTCCAGAATCAGTGCGACTGGACGTTTTACGCCTCTACCATGACTCTAAACCAGCAGGTCATCCAGGAATCCGAAAGACACAAGAACTACTTACCCGATCCTTTTGGTGGCCTAAATATTATGAGGATGTTAAGAAGTATGTGTCCTCTTGTGATGTATGTGCCAGACATAAGACTCCTCGCTCATCCCCTGTTGGCTTGCTTCAGCCTCTTCCGATTCCTCATCGTCCCTGGGGATCTATATCCATGGACTTTATTGTGGAACTACCTCCCTCTAAGGAACACACTACTATTCTTGTTGTTGTGGACCGGTTAACCAAGATGAGTCATTTCATACCAGCTCGTGGTCTCCCTTCAGCTAAACAGACTGCTGACCTTGTTATTCGGGAAATATTTCGCTTGCATGGAGTGCCTGATGAAGTAATTTCTGACAGGGGAGTGCAGTTTACATCTCATTTTTGGAAATATTTTTGTTCTATTCTAGGTATTAATGTGAATCTGTCTTCAGCTTTTCATCCACAAAGTAATGGACAGACTGAGCGAACCAACCAGACTTTAGAACAATATTTGCGGTGCTATATTAGTTACCTGCAGGATGACTGGCTGGATTTTCTACCCACGGCGGAGTTTGCCTATAACAATGCCCAACACTGCTCCACTTCTCTGAGCCCATTTTTTGCCAATTATGGTTACCATCCAACCTTTCTAGTGAGTCTCCCAATTACTACTCCCATTCCTGCAGTCACTGACCGGCTAACCGCCTTACGAGATTCCCAAGAACTGTTGAAGGAGACTCTTTCGGAGGCTCAGGAATGTTACAAAAGAGCTGCTGATAGGCACAGAAAGGAGGCCCCAGTTTATCATGTTGGTGACAAGGTTTGGCTGTCAACAAAGAATCTTAAGCTTAGGATTCCTTCTCATAAATTGGGTCAAAAGTTCATGGGACCTTTTAAGATAATCGCTCAGATCAATGCAGTCACCTTCCGTCTGCAACTTCCGGATTCCATGAAAATACATCCGGTGTTTCACGTGGCACTGCTTAAACCTTTTCATGAAAATACTTTCCCTGGTCGAGCCTTGCCTGCCCCACCACCAGTCCTCGTGGATGGTGAAGATGAATACGAGGTGGAAAAAATTCTTGACTCCAGGATCTTCCGCAACAAGCTTCAATACTTGGTTCATTGGAAAGGCTATGGTGAGGAGGATAGATCGTGGGAACCAGTGGACAATATTCATGCTCCTGATCTTCTTCAGTCTTTCCATGCACAGTACCCTGCTAAACCAGGAAATAGGGCATCCAGAGGCTGCGCCTGTAGAGGTGGAGGTAATGTGAGGAACTGACTCTGCTGGGTTTCGAACCCTGGTTTATATGGTGCTAAACCTTTTCCTTACCAGTACACCAGCCTGCCTTTTGCAAATTTACCTGAGATCTGATACTATTGTTTGTAGAGTCAAGGTTATCAGTGACAACTCACTTCAGCTGTGTCTGGTCAGGTGTCTGGTCCTTGGCCTATAAAAGCCACTTCCTGTCTCTGTACCTTTGCCAGATTATTGTGGTTCCTGTACTCTCTAATCCAGCGTGTTCCTGTTTCTCCTTCCTGTTGCTGAATTTGGACTGTTTTGACTTTGCTGCTTCTCCTTCCCACTGACCTCGGCTTGCCTGACTACGATTATCATCTTTCTGTTCCAGTCTCCCATCTCTGCTTAAGACCAGAAGCCACTCAAGGCTCAGGGGCTCAACCACCTGGGTAACGAGTGGCTACCTCTGGCAGAAAACATTGCTGATCTGGCTACTGGACTCCAAAACTTTGTAACATCAATATCATTACAGGCCGATTACAAAACATCAATTATATTACATATAATAATACATCGTAAATGTCAATAGTTTCAAATAAGAGCATTTAGTTATCACAAACATTGATATTTGCTGTAGATAAAAAAACAAAAACAAATTTAAAGCAACTCTGTCACCTGAAATTGCTTTTAGATTAGTGAGTTTTAAATGTTTTAGAATATATTATTTTTGTCTAATCGTTACATAGATATTTACTAAAGAAAGTAGCTCATTTTCGCACTCTGTTACAATTGCAAAACTTTATAAATGTTTAATTATTAAAAAAACAACAAGACTTTTTAATAGAATGTAATGCCAGCAGCTAATAAGAATATTCTATTTGTACAGTTGAGCTAATTAGCTCCTAACATTTCAGAATTCATGAAAGGTGAGATGTTTGTTTAAACTGCCTAATGAAATGAATTCAAATGACAAATTATATTAATGTGACAAAACACTTTTATTTTTAGTTAAGCAATTTGTTGGACTTGGGAGCAACTGAATTTTTCTTTCTTCTGAATAAATTCAGAAAAAAAAAAGTTTGCTTCTTCCGAACCAAATTTAGTCTGTCTGTTCAGTCGTTTTTATTAGATATGTCTTTTCTTCCATCTTCATTTTACAGCAATAAAAATCCATAAAAATCACACCAAAGAAAAAAAATTTAAATACAAAAGAGAATCCATCTTCACCCCACAAGCTTTCTGCACAGACTAAGCTATTTAATTAAGAGCCTCCACCCATGACCATGGGTGGTGGTGGAAGGGGGATACCAGGCCCCCCGTTTAGTTTAATAACACCCCACTGGCAGGGCACATGTGGGGTGATTTGGTTACACAATGTCACTTCCAGTTAATTATTTAAATAAGGAGCAGGGGGACCAGTATCAGGCCCTCCTTTCTTGGATTAGTGACTGGGAAGCAATAGCTGCCCAGTCACTAGTTGTTTTTTATGGTAGCAAGCAGCCACTGACTGCTCACAAAAATCTGTGGGTAGGGGCAAGAGGGGGTATTTAACGTCCTTTTACTAATATGTGGTAATACCGACCCCTATATGGTGAAGGGGAGTATACGGTGAATCTATGAAGAGGCAAGCAGAACAGCTCACCGATGCTTCTATTTTTAAATATTGCAAGGAGGGAACCATGAACCGGTAGTTCCCTCCTTGTAATAAACTAAAACGAATGAACAAATGAAGAATGAATAGCACAGACAAAATTCCATCCAATAAGCAATTCGGTCTTCGTTTCATTTTATATTTGATTGTTCATCTTTCAGACAAAGGGATGACCAGCCGAATTTGAACTAAACATTTTCATCGGAAAACAAATTCCCAAGTCTACAATTTGTTTCATATTGGCATATATTCTAACTGTTCAATATTAACTGAATGTTTACTATAAAAAGCAGTTTGAGATGCCTTAAACAGACCCTGTTAAGACTCCGTATGTTGAGTGATAATTTTCAAGAAGAAAATCAGTATCAAAACATCAGAGAGACAGAGTAGAAGTTATGTCCACATCTATGCATGTCATCTAGACCAGAAAAGAAGCCCTCTGCACTAAATCATAAATTTGAAGGATCTTGCCCCATTTTTGATATGTAGGCTCTTGCTTCTTCCTTCATCATTTGTGTTGTCAAAAGATAGTTAGTACATAGAGTATGAGTCACCTTGACTCCAGAAGCTTATAACATGTGTATAAGAAGTGATAACTATTGATATTCAACACAAAGTACAACCATCCAAATATAATTGTGATGGTCTAGCAGCCTTAAAATAAGGGCTTAATACCTTCCAACTCCAGAAAGCTGAATCCATGCTCTTAAACAATCATATTATGTCAATTATAATAAAACTGGCACCCTGCTAGCATGTAAATGAAAGTTATGCAAGGCTAGTTTCTTAATCCCTTTCATCTACTCAGCACATAAACAACAAATTCTCAAGTCAGCTGAAAATGCTTGGGAAAAAAATGTCTTGATGATGGTAAAAAGCACATGGAAAAAAATGCAATTTAGGAATTACTAAGGGCACATTGATCTCATTTTTTTATATGAATTTTCAATGTTATCATTGCTCTCTATTTGTAAACAAATCTTTTTAAGGATTGCTGATGAGTTGTCACAGCCTACTGCCAATATATACTGCATGTTTCACCATACCTTGCAGTACATTCATATTTGTCATACCGTTTAAAGTGATTGTAATGAAGTCTCCAATCATATGCACCACATTTACAGCTTCTCTCTTTGCATCCTAAAGGCAGTGTGATATTGTATAGTTAGTTAGAGACTACCACAGACTACAACATTTCTGATGAATAATTTCAGCACTTCTCTGAACCATGTTACCAAGCACATTGGGTAAAAATGGAATACATGGACATGGCATTGATATAGGTTTACTAAAATAGTCTGTAAAGAATACAGGTCCCAAACCATATTTGGCGTGAGGCAGAATGGGACATTTGAAGCATGAACAGCATCTAAAGGAATTGCATGATGCTATTAAGTCAGCACGGACCAAAACTTCCAGAGAATGTCCCCATTTTTTCATTTTGAGAAAAGTTATTTTTTCCAATAAAATTTAATCTTTTAAGTATTAATCAGGACAATCACATGTTTACCTATGATTCCTTTCTTTTCATGAATAATAATCTTATTAGATTACATTTCAAACTGGGACACATATCACTGCAATAGTAGTGCAATCTAACTTCAGTCCTTTTTAACAGATTTCCAAGGAGTGTGCTATAAATGCCTGAACCCTTTATGGAGGCAGAATCCAACAAGTATTACATAGGTAACTTTTAGTCCACGATGTGAGGGTAAGGCACACCAGTAATCATGAGATAGGTCCCAAGGTTTGAAAGGAACATGCGGAATGAACAGTCATCCTTATGGGAGTTATAATGATTGAGACCAGTACTCAAGGCTTACTGGAACCAATATGAATTTTGTTATCTCATTCTGTGAGAATGGGGGCTGTCGGAAAGTGGAGGGAAAAAGATGAACCGGGAAAGTATGAACTAGGATTTGGGAGATGCACCGCTATAGCTTCCCGACTCTACCGACAGCCATTAATAATCAGTGAGTGAGTCTAACCATAAAAGCATGTCTGTGAGATGGGAGAGTAGGTGGGTTTTTTGCACAGGGTCTACAGTGTCACCAGCACATCGTGAAGTTTGAAGTCGTGGTTGTCTCTTGGTCTGCACAGTGGTCCAGTCAGGAGAAAAGGTTTGTAGTTTATGTTTGTAGTATGTGGCTCTCTCATATAGAGTTTTCTTTTTTTCCCTTACTTTTCCCTCTCCCGCACCCCCACCAAAAATAAACCCCAATAACTTTTGCTGCATTAGGTCGGCCATGGTTCCCATATCTTGTCTAGTTTACGTCGCTGTTTAAGATTGGGGGTCCCTATAATTTCCATGTTGTAATTAAACTTGACCCTGTCAAGTAGATGTTGTCTGGAGGGAGTTATCGTCTGTTTTCAATTTTGGGCTATAAGGTGACTGGCCGCCAGAGAGACATGTCTCCTAAGTGCGTATTGGGGGAATGTTTCCCACTCCACAGGCATTAACAAGAGGTAAGAAGTAGGCGTGAAAGGAATTATTGGTAGTGTTATTTGTGCAAGGGGATTTCTTACTATAGTCTAAGGAGGTTTGACTTTAGCACAAGACCGCCATACATGTATCATGTTCCCAACCTCTGTACCACACTTCCAGCACATTGGGGAGACTCTGTAAAACATCCTATGTAAACGGGCTGGAGTCAGGTACCAGTGGTATACCAATTTTCTGTGGGCCTCAACATGATGGTAACACCCTGTGGTAACTATAAGTGCATTCAGCGATTTTGACCATTGATCATCAGAGAAAACAACCCCACATTCCTCTTTCCATTTCTTTTGAAACATAAATTCTCAGTGAGGTAAAGTGTCCTCCAGTAATTTGTAGCTTAACGAGATGGTTCATGGTTTTAAGGGGTATTTCCAACACCTATCTATGAATAATGTCAATCTAAGAGGAGACTCCAAGGAGAGATTTGCAAAGGTGGTAAATGTGATTGACACAAGCTATTTATTTGTAGATACATAAAGATGTATCTAGAGGGAAGGTTGTATTTAGTGATAATATCTGGGAAGGGGATGAGATTACCCTCTTTTATCAGATAGGAAATATTGGTGATTCCCAACGTTCCCCATTTCTGTTGTGATAACCATGGTGATAAGATCGCTGGGCCAGTAGGGGGCCTGGAAGAAAGTACCTGCCCACATCAAGTCATCTGAGCAGGTTATCCCATGTCTGCAGCATCATTTTAGTAGTGGGAAAGATGTGTGATACCTGTGGACTGTAAATAGCCAGTGTCCATATACGCTCGATCAGAGGCGATCCTCGTGTATGTCGAGTCTCCATATCTACCAATCCAGTAAGGTGGCTGGAGAGTGGATAGTAATCACTGCTTATAGTATAGCAGCTTTATGATATAACATTTTGTTAGGTACTCCCATTCCACCTGTGGAAGTGGGTTGTTGGAGCAATGTAAGAGTCTATCTTTTTTACCTGCCCATTTAAATTGTGGGAGAAGATTTTGTAACATTTTACAATAGGAAGGGGGAATCGGGATGGGAAGCAATCTAAAAATATATAAAATACGTGGTAGTATCATCATTTTTATCATATTGATTTTCCCTGCCCATGAAATGGGTACTTGTTTCCATTTGTTGAGTTATATTTTAAATTTCTGTAAGAGAGGGATGTGATTTTGTTTATATATGGTTGATGGAGATTTTGTTAGGTTGATACCTAAGTAGAGGAGATGCGTTGTGCTCCATTCAAACTGGAAATTTGATTTGAGCGAAGTTACTTCTCTATTTGGTAAGTTAATCGGCAATGCCTGAGACTTCGTTTGATTGAGTTTGTAATAAGATAATTGACCATATGCATTAAGTACTGATAATACAGCTGGCAGAGATTTTTTTTGCATTGCGTAATGAGAGGATGATATCGTCTGCAAATAGTGATATGGTATGTTCAGTATCATCTACGCGTGTTCCTGTAATATCTGGATGGTTACGAATTGTTTGTGCTAAGGGTTCTAGAGAGAGTATGAATAGGAGGGGGGAGAGCAGGCAGCCTTGGCGGGTACCATTGGAGATAGGGAAGGATTTAGATATAAACCCTGCATTCAACACCTGTGCAGATCGAGAGTTATACAATGCCATTATGCCCCGGGATACCGCCGGTGGAAATCCAAATTTATCTAGTACCATGACCATGTAAAGCCAATGGAGTCTGTCGAAGGCCTTCTCCGTATCAAGTGCTATGAGAAGGCCTTCTGAGTTAGTATGATTACTACTTGACTAAGCTATTACTGAATCACGAATCAACTGAAATAGGCAATGTACAAGGCGTTTGGTGGTTCGTGATATAGTGTTCCACCTGTAGCACCCAAAAAAAAAACAATGGTAGGGGATGTCCACTAAATCAACTAAATAGAACCAAAATTTAGTTAAATAGTAAGTAAACCAGGTATCAGCCACATTGAACACTTAAAATTCTCAACCGATTACTCAAAAGTAAGCAAAAGCTAAATGTTCTAAAAATATTTACACATGAAACCTTTCTCCTTTCGCCTCCTCTGATGTCACCCAATGAAGGATCTAATACGCATGCGTGTCACGTGCATAAACATTCCCCACAAGAAAGCACTGAGACAATGTTTTCCTATGGGGTTTTCTCCGGAGCAGAGCATGAGGATGTCCAGCGTTGTTTCACTGAGTCAAACTCGATAAAACTCCAGGAAGTGTCTCTAGAGGCAGTCTTAGTAATGCAATGTAAACATTGCAATTACTCTAAAATGTTAATGTTTTACATTGCAGCACTAAGGGGGCCAGGGGGACAGCACCCAGACCAATTCAATGAGATTAAGTGGCCTGGCTGTCTATAGTGTCTCTTTAAGTAGTAAAGTAAAACAATATTGTTAACAAGTTACTTGTTTTTGTTGATATTTATACATTTAATCATGTTGTTCTATTCAATATATATCCAATTGTGTCTCAAATCAAGTTGCTCCTGTTGTCTCTTTGTCTTTCTTATTAAAAACTCTCACATAAAATATTAACATTATTAATATGTTAATACATAATTGAAGCTGATAACTATATAATTAACCGAAACACTTGTAAAAATCTTTTGTGAGTTTTGTTGTTTGCACAGAGTGGAACATACTTAATATGTCAGTGTTCATTCTGTGAGCTGTTATTCGATTTTACAAATTAACACGGCCAAGTGCAAGTGATTTGTATGCAAAACACTTGTTTAATCAGTCTCATAAGTTTGAGAGAATGTTTAATCAATGCTGTTTATTTTGCTTACTAACAGGGGAAAAAAACTTTTCTTGTTAATGTAAAGAAAAAAAGATATAATTGAACCACTGTGTTCACTAATTAAACAAATGAAAATGTTATTAGTTGAATGGTAGATGTAAATAGTGATAATTTATTTAGACAAAGCAAATTAAAAAATAACCTTTGTTCAAGCAAAATTTGGTTACACTATGTTGCTTCTTAAAATTAGGAATCATTTGGGTCTGTGGAGGCATGTTTGTTTGGTTGCCTTTTCATAGTTCATTGCAATTAGACAAACAAAATCCACTTTAAATAGCACAAATCCAGTGATATTTGATTCAATAATGTGTAAAAACCCTTCAATATTTGGATTTAAGTTAATATTTAAATCCAACATTTCTCTTTGCAAAGATTTAATAGTGCATAAGGACATTCTTGTTCCTAAATGTTCCTATGGAGCATAATGAGTCAGAATTGACAATTATTCTTGAAGGGATATTATTGTGCTAGGAATACAAAAGCTGTATTTTCTGGCAATATAGCTCCCTGTGCTACCCCCCCCCCCATGGCCCTTCATCGAACTCCCACATGGTGAGAATTAAGAATCCCTTACTGTACTCAACCAATTCAACACTCCACCCACCTCCTTTGATGTCAACCAATGGGGGGTGGGGTAGTGCTAATGCTCATGTACAGCGAGCGCATTAGACCTTTCCCATAAGAAAGCATTGTTGCAATGGTTTTATATGGGGATTTTACTGACACAATATGTCCTCTTGCAGAACGTGAGGATGTCCAGCGTCAGACAACCAGAAGCCACCTAGTAAGCATAAAGTGTCACTAATGGCTCTCTGATTGACAGACACTAGAGGTAGTCTTAACCCTGCAATGTAATCATTGCATCAATCATGTTTCTCAGAATAATTAACATTGCAGGGTTAAGGAGACAGGTACATTGCACCCAGACCTCTTCAAAGAAATGAGTGGTCTGGGTGCCGAAAGTGTCCTTTTAAAGAAGGAACCCAAAGGTGGAAGATTTAAAAGTTGAGCTAAACTGAATATGGGATAAAATAAGCATAACGCTTTGTAAAAATGGCTGGATTTCAGAGGACTAAAAGTATATATATATATTTTTACTTGGAACCTCAGTACCTGTAAGGAAGCACTGTAACCGATAAAATGAGAGGAAATTAACCTAGTATGAAGAGTGTACCTCTAATACATGTTTGTAACATACTGGAGGAAGACCCTGGACTTTATGGCAAGAAACAGAGAATATTAAATCATGCTTCCCAACAGCCCGTTTTTTCAATCCACCAGCAGGTACAAGAGCAAGACCCTCACAACCCAAAACATTATGTTGGGTAACCTATCTTTAGGTACATGTAGGAAGTTAAGTATGGACTTAACGTAAATGGTCCAGTCAGTAATAACAGCAATGACTGCATACGTTTGTAAGCTATTTCCAACTATATTGAATTTTAGTACGTTATTATTGTTACTAATAATTATTATTATTTTTAAAGTGTTATCATACTCCACAGTGCTGTACAACAAGTGAACAAACCAACAAGTAATTGCAACAAAACAAGTTGAAAAATCAGGAACTAAGAAACTTACATTCTAAGGGAAGTGGAGATGAGTTAAGATTGAGATGTACACTGATAATATGTTAGGGACAGATGTGAGCTTTGTTTTTAAGATGGAAGTGACACAATTTAGTGATTCACTAGATGTGAGGGGCAAATAAGAGGTTGGAATAAAATAGAGTGCCAAGGCAGTGAGCCTGTGGAGGAGAGTTGATAACGGTGTCATTTAGTTGGGAAACAGGTACTGGGGTAGTGGTGCTTGTAGGAGGAAAAATGAAAAGTTCTGTTTTGAAGAGATTGTGATTAAGGAAGGGAGCTGCCATCTAGTTAGAAATAGCAGGCAGCAGGAGACACAGCTCAAGAGGGATAGATCACATTTTAAACATGCCCAGAACGATCTCTTATAATGTTAACTGAGTTCTTCAAACATGGATAAGTTGGCATTAACTGAGAAATTATTCTGACAATTTCTGGTGATGAATATTTAAAGAGAGGAGAAAAAAAAGAGATTAAGAGATAGAAATAAACGTCTGCTATTTTTTTTTTTTTTGAGAATGTGCGAAAAGGGTTTAAAAGGGTTTAAAACTGGTTTTGCTAGGTTTTTATGCCAACTACGGGACTAATTCATGTATGTGTTTGGATGAGTGGATAATGAGACATTGTAGTTATTTTTAGCTTCCATCAAAGCTAAGAAATGGTCTGAAACCGGACATCACATTTGTAATCTTTATTCTTTAATCATAGGCAGTAGCCATGTAGCAAACAATAAAATCATTAAAAAAAAAGTATAGACTAATTATTCAGTATAAAATGATTCCACGGCTCCTACTGTTAATTAAATATCATGTATTTAACTGACTATATGTACCATTCTGGTAATACATATTTATGGCCATCAGTGACCATAAATATGTATGTATAATTCAAACATCTTTAATTCCCTAAACTTTTGTAGCTTGATGTCTGCATTATTTATAGTTCCTTATTACAGTAAAAAAAATAGCTGCTCCAAAACTGCCACATTTTCAAAGCAGATCACTACTGAAAGTGGTCAATTTTATTTGCATCCTATAAATTAAAGAAATAAAGCGAGCTGCAATGTTATAGTGCCTACCCATTGTAAAAAGTTTTTGAACAGTTTAACTGCTCACATAGGACCTGCTCCCTACCTCCCTATGCAATCTCCTGAGAGTTGGGAGAGCTGGAAGTTCCTCATCACAAACTTCCATTAACTCTCTTGAGCTAAGCCCTGCAATGAGAGCTTAGTGAAAACTCGAGGCAGTGCTTCACGAACCCCATGAAGACCCAATACCTCATGTAAAATCCTTGGTAAGAAATCAAACTGTTAGAAAAATGGTTTGATTCATTATTTTAGGATCACTTGGGCACACCTGGCTACATTACCACTGCAGCATACTTTAGTGGTCATGGTGCATTGAGTGTTCCTTCAGTACCTCTTTTTCTATATAACATTGTCTGTTTGTTCTTCCAATAAAAAGTGAATTGCGGTGAAATGAAAATGCAATATCGAAACTAAAATTGCTACTACAGTAAAAAAGGAAGAACTTGTTTTTCTGAAATTTTGCAATTTAGCTTTCAATTTACGACGATTTATTATTTATTGAATAAACACTTGTTTTCAATAATTCTTCTAGTTTAATGATAGCCATAACGCAATACACAAACCTGTAAAATAAATATCCTGTGTGCCACAGCTTTGAGAAAAACGTAAATAGTAGACTTAGACTTTTGCACTGCTTCTTCTTTTTTTCCTCTAATAGTTACTTCTCACTTGATCTATAAACCAAATGGTGTGAAAATATATATTTATACAGAATATTTATATTTTACAGTACACTGGCTAACTTTCACACAATTCTGTCTGAAATGAAGGGATGCAATTAATCCGACACAGAACTAAAACACCACATGGCTGAATTCTGGAACACCCGAAAGAATTGGGGTTTTTTTTGGACTCAATTTCTCAGAATTAATTCAAAATCAATTCTGAATAACCAAATTTGTCCACTGTGCACAAGTCTAATAAAGTTTAATACTGATGGCAAATTTCAGTAAAAAACATTGCATAGTTTATGCACTAATCAGTCTATTGAAAACCCTGTTAAATTTTAGGTAACAAAATCTGATATGAAAACTCATATTTACTGTTTGTCTATTCTAGTTATTAAACTTGTGTAAAGCCTATTCTGAAATACTAAACATATAGACATAAATAAACACAAACCTTTAATATCATTTGTCACATTGAATATGTTTAAATTGGATGTTTCATTATTCTTCAGGACCAATCACATCATTTTAAGCCTTTGCATTTGTTCCAAGGAATATGAATTAGAAATCTCAGAGTTACTCATAAGTAAAATTTATTTAACATAAAACAAAGTGAAAACACACAATGTATATCCCTAAGGGGCCCGGCTCTGTCAAAACATCCAAGTTGTCCACAGCCTGTTAAAAGGATACTGACAGCACATTCAATGTTTCATTAAAGACTACTCTATGGTTGATGACCTGACTGCTATAAGGTGACTTGTGATCAGTTTCCTCATGGGTACTTATAAGGATGACAATATTACTTACTGAAGTCAACTCAAGGTGATGCCATAAGCCACAACATAACAGAATTAGGAAAGACAAATCTGTGAAACTGGAGAACTGCTTGCTTACTAACCCTGATTTAAAGAGACACTCCAAACACCATAACCACTCCACTCATGATCATTGCATAGGTTATGGTGCTGCACACAAATGCATTTTATAAATAATTTAACTGCAGCAATTGGCAGAAAACATTGCAGTTACAAACTTGCCTCATCCAGTGACTTTAATTCTCTCCAAACATCTCAAACTTTGTATGGTGCATGTATGAGGGGCAAAGCATGATGCTCAATTTGCTTACTCCCAATAGGAACTCTGTAAAAGAGCTTGAGCCATAGATCATAAGGTACAATACATTTACAAACTGTGAAAGAAACAAACAGTGGGCCTGGTAAAAATGCTTGATGAGTTTAACCCTTTAAGGACACATGACATGTGTGACATGTCACGATTCCCTTTTATTGCAGAAGTTTGGTCCTTAAGGGGTTAATGAGCTTAATGAGCTTGGTCATTGGTTTTATTCATCCTATGTAATGAAAGGAAATTGTTGCTAAGCGCAGAAATACAAAAATAACATGAGGGACTCTTGATGATCTGAGGCACTTGCTAGTCCTTGCAAAATGAAGTACAAAGTCTGAAAACTCAGCAAACATATGAACTCCAAAGGGAAAAAAGGAAATCAAGTATTTTTAATGCATAGAATTTATATTTAAAAAAAATGCATTTAATGACATTTGCACAATTGTTTCTAAAAACATTCCTTTCATTAGGTGCAGATCAACTCCATTTTGCAAAGCACTTACTTTTATGTTAGAGATTATTGTCTTAATTGCACATAGCGGTAATCAAAAGAAGTGCAAAATTATAAACAAACAAAAATATCACTGGTCCACAATCATTTTTCATCAGACATGATTTTAGTTGGACTTGGTAGATTTTTCAATGCTGATTTCAAACCTGTTTTTAGTTTTTTTGCAACACATGTAGTTTTTGTGATGAGATGTTTCAGCATTATTTGTAATTTTGTTACAACTGAAACAATATTTCTTCTCATTTCAGATTTGATTTTGTTCAATGTAAATTTACTTATCAGCATGCCTAGAAAATGCAAAACTCCAACACATTTTGCTATGTATGCAACTTATTTACAGATTCAGGACAGCGACATAAAATTACCAAAGATCTCATGAAAATCTACAAATTGTACTTCGGGTGCCCACCACGTGATCAGGATAAAGCATGGGCTTCGCACGTTATTTGCACTGCATGTTCTAGTGGTTTACGTGATTGGCTTCACAGACGGAAGACTTCACTTCCATTTGCACTACCCATGATATGGAGAGAGCCAAAGGATCATCATAGTGATTGTTACTTTTGCAGCATTAATACAACTGTTTTTTCAACAAAAAATAAACACAAAACAGTTTATCCAAATTTGGATTCAGCCATCAGACCAGTTCTTCATGATGCCTCATTACCAGTGCCAGTGCCTCCAGTAGATGGACTGGAGTCTGTGGAAGAGGAAACTGAATTTGATACATGGGCCAACAGTAGTGATCAAGAATCTGCAGATTTTGACTGTACGCCGATGCTGAAAAAAAGCCAGAAATGTTTACTCAGAAATAGCTGAATGATTTGATTAGAGATTTATCCATCTCAAAAGAAATAGTAGGGCTTTTGGAATCAAGGCTTAGAGAAACACCTGCTTGGAGTAGGCCTGAAAGTATGCCACTATCGTAAATGTAAAAAAGACTTAGCTACGTTTTTATTGTTGATGGCCCACTGTGTTATTGCCATGATATCAATGGACTTTTCAAAAATGTATTGCAGTCACAGGCAGCATCTAAATGGCATCTGTTTATTGACTCTTCAAAGCGAAGTTTGAAAGCTGTGCTGTTGCATAATGGCAATCAAAAGCTGTGCATTCCCATTGCTCATTCCTTTCATTTAAGTGAGACACATGAAATCATGAAAATACTGCTTGAGGTAGTCGACTACAAAGCTCATCAGTGGAATATCTGTGGTGATCTAAAAGTAACTGGAATGCTGATGGGCATGCAAGCAGGGTTCACACAATTCTGTTGTTTCCTATGCCTGTGGGACAGCCACGCTGTTGTGGATCATTACATCAAATATGACTGGCCTCAAGGAAGTGAATATGAGCCAGGAAGTCCTTTGGTTGATCCGCAAAAAAAATTCTTGCCACCTCTCCATGTTAAGCTTGACTTAATGAAGAACCTTGTGAAAGCAATGGGGAAAGCTAATTCTGCAGGATTTCAGTACTTGGTAAAGAAATTTCCAAAGATCAGTGCAGCAAAATTGAAGGAAAGGACGTTTAAGAAAAAGAAGCTTGGCAGGCTTTCACATGGGTTTGTGAAAACTTTCTGGGCACGGGTGGGGTGGCACGGAAACACAAGCGCAATAAATGGTGGACCTCATTAATCAACTATCAACACCAGTAAGGATGTAGGCTAATATAAGCACAGAAAAAGTCAAATTCTTGGACGTGGAGTTATCAGTACAGGAACATAAAATTGTGTATAGCCTGTATTCTAAGCCCACGGACCGTAATACATTGCTCCATTATAACAGTGCCCATCCTATGGCACTTAAAAAATCTATACCTTGTGCCCAATTTATGAGAGTTATAAGGAATAACTCTGGTGAAGCAATTAAACCGCAACAATTGGAACAAATTAAGGAAAAGTTCCTGGAACGTGGATACAATGAAAGGATCCTGGAAAAAGCATTGGAAAAGGCACAGAGCGCACCTAAGCTAAAGGACTCCACTATTCTATTGAGGATAACTTTCCCAATTACATTTCATAATCAAGTGACGAAAATAACTAGAACAGTGACAAAGAACTGGAACATGCTGTCGTGTTATGACACACTTCCGGAAATATTCAAAGAGCCTCCAAGGATATGTTATCACAGGAACAGGAACCTCAAAGACTTACTAGTAAAAACCGACCCTGAAGACAGTTAACTACAATTCCAAAAACCACAAATAAAAGGATGCATTCGCTGTCTGGGATGCGTGACCTGAGGGCATATGGTCCCTTCTCTGAATTTTAGCCACCCAAATAAAAATAAGATCTACAAAATTAAACATACAATTACCTGCAGAACGTCCTACGTGATATATAAAATTTCTTGTCCTTGCAGTCTAGTATATATTGGAAAGACTGAAATGCAATTATGTGATCAAATTAGAGGACACTAATCCAACATAAGGATGGCATATAGAGATGGATGAACTGATAAGCCGGTGGCAAAACATTTTTTAGAATACAAACATCCACTTTCAACACTGAAATTCGTGGCAATAGACCATCTGTCAAGAAGGGGAGGAGATAGTGGAAATTTGTTGATGAGAAGAGAGACATTTTGGATACATGAGCTAAATATGGTGGCACCCAAAGGCCTGAGCGAAATGATCTTGTACCATCTGTTTATATGAACATCCAGAGATAGTAAGCCTCCTTTGATAGATATGTTTTTAATAATTTTAAAAGTGGAGTTAGAGTACTTATGTGTATAATATATGGAGTAAGAGTGGTGTATAGAGTATGTACACATAAATTCTGAGATATAACAGGGGTTTGGATGTAATGCATTTAGAGAGCAAACAATGTAATTTAGGTTAAGAAAAGGTACTTGCATTTAGGGGAGTGTTATAGAATATTAGGAGGGGTACTCAATATGAATAATTAATCTAAAACAAGGGATAGATAAAACTAGCTACAGATGGAATATTGAAGTCCTTAAAAAGTAATACAATTTATTGCACATAGGTATAAACTTGAGCACTTTATAATATATTCAGTTTTTCATGAATATAGAAACACGGGGATCACTTTATATTTAGGTACACTAAGTAATTAGTATGCACTCTAAATAGGTACGAATTGTCACATAGATACTGTATTCTGGTACGATGGAGTACATAGGGGCAAGATATCAATTAATCACTTCGATTAAGGTGGAAGAAACTATAGGATTATTGTTGGATGCACTTTAATGCACTTTAGTGTATATAGAAACATACGTTTGCACTTTATATTAGCACACAATTCACTTTAACAAGAAGCGTTTTTTAGCACTTATTCAAGTAAAAACACGAGTGTCACTTTACATCACATGTTGCACTTTAAATTTTATATGTACAGTACACTGTAATGTGTAGTTAAGAGAACACTGTTGAGTACATGTAGGATATACAGGGAGTGCAGAATTATTAGGCAAGTTGTATTTTTGAGGATTAATTTTATTATTGAACAACAACCATGTTCTCAATGAACCCAAAAAACTCATTAATATCAAAGCTGAATATTTCTGGAAGTAGTTTTTAGTTTGTTTTTAGTTTTAGCTATGTTAGGGGGATATCTGTGTGTGCAGGTGACTATTACTGTGCATAATTATTAGGCAACTTAACAAAAAACAAATATATACCCATTTCAATTATTTATTATTACCAGTGAAACCAATATAACATCTCAACATTCACAAATATACATTTCTGACATTCAAAAACAAAACAAAAACAAATCAGTGACCAATATAGCCACCTTTCTTTGCAAGGACACTCAAAAGCCTGCCATCCATGGATTCTGTCAGTGTTTTGATCTGTTCACCATCAACATTGCGTGCAGCAGCAACCACAGCCTCCCAGACACTGTTCAGAGAGGTGTACTGTTTTCCCTCCTTGTAAATCTCACATTTGATGATGGACCACAGGTTCTCAATGGGGTTCAGATCAGGTGAACAAGGAGGCCATGTCATTAGATTTTCTTCTTTTATACCCTTTCTTGCCAGCCACGCTGTGGAGTACTTGGACGCGTGTGATGGAGCATTGTCCTGCATGAAAATCATGTTTTTCTTGAAGGATGCAGACTTCTTCCTGTACCACTGCTTGAAGAAGGTGTCTTCCAGGAACTGGCAGTAGGACTGGGAGTTGAGCTTGACTCCATCCTCAACCCGAAAAGGCCCCACAAGCTCATCTTTGATGATACCAGCCCAAACCAGTACTCCACCTCCACCTTGCTGGCGTCTGAGTCGGACTGGAGCTCTCTGCCCTTTACCAATCCAGCCACGGGCCCATCCATCTGGCCCATCAAGACTCACTCTCATTTCATCAGTCCATAAAACCTTAGAAAAATCAGTCTTGAGATATTTCTTGGCCCAGTCTTGACGTTTCAGCTTGTGTGTCTTGTTCAGTGGTGGTCGTCTTTCAGCCTTTCTTACCTTGGCCATGTCTCTGAGTATTGCACACCTTGTGCTTTTGGGCACTCCAGTGATGTTGCAGCTCTGAAATATGGCCAAACTGGTGGCAAGTGGCATCGTGGCAGCTGCACGCTTGACTTTTCTCAGTTCATGGGCAGTTATTTTGCACCTTGGTTTTTCCACACGCTTCTTGCGACCCTGTTGACTATTTTGAATGAAACGCTTGATTGTTCGATGATCACGCTTCAGAAGCTTTGCAATTTTAAGAGTGCTGCATCCCTCTGCAAGATATCTCACTATTTTTGACTTTTCTGAGCCTGTCAAGTCCTACTTTTGACCCATTTTGCCAAAGGAAAGTAAGTTGCCTAATAATTATGCACACCTGATATAGGGTGTTGATGTCATTAGACCACACCCCTTCTCATTACAGAGATGCACATCACCTAATATGCTTAATTGGTAGTAGGCTTTCGAGCCTATACAGCTTGGAGTAAGACAACATGCATAAAGAGGATGATGTGGTCAAAATACTCATTTGCCTAATAATTCTGCACTCCCTGTATATAGCATTTAATTTAAGCACAATGTTTTATATATACAGAATTTACCAAGGTATTCTATTATATATAGAAATAATGATGTCACTTTAAAATGGATATTAACAAATATATGGGATTTAAAAAGGTGATAATTTAACAACATATGTATGCTAGTGGAGACTCCTACATATTAATATATGATGATCACTTATATGATGGAGAGACCCCTTCATGACAGCACATTTAGTATGCATAATTTGTCTATTTGATCATAAAGAAGAAGTTTGTTTGAGCTGGAATATCAATTAATTATCTTACATGATGTGGGTTGAATTGGATTACATTAAATCCCTGTTATATGTATGATGATATATTGCCCTGGCGTATATTAAATATGTTTACCCCGGTAGCCATGGAGCCCGAGGATATGTTCGGGTTACCAGGGCAACAGGGGGACACGGTGGTACGCGACTT
This sequence comes from Pelobates cultripes, assembly GCA_933207985.1. Classification (NCBI taxonomy): domain Eukaryota; kingdom Metazoa; phylum Chordata; class Amphibia; order Anura; family Pelobatidae; genus Pelobates; species Pelobates cultripes. The sequence goes on along the minus strand of OW240912.1, from coordinate 33,998,503 downwards.
CCGGGTTGCGTTGAGCTGACGTGTGCGTACACATGCGCACACAGAATGGAGAGACGCCGATTGCATGAAGGAAACACCTTCACCTTCATTGATATGGGAATATAAATGTGTTTTATTATATGTATAGTGTGATTTGTTGATCCTGAAGAAAGCCACAGGTGGAGGGCTGAAACGTCCATCAGATTTTAACGAATATGCAATAAAGGAATAATTTTTATTACTTCAAAAACCGTGAGTGCAAGCCTTTTACTATTCAAATTGTATACATTGGCATTTGGCTATTATGCACCCGGTGATCAAAATATTTGAGTTTGTGTGCAAGGACCTTTGAAGTTTTTTATATATATATATATATATATATATATATATACACCGCCTCTGTGGAAAGTGCACACTCCTGAGGAAGTCTATGTTGTAGGCGAAATATGCTTGAGCAATTCAGTATTATTCCATTTATTCTTTTGACTTCATTAGAATTTCCTCACCACACAAGAGACCTGTGTTCTTCTATCATGTATTTTGAGGGTCATTCATGTAATATGCTGGGGAATCATACCAGAGGTGTCAGGGACCTTGTGGCCATGTAACCATCTTCACAACTTATCTTTGTGATTATATGTTTGTGAGTGATATTTAAATGAACTGTAATTCAATTATTTATTAATTAAAATAATATACTACATATTACCCATCTCTATTATGTTTCCTATTTTATGTTTATGAGAACCTGATGTTATTTTTAAGATAACATTGTGCCTCTTTTATTATATTTGCACATTAGGTGTTTGATTAATCATTTTGCACTTTACACATATTTTGGCTAGTGACACCTTTTCTTGTGAATGATAAAATGGCCCTACCTCATTGGCAACCTCCATTACGAGATTTGTGTTACATACACATTGGTGTACAAAACAATCACCAAACAACAAAGATTAAAAACAAATAAAATAAACACACTAAAATAATCATGTTAACACTGCAATGGTATCCCAGGTGTGCATACAGCAATATGAAAAACAAAAACATGTCTCTTAACATGCAAAGATAACATGTGATTATTTGAGGAGTGTACATATCAAAATACCTCTTTTGTTTAGTTGAGCAACAAGTCACAATGTTTGTGCTTTTTATTATTCTCTTACAGTGACCTGGGTGAGTGGTTACCATACTTTTCAATGAGAACCATAAACAGAGCATTAATGTTGGCTGATTGACAGCCCAGGAAGACGTCTCAACACACAAAAAAAACTTTTTTATTTTTTTCTGAAAATCATTAATTTTAAAGAGAAAGGCTACAGGCACATGGGCTTTCAACCATAACATTATCGGTTGTTATTTTGTAGCTTATAGAGACCCTTTGTAGAAGATGACCTTTCAATTTATTTTTGGGTTACTTGTATGCTCATTTTTAGCATGGGGTGTCCCTTTAAAGGTTATCATAAATAAAATAGTTATAATATGTTGTATTGCTGACAATTTGAATTCAATGATTCAGTCTGTTTTTGTGCTGCTGCTTAGTTCATTCTGCACACACATAGACAGACAAATGATTTTATAGTCACACATTGTATATAATTGTGATAATTTTGATATGGGAGCACCCAATTACATCTGAACTACCAATTCAAGAACTATAACACAGAAAAGGTTTAAAAAAGCATCTGTGCTTGCAGATTTGTTTTCATTAAAATTTAAACCTAGTTTAAAGATCAGGTTTAAAGATTGGAATAATTGTGCTGTGAAGAAATCATTCATCTGAAATCCTTTCAATTTTAATTACGAGAGAAAATCACATACACAGTGATCTACATAAAAAGGCATAATGTGTCAAAAAAGATAAGGTATGACTATATTAACACATCGTTTTGATTGGTGTGTCTCAAAATGTCTGCTAAAGTAAATAAAAAATATTATAATGTATTTAACATAGTTAGTTGGACAAATTATTGTTTAATTTTATATTTAACAAATTACTGTTAAAAAGAGATAACCAGGATAATTGGTTATCCTTGTTAAGAACTTTAGTCTTATCCAGACAACCTTTTCCCATCCTCATTAGCATGTTAATGCATGTGTTCATCTTATTGAAGTTGTCATAGTGCCTGCAGTCCTGCCCTCCACCCCCCTTGTCCTACCCCTTCAAAATCAATATTAAACTAATTAGGAGGCTTGGAAGTGCAGCTTCAAGCCACACCCTCAAGCCCTTTGGGTATGAGATGTGGAACTTTTACTTTTGGGTTCTAATACCGTAGCATACCGTGATGCCACACGCGCATGGGCAGTACAATGGTTTTCTGTAGATGAATTGTAGGCACATCAAAGATGAGCATGTGCCTACCTTCCCCATCCATGAGGAGCTTTGGATTGAGCCATCATCCTGGAATAATGTCCTCCAGGATGACAAAACCCAAGGAGGAGATTGCGGCAGCACCAAGGGAGACTCTGCTCTGGAGAAAAGGTGAGTGATTTGCTTATATATATATATATATATATATATATATATATATATATGTTTTTTGGGGGGGGTTTGGGGGGTAGATGGGGGGTTCTTCATTTTCCTCTTTCTCTAAAATAAGGTAACTGACTGAAACGGTTTTGGTTAAGTTTTGTTAGTTTGTAGATTTGAAGGATCAGAGTATGTGCAATAAAAGTGACATACTCCTCAAAGATATTGGTTTATCAGAATTTTATATTTTCATTTTATAAAACAGAATATTCAAAGGTATAATAAATATGAATAAAAACAATTTGTTGATCTACGGAGAAACATGATAGTCATTATAAAGTCAAGAAGGATTTTTTTCTATTTTTTGCTAAATAATTGGAATTCACTTCACATTGAGGTTTTCATCTCTTATTGGATCAACAGCATAAAATATGTGTGAAAGGTTGAACTTGATGTACTTTGTCTATGTCAACCCTAGATCACGAAGTATTTATTTAAGTATATTTATATGTAGTTAGTTGAATTGGACCATGGAGGTCATTTGATCAGTTTTTAGAAATGAATCCCTGGCTGGTTGCACTTGAGCAATTGACAAATATATTAAACTACGATGCCTCCTACTTTAATGAAATGAACATTTCACTGATCATGAGTGTTGCATCTCTCTCTGGCACAAACATCGTATCTATGTAGATTCTCCTTTTCAAAAACTGCTGTCAACTGTTACAAATTTTCTCTTCATTTGATCAAAGACTATTATACTTGATGACCTTATCTCATTATGCTCTGATTCGCAGGTTATGAGTACTTGGGTTTCAGTACCTGCTTTACTTCTCCATTGTGAAGTGGGTTAACCATCAGTACACTTTTAAGATTACAATTCACTATACACAGCAGGTATTATTGTCAAGCTCTCTTACATGAGTCAAATTTTCATAATAGTGTCAATCATTAGTAAACCATCATTCTTGCACCTTTTCATTTATTTATTAAAGACAGCCTATAATTTTCCTGTTCATCAAAATAATTTCTTCAATAAGCAATTATTAAAATTGTACAAGGCTATATCATTAGATACTTTATAGGGAGAATGGCACATCAAATACTATTCTCTTGAAGTTCAAGGTAGCATTAAAAATAAGACTTTCATTTTCTTTAGCTTCAGACATGCTGTGAATAAGACTGAACATAATTAAACCATGTACTTTTTGCTCACAGACACAAACTAAAGTAGCAAGGAGACCAATACACTAAAACATTAGAGGCTATAATTAGCATACTTTAGCTCCTTTTCAGTAACAATCACAATTAAGGGAATAGATATCAGGCAGTCAAGGTAATATATTTAATTCTTATTGCTTTAATTTTGCAGCAGCATGTAATTGCTAATTGTCTTATTGAGTATTACAGCTATGAAATCACAATGGCAGCAATATAATGACTCCCTATAAGTTTACTAAAAGAACATATCTTTTCATCCTAAATGAAATGCACAATTTTGCTTTGAAAAAGGGTATGCATAAAATAGCAAACATTTTGTTTTCCTTTTTGTTTTGCACATTTTTTGTACATTTTATATAATACAGCATCTCATTTTATAGGGTCAAATTAAAATTAATACAATGGGGTTGTCTAATGAATATGAGAATTGTCAGCTTTTATATGTACATGTGCATAATTGTTATGCTTCAAAATTTTTCACACACAAGCTTTGATCTGGAAATGTAACCTCAGCTGTCTCAACAAAGGAATAGTTTATTTTATTTGCAACAGAATTTGAGAGTCCATTTCTATTAGCAACTAATTTAAATAGCAACAATAGTCTTTAGTAAACATGCATGCATAAAAAATAAATATAAAAAAGAAACCACATCACGGATAACTTGTTTTCTAAGAGATAAAAATAACAAAAAATGTTAAGTAAGACTGTCCTTTCTTGTATCAGACAAAATCACCAAAGGACATTTTGGCAAACAATTCTGAAAAGTTCTGTTCCTTCGTATAAATACTTGACTTTTGCATGGTGGAAATATACTAAGTGCAGCCAAATCAAATCAGCTGTAAAAAAATTTAATTTAGTTGACCATATTTTGTCAATACAGCTGTTCTTCTCTTCCACATATTAAATCTATTTGGATAATCTAAAAGTGGATGAAAAATTAGCCTATCACGGTACTACAAAATATATATTTTTTCAGTATAATGACAGGCTCATTTTCGTGCTATTTAATGAACCTTAATTATCTTACCATCCAAATCCGGTCTACACTAAGTCAATATTATGATTTTAATCATTCACTTACTTTTGGGCATTCCATTGTGTATTTTAAGTGCTTGGTATGGCTGATCCATGGTTTATTTATTATTTATTTATTTATTTGATGCAGTGACTGTCCCCTAACTATCAATCATTTATTTTCTTGGTGCCCTTGGTGGAACACCAGATCAAAAAGCAAACTAACCTATTCAGTTACTGTCCGTGTTTTTTTATTCATAACATGTCCATATGACACTACATAGTTTTGTGACTCAAACGTTCCACCGATCACCCAAAATTCAGGTAGACTGCAATTCATTTTAAAATGAATACACACGTTTAATATATATTCTATGATTGTTAAATTACCATAACCATGACATATAAAATGAATACACACGTTTAATATATATTCTATGATTGTTAAATTACCATAACCATGACTTATTCACAGCATGTCTGAAGCTAAAGAAAATGAAAGTCTTATTTTTAATGCTACCTTGAACTTCAAGAGAATAGTATTTGATGTGCCATTCTCCCTATAATGTATCTAATGATATAGCCTTGTACAATTTTAATACAAAATGATGTAATGTTCTTGCATGCTGTAAATATTTTTCTAAAGTTTTAGTTTTTTTACACACTACACCAATTTGGCTCACAGATGGTGCACATCTTTTTAAAGACAACTCTCGGATGTACCCTGGGAAATATGGGAATAAAGTCACATCACATGTTACATTTAGACTCACCACTTCATATTCTACATCAGTGGGTCTTAATCTACATTTTTAAATGTGAATGCAGTGGAAATATATGATGATAACTGCCGCATATAATTCTCTGCTTCAAGTTAAAATCAAGTTAAAATCATGTTAAGCTTAAATTAAAGCTAACAAACTCAAAATGCCTGTGGTTAGTTTATTTTCTTTCAATTCTGTGTAGTTTTTAGGGATGTGCATGGACCAAAAATTTGGTTTGGTTCAGAAATTTGGGTAAGAAAAAAAATTGTCTGCTTGGGCAATTCGGACTAATGGCATTCGGTTTGGTTTGGCACTTCTGAAATTTGGGAATTCGGCAATTCGAACCCTAACCCAAAGCCTACCCCTAAACTCTAACCATAAACCCTAAACCCTAAACCTACCCTTAAACCTAACCCACTTCGGAACTTCGGCAATTCAAAACTTCGGCAATTCAGGACATCAGCAATTCAGTTCGGCACTTCAGAAATTTGTTACTTCGGCAATTCGGAAATTTGGTAATATGGCAATTCGAACTTCGAACATTCGTTAGCATCCGATTGTCTGAATTACACGAAATTCATCGGAATGTATATTCGGAACGAAATTAATTGCACATGTCTAGTAGTTTTCCTGCAGTGCTGTAAAATGTTTTGCTGTTTTCAGCAGTGTAACACAGCCTCCTTAGCCACCCCCTCTCAAATTTCAACATGTTCCTGATTTGCAGTCTCTGAAATAAATTTACCTTTTCCAGCCAATGAAAATAGAGACATGTCTTCTGTAGTGTAAGGAATACTCACAGTACAAACTGCTCTACAGAGACAAGGTTAGAGCCCATATGCGCTCCTCTCCCCCCTTCCCTGTAATGCCTCACTACCCACTGTTAATCCCTTCCCTGTCAGCCAACCTTCCTACCCACTGTTAACCTCTTCCCTGTCAGCCTTTGTCAACCAACCTTACTACCAACTGTTAACCCCATTCCCTGTTAGCCAACCTTCCTACCCACTGTTAATCCCTTCCCTGTCAGCCCTTGTCAGCCAACCTTACTACCCACTGTTAATCCCTTTCCTGCCAGCAAACCTCACTAGCCACTGTTAATCATTTCCCTGCCAGTGCCTGCCAGCCAACCTCACTACCCACTGTTAACCCCTTCACTGCCAGTCAACCTCACTACCCACTGTTAACCCCTTTCCTGACAGCAAATATCACTACCCACATTTAACCCTTTCCCTGTCAGCCCCTGTCAGCCAACTTCACTACCCACTGCCAACCCCTTCACTGCCAGTCCCTGTCGGCCAACCTCCATACCTACTGTTAACCCTCCCCTTCCTGTCTCTGTCAGCAAAACTTACTATTCATTGTTAACCCCTTCTCTGCCAGTGCCTGTTTGCCAAACTCACTACCCACTGTTAACCCCTTACCCTCAAACCCCTGTTAATCAGCTTCCCAAGATGAGATAAGATAGATAGATAGATAGATAGATAGTGCGAGCGATGTAGATTGAGATAGAGAGGTATAGATTGAGATATATAGATAGAGAGAGAAAGAGATAAGGAGAGAGATAACACAAAGCTCTATAGGTATTTATTAGTTTGTCTGTCCAATTATATTTGTTTATAATAAACATATGACACTATATGATATCTAATGTGGTGAGGAAATGTTTGTGTAATGTGGTATGTAAATTCCAGTGTCTGAATGCTGTGTTTGTAGTGTAACCTAGGTTTACTACTTCTTGGGCAGGCATTACTGATTTTGAGAATCACCGGAGCATGGCCATTGGTGGATAGTCTGGCTGAAATACAGGAAGCAGGGAAAATGCAAAGGGGGAAATGACATGCAAACACATGAGGAGAAGAAAATCTGGTCAAAGTAAAGATTAAAAAAGGTACTTCTAAAGCTAATTTGTACACTATTAGGGGAAAAAAGCATTTAGTGACAGTAGGTTTACTGTTTAGGGTGAGGGGAGGGTATGCATTGTTTTACCTATACAGTTCCTTTAAGTTCAGCCTTTCTCACACCTGTTTTTGCTGTTGATACAAAAAAAGGAAAAATGTCAGCTTCTCATTCAGAGGTCTTCTTGGATCGAGAAGCTGTCACCCCCACATTTTAACAGCCTGGAAGACACCACGTAACACTTTTGCTCAACTTGTAAATTTACCATTAATGACTACTCTCTGTACTCTATCTTTAAGCCAGTGTTCTACCCAAGAAAAGAAACTTTTATCTAGATCAATTTCTTTAAATGTCAAGACTAAACTACTTTGTGCGATTGTATTGATTGCCTTTGCAAAATCCAATTTTTTATGTTTATGCTTATAATGGATAATAATACTCACTAGTTATCCATTTTTATACATGGTTACGTTATTTTTACCCTCATTTTTTTTCACATATTATTTATTTGGTTATCAACTGTTTTTGTTTTTATTTAGGTGCATATTCTTCTTTATTGTCAGGTTGTTGTTTTAATGAAAGATGGCCATTTCAAGTGAAAGCATTGACTTCCCACCTGGTTAAAGCCCAACAAACATTATCCAACCTTAAAAAGCATTAAATGAGCACACCGGGCACCAAAACAACTTAATCTAAATGAAGTTGTTATAAAGCCAAGAGGCCCCCTGGTGCACTTTTACCATCAGGAGTTAAACTGTTTTAATCCTTGCTCTCGGAGGTTTAGGGGCAGGGGTGCCATTGATTGGCTGTGAGCTGTATTCATTTAAGGTACATTTCTTTTCGAGTCAGTTTTATAAATGAGGAGTTGCTGATTAGCTGAGAGCATCAGCTGATCACTCTCATCCAATCAGTACTCTTTGGTTCCTGAAACAGATATTTCAGGTGCCATATGATACCTTGGGGACCTGAGGATTAAGACCGGTTTAACCGTAAGAGTGCGCCCGGGAGTCTCCTGGTACCATAACAACTTAATGTAGATGAAGTTGCTATGGTGCCTAAACTATCCTTTTAAGTGCTTTATACATTATTTTAGGTAAGAAGGCCTGCAGGATCTGGGTGAACTAAGTGATAAAATGCAATCAAGATTAGACCTTAACTAATGATTCCTCAGATTGTCCTGTATATCCTGCAAAAGCACAGGTTTGGCTTACTGATCACTTGTCACATGTACATATCTACATGTTAAGAAAATGAACCATTTAAGAAGATGAACCATTTCAGCAAACTACTGGAGTTAAGTCAAATTTGATGTATTACAAACCTGACTGAAAGTTTGCCTAAATATAATAAGTGGAGTCCCATACTACACATCTCTTGGTCCTTTATGACCCATTAATATTATTTATAGGGCACAGGAGACTAAGCAACTCCTTGGCCTTTTATGGCATAATTTTATTTTTTAAGATTGGGTATCCCCTGGTCTCTCATTATTGTATTATTACCCACTCTGGAAAAAGTAGAGAGGCATCTCACAAGGCCTATTTTCTGAGGGACCCAATGAGACACCAATTTAAAAAATATATGTTTATTTTATTTTAATGTAGACATTTTCTTATTATTTTTGGACCACATTATTGCATGATAACAATGTATAATTTTATTTTCTTTGTCAGTCCATAGGGATGAGAAGTGCATCTGTTCTGTGCATCACTAGACACACCCCCTAAACTATATATATTTTTCTTAAGATGCATTTAAATGTACCCCTGTGTCACTTTAACTTTTCAAATTAATTATTTAGCATTTTCTTTTCCACACACAGAAATGTAGTTATGAAATTTAGTTATGCAGTAAAAATAAAGTCTTCCGAGATGAAAGAGTTCTTAGGCAATTACAAAAAGCACACAATGTACAAAAAAACACTTTTGCATGTAGGAGTTAAGCACAGAAATTAAAAAAAAAGAAATCTTGAAAGATAAAATGTGCATAAAAATAAAAGATGTTATATAGCTAAACCATGAAAAGCTAAAGCTAAATACACTAATTTAAAGTTATTTTAAGTATTTTGCAGAAAATTGGTAACACAGGACATTCATTTTGAAACAAATTTTGTGATTGTATTATATGTCTTAATTCACCGAGGAAATAACTCATCTTCATGGTATCAAGATTGGTGTATTTTAGTTTATTCAGCATTTCTGTGTTTTCAAGGACCCATTATTTTAAAAGATGACATTTTCTCTGTTAACAGCAGCTGCACTGCATTAGTCTAATGGATTAAAATTATGGCTTGCCTTAGGAATAGTCTATTACATGTCAAAGCCCAATGTAAACCCTACTGTGAAGAAGTCTTGACACTATTAAAAGTGATAAAATGCAATGTGTTGAAGTCCGACTTAAAGACTTTTTCTTCCCAGCTTACGCAATTGCATGCATCTGCATATTATTGTGTACCAAACAACTAAACGCAAGCAGAACATGTCACATAAATGCTTTAAAAGTAAATATCTACATTATATAATATCAAAACTTACAAGTTATAGTAAATAGAACATTATTAACAACAGGCAATGCAATAGACACACTTTATGCAGCATTTCTCAGAAACATGTTTATCAAGAGGTAGAAATGGATTGCCCAGTTGGTAATTTTAAAAATATCAATAATTGTGTACTCCCACAGTACAATATAATTAACCACAGGCATGTATTTATCTAGAAATGATGTATGCAGTGGAAGCTCTATATTTAGGCCAGTCAGACTGCCACCTAAGTCTTCACACTTGCTGGGGCTGCTCCTCATGCGTCTCCTAGAGCCTTGCTGTCACTGTGATTTAACATCCCTTAAACCAGAGGACAATCTTTCATTTCATCTCCATTTTATATCTTCTGTTGCCATGTATTTTTAGTTTTCTATATGACACTGGTTTCACATTATGCCCTGATTTGATGTTAATGTCTTATTATTATTATAACCTCAATTAAAAATTTATAAAAATAAATGGACACTAATATGTGACTTTTTTATTCATGCGTCCCTTCTCTAAATTAAATAATAAATATAAACATAAGGAATTACTTTTATTGTTGTAGCAATAACATTATGGCAGTGTGAATAGGCAGACAAACAGACATATAGATGTACATAGAATGATACATAGATAGGTAAATAGTTGTTTCAGATTTTTATTTTATTTATTCCTGCTATTTACAGTAAGCAGAAAGAGATCAGAGAAATGTTGCTTTGCTCTGGAGCTTTGCACAAATAAAATCTTCCAAGGTGAAAGAGTTCCTACAGTTTACCAAGAGTATCTTAGGCAATTACAATAAATACAAAAAGCAGACAATATGCAAAAGTTTGATAACAATCTATTATAATGCTAAAAGTGGTGTAGATCAAATATAAGCTCTAAATAATTAAGATAGGTCAAAATGGGATTTTCTAACAATTAGCAAGGTAATGTTACAGTTCATGATGGTTTGTTATTGTTTGTAGTAATTATTAGGACTCCTTTTGATTGATGTGAAAATACTGTTTCTTTGTTCTAATTAGCTCAGATTGGAATGTACCCCGTTGTATCTTTTGAAAGAAGAATAATGAAAAACATCCACCTAGTATAACTAGCTGTTACCTAACATAACACATTGTACTAAGATTGTGTAGGCACATGCATTTCCTATTAATATTTACAATTAATGCAGTTTAGTTAGTTTAATAGAATATATGAAATGGTTAATAATATAGATACATTCTGCAAATAACAATATGTGTTTTTTAATTAGGTAAGCTGATTAATTATTAATAATATGGAAAATTATATTATAGAATGAAAATAGTGCTAAGTGTCAGGCAGTAAAACTATAGAATAAAAAAGTATTTTCTGCATAGATAATGGTGAAAATGGCAAATTTACCTTTCAGTATTTTTAGAAGACTTTCTGTGTCACAAAGTACACGCAACAAGGAAAGTTATTGTTGTTGATATCACCACTACGGTTATTTCTTCATTAAACAGCAATTTTGATACAATGGGCAGCCAAATTACCTTATGCAGGCCCCCGATACAATTAAGTTGTCAACTGTTTCTTGAAAAGAAATTAACAAAATTGTGAGTTTGTGTGATTCATCGTGTTTGTTTTTTAATTACTTGCCTTTATGACTTAATATGGCAAGTAAATTCCAGTCTTGGAGATTAGTTCCAGACTAAACTGCAATTTATTCAAATTAGGATTGTCCAGATAATTAGAACAATTTCTGATATTTGAACTGCTGTATGCCAGAATCTCAAAAGAACTGACTCACACAAGCCCATAAATGCTTATTTTTATTTGTGATTTGAAGTACCATTTGTGGTGCTAGAAAAAAAAAAGGAGTATAGAATCGAGAAGATGCTGTTTTTTTAATTGGGAAAAATAACGAATAAGCAGCTTAGTTTCTCTATGACAGGTTTGATTATTCATGTCAGCTGGATCTCCTGTCCTATCAAGAGGTAGCAAAAAATATGATTGATGGTACTTCTGCCACTGCCGTCTACACCTTCACCACCTCCACCATCATCACTATTAGTAGCATTCGGCCTCAGGATTGTGGGATTAGCATCATGTCCATTATGTCTGATTCCTCACACAGAATGCAATTGTTGATTTCCCATCTTTTTAATGCTACAACAAGTTGTGTTGTCACTTTCACTGCCACGGCAGCTTCTTCTACCACAACAGTTTTTTAAGTTATATCTGATTGGGAACTCACTAAGAAGCAACTAATGGAGAGTGCAGCAGAATGGATTTTTTGGGGGTCAACAGAGCCACTCTTTAGTAACAGCGCAGTACCAACTGACAGACTAAACATGAGGCGTGAAGAAGATGTCAGATTTAAAGAGAGGTCCTAGACAGCGAGCCTGTGTGGTGGAGCTGATGGTAGCATGGTTGACTTGGAGGGAGACAGACACAGGAGTAGCAACACTTGAGGGAGGAAAGACCAGAATTTCAGTTTTGGTCAAGTTGAGTTTAAGGAAGTGGGCAGCCATCCATTTAGAAATAACAGAGAGGCAGTCAGAGACACTAGTCAAGAGGGATGGGAGGGAGAGATCAGGAGAGGACAGATAGATTTGCATGTCATCCACATATAAATGATATTGGAAGCCAAAGGAGCTAATGAGTTTACCAAGGGAGGCAGTATAGATGGAGAACAGTAGGGGACCAAGGACACCAACAGAGAGGAGTTAAGGAGAAGAAGCAGAGCCAGAGAAAGAAACACTGAAAGAGCACTGGGAGAGGTAGGAGGAGCACCAGGAAAGAGCAATATCTTGTAGACCGATATTGCGGAGGATGAGAAGAAGCTGCTGATGATCAACAGTGTCAAAAACCGCAGAAAAGTCAAGGTGAATTAGGATATAGCAGTGACCATGAGATTTTGCAGCGAGTAGATCATTGGATACTTTGGTCAGTGCCGTTTCTACGGAGTGCTTAGCACAGAAACCAGACTGAAGCAGGTCTAGCAGAGAGTTGGACTCGAGGAAGTCTGTCAATCATGCATCCACAACTCTTTCAAGGATCCTGGATGCAAAAACACTAGCGACATAGGACGGTAATTGGACAGGGATTTAGGGTCAAGGTTGGGCTTCTTTAGAATTGGGGTTACAGTTGCATGTTTGAAGGGCGATGGAAATATTCCAGAGGAGAGAGAGAGAGAGATTGAGAATTTTAGTGAGAGGTAGAGAAAGAGATGAAGACAGAGTACTGATGAGATGCAAGGGAGTTAGATCTAGGGAGCAGGTGGTGGGGTGGGAGGACTGCAGCAGAGCAGAAACCTCTTCCGCTGTAGCGGGTGCGAATGAACATAGAACAACAGAGGGAGGGAGGTATTGTAAAGGGAAGAAGAAAGATGAGAGATCTCTTCGCTGATTGTAGATATCTTGTCAGAGAAGTGATTTGCAAAGTCTGAGGCAGTCAAGTTAGCAGGTGGAGGAGGAACAATAGGTCGAAGAAGAAATAGTCATTTGGGTTCGCGGGAGAGTGTGGTTATGAGGGTATTGAAGTAATTTACTTTTGCAGAGGAAAGAGTCAAGTTGTATGAGTGCAGCATAAATTTATAGTGGAGAAAGTCGGATGCACAGTGAGACTTTCTCCAACAGCATTCAGCAGTTCTGGAGCATTTTTGAAGATATCGAGTCAGCTTGGTGTGCCAGTGTTGTTGTTGGGGGCTCTTGCTGCGTTTAAATGTAGGAGATGCCATGATGTCTAGTTGAGAGGAGGGCCTGGAATTGTAGAATGCAGAGCTAGGACAGGTGAGGTTTGACATAGGTAAAAAGAGAGTTTGGAGATTGGTGGAGAAATGCTCTAGGTCAAGACATTGGAGGTTTCTGTGAGATTGATGTTCAGACGTTGGTGTCAATTGGGTCTTAGGTATGCTGATGTCTATGTATATTATATTATAAAATGCTTTAATTATAATATATTATACATATATAGGATATATGTGTGCGTGTGTATATATGTATATACACACACATGCACACACACATATTATATGTGTGTGTACATATATATATATATATATATATATATATGATACATTGAAAAAAAAAACATTTATGAAAAAACAAATAAAAACGCTAACTTTGGCCAGCTATTGTGACTAAGTGACTACTACAAAAGACTGGAAATACCCAATTTGGATTACCCTGGGTTATCTACATTTAAAAATGGTATGCCATAATGGGGTTATTTCACATTCCTTGGCTACCATATGGTCTCAAAATGCAACACAAACCCAGCAAACCAATCTGGCAAACTGAACTGGGCACAAACTATATTGACCCTGTAACTTTCCAAAACACCAAAACACCTGTAGAGGGGGGGTACTGTTATACTCGGGGGACTTTGCTGAACACAAATATCAGTGTTTAAAACAGTAAAACCTATCACAAGGATGAAATCACCAGTAAAGGTGCAGTTTTGTGTAAAATGGAAAATGTAAAAATTTCATCATTTGAAATACCCTAGGGTGTCTACTTTTCAAAAATATATGGTTTGACGGGGGAAAATTACATTGTCCAGCTTATAAAATGTCCCAAATAGGACATGGGTGCATGATGACCAGCTGAGAAAATTCCAAGTTGGAAAACTGGAACGCGCACCCTTCAAATAAGATCTTTTAGTCCCCAGAAAACCTGACACACCTATAATGGGGGGTATCACTTTACTCAGGAGATGTTGCTGAACAAATATTGGGGTGTTCTTTGGCAGTAACCCTGAAAGATTCTCCATACATGTATTCTTAAATTGCTATGTGTGTCAAAAAAATCACCAATTATTTTTATTCTTTTTAAATTTGACATAGATTGGTGGTAAAATGGGCGCATGAAAAGAGTCAAAATACCCCAAGTTACCTTAGGTTGTCTTCTTTTAAAAAATATACATGTGAAGGGTTATTCAAGGATTCCTGACAGATATCAGTATATCTGATATACAAGGTAACTTGCGTTAATTTTGAAAAAAAAATGTTTGGAAATAGCATAGTGCTACTTGTACTTATAGCCCTATAACTTTACAAAAAATGCAAAATTTAGAAACTATTTAGCATGGGTGTTTTTTGGCGGTTGTAGATGCGTTAAAGATTTTGGGGGTTGTGTTTTTTTAAATTTCTTCATCATATTTTATAATTTTTTTATAGTAAATTGTATGTTAGGATGAAAATAATGGTATATTAGAGAGACCATTTAATGGTGAGGAAAATGGTATATAATATGTATGGGTACAGTAAATGAGTAAAATGAAAATTACAGCTAAACACAAACACTGCAGAAATGTAAAAAGAGCCCTGGTTTTTAACAGTAAGAAAATTAAAAAACGGTCTGGTCACTAAGGGGATATGCATATGAAGATAAGACAAAACTTATTTTTTTGTTTTTAGACGATGTTTAAAAAAATTTTAAAAATATATTTGCAAAATTTGTATTATTCACCTAGTTTTTAAACTTTTGTTTAAATTGTAAGTTTATAGAGTATTTAGATATACCTTATGTAATACTTCTAATAATTTCTGAATTAATGCCATAGTACCAACAGTAATTTAATACATTTATGTAAGAGCAAATATTAAAGAAACATAAAAAAGGTTTAACACCCTGCAAATCGGTAAGTGAATTCCATAATGTTAACATTATTACGCCATACATTGTTATATAGAGTGGCCTGGCTAAAACCAGATATGTATGCTTAAATGTCATTCTGTAAAGGAATGCTCAGAACACTGAGTTATACCTCGTCACCTTAACTGCTACTCATTAGTAGCACTAGACATACTGAGCAGCAGAGGCTCCTGTATAGATACTGGGATGGAAGAAATAATTTGCATTCCTTCTATCCCAGTGGAGCAAGTTGTTTCTCAGCTTGATGACTTTGAGATCTAAATGAAAAACAGAGACTCCCAAAAGGTAAGAACTAATAATTGTATAAGGGAAGATGTCAACTGAACAGAATAGTTACATGCTTCCAAAGGTTGTTATGGGCAGCAAACAGGATACGCAAATAAGCTGGGTATGGGACACATAGCTTTTGGCATAAATACAAGACATTTACCAGGTAAATTACTACACAATCACGAAGTTAAACCATAAAAAATTAAATTTATAGAAATAGGCTGGTCTCTTCTAGTCCTTTTCCAGATATGCTCCAATGAGCAATGGAGAAAGACTATGAAAGATTACACATTACTGGGAGGTAACGACTGATGCACAGTGTCTTATAAATTAAGTCTTATACATAAATAATGTGAGGGGGTTTACCCATCATCAAACATGCTGAAAAGGTTGACAAATGATTCATAAATCCAAAAAACAGTTACACTGGTAGACAAAGACATATATGGATCTTAGAGTGTTGAAATATATATATATATATATATATATATATATATATTGTCATGCCAAAAGCATGAGTTGGTGTTTGATGTGTGTTTATATATGTTAAGAGTTGTTTATTTGTAAACCTTGGGATGACGTTTATTATGGTCTTTGATCTTGCACCAGGCCTAGACCATAAAACATCTAGATAGCCATCACCAGAGCTGGACACAAGGAATTTCATAGAGTGGGCAATAGACTGCCAGACCAGCCCCCTCTGATCCCCCCCCCCAATGAGAAACAACTAGTTTAGATATATGAGGGTGTTGGACTATCCAGGGAAGCCAGTTATTCATTTTTCTTTTGTCAGTAACTTCTAGGAGCTATACCATCTAAGACTCCCACAAGAATTCTATATGGGGTAAATATATGTAAGGAATTTCTTGTGTTTTCTCCTATTTTATTTTATGTACTGTTTTGCAATTTGTTATCTGTATGTCATTTATTTCTGTATTTTGTACTCAGCACTGTGAATCCTTTTTTCAGATTAAATGTTTACTTAATCAGCTTGTGTCTCTGTTCTCTATGAGCTTCACTCTCCAGAGGAAAGCTCAGGTAAACACGTTACCAAAAAGGGTTAACTATATATGTTTTATCAGTAAAAGTAGAATGGTGATACTATAATTCTCCTGTGTGTGGGGTAACCTAAGACGCCCGGGTTTAAAAGTCTTGGTGGTGGCAGTAGAGTAAAGTGTATTAAGGGGGTTAGTGTAGAAGGGATTGCAGGGGTTAATTGAGTGGTTGCTGGGACTAGCAACAGGTAACCAGGGGTCTGGTGTCATTAACCCTGTCACTTCCACACTCTCCCCACTGTCTCGGCTGGGCCTATAGCCCACGCTCGTGACATATATATATATATATATATATATATATATAATTTATTTTTTGTTAATATGATCGGACTGTTTTGTTACCCAAGCAGGGCTTTTGTTAAGAATACATTTTAAGCAAAAGTAATAGAGCTATAAAACAAATCTCCAATACTGCCAAATTTGATACATTGTTGCTTTTGTTTTAGCAATTAACAAAACTTTATTTATAAATGTCTACAGGATAAATCCTGCCTGTCTAGATTAAAAAAACTAAACATTTTTCTTATTGCCTTTTTGCACTATTTACTCAATAAGCTGTAACTACTCACCAACAAATCTGTTTCTGCTTACACGTCATATTTTACCCTCTGACTTTTAGTAGGATTATATTTTAATGGGTCAAATTCTGCTTTGAGAATTCTTTAGTCTGTCAACAACTGAAAAAAATATATATTTGCAATTCAGAATTAAACCAAAAGGTACAACATGCCTTCTAATCAGGGTCTTAAATATTTAAAGTATCATATTTGTTGAATATAAAGAATAAAACTATTGATATGAGCAAGTGTGGTTATAAATGTATCTTCTACAGGAAAATGTGTGAGTAAGTAGTTTATTTTTCAGCTGGGGATATGAACAAGGTTATAAGATAGCAGTGAATTTATTTTGTGATTGCTAAAATGGGTTGCTTACAGAATTTAAATTAAATGCACTGCATATTGATGTTCTGCAACTTAATTAAATTCAAATTATGTTTTTCCTGTCGATTTTAGATTTTCTTGCTATAAATTGCGAATTTGCATGGCAACGGAATAACAGAATCCAGTGCTATTACTGTTAAATCGTACACTTCAATTAGGTGTTTCATAAAAATATTGTAAAATGCAAAGAAATACAAATACCTTTGTGCCTATTGATCTGGTGTTATTGGTTTTATTCTCTATGAAATTATACATTAGGTTGAGCTAATCACTGCAAGTGATAATTTTAAAATGTTAGGTTATAATTATATGCAAATGATACATAGTATAATTTAGCTAAAACATAATTTGATAAATATGTGATTCATTTACTAATGTTTTAGTTGTACTAAAAGTGTCACTGTCACACCGAACCTACCTTTCTCCTATTGTTTCCTTTTCTCTTTCTCTCTCAGATTTTGTCCTTCTTTTCCTCCTTTCTGATCTAGTGTTTTTTTTTTTTTTTAACAAAAGACAAACTAAGGACTACTTTGTTTTATGTATTTTTCCTATGCTTCACTTTCTTTTAACAAAGGAGGAGCTTACGTCAGCTCCATTTCCTGTGTCAAAGAAAGTTTTCCCACAACGCTCACCCACCTCCGTGATCTCGAGATGCTTCATTCACTGTTCCTGAATGTCCTGTCATTTAGACTCGGGCGCCAGCAAATTGGCCAAATTTTGTCTGAAGTGAATGCCCATAGTTTGTCCATTCATGTTCTGTTGAAATTCGATTATTATGTTTGGTTCAGAATTTCATTCAGAGAATGAAATTCCAATTCAATTCTTGCTTAAGCTCTACGGAATCTGTTGGCGCTATATAAATGGCAATAATAATAATAATCATCTTGCAGCTGTTTAGTAGATAGTCCCCTAATTCCCAAGTGGATTAGGGAGCTATCTACTAAAAAGCTGAAAGACCAAAATTGGTCCTACGTGATAATGGGGGGACTTATTGTTTCTCCCTTGACTCCCACCCATTAGTGGTGGGTGGGGTCCTAAAAGTGAAAAATAATAAACCTATTGTTTCCCCCCCCAGGCCCCAACCATTAATGGTGAGTGGGGACCCTAAGTAACAAAAGGGGAGATACCTATTGTCCCCCCAAACAATGAACTGTTTAGTAGACATGCCCCTACTAAAGACATAGTGAATAAGGGCCGGAAGGAGATTTGAATCTTTCTTATGGTAATATGGGGATCATTTTGACCCCCATAGAGTGAGGAGAGGCATGGGTGTTGTGGTGAAGAGCACAGTTCCCCACTGCTTCTATTTTTACATATTATAAGAAGTGAGCTGCAAATATATACATATTATAAGAAGGGAGCTACAATATATATTGTGGCTCTCTTCTTATAATATGTATATATTGTGGCTCCCTTCTTATAATATGTAAAAATAGAAGCAGTGGGGAACTGTGTTCCTCGCCACAACCCCTATATATCCCTATGTATTTTGAATATATTGCAAGATTACCATGACATACCATATCACCCTTACAATGCAGCCATCTTGCCACTTCAGAGACACACTCATGTGCTCACGTGTACAATATGTTACACACATGCACATATACACTCGATATACGCATACATATACACACTTTGATAAAAGCACATACACACACAAACACACTGATGTACAGATAGACAATGACACACACACACATACATTGACAGATATAGTCACAATCAAATTTTGTGTCTGTCAGTGTGTATTAGTACTTGTGTGTGCATGTCTAGCATTGTGTAGCCTGTATGTGCCTGAGAGTGTGTGTCTGGCAGTGAGTATCCACGTTCATCTGTGAGTGTATAATATAACTGTGTTCAGCTGTGTTAAAGTAGGTCAGTGACTTTCAGAAGGCATAATTTGAAAATAAACATTTATTTACAATAAATTAATTTCATTTGCAGTTATGCAAATCATGTATACCCGATTGTGGGGTATGAATGCATATACTATTATGAGAAATGAATGTATAATCTGGCAATCGTGTATACACAAGTGAAGATATGAAAGGTTTAATAGCTTCATGTGAATGCAAAGTTAATGTGTACATTAGACATCTATATAACTACAAGGGATTCAAAATAGCACTGAATGATGATCATATCATCTTTCATGGGACATAAACAGAAGATAATGGGCTAAAACTCACAACTGTTTCTTTATGCAAATTTGTGTAATAATATATTGTATACTTGTACACAGTATATAATACATAATAAAAGGAGCAATGGCTTACTGACTTATTATCTGAGGCATTGCTTTTGGCTGTCTGCAACAGGTTTCAAAAAGCATCTTACTTTCTTGCTATTTAGCTCGGGATGCATCTAGTTTACATAGGTTCTCAAGGCTATAAGGCTTCTAAGTTATAATAAAAAAAATCATGACAATTTTTCTACAAGTTAATTTCTCAGAGTTTCTCATTCCTTATTGCTGCATAAATTAAGCTGATTTATAAAACTCAATAACATGTGAGTGGAAGGCTACAAATTAACTATTTCAATATTGAAATAACAGTATTAATATTCAACTATGAAAGATGTAGTTCCATTTGTTTTTTAGATTTTTCTTGTCAACAATTCTATAAGTAAATGAGATCATACTGTTTTTTTATATATACACATGTTGTGTGCTTTCACTGGCTTTTCGTTTTATGTTGAATTCTGGTTGAGTGTGTTTTTCTGAGTAACTACATATTAGGGTGACACATAGTTGTACATCTTTGTGCTTATGGTTTATTTTTTTTAATTGATTATTTTATATTTTTATATCTGTTCTCTTATGTTCAGTGTCTATTATGCTTGTTTTACTGATCTTTGACTTCTGTTTTGTTTATATTTACCACACTGTGAAGGTGCTTGTATTTTATGATACCTGTCAGATTGATACAGCCTTCTTGCATAATTTATAATGAAGATTTGCCATACTCGCATCCTTTTTACATCACAAATGGTGTCTCACACCATTCTGGTGTAATTCTGAACGTTTCTTGCTTCAACCCTGTGTCTAACTCTAGACATGCAGTGACTCCCTACATCACTTCCAATGCAGATACCCCTGCATTATTTCTGCAACATTGTCCACACGTCTTTTGATATTGCAGAGTTAAAGAAGGCCAATCACATCAGACTTAGGGATATTTCAGTTCCCACATGCTACCTGACCTTTGCACTGTCATGATTTCCCTTGTGCTAATCCGAGAGCATTTCATTTTCTTTTCTGATTCCAGGTTTACTAAATTTCAACTTGTCTTGATTATTCTAATTTCTATATCCCTGACCGTGGCTAGTCTCTCATTATTGTGTGAACACAGAAAACATATAGTGGGTGACGCACAATACCAAAAAATACCAACTATACACAGTGAAATGATGAGTATAACATGTATAGGATGGTATATTCTTTATCAGATACAGCTGTAAAGGATGGTAGCTGACATAGGGGAAATATAGTTTGATCAATATATAAAGTGCAAATGCAGGAAGAATACAAATATCTCACTCACAAAGAGGTCACACTAGATTTAGTGTTAACAAATGGTGATTTGGTATCAGATATTACTGTAGGTGAAAGTTCCTGTGATCATCAGTCAGACTGGTTTAATATAAGAACAGTGACTGAGTCACACCACACAAAAACAAAAAGTTTTAGACTTTAGAAAAACAGACTTTTCTAAAATTAGAATATGTGTAGAGATGTCATTAGTAGCAGGGAGCAATTTAAATGGAGTCCAAGAGAAATGGGATTATTTAAAAGTTGCACTACTGAAGGCAACATAAAATTGCATTAGGCTTGTCAGTAAAAGCAAAAAATTCAAGAAACCACTGTGGCACTCCGCAGATGTGGTCAAAATAGTTAAAAACAAAAAGTTAGCATTTAGTAATTTAAAAAAAAAGGAAAGTATGTAGAAGAGGAAAAAGGTCTAGCTGACTGCCTCAATGAATATTTTTGTTCTGTATTTACAGATGAAGATGAAGGAAAGGGACCTTAGTTAAGAAAAAGGATAAATGAGTCATTTATTACACGTGAGTTTACAGAGGAAGAGGTTCTATTTCAACTGTCAAAAGTAAAGACAAATAAGTCAATGGGACCTGATCAGGGCCGGACTGGCCCACCAGGATACCGGGAAATTTCCCGGTGGGCCGCGGCACCTGGGGGCCGGCCGCGTTCCTGGGTCGGCCCTTTAAATATTGCAGCCGCCTGAGCGCTCTGTGAAGAGCGGTCAGGCGGCTGCAGCTTCTCCCCTGTAGCGTGGCCGAGCTGCACTCCGGTCCGCGGTGGCCTGCCGGAGTGATAGGAAGGCGCACACTGAGTGTGCACTTCCTGTCAGTCTGGCCGGTGACAGGAAACAGAAACTCCTGTTCCGCGCGGAGTTTCTGTTTCCTGTAACCGGCCGGAC
>OW240912.1:33851835-33976205 GCA_933207985.1 Pelobates cultripes | reverse complement strand
TTACATACCATAAGCACACATATTAGATCCTCTACAATAACACATAACACATCCCCTACACACTCCACTCCCCGTGAGCGAACTCATGGGTGGGTGGAACTTATGAGTGGGCCTTATGGGCATACTCACCGTCAGGCCCTGGGGCCCAGACCTTGAGCTGTGTAAGGGGCCCCCAAAAAATTGAGCTGCTTCCAATTCTCCCAGAACATTGAATTTTGTGATCACAGTTGCAAACAGCCTCCAGAGATCCTGTTCTACACCAGACCAGTGGAGCCAAACTGCAGCCCATCATCATCCTCATCTGCTTGTAAGTAGGCAATCTAGTATATTATTAGTGACACTAATCTATAATTTACCTCACATTAAGGGGACACTATAGCTTAATGAAGTGGTTCTGGTGTCTATAGCTGGTCCCTGCAGGCTTTTTAATGTAAACACACACTGTGTGCAGCACTGGCGTTAGTTCATATAGCAGATCATATGGGTGGGGCATTGTGATGTGACATGTGGGGGCAGCAAATTTTTATTTTGTCTAGGGCGGCAAAAATCCTTGCACCGGCTCTGATCCTGGGCAGGTGCACCAGTCTACTTGACTGGTTTTGCCCCCCAGGCCTAAGGCTGCCAGCCCTCTGCTCCCCAGCACGCAGCTGAATGAGACCGGCGCCGGAATATGACGTCATATTCCGGCGCCAGTCTCATTCAGCAGCGCGCGAGGGCGGGAGGGCACTAACACAGGAAGCACCTCTAGTGACCGTCTGAGTGACTGTCACTAGCAGTGTCACTTTGAAGCAATGTAAACACTGCCTTTTGTCTGAAAAGTCAGTGTTTACGTTGAAAAGCCTGTAGGGACATGCTATAGACACCAGTACCACCACATTAAGCTGTGTGTGTGCGTCTGCTAGTGAGTGAGCTTGCTTGCATGCGTGTGCCTGCTAGTGAGTGAGCTTGTGTTTTTATGTCAATGAGCTGATGTATATCAATAAGATTGTTTGTCTATGAGGCTGTGTATCAATGAGCTTGTGTGTGTCACTGAAATATCAGTGAAATTGCCTGTGTCTGCATGTGCGTATGCTTACTGTATAATTAAACGTTTTACCCTGAAAGGACCCATATTTTATATCAGAAAAAGCAATATATATATATATATATATATATATATATATTACTCAATCATCTGTCCTGGCAAGACATAGCCTTACATATTACACGCGACAATATATGGCGCAGTGACTTATGGGGCTGGCACAAATTTTTTTTCCAGGGCTGCTTTGTATCCCCAGTCCGGCCCTGGACCTGATGGAATACACCCAAAGCTATTAAAAGAGCTTAGTGGTGTACTAGCAAAACCATTAACAGATATATTTAACCAATCATTGTTAACAGGAGTAGTCCCAGAAGATTGGAAGTTAGCGAATGTTGTGCCCATTTACAAGAAAGGTAATAGGGAGGAGTCGGGCAACTATAGGCCAGTAAGCCTTACTTCAGTAGTGGGGAAAGTGATGGAAACCATGTTAAAGGATAGGATTGATGAACATCTAAAAACACATGGATTTCAAGATCAGAGACAACATGGGTTTACTTCAGGGAGATCATGCCAAACTAATCTTATTGATTTTTTTGATTGGGTAACTAAAATTATAGATCAGGGTGGTGCAGTAGACATTGCTTACCTAGATTTCAGTAAGGCGTTTGACACTGTTGCACATAGAAGGCATATCAATAAACTGCAATCTTTAAGTTTGGATTCCAATATTTTTGAATGGGTAAGGCAGTGGCTTTGTGACAGGCAACAGAGGGTTGTAGTCAATGGAATATATTCGAAGCTTGGACTTGTCACCAGTGGGGTACCTCAGGGATCTGTACTTGGAACCATTCTCTTTAATATTTTTATTAGTGATATTGCAGAAGGTCTTGATGGTAAGGTATGTCTTTTTGCTGATGATACTAAGATATGTAACAGGTTTGATGTTCCAGGAGGGATAAGCCAAATGGCAAATGATTTAGGTAAACTAGAAAAATGGTCAAAATTGTGGCAACAGACATTTAAAGTGGATAAGTGCAAGATAATGCATCTTGGACGTAAAAACCCAAGGGCAGAGTACAGAATATTTGATAGAGTCCTAACCTCAACATCTGAGTAAAGGGATTTAGGGGTGATTATTTCTGATGACTTAAAGGTAGGCAGACAATGTAATAGAGCAGCAGGAAATGCTAGCATAATGCTTGGTTGTATAGGGAGAGGTATTAGCAGTAGAAAGAAGGAAGTGCTCATGCCATTGTACTGAACACTGGTGAGACCTCACTTGGAGTATTGTACACAGTACTGGAGACCATATCTTCAGAAGGCTATTGATACCTTAGAGAGAGTTCAGAGAAGGGCTACTAAACTGGTTCATGGATTGTGGGGTAAAAATTACCAGGAAAGGTTAAAGGATCTTAACATGTATAGCTTGGAGGAAAGACGAGACACGGGGGATATGATAGAAACATTTAAATACATAAAGGGAATCAACACAGTAAAGGAGGAGACTATATTTAACCCCTTCAGACCAGAGGGCGTACAATTACGTCCTATTTTAAGCGGCTCTAAACGCCGCCGGGCGTAATTGTACGCCCTCCGGTTTTTGTTTACTTTCCCGGTCGCCGCCTGTTTCCCCTGAATAAAATGATATATAATAAGGGTGGGTGCATTTAATATGAAAGAGGTGAATTACGGTTGGACAGACATGTAGCGCAAATGCCAGGTTTTGTTTACATTTTGTTTCGTTCACAACGTGTACATTTGGCTCAGTCCTTAAGGGGTTAAAAGAAGAAAAACTACCACAACAAGAGGACATAGCCTTAAATTAGTGGGACAAAGGTTTAAAAATGATATCAGGAAGTATTACTTTACTGAGAGGGTAGTGGATGCATGGAATAACCTTCCAGCTGAAGTGGTAGAGGTTAACACAGTAAAGGAGTTTAAGCATGCGTGGGATAGGCATAAGGCTATCCTAACTATAAGATAAGGCCAGGGACTAATGAAAGTATTTAGAAAATTGGGCAGACTAGATGGGCCGAATGGTTCTGCCGTCACATTCTATGTTTCTATGTTTCTACATTTTACTGAGCCTGTGAAACACTAGCTCAGGTAAATCAGTGTAGATTAGACAAAGTCCAATGAATATGTCCTCCACCATATATGAGAATATGAGAGAATATGAGAAAATTCAAAGTTAAAAAGACATTTATTTATTATAAAACATATTTAAAAGTTCTTACATCAAAGTAAGGTGCCTTCAGCAAGGAATATTTTCCATAGAGTCCACACACAACGCGTTTCAACTTAAAAGTCTTCCTCAGGTGTATAGGATTCCCCTCCATTCTACTGTTTTTATATTCCAATTTGGCGCCATCAGGGCAGTATAGGTCTGCCCCAATGTGATGTCATCTTTGTAATATTCAGCAACTCGTAGCACTGCCCACTGACATCCGTCACGTGGCGCTTCACTTCCGGTGACGCAGATGACGTCATGTCCATTCTGACGGCCGAAATCAGCCTCACTAGTCTTCCTGGTGTCTCACCCTCACACAGGAAATCCTATTGCGGCCATGTTGCAGGACCATCTTCTGGAATCATATGAATTCTTGTCCTCAATCAGGATACATAAAGTTAATTCAAATGTTCATACAATAAACGGGAAGTCCAACGGCCACTTTGGAAATTGGCAAAGTTCATAAAACATATGCAGGAGAACGGGAATATATGCATGGGTAGCTGAACATGATAAAACCCATATATATTTCTTACTGCCATACAAAAATAGATGTAAATGGATGTACAAAGTTTAAATAAATATATACACTATATGTATAAGTAATACCCCATTAAACACAATTAAGCATCTCAAAATCTATATTTAATCCTAGAAGTGATAAGGTTTTCATCTCAAAGATCCTCTTTGCCCCCAATTGTAATTTGAAGAAATTTGAAACTTTTATGGATCTTAAAAGATACATGAGAAAATTTTGCTTGAAAAAATATTATATTAATACAGAAAATAGGATACAAGGAAACCGTGAGGATGGTTTTAACCACACTAAATTAAAGCCCAAATCCGGATTTAATCCTATTCACCTTAAATCTAGTAGTATGAAGACATTTGAGAAAGCTTGTATGATTGACATTAAAAAGATTAAACCCTTGTCTAGGTTTTAACAGAATTTAAGCAAAGGGGAGTTCAAAGTTTTACAAGATTTAAAGACAGACTCCTCTATAGTGACCAAACCGGTGGACAAGTGAGGTAGAGTGGTCATTATGGATGTCTTTTTATATTTAGGAAATTTTTAACCAATTAACAGATACACATACCTACTGTTGGTTGAGGAATAATCCAGAATCGGAAATAAAGAAAAAATTGGTTAGTTTTTTGGATGAATGCCTACATAAGGGTACCCAACAGGAATATAAATATCTGAATAATAACACTACTAAAATTCCGATAACCTACATCCTACCGAAGTTACACAAGAACCCTACCAATCCTCTGGGTAGGCCTATGGTGACAGGAGTAGACTCTCTGTTGCCCCCTTGTCCAAGTATATAGATTTACAGTTACAGTCATCGGTTAGTAGTACTCCCTCTTATGTTAAGAATACTATTAATCTTTTGCAGATTTTAGAGGATTTTAAATGGCAATATGACTATATATTAGTCATATATGATGTGAGACTCTATGGGAAATATTCCTTGCTGAAGGCACCTTACTTTGATGTAAGAACATTTATATGTTTTATAATAAATTTATGTCTTTTTAACTTTGAATTTTCTCATATTCTCATATATGGTGGATGACATATACATTGGACTTTGTCTAATCTACGCTGATTTACCTGAGCCAGTGTTTCACAGACTCAGTAAAATGTGAGTGAGATATTTGTATTCATCCTGCATTTGCACTTTATATATTAATCAAACTATACTTCCCTATGTCAGCTACCATTCTTTACAGCTGTATCTGATAAAGAATATACATAAGGGTATTTATACCATCCTATACATGTTATACTCACCATCTCAATGTGTATAGTTGGTATTTTTTCACAGTGTACGCCACCCACTATATGTTTTCTATGTTCTTTATTTGTATGGTGGAATTAGGTGATTGATTTCACAGTGGGGTTGGACGCACCTTCCTGTTTAGCGCCTATTGTGTGCTGCACTCTGTTTTCTTTTTCTCATAATTGTGTGCCTCTGTAATCCTGGCTTGACTTTGCTATTTCTATAATAATTTATACAAAAACCTCTAAGGACCAATAAAATGAACCTACCCGGTTTCTTTTCTACCTTGTGACATTTGACTTAATTTTGAATGTTGAGCCAAGTCTATTACTGACATTGTAGTATATTTGGCTTGTATATTGGATACTTAGTACACTCTTTATGGAAATATGTACTATATATGCCTAGCACTATGTCTGAACACATGTACTCAGTATGTCTTGAATACTCTGCATGGGTTCAACTTGCAGGTAGGCTGCAAGAATTTATTTCCCAGGACAAAAACATTTGTCACTTGAGTACAGTATGACTTATTTCAGCTGGCATATTTTATTTGTTTTATGTAATTACTAAACATTCAAGCCTGAATATGATATCTAGTTATCATACAATTTGGCACAATTTTGTACTTTAATTCTTGTTTTATCCCTTTTCTCTTTGATTCTCTAAAGTTAGAAATAACTTGTACATTATGAGTAGACATCTTAGGAAAGCTTTGTATTAAGAATAATGTTTAAGACTATCATACTTACTTTGTTATACAGCTCAGCACAATAGCAGTTATTTTGACGCCAGAGCAATACACATCTGATGACAGATTTTTAAATGGAAATGTTGACATTTTCAGAGCAATAATCTTATATTGTCCCAAACTAGAACCAGGTGGCTGCTAATTACCACTGCAAACAGATGGAAGTCCTGCCATTGAATAATTTGCTCTTTTGCAAAAATAAAATATAAAGTTAAGTCTTTCAATTATTTTGCATAGGCGTAATCTTCATCATGACAGCCAAAAACCTGCTTTTTTTTTAATGATATACAGAGGGTTTATTTAGTACCTCAGTAAGCATACTGCTAATTATTTCATAAATAGTTTTTTGTATATGTGGCACACTAAACTGTAAAATAACTTTTTTTTAAAAACACCTGCATAGTCTTTGATGGGGCGAGCATTGCATAAACACCAGACAATGCTGAATGACATTCTAATCTAAAAACAAGAATAATTCATGCTGCAAAAGTCATTATAATGGTGTTTTATAAATATTTTATTGTCTATGGTCTTTGCCTAAGTAATAAATCTATTATGTTTTGTTACTGCCAGACCATTTATTGCAAGTACATATACAACAACACAGTGGTTTTGTGTTCTAAAGAAAATCTAGTTTAAAAAAGAAAGGAATGCTTGGCCTTAATTTCTGTTGTTTTTTTGTAATACTTAAAGGGACACTATAGTCATCAGAACCACTACAGCTTAATATTGTGGTTCTGGTGTCTATGGCCTGTTCCTGCAAGCTGAGCACTGTAAACACTGCCTTTTTAGAAAAAAGGCAGTGTTTACATTGGTGCCTAGTAAAACCTCTAGTGGCAATCACTCAGACGGTCACTGGAGGTGCTTTCTGTGTCACCGCTGCACAGTGTGCAGCATTGGCATTCAGTGTCTCCACCCTGAATGTCCCCCATAGATATGCAATGATTCAATGGATCCCTATAAGAAGATGCTGATTGGCGCAATGCAGTGTTTTGCTGCTCATGTGCTTTAGCCTCCCAATGCTTTCCTACTGGAAAGCATTGGAGTGGCTGAGATCATCAAGACTGATAATCTTAGCCATGGAGGTACAGCCGCTATGACAGCCACAGAGAGACCAGCATGAAGTGGGAAAAAAAGGTAAGTAAAAAAACCTTTCTTATGCAATCGGTGGGTCGGTCACTTAATTAGTTAAACACTATAATGCCTGATATTATAGTGTTCCTTTAAATATGTATATATGCAAAATGCAATTTAATGGACTGTATTGTTTTTATTGATACTTGCTTTTGTAAAACTACAGCTGAGCTAAACATGTCTATTTATCATTAGCCTTTTAAGATACATTTTTTTGAAATTAAGTTAAAAGAGGGGCGACAGTTACCTTAAATAGACACATTCTGATTATTGACTTTAACTTTTAGTTGTGACAGTAAAAAGATGTCAATTTGCAAATGGATAAAGATATCATAAAGCATTGTGACCCTGCAGACTGCGGTTTATATGTAAAGAGA
This sequence comes from Pelobates cultripes, assembly GCA_933207985.1. Lineage (NCBI taxonomy): Eukaryota > Metazoa > Chordata > Amphibia > Anura > Pelobatidae > Pelobates > Pelobates cultripes. The sequence continues at coordinate 33,968,902 of OW240912.1, read as the reverse complement.
CGCAATGGGCATACTAGAATCAATCAAAAAGAATGTTGCAAGCAAAATCTTGTACGTTGTATAAAAATGGACACTGAGAAGTGATTTTGCTATATTAAGAGTACAATATAGAGGCAGCTGGGTAAACGCAAGAATTAAAGAAAACAGACATATGAGAACACATATTGTCACATATGCAATATATATATCAAAGAATAATATATAAGAATTGCGTTACCCATGAGGTAAGTGTAGAGTAATACAGTGTCATAGCACCGGGAGAGGCAAGCCCTTTTCTCAGCCACCAGCAAGGTCCACAATTCTTCAGTGGCGCACTGCGATCGCAAGGTGCCTTGCCACTCCGCCTCTGCAGCCGCTCCACAGGAGTTGCAACCTGCAGGGGAAAGGAGTCTGTCTGCCCTTCTGCCCACCTCCACTCCAGTGGGCATGCTGGTTGGCATGTATAGAGTATGTCCCACACTGCTCCAGGATCCCCTCAAGGTGTCATATTCTTGGGGGAGCCATCCTGGTATTTCTGGAAGCAGTTTAGGGAAAAACAAAGTGGACCTGGATGCCTACTCACACCATAGGAGGCCATCCACTTATATTGGCCCATTGAACCCTCCTCATGGAAGGCTCTCATTCTTTCTCCCCTATTTAAACCCAGACCACTCTGGGTTATTTGCCCAGTTGTCTTGATTTCCTTGAGGTTACAAGCCTCTTCTCTCTTGGTTAATCCTTGCCTGCCTGAACCAACTTTAGTTAACCCTTGACTGCCTAAACTTTGCTTGACTAACCCCTGTCTGCCTGAACCTATTTTTATTAATCCTTGTCTGCCTGATCCTGATGGTTTTCTGATTAACCACTGCCTGCCTGAACCTGCCTTGGTTCTGGTTAACCCGGGGTTCTGGTTAACCGTTGCCTGTCTGATCCTGTCCTGGATTGCCTTATAAACCTTTGGCTAATTACTTAACCTGCCAAAGACTGTCTGTGTGATGGTCCTGCATGGATTATCCAATTAAGACTTTCTTTTTCCTGTTCCAGGCTCATGTTCTTGTCCCTGGACTTTTTCAATCTGTGGTCATTTGTTTAAACCATAAAAACTTTGAGTTAGGTGACTTTGCTTTGTCCTTTCTCTGCATACCAAGCCCGTTTACCCCAAGCAGTTATAAAAAGATAAACAGCTAAATATAGAGGAGAAATATGATACACAAGACTGTGTGAGTAGAAGTTCAGTATAAGCCAAGACAGGAGCAATTTGAGGTAGATACATATACATGCCCCACAAATCAGTTACTTAACAATAATTGCTCAATTTCCTTACAAAATATTAGTATATTTTAACTGGCTCTTCAATAACAAAATAACAAAACAAAAAAATGGAATATCATTTTAAAACAGCCAGAAAAAGTTGTATCTATAAAAATAATGGTACATTCAGTTGCAGATCTTTTTAAGTACACGCAAAATATAATTTAATGGTTACTCCAAGCACCATGACCCCTTCAGGTATTTGAGATACACTTGACATACAGATATATTCCAAAAAGGAAGTACGCTATATTGGATTAAAATCCCTAGCCCTTAAAAAGCTAAATCCCAGAAAGGCACAGAAAGCCCAATAATTATTTAATTCACATTAACTTCCATTTAACATAAAACAATTAACATAAATTATCAAGTCATAAACTCTCAATGAAGAAGTCTATTGTTAAATTAGAAGGTGATCCCCACCAAAAAAATAAAATAAAAAATCAATATATAAGGAGCACAAGTGCTTATATATTGATTTTCGTTATATGCCAAACGCTGAGGATTGCACCCAGGCAAGATTGAATTTTTTGAAACAGTAAGGGTGAGTGCCAAGAGTCCCTCTTTTATTTATATATATATATATATATATATATATATATATATATATATATATATATACACAAATTAATTGGAGTTCAGAAAATGCATTATTGATGCAATCATTACCCCCGCAAGTTGACAATAAACTTCATTGTTAGGATTTTGTGAACTGATCATTTACGGGCATTTGTTTATGTTACATGGGAGTTAACATGAATTAATTTATTCTTGGTCTTGCTGCACATACAGAGTTAAAGAACTTTGAGGCATAAGGTGTAAATCCACAATCTTGGGCTGGCTGATGTTTATTCTGCTGTCCACCTCAAGCAAGCCCTGAGAGAAGGTGGGTGAGAGATCACTGGAAAGTGTATACATTCTCAGGAGCATGTTTCTGACTCTCGTCAGCAGCACAGGGCATTGAATGTACATGTCCTGTCTCCCACCAGAATTTACTGTCAAAGTACATGTCTTCCTGTAAACAAGAACTTTCAAAATAAGCAAGTTCTTAAAATCAGGAAACTTTTGTTTCCACACACTTTAATGTCAGTGTGCCAGATCCTCTTAACAATGTTGGGGTTTTCTCTGCTTTCTCTAATAAGAGACCTCAGCCCAGTATGTGTAGTTACAGGATCATTTTAGCAACAAGAACCACTAGAGTTTTAGTACATTCTAAGGCCATGTCTAGATCTCCAGGCACTTTCTGGAGTGGTCCTCTAAACCTGTGATCTGCAACCAGTGGCACTCTAATGTGCTGCAGGCAGGGCCAGTGCAAGGATTTTTGCCGCCCTAGACAAAAGTAAAGTTTGACGCCCCCCCTCCATTGTGACATCACAATGCCACACCCATATGATCTGCCATATGAACTAACGCCAGTGCTGCACACAGTGTGTGTTTACATTAAAAAGCCTGCAGGGACCGGCTATAGACACCAGAACCACTTCATTAAGCTGAAGTGGTTCTGGGGACTATAGTGTCCCTTTAATGTGAGATAAATTATAGATTAGTGTCACTAATAATATACTAGATTACCTACTTACAACCAGAGGAGGATGATGATGGGCTGCAGTTTGGCTCCACTGGTCTGGTGTAGATCTGGAGGCTGTTTGTAACTGTGGTCACAAAAATCAATGTTCTGGGAGAACAGGAAGCAGCACCATTTCTTTACACAGCTCAAAGTCTGGGTCCTAGGGTCCACCTTTATGTTCCACCAATGAGTTTGTTCACAGGGGGTGGGGTGTGTAGGGGATGTCCTGATATGTGTGTAAGGAATGCATTGTGTGAATCTGTGTTTGTATGTGTAAGGGATGCAAGGTGTGTTTCTGTTTATGTACGGGATGCAGTGTGTGCGTCTGTAAGGGGTGCATTGAGTGTGTGTAAGGGATGCATTGTGTGTAAGGGTTGCATTGCTTGTGTGTGTGTGTCTGGGTATGTGTGTAATGCATTGTGTGTTTTTCTGTGTGAAAGGGGTGCATTGTCTTTGTGTTTAAGGGGTGCATTGTGTGTGATTGTGTGTGTGTGTGTGATGGATGTCAATCTCTCCCCCCTCCCTTGTCACTCTCTTCTCCCCCCTCTCCCTCCCTTGTCTCTCTCTTCTCCCCCGTTGTCACTCTCTTCTCCCCTCCCGCTCCCCACTCTCATTTCTCCTTCCTCCCCTGTCACTCTCACCCCCCTGTCAATTTCTTTCTCCACCCTGTCAATTTCTTCCCCCCCAGTCAATTTCTTTCTCCCCTGTCAATTTCTCCCCTGTCAATTTCTCCCCGTCAATTTCTCCCCGCCAATTTCTCCCCCCATCAATTTCTCCCCCCGTCAATTTCTTTCTCCCCCCTTCCCCTACCTCTGTTGTAGCGTGGCCGAGCTCTGTATGGTCCGTGGGTACAGGGAGCTTTTGTTTCCTGTACCCGGCCGGACTAAAAGGAAGTGCACACTCAGTGTTAGTCCAGCCGGGTACAGGAGACAGATGCTCCCTGTACCCGCGGACCATACAGGGCTAGGCCACGCTACAGTGAGGGAGTGACAGGAGGGAGCGCTGAGCTCTTCCCTCCTATCAGCCCCTCTCCTCATGCTGTGCCTGGGCAGTGCGCCCTCATGGATGCACTAGCCCGGGCAAAGCTGAAGCCGCCTGAGGCTCTCTACAGAGCGCTCGGGCGGCTGCAGCATGAGGGGGCCCGGCGCTCCTGGCGGCGCCCCTTCCCAAGGGGCACCATAGGTGGCTGCCTAGTCTGCCTAACAGGTAGCGCCGGCCCTGGCTGCAGGATTGTGCTAGGTATGCAGTGGTATGGTTGCAGAGAGGAAAGAAGGGAGGGTACCCCAGGAGAGCTGGCACGGAGGAGGAAGAGTCCAGCAAAGCCACTGGTCTGCAGCTTTGACATAGAAACTGAGAAGAATCCAGATAAGGCTTGTAATTAATGTCAATGGTTGTTGATAGATGAAAATGTCTCAGATGGATGAATGTCCTTCTAAATCTTTAATAAGAAGTATTTAATTATTGAAAAATAAAGTAGCGGATAGTAGCGGATAGAAACAGTATCTGTGGCTGCCTATTAAGCCCATCAAAGTCCATGCATCATTTAGGCTTTCAATCTAATATAGGGTACAGTCATAACACGTCTTTTATTCAGTGGCATCTGTGGGGCATATTTCTGATGTTGACAATTTTAAGGAATTCCGGCTCCTCTGCAAACTTTTGTTCTTGGCACATTGGAATGACACTTGAGCACATCATCCTACTGTGGTTCCATCTGTTATCCCAGTAGATTGTCCTTTGTTGTTCAGGTATTGAATTTGGCTTATTTTTAACCTTCCTGCTCTCTTGTATCCCTTACATAACCTGGCTTATCAATTCGGTGCACCTCTATATCGACTCGGCCTCAGCTTGCTTATTTACTCCAAAATAAAGTTTGTGAGTCAGTTGGACAATTTAGCTTAGAATTAATGCAGACATAAATATGTGTACAAATACATTTTAAATGCCATATATCAAACTGAGTTCAGTACAGTTTATGTTAAACCTTCACTATTATAGCAATACATCTTTTTTTTTTTTATATAAATGGGCCATTGCAGGCTGAATATCAATACATATTGACTAAAACACGCTGGATTGCCTTGCATGCTGGATAAATGAATAATAACTATTTCTGTATTTTACATTCAGATAAATACAGCGGTATACATTAAGCTGTGTATTAGCACATCATAAGAGCAATCCTATAATTATTTATCTATGATGATCACTAGAATTATGCTGCTGGGCCACAAATATCCAAGTAAGCATGCACAGGCACACAAGTTCAATCACTTGCTTGCCAGATGGATAGAAAAGGAAGCATGCAGTGTCAGATATCGAGCTTTTATAATCCCGTCTTTTTTGGCCTTCCCCAAGCATACATTTAAAGTAGCCTATATCTAAATTGAAATAAAAAATTAGATATGTATGTGTCCACTTCTATAAAAACAAAATATTACACAGGATAAATTTTAACATTATATCCCTCCATAACATTTAGTTAAAAACACGTTTGCCATTTTTACATACAAATATCGTAGCCGAATGATGAAACAACATTACATTTTTAATGTTATAATTTAAAGATTCAGAAAGTTGATGATATTGACATTATATATTTATATATTATATAATACTGTGTACTTTATTCATTGAAGGTCAAGTTGCAATGACTCTGCAACTGACTTGCAAAATGTCAGGTGAAATATACATCTAATAGAATAAACTCTAGGTACTCCATTCCATGCTTGTTGTAATCATTCAGCGACAATCCAGTAATTGCTAAAAATGGCTGTCACTATCATTAACCACTGCAGCAGTTTCTATAATACAACACTTGAGGCATGTTTCCAATGTTGTTAAGTGTTACCAACAAACTGCTAATCACTACAATGGGTGTCGCGAACATTAGCTAGTAGCAGCTGTTATCATATTACTAAATCGTACCATTCCCAGCTAGCTAGAGATTTATCATCTCCCATAGGGAATACCAGAGAATGTCAAGAGCTACTTACCAATTTATTTCCATGATATTGGTAAATTTGACCAGTTGTCGCTATCTCATCAAAATTAAAGCCTGCCTTGGTATAAAGAGAAAACCTTAAGAAATCCAAACACTCCATATATCCTACAGAAAAAAAGCATATTGGTTATGTATAAGCCATGAAATTTAAGCACATCTCAATGCATATCAACCATCAACAAAGAGTAAGCAAATGGCCATGTACATGAGTTAAAAAAAAAAAAACAACTACTCATTATGTAAACAAAATACATGTGTCATTCAAATGAACAATTCTTATAACAGACATTAAACTCAAAATTTAAGAATCATAACACACAAATGTGCAAGGCCTAGTGCAAAATCAATGTTCAGTACATATAGTATACATGTTATGTTTTTTGATGTTTATTTCACCTTACATGTGCATATATAGCAGATTGGAAGTCAATATACAGTAACCCAGCCTGTTCTTTCCGTAGTAACGAATCTTACCTCACGACTAAAGCTCATATCACTGTTTTACTTGATATAGCACTGTTCTACTTGATGTAGCACTGTCATATCACTGTTATATAGTGCTGAATCTTATGAAATATAAGAGATATACATGTATACATCATTATATGAAGTAATTGTGTTGATCCCATTGAGAGCAAGAGGCAATATTTAAATGTTTTAAGGTGGAATTTATAGCATCAATTAAATGGGTTATGGCTATACGATACGCTAAATGGACATAATGAAATAGCTATATTTAACATTGGCATGAGCCATGACACTGTAGAATGATTTCATAGTAACTATACAAGGTATACAAGGTTGATAAAAAAAAAATATGTTATTAAATGCAAGAAATTTTGGGCAGACTAGATGGGCCGAATGGTTCTTATCTGCCGTTACATTCTATGTTTCTATGTTTCTAAATCACTATTAATAGTAATACTAATAAGACAAATTGTCTGCATATGCGTATTTCTACGCACTCATTACAGGAATGTATCTTCTTTAATGCAATAATTTACCATTTAAAAAAAAAAAATATTTATGGTAATCACAGATTTGATCTGTACCACTTATTTCACTATGCGTAAATGGAGCATATGTCTGGCACAATAGTTTTTATACTGGATGTTCAAATGTCTAAACTGACCTCAAGAAATATACCTCTTGTATACACTTGCATATTAAACGATATATAATTTTTTTAAATAGTCTATTTCATTTTGAAAAATACATATTTATTAAAAATGAAATAATACAAAATAAAACAAAAAACATATTTGCTGCTTAGAAAACAAAAAATAAAAAAACAGGTTTTACTTGGAACAGTAGATACTTTGTGTTTGAATTACATGAAGAGCAGAAGTAATCTGCTGGAGAGGTCAGTAATCTGCTGAAGCCTGCAGGGTGACCTTGCTGGCCAATCAGGTGAGAATCTCCATGGAGGTCAGAAAAGCATTTGGGCAAGGATGTGGATGGTGAGTAAACTGCTGATCAAGATTTCCTAGGTCTCTCATACATATTCTCAAAATTGTACTGTTTTGGAAAGTCCTGTTGAGCCAGCTGTCTCATATATGCCATTTTTTCAGGCTACTCATGTGAAATGTGTTCCTCTTACAGGCCATAGGAACCAGGTAGTAAGTGATGGGGGCATTGAGACCGCATTTCTTGTTTTTCTTGCCACCTTCTGCACTTGTGTTGGCGTCTACCATGTGCTGATGTTTAGAACATGATGGTCCCTTGAGGTGATGGAGCAACAGGTCTTTTACTGATAATCCATCCTGCAAAAAATGATTGTATAATCAATTCAGTTCATGATCCTTACATCTTAACATGTCATGCTCCTCCTGGGCTATTTCAACATATTCTATGTTAACAGAAACAACATTTTGTAATCTTTCATTTATTCCTCTTCCTCCACCTTGTCAGTTCCTTCAAGTCAATGCATACATAACTTTTCATACAATATTACAAAAACTTAAAAAATGTCCCACAGCCTTCTTAAATTTATGAAACTCAGTTGCAGGGTCAATGGTCCTTCTGTGATCCTTCACTGCATCACTGGAGAAGACTCCTAACAGCAATTCCTCCCAACATGAATATTCCACTAGCTTTACTCTGACTTCTACTTCTACTCTTGCAAACCGTGCCTCTTGGACAATATTCTTCTTCACCTGTCTCTTGCAGCCTTGGTATCTATTTATTTTCAATATAGTTTTTATTGGTCTTTAGCATTCAATAACATCTCGACATTGACAGGAGAAATGAATTTTAACATAAGAAAAAGGGAAGGCAATACAGGCATTTCAGCAAGGTAACATGACATATGATACATGGTTGTTGTACGGTGACATTCGTCTCAGACAGGTTAATACACTCTATTGCTTGTTATATAATACGAATATGATCCCAATAATAGGACCTGCTATGAAATAAACGTTCAGTAACACATTTTTTGATATCCCATCGATTAAGAGGGGGTAGAGGACTGTGAGAGTGCTTTTCAGTGGGTTACAATCCTCTCCGCCTTTGGAGGTAAAGGTTTCAGGTTTTTAATTGTGTGTGGAAGGTATGTGCTCTTTTTGGTGCTTTATTCGTTTGTTGTGGTGCGGCAGTCAATACGGACAAGGGTGGACATGTGGGTATGAGGTTATGGCTATAACAGTGTCACATTTTTATTGTTTATTTGCACTTAACCTGACCCACTGGGACCAAGTTGTGTGGAATACTTGTGTCTCTTTGTTGTCGGATAAGGCCATACATTCGTAAGTGTAAAATTGTTGTATTTTGGCCCATAGCTGGGATCTACTTGGGCATAGAGTGGATTTCCAGTTGAAAGCTAGTAGGTTGTGGGCTGCTAGTATGGTGATTGCGCTTAGTTGTTTATGTGCTTTGTCGAATAGTGGTGGGAAACGCATGAGTAGATCTCTGGGGTTTTTGAGATGTCAGGCACTTGTAGGGCGTGGAGCGTGTGTTGTACATCCCTCCATAGGGGTTGGATGGTAGGACATGTCCACCATATATGTATCAGTGTACCCTCTGCTGCATTGCATCTCCAACAGAGTGGGGACGTGTTTGGGTATATTTTGTGGAGCTTGTTTGGGGTCAAGTACCACCTGTATAGCAGCTTTCTGTGTGCTTCTATGTGTGTATAACAACGTGTCCATTTGGATAGGTCATTGAGTGCATGAATCCAATCCTCGTTTGTGAGTTGTATGGAGCAGTCATTCTCCCATAGTGTTTTGCAGTGTGGTGTAACAGGGGTTAGGGTGGCCTCCCATGCTTTATAGCAAAGGGAGATAGCCTTTGGCTTAATGGGGTTACCCCAACAATGTTCTATTATTGCTTTTGCTGGGAGGGATATTGGGTTGGGAGTGGAGTGTTGTCGTTTTACATGTGAGGTGATGATGCCCTTTATTTGTAGATATGTGAATATGGCGCTGGCAGGTAATTTCCATATCTTTTGTATATCAGGGAATGGCAGCAAACCACAGGGTTGGAGTAGATGGTGGATGTGTGTAATTCCTGCCTGTAACCAGGTCTGGATGTGCATGTCTGGTGAGATAGCCTTTAAGGCTGTTACCAGTGCTTTGGTGTGGAACGTGTGCTCATTTCCTAGGGACTCCAAGATGGTTGTCCAAATTTGGAGTGTAAGTGTTGTGATGGGGAGTAGATCAACTTTGGGTGACCTAAGTTTTCTTGGGGTCCACATGTAGTCTAGTGCTGTGTTTTCTCGAAATTGAGCTTTCTCCATATCGACCCATTTTATAATCCCCTCTGGGGCATGCATCAGTATCCCTGCTGTTAAGATTGAGACTCTGTAGTAGAGGCCTATGTTCGGTAATCCAACACCTCCCTGTTTTGTGTGTTTCTGTAACACTGTGTGTGATATGCGTGGTCTTTTATTACCCCAAATAAACTTGCTGCATGTATTTTGTAGGGATTTGATGAGTGTTTGTGGGATGTGAATGGGAAGCATTCTAAAAACATACAGTAACTTCAGTAGAACCATCATCTTAAATGCATTAATTTTCCTGAGCCATGAGATCTTTGTCTGTGACCACTTATGAACCTCCTTTGTTCATTGTTGCGGGAGGGTGTGGTGGTTGATTTTTACTACTTCGGCTAGCGAGGGTGCGATTTTAACACCTAGGTATGTTATAAATGACACCCTCCAATCAAAAGCGTATTTTTCCTTCAGGGAGGTTTTAGTATTTTGAGGGAGGTTAATTGGCAGGACCTGAGTTTTGTCCTGGTTTAGGAGGTAATGTGATATGTTGCCAAACCTTGACAGTGTCTCCATAAGGTGTGGTACTGATTCTTGTGGGTTTCCTATTGTCACTAGGATGTCATCAGCTAATAACACCAACTTGTATTCCCTTCCCATGGCTGTAATGCCTTGTATGTCCTGGTGCGTGTGTATTTTCTGGGCAAGGGGTTCAAGGGATAGAATGTAGAGCAAAGGGGAAAGGGGGCAGCCCTGTTGAGTCCCATTCGTTCTAGGAAATAAATCAGAGAGAAATCCTCCGTGTGAGACTTTGGCCGCTGGTGTCGCATATTGTGCCATAATACCTTTGATAAATTCAGGGGGTAATCCAAATTTCAGGAGCACCTGCTGCATATATGACCAGTTGAGTCTGTCGAAGGCCTTCTCTGCATCAAGTGCAAGGAGAAGGCCTCCAACTGAATTGCGTTCCAGCGAGGCCAGTATGTCAAGGACTTTGCGGGTGTTATCTGAGCCTTGACGTCCCCTGACGGACCCTGATTGGTCGTTATGTACCAAACTGACCAACATGGGAGCAAGTCGGTTGCTGATTATTTTTGCATATAGTTTGGCATCGATATTCAGGAGGGATATTGGTCTGAAATTTTTGCATGTCGTGGGAGGCTTGCCAGGCTTGGGTAAGGTGGAGATATGTGCTAAGAGCATCTCTGCTGGTAATGTACCTTTTTCGAAACTATGTTGGTATAAGTTTAGGAGATGGGGTATTAGGAGCTTGGAGAACTCTTTGTAATATCTATTTGGTAAGCCATCAGGTCCTGGGGATTTGTTTGAGGGGAGGTCTGCTATGGCTTTTGCTATCTCATCATGAGATATTGGTTGCTTAAGTTGATGTTCTCTGTCTGGTGACAGGGACGGCAGGTGGACATCTGCTAAGTATTTGTTTATGTCCTCGTGTGTGGGAACCTTTACCTCTCCCCCTTCACTAAGGTCATACAGTTTCTGGTAGTATTCTGCAAATTAATTTACTATTTTTTTCGGGTCCATAATTTTTTGACCTTTACAGTGGTTTAGGAAGGCAATCCTGGAGGCGGCTGATCTTTGTTTAAGTTGTGATGCCAATTTTGCACCCGCTTTATTACCATAGGCAAAGAATTTGTGCTTAGCCTTTTGTAATAGATATGTTGTTTTAGCTAGTTCGAAATCTCTTAGTTTTGCGTGTGCTTGAAGTAGAACGGTTTGTTTAGTAGGCGATGGTGAGTGTTTATTTTCATGAGTGAGCGAGGTTATGTCTGTAAGTATTTGTAGGTATTGTGCTTGGCATGTTTTTTTGGCTAGGCTCGCATGTTTTATGAAGTTGCCTCTTATCACTGCTTATGAGCTAGCCAGACGTAATCTGGTGAAGTGTCTTGTTGTGTGTTCAACTGGGAACCAAGGGGAGTTGAATTTGGGTTTGGATCCCCACTTAAAGTGGGTTTCCTGGAAGTATGCCACCTGCGCTCCTTGCCTTTTGGCCTCTTGCAGAGCTAGTCTGCGTTTATTAGGTGAGTTCAATCCCTTGAAGATCTTTAATGTCATTCTAGCTTTTAGTTAGAATTTAAGAGGGTGATGGGAATTGGTATAAGATGTATATAGCTGAGGCTACGTATGTTTCTATATGTTACCTTGACTGCAGGTATTGGCAGTTGGTGAGGGGTAGGGTGGGACAAAACTATGTACACTTGTCCATTAGCCCCTAGGGCTGAATGCAGCAGTTTGCAAACAGATATGCGTAGGCTTAACTTGTAAGCCGTGTGGAGGGTTGGTGGAAATTTCTGAAGTATACTTATTTACAGTAGTAAGTTTATAAGGTGTAGAGAAATTAAATGTAACATTAACTTGTTATCGACTGTGGACCTCTAGCTGTAGTCACATTGTTGGTAGAGACATGCATCAGAATAGTGCAGCAGCATAACACATTTAACAAAGAATAACGATAAAACAAATAGTGGTTAAAAATGTTACGTGTCCTGGTGTGGTCGTAGCAGGATGTGGTGCAGGAGTTTCTGCGGGACCGCGGAATCATTGTGTTCCACGGCACTTGTTGCCAGTCTTTCGCCATTTTTCGTGGCGGTGGTGTGCCTGATCTTTGTTTGTCGTTCTTCGGAACGGTATGTTCCAGTCTTCTAGCATTTTTAGTCCATCTTCTGGTGAAAGGATCGGCCGGTTTACTCCATTTCTGTTGATTATCAGTTTGGCTGGGAAACCCCATTTATATATGATGTTAGCATTACATGGAGCTGTTGTAATGGGTGCAAACGACCGTCTCTTGTATATGGTAGCCGCTGACAAATCAATAAAAAGTTTTACGTTTGCGTATTGTCCTGGGAGGGTAGCGTCGGATCTGGATGCCTGCATTATTTGGTCTTTGACTGTAAAATAATGGATTCTGGAGATAACATCTCTAGATGTGGATGCCGGCAGGTGCCTGGGCTTGGGCAACCTGTTTATTCTGTCTAAGCGGAGATCTTCTGCTACCAGTGTTGGGAGTAGGGCTTTAAATAATTTCTGCGCAAATTGAGCTAGGTCTTGTGGCCCTACAGTTTCGGGTATTCCGCGAAGTCTAATTTTGTTCCTCCGGTCTCTGTCTTCATTATCAGCTATCTTCCCTTCTAGATATCTGACCTTGTTTTCTAATGTTTCATGTGCATCTGCCAGGTCATTATGAGTTTCCATGATACCCTCTGTTTTCTTGTCAAGATGGGAAGTTCTGTACCCTAGGGCCTGGATGTCAGCTCTTATGTCTGCCGCTATTTTTTGGAAGTCTGTGCGCAGTGCTGCTTTTAAGTCATTTAACATGTTGCTTACCTAGGCATCTGTGGCTGGGAGTATATTAGAGCTGTGGAATTCAATCTGGCTGTCTCCAACTTCATATTCAGACATGGGAGATCGCGGTTCGCCGGTGCCATCTTGGTCCTGTATGCCCGCTATCTGCTGCGCACTTAGATGTGAGTCTATGGTTTTTTGCTTCATTTTCTTGCCTGATTTAGTCGCCATGGTAGTTTGGGTGTCTCGGGTGGCAAGATGGGCTGTTTATTTTTGCGATCTATGCTGATATCCTCGCTGTAGGGCCCACAATGTGACTGCTTCCATGCGGTCTGTGGCCACGCCCCCTTGGTATGTATTTATGATGCTCTGGATTGAACAGAGCCTACCAAAGACACACTGTTTCTCCTTGTTTATAAGGGTACACAAGAAGGTTTAGCTCTTAAATGGTACACGTGAAGTAAGGGAGGCAGCTCAATAGCCCATTCAGGAGGCTCTCTGTTCCAATAAAATAGAAGATACTTGTAATGGGAAATGGCAGTAGCACCTTGAAATGTTTTCAGATTGTATATGGAACAAGAAGGGGGCAATGGAGGAATATATTGTGTATATGTCATATGAGAAGAAAAATGGGGAAGAGATGAACTTACAATATTTAGAACTACCAGTTAGCTCTTAGTATGTTTGTTTGAGTAGTACAATACTCACTTTAGGATGTGCAGTGGATCGATTGATCCAGGAGGTATGTAATAAAAACAGAATGAAAACTACATAGTGTAGTATGTTCAGATTACATAGACTCGGAAGAAGGGAGTGAAAATGCACTCACATAAAATGGAGCTTCTACATTATAATGCAAAGTTATATAATCCCCACTTTAGGATGTCTGTATCTTCTCTGTGGTGTATATGCAAGAAGGCAAAAAATACAGTACATACTGGAGAGTTGTCCTGTCTATTATTTGTTGCACAGCATATTAAAGGTGTGGCCTTGCTATTGATTTAGAAAGAGACAAAATTATATAAACATCCTGAGAATCTATGCCTATTTTTATATATGACAAACCTTATTTGTCTTATAAACTGCTGATTGACATTGCATATTGTTGCCTTGTTTGTTTCTATAAAAATTCCCAAATCCTTTTCGTGTTGTGTGATCTCTAATTCCCTACCTATTTAGGGTGTAAGTAGCTTGTGCATTCTTTACCCCAAAGTGCACAACAAAATAATAACCTTTTTCTACATGGCTAAATATTACACCTACATCATATATATGTAATGCATTTATTCTGGTACATATAAGCCCTAGAACCTATCTATAAATTTGGTGTATGTTGTTTACAATAAAGCTCTGCAAAGCAGGTCAGGAATATGCAATCACTCTGAGAAATTTGCTCAGATGAATGCAGGTGAAGCATGCATGCCTTGAGCAATATTTTTATAGACTCCTGTAGCACTTGTTTTTACAATAAATTAGATAATGCACCTCTTTTAACATATATATTTTTTTACAAGTAGTGGTAGGTAACTATGGAGGATGATGTGAGTAGTGTGCAGATGTTTAACACAAATGTTGACAATGAAAACCTGCAATTATTAGACATCTACTAGCTGTTGGTATTAACAAAACTTTACTAGTGTTTTTAGATAGCAAGAATGGAAGCTAAATCTCAGTAGCCTCTTTACATACATAATTTTTGTCAAGCGATGATCATGAGCCCCCTTCTCTAGAGGAATAATGCTAGAATGTATATTTCAAAACACTGTAGAATTGTGATGGACAAATAGGCATGTCAAATGACAATGACTGTCATCTCTGATACATCAAGTAACTTTGATCTGGGCATCATGCAGATAATTAATATGAAATGTTTTTGATGACACATAAGGCAAAAGCACATGGTAATAATAATAATAATAATAATAATAATAATAATAATAATGTCACTAGCGGTTCTGTGAAAAAATACATTTCAATAGTAGCTGTGTAGTACTTCATAGCACGACTACAAACATTACAATATTAGCATAATAATTACAGCATAGACACTATAAATAAAAAGACACTAACCTTGTAAGTTACAGTTATTTACAAAATTAAGAACTTGATAATTTGTTATGATGGTAAAGTCATTCTCCCATTCTCCTTCAACAGACCTTACAAGTACTCTTGTCTAGACGAGCACCAATATCAGATTTAGTAGAATATACATGCAAGTCAGAGGGAGCATGGTGGTGCAGGTACAAATGAAAGGTATTTTTTTTTCAAAATATTTTTATAGAGACTGAGTGAAGGACATGTGCAATAAGAATGCAAGCAGTACATTGTACACATTACAAATGTATAACAGATCAAAAATCTAATACATCTTCATGTCACCATAATGTATTTTCATCATTATTTAATTTGTAATATCAGTTAACAAGAGTGAAAGCATTAAGGGGCATGTGTAAGTCCAGTTTCGTTCTCTTTTTAGTTTTTCATTATTATTTTTAAGGTATTTAGGACATCACTATTGTTTTAGCAGCATGTTTGTAGATAAAAATAACATTAGTAAACTAACAGCACCAGACATAAAAGACAAAACAGAACACATATAACAATATTAGCAAATTCATAAAACAAAAGAGAGCATATAAAATAAAGCAATATTAAAATAAATTTTGAATAGTACAATAGTATTAGTAAATGAAGCAGCTAAACACATACAGAACTTCCCTATGTTCCATCAACATTACATGTAAACTAAAAGTGTCAGTGTGTAGTGAATAAACCATAGGTAGATGGTTTCACTGGGCTTTCTCAAGATGTGAGTTCTT
Source organism: Pelobates cultripes (assembly GCA_933207985.1). NCBI lineage: Eukaryota > Metazoa > Chordata > Amphibia > Anura > Pelobatidae > Pelobates > Pelobates cultripes. The sequence continues at coordinate 33,953,213 of OW240912.1, read as the reverse complement.
GAAAAAGCCCAGTTAAAGTGGGCAAAATGAGTTGATGTGGTAAGCACCATCAAACCAGGATTCCACTAAAAGACTGGTGTATCGGAACTCACTGACAGAGTGGTAACATTGCCTTGTTACAATTATACTCTACTTTTCATGTGGTTAGTGGAGAAAACAGCCACATGTATATACTGTAAGAGTTCCATAAGGGAAGGGGGGTTAATTTGAAATACATTTTGCAGTTTTACACAATGCCTGTTTCCTTGTATCTTTAAACATATTTAATTTATATCATTCATCAGATACAAAGGTTATTTGTACATTGGACATTGGAAACATAAAATCCAGCTTGGCTTTTCACAATATCAGTGCAATTATGGACAAAGCATTAGAGGACTCTTCTTATAACACATTACAGTGATATTTGTGTTAACCCAAACTATCTATCTAGGGGTTTATTCACTAAGAACTGACACTTTTAGTTTACCCATAACAATATTTATTAAGTATATAGAGTCTTATGAATGGAACATGCAATCTCTGTGTGAATGATTCTATCCCACATGTAGATTATGATATATGGATTTGACAGACATAAGCTTCGAGAATTTTTAACTATGACATCATATATCTAAAACTTCATTAAACTTCATATAGTACCTTATCCCCATTTTCAGTCTTACAGCTCACTGTAAGTATGTTTACCCCAATTCACATTTGTGTCTTTCATCCCCTTGTAAGTCTCTTAAAGTCCCTCTTTGTGTGTCTCTTATGGTCCCCCTTCTCCTTTATGTGTCTCTTATGGTCCCCCTTCTCCTTATGTGTCTCTCATTTCCCCCAACCGCTTTGTGTGTCTCTTACTTCTCACCAGCCCTGTTGTGTGTCTCTCACTGTGTGTATCTTTCTCACCCCTCCAAGCCCCCTGTGTCACGGCAAGGGTGTATAATTTATTATGACACTATGGAATATCATCTTTTAATATGATTTCTTGTAGTAAATGGCACAAATTACAGAGATGCTATTGCTGAGGTCAACAGGGGTTACATCTTCTGAAGCTGGGACCCCCACAGAGGTCAGATGACAGAAGGGGTAGTGTGAATGGCATAGGAATGTGAAAAGGATTTTACTATATGGATGTGAAGTAATAAAAGCTCTGCAAGGTGTGAGGTTCTACACTTGGAAAAAGTCTGAATGTCTCTTCATCCATTTGGCATGTACCTTGTAAGGGATGAGTAAATCTCTTTGATATGTAAATGCAATTAGCTTTGTTCTAGTATCATATCCAAAGGAAGGACAAAAAACATTCATATTTACCCCCACAGAATAATAATAAAGCCTAATTTTTGTTATTTTTGGAATGTGACAAGCGCCATCTTCTAACCAAGTCCAAACATGAGTGGCCTAACTTGACCCTAGGGAAAGGAATTGTGATGTCCGTCCTATTGGATCGTGGGTGGGACGTGCAACATGTCTATGGAATGGGAAAATAATAACAAATTTGTAGATGCAATTATTATTTCTGTGGCAGGTACAAAAAAGAAGATAGAGTCAAATGTTTCCATGTGGTCTGGAACAAAAGAAGGTGGTCAGTTATTATTACTGTAGGTATGCCTTAACTCCACCCCTGGGCAAGACTTGATAAACCACAGGGTATATATCTAATGATCCTGAAAGGTGTGTGTGTACTTGCTTGGGGCCAAGATCTAATTTTGAGTGAGTCACCATCTTTCCTTGCCAGAGACCCCCTGGACAGAAGTTGTACTTTGAAAACCTAAGTGAGTAATTAGGACTTCTGTATTTTATCCTTTTTGTTTTTATCTGTTGTTGGTGTAAATAATTTGTTTATCATATATTTTTATATGCACTGTGACTATCTTTTACTCATAATAAACATTCATTTATTAAGTTTGGCCTTTGTCTGGTTAAGAATCACGTTACCTGAAGAGACTAGTTAGTATTTTTATAATTCCTTAAATATTGTGCTAAGTAATATTTGGTGGGTTTTATTATTGATTTACCTGGGGGACCAAGGCACCCCATTTATAAATTGTCTTGGTGGTGGCAGCGTTAAAATAGTAATAGTTATATTATTATGTTTAAGTGTGGGTGGTGTTAAAGGGGGATTTTGTCATTATTTCCGGTCTAGTGCAGACAAATAGTGAACTTTAACCCTTTCACAACCACAACTACGTCACGCGCACTCTTGGAGTAGTGTGCGTTCGTGACACCCTGTATGTCTTTCTCCCCCAGCCTCTTGTGTGTCTTTTCCTCCTTCCCCTCTGTGTCTCTTCCCTCAGCCCATTGTGTGTGTTTTTCCAAGCCCATTTGGTGTGCTTCTCCCTACCAGTCACTTTTGTGAATCTCTTTCCTCCCATCCCCATACTACTTTGTAGGTATCTCCCCCCCCAACTCTTCTATGTGTCTTGTTCACCCACCTAGCCCCTCTGTCTCTTTTAACCCCAGCCACTCTGTGTGTCTCTTTGCTCCACAGCCCTTTGTGTGCCTTTTCCTCCTTCCCCTTTGCTATTCTCTTTCTCCCAGGCCCTATTGTTCCCCAACATCCCAATTTCTTTTTCCCCTTCTCCCCTTCCCCTATATGTGTCTCTTTCACCTCTGCCCCTTTGTAAGTCTCTTTCACCCTCTACACAGTCCCTGTGTGTGTCTCTCCCCAGCACCTTGTCTCCCCTCTCTTGTACTTCTTCTTCCCCTTCCTAAGTCACTTTTGTGTGTCATTGTATCTCCCTCTAACCCTCTGTGGTCTCTTCCACCTCCCTTTTTTCTTGTCTCTTACCTCCTATGCCAGCTATCCTCTATTTTGTAGCTTGGTTAAGCGAACCGTGGTAGAGAATCTTCTGTATCCTAGGTCTGACAGGAAGCTGTATCAGACCAGGTAGAGGATACAGAAGATCCTCAATCATGGTCAGCTCGACCATGCTATATGGGGTGACTGTCAGGAGGGTGAGTAATGTACACTCTTCTCCTTTCATTCACCTGGACTTTGCACTCCCAGGGCCAGTGCAACCTAAACTAGCTGCCTGTGCCACCTTAAGGATGCCCCGGCCTTGCCTTCAGCAACTTCATACATATTATTCATAGTCTACCGGGTTAGTCAACCTAGATACTACAGTACACCAAGAAATACTCCAAATGACCAGTTTAAAACTGGAGAATGGGCTAACAAGGACCCTACAGAAATATTGCCCGCTGCCTTCTTCTTCAGTACTGTGACAACAGATAACCAAATGTACACATTCTAATATTTTAATTTAAAAAAGAAATATTGAAAGCAATTGTGTTCTAATGCAATGGGGAGCAATTGCTTCCTGCCCTGTTGACAGTCTTTTCATGATAAAAGCCCTGGCATGCCTGAACCATATGGTTCTGGTGTAGTAATATTTCTAATCTTTATTAATATCACAAATGATTACCACACACCCAAACATGATATATATGACACAAGAGTGAGTTTTCTTATAGGTTAATTTCTCTGTGATATTATGTAAACATTGTTTGTTTGTTTTCTAAAGTGTACCATTAATTTTAGCTAAACCAAATTTATGTTTAACTATTTATTTTGTTTAACCCCTTCCCGACCGTGGACGGAAATTTTCCGTCAACCTTGTCCTTCAGTTAAGGACCGTTGACGGAAAATTTCCGTCATTTTCTTAAGTTAACCCCAGATCGCCGCGATCGCGGCAATCGCGGGGTTAACGGTGCTCCGGTCTGCCTCTGCATTAGAGGCAGACCGGGAGCACCCGATCGGGCTGCCCCAGCACCGGTGCTCGCTCTGACAGCATGTCAGAGCGAGCACATGTGCTCCACATACTCACCTTCCGCCTCCCTGCACTTCCGGGTTCTGTGTGAAGTGCAGGGAGACGGATCAGTGCTGATCTGCTTCCCTGTGTAAAAAAAAAAAAAATTAAAGTTAAATCCCAGCCCCCCTGCCCCTGTTTTAATAAAATTAACCCCTTCCCTGCCAATTGATCACTGACTACAGTGATCAATTGGCAGGGTATACATTTTAATGTCATCTGATTTTTTTTTTTTAACCCCTGAGGGTTAATTATTTTTTTTTTAACCCTCAGGGGTTAAATTTATTTTATTAATTAATTTAAATATTAAAAATTATATATTTAGCTAGCTGGGATGGGTGGAAGTTAGTGGGGAATTGGGGAATTTGGTGTTAGGCTAACTAGGGATTAACGTTAAAAAAAGTTTTAAAATAAGCTTTAAAAAGGTAAAAAAAAATTTTTTTTTAAATGTTTTAGTAACGTTTAAGTAAAAAAAAAAAAAATACCACCCCCTTTACCCAGTCTAAATAAAAATTAACCCCTTCCCTGCCAGCTGATCACTGCCTACAGTGATCAAAATACAGATCACAGTATTATACTGTGATCTAATTTTTTTAACCCCTGAGGATTAACTTTTATTTTTTTTTTTTAACCCTCAGGGGTTCCATTTATTTAATTAATTAATTTAAATATTTTATAATTAAATATTTTGCTAGCTGGGGTGGGTGGGAGTTATGGGAAAATGGGGAATTTACGGTTAGTGCTGCTTACTGCTAGTTAGGGGTTAACGGTAAAAGAAAAGTTTAGAAAAAAAATTAAAAGTGTAAAAAAAGTTAAGATAGTGTAAAACATTTAATAAGAAAAAAAAAAGTTTAAAAATGGGTTTTACAAAGTAAAAAAAGTTTTACAAAGTAAAAAAATACATTTAAAAATGCTCATTACCACTACACTTGGTACAAGCTAGCGGAAATATTATCCCACGCTAAGGTTCAAAATATGCCTTTTGAATTACCCTGGGATGTCTTCTTTAAGAAATGATATGCCTTTATGGTGTAATTGGATGATATAGCCTTGTAAAATACTCTAAAATGGGACATGGACACAGCGTAAAAATTCAAAGTTTGGAAAAAACTGGAATGGCTGTGTCTCAAATGTGCCCCTTCAATGTCCACATATACCTGGCAAAGGTACATACGGGGGTATTGCTGTACTCAGCGACATAGCTGAACAACATATGAAGTAGTATACAGTCGTAGTACACATAAGGTTTGCAAAATATACTGCGCAAACTCACTTTGTGTGTCAAAAAGGCAGAAAAAATGCTTATTACCACTACACTTGGTACAAGCTAGCGGAAAAATTATCCCACGCTAAGGTTCAAAATAGGCCTTTTGAATTACCCGGGATGTCTTCTTTAAGAAATGGTATGCCTTTATGGTGTAATTGGATTATATAGCCTTTTAAAATACTCTAAAATGGGACATGGACACAGCGTAAAAATTCAAAGTTTAAAAAAAATGGAATGGCTGTGTCTCAAATGTGCCCCTTCAATGTCCACATAAACCTGGCAAAGGTACATACGGGGGTATTGATGTACTCAGCCGACATAGCTGAGCAACATATGAAGTAGTATACAGTCGTAGTACACATAAGGTTTGCAAAATATACTGCGCAAACTCACTTTGTGTGTCAAAAAGGCAGAAAAAATGCTTATTACCACTACACTTGGTACAAGCTAGCGGAAAAATTATCCCACGCTAAGGTTCAAAATATGCCTTTTGAATTACCCCGGGATGTCTTCTTTAAGAAATGGTATGGCTTTATGGGGTATTTGGATTATATAGCCTGGTAAAATACTCTAAAATGGGACATGGGAACAGTGTAAAAATTTAAAGTTTGAATGAACTGGAATGGCTGTGTCCCAAATGTGCCCCTCCGATGTCCACATATACCTGGCAAAGGTACATACGGGGGTATTGATGTACTCAGCCGACATAGCTGAGCAACATATGAAGTATTATACAGTCGTAGCACACATAAGATTTGCAAAATGTACTGCGCAAATTTACTTTGTGTGTCAAAAAGGCAAAAAAACGCTTATTACCATTACACTTGGTACAAGCTAGCGGAAAAATTATCCCACGCTAAGGTTCAAAATATGCCTTTTGAAATACCCTGGGATGTGTTCTTTAAGAAATGGTATGCCTTTATGGTGTAGTTGTAATATGTAGCCTGCTCAAGTGCTCCAAAGTGGGCACGGACGCATCAAAACCCTCCATGAAAATTCACACTTAAAAACCTTAACTTGTTACGTCTCTTTTATAGCAGTGTAACTTCACAAAATAGTGTCTAGGTCATACATTGGGCATATTGTTTTACTCAGAAGACTTAGCTGAGCATAATTTGGGGGGTTTGAACTTAGTGGCACATATGAAATGTACAAAATGCCCAGCAAAAATGTAATCCGTATGTAAAAAATGCCCAAAATTATTTTTTACCACATACTTTGGCATATATTGGTGAAAAAATGGGGGCATGTTAAGGCACAATATGCACCATATGAGATACCCTGGAGTGTCTACTTTTACAAATGGTAGGCCTTTGTGGGGTTTTTTTGAACAGTCAAACTGCTATAATACCCCAAATTGAAGCATAGGCCCATTAAATCCGCCTCTCAAAATTCTACTGTAAATGTTGAAACGGACAGGTCTCCTATATGGCACTGTAGCTTCACGAAATAGTGCCAAAGACATACAATGGGGGTATCGTTGTACTCAGCAGAAGTAACTGAACACAAAATAAAACTTTGTACAGGAATAGCACACACCAACTTTACAAAATATACATGGGAAGTTCTTTGTTATAAGTTTGTGTGCCAAAAACTCCAAAAAACTAAATTTTACTCCAATATTTAGCAGAGATTGGCGGTGAAATGGCTACTTAGAAAGTGTCAAAAAAACCTTAGGACAATAGCCTGTGATGTCTACTTTATATAAATATATACTTTTGTGTGGCAATTTTGTTTTCTTTTATGGCTATTAAGCTTACAAGACAAACATACAAAATTCTAAAATCGCTCTACATTAAAAGTTTATTTTACTCCTTGTGCTTTATGACCTGTAACTACCAAAAAAAACTTTAAATCCCAGACACATTATATATTTTGTAAATCAGAACAACTAAATAAATTTATTTTTAATTACTTTCTTTAACCTGCACTAATTAGGCACACATTATAATTGCAAAAACTGTACAAAAAAACACAAAATATTTCTTTTTTTTGCATTTTTCTGTATTTTTAAATAATAAATAAGCATTTATATATATATATGTTACATCAAATTAAAGCCCTTTATGTCCTTTAAAAAACAGTATATAATATGTGTCGGTGCAATAAACGAGAGAGATGCAAATTGCAGTTGAACGCATACAGCAAGAAAATGCAAAAATTGCTTGTGTCATTAAGCGTAAGACAAGCTTCTGAAGCTGTGTCCTTAAGGGGTTAAATTAGTATACTTTGAATGGTGAAATGTCAAGCATTTTGATTATTATGTATTATAATTTGTTTTAAAAATAAATAACTCTTTTACTATCAAAAGCATGCTAGTATAAATTGCAGTATCCATAGCAAACCTTCTCCAGGACTCCACTTCACAAGAAAATGTTGTTGTTTTTTTATATATGCAAAATATAAAATGAGAACAATTTACATTGGAACAAATCTGAAATGATAAATACATAATGCACACTTTGGCAGGATAAGTCCACTTTAATTAAAGAAAAAAAATCCTTTTATTTCAGTTATTTAAAATGCTAGCAGGTATTTTGTCAAACATGTATTTTTCATTTTGATTATGTAGGAAGCAAATAAAATTCCAGTTGTTTACAACATAATTCCTTGAGGTTATTATAGCTATTATTTTTCAAGAAGAGAATGATTATACACTTTTTAACAGGTTTCTAAAACTGTTTTTTTGTACAGTCCAGTGTATTCTAGAAGCAGCATACAACAATATCTCTGACGTAGTCATAACAGAATCGTTCTTGCAGTAATTTTGTATTTTTGTGTATATATGTAATAGTAATGAACCCCCAAAATGTATCCCAGTATGATGGTCAGTGAGATGGGGAGGTCAATTTAATACACAAATGTCTTTAGGACCTTTTATGACCTTAGAGAAAACTTAGTCGCTCTCTAATATTCTAACAACATGAACAGCAAGGTAAGAGTAGTAGATATATGGAGCAAACAACAGTAAAATCTTTAGGTTTATTCTATAAGTAAATGTGCAATGTGGTCTGGGTACTGGTATGATGCGCACATTCCTTGGGCATCACATGCTCTTGCCTTTAGCTTCTGGCAGTTCACTGAGATGCCAACGCTCCGATCCAATGGACCACCGTTCCCAGCTGTGCGCCTGCCCATTTTTATGACGCGGCACATGCATGCCGGTTTCATGGCATCACAAGAGCTCTAAGTAATAGAGCCCAGCACACACACGCACCTTTTGGGGGCGTGTCTATGCTAACCACTCCCCAGTGCCCCGTTGTGGTTCCTAGTGTTACAAGTGTCTCTATAGCGCATTATTTTGTACCTTTTTGTATTGATTGGTATTGACCCGGCTTGCTCTCGCCTACTCTGTTTTCTGGTTTCCTTGACTCAGCTTTGTTTATTGTTCTTGTGTATTTCTGGCTCCCCTGACTCGGCTTTTGTCTCTCATATTAGTGTATTTCTGGCTTCCCTTGACCTTATCTCTTTCTGACTATACTTGAATTATTATTATTTTTTATCCAGCCATTCTAAGGACTGGTTTAGAGACTTTCTATCTGTCTCCATTTATTTACCGGTGGGATTTCACTCTGTGTGTTGGGTTGTACGTTACACTGTGCACTAAAGTTAGGTAATAAAAATCACATCAGGTGGCACAATAATTATCTTTATCTTTCTTCCTGCTAGGCCAAGGTCAAGCTAACAGAATCAAATATACTGTTTCCTGCTGTAATCTTCTCAGAAGAGGAGTCGGTGGAAATGCATAACCCTGTTGGAACGGCCATCTGTATGACAGGGCATCTCTCCCTGCAGCGTGGGGAACTGAACTTCTTGAGTAGAAGCTGTGGACTGTATTGTTGTTGCAAGTTGCCAATAGATTCACTTGGGGATTAATGGTGAAGAACACAGTACTAAGTGTTTAGGTGACAAACCCCTAAAACACAAAGTGCAAGTAGTGCAGCGCTATAAAGTGCATAAAGTTTATATAACTGGGACTCACCGCTCAATTGTTGGGGTGGGATAAAAATTACATACAAATAAAAATAAATAAAGTGTAAAACTGTTTTACAATTGTGAAATATATATGTGGAAGTGAGTGAAAATGAACTCATGTGGGATAGAGCCTTTTAAAATATAGACTCTTGTTAAGACACCTCCCGTGTCTTTAAGCCAAACCGCCGTTTAGTAAACCTTCCCCGGCTGCAGTACAGTCTCTGTTCGCTTACTCTGTAACCCACGAACCAAATGCAGGGGAAGCGGCAATCTCCCGATCGAAATCCACGAACGGCTCCAAACTCCCGAACGGCAATATACGAACTGCTAGGAACCGTCGAACAATAATATCCCCAAAGCGGCTTTCGTTCCATCCAGCAGTCTCTAACCGTGAAGAAGAAATCCCCCCAATAACGAGACAGAAGCTCCGCATTGAGGGTCAAATAAGATCTGGTTTTACTGTGGGCTACCTGCCCGTATTTATGCAGGTCTCCCACCTGGTGGACACTCCCCTAGGGGACCAAATGGAAGACTTAAAGTACAGACAGATAGAAGGACATTTCTGACACACAGTCACATATCTTACCCACAGTGCATTCTGATTCCCTCCCCTCTGTCCTGGAGTTAATTACCAAGTAACTCAATTAACTCCAGGACAAGGACAGTCGCCATTTTAAACATAAAATAATAAAAGACATAAAAATGCATAACTACATGAAAACTGAACATTTCCCATTCGTATTACATGTCCCCAGATAGCCTGGATCTGAGTGCATATTATTAGCGAATAGCGCTCAGATCCCACACACATAGTTCAATCGCCATGGAGTCAAAGTTCTTACAGTCTTTCGGTATACGAATGACTCCATGGGAGGGCTATCTGGGTTAAGTCTTTTGTATGCTCTCAATCTCCCGAACAGCCGGTGTTCGCATGCTTTCGTGGAGGCAGCCAGGCGTTCCCTTGTTTCAGCGGTGTTCGGCAGAAAAAGTGTCCATTTTCAGTTCCATAGAAATAGAGCCAAACACCGCTGAGCGTTCGCATGATTTAAAATGGCCGCTGCCTCGTGGTCAACATACGAACGACGACCACCCTGAGTTCGGTTTAATTGAGAAGTGTCTGCGGTTAACCACAACGTTCTAATGGTGATCACTTCGTTAACCTGCAGCACACTCCTCACTTGGGTGGCCGTTCGTTCGGCAGATTTGTTCGGGAAACAAGAGTCATTCGAATGGCTGGGCTATAGAAACCAGCCATTCATACGAACGGGGACAAACAGACGAACGGGCAAAAATCCAGCAGACAGATGGTTCTGTCACAACTCTCAACTTTGAAACTTGTGTGCTTTAAGGTGGCATACAACCCCTCTTTTCTTATGGATATGTCGGTATGGTTGTCTCAATATAATATATAAAACAGGGAGATAGAAAATGGAAAGAGATCTCCTAAGTGCAGTGTGTTGGTATATAGTATTGAGATCAAGTACACATATGTGAAAATGCTCACCTGGTAAGGAGCCCTTTAAACTGGCTCAAAGTTGAATCACTTTAGTGTCTATTAAAGGTGACACTTCCCCTTATGAACCCAGTAGAGAAGTCTGGATCAAGGTGAAAAGTGCACTCAGTGCTCTTTATTAAATATAATTGATTAAAAAGTAAAGACTAGTATATCAAACTTGTGGAGAGCAAAAAAAACAGGTCGCAAGACAACGGGCAGCAGCTGAAATACCCTGCCCTTCGGTGGGTCCCCGCTCAGATCTCAAGCTGGTTTTTGCTCATCTTGTGCCATTACAGAGAAAACATCTCTGAAACATATCAGACTGGTCCCACCCACACGGGCAGTCCAGATCCGAAATAACAGCAAGTTCTCTCTGCACGAGAGACACAGCAACCCCAGACAATCGTTTCAGCCTTGTTAGGCATCATCAGTGAGGCATAGCTGATATCTCTCTAGGCACCGTGAGCAAGGTGTACACATCTGGATTATCCCTTTAACCCCTTAAGGACCAAACATCTGGAATAAAAGGGGATTATGACATGTCACACATGTCATGTGTCCTTAAGGGGTTAAACTTGTGGAGAGCAAAAAAATGGGCCGCAAGAGTATACTGAGAACGGGCAGTAGCTGAAATAGCCTGCCCTTCGGTGGGTCCCGGCTCAGATCTCAAGCTGGTTTTTGCTCATCTTGTGCCATTACAGAGAGAACATCTCTGAAACATATCAGACTGGTCCCACCCATACGGGCAGTCCAGATCCAAAATGCCAGCAAGTTCTCTCTGCACGAGAGACACAGCTCTCCACAAGTTTAAAGGGTAATCCAGACGTGGACCCCCTTCTCATGGCGCTTAGAGAGATATCAGCTATGTCTCACTGATGATGCCTAACAAGGCTGAAATGATCATCTGGGGTTGCTGTATCTCTTGTGCAGAGTGATCTTGCTGGCATTTTGGATCTGGACTGCCTGTATGGGTGGGATCAGTCTAATATGTTTCAGACATGTTCTCTCTGTAATGGCACAAGATGAGCTAAAACCAGCTGGATATCTGAGTGGGAACCCACCAAATGGCAGGCTGTTTCAGCTGCTGCCTATTCTCAGTATTCTCTTGTGCCCTGTTTTTTTTTTTTTTTGCTCTTCACAAGTTTAAAGGGTAATCCAGATGTAGACCCATTGCTCACGGTGCCTAGAGAGATATCAGCTATGCCTCACTGATGATGCCTAACAAGGCTGAAATGAGCGTCTGGGGATGCTGCATCTCTCGTGCAGAGAAAATTTGCTGGCATTTCGGATCTGGACTGCCTATGTGGGTGGGACCAGTCTGATATGTTTCAGAGATATTCTCTCTGTAGTGGCACAAGATGAGTTAAAACCAGCTTGAGATCTGAGCATGGACCCACCGAACGGCATGCTATTTCAGCTGCTGCGCGTTCTCAGTATTCTCTTGCACCATGTTTTTTTTTTGCTCTCCACAAGTTTAAAGGGTAATCCAGACATGGACCCCTTGCTCACGGTGCCTAAAGAGATATCCGCTACGCCTCAATGATGATGTTTAACAAGGCTGAAACGATCGTCTGTGGTTGCTGGCATTTCGGATCTGGACTGTCTGTATGGGTGGGATCATTCTGATATGTTTCAGAGATGTTTTCTCTGTATTGGCACAAGATGAGCTAAAACCAGCTTGAGATCTGAGTGGGGACCTACCGAAAGGCTGGCTATTTCAGCTGCTGCCCATTTGGACCCACCGAAGGGCATGCTATTTCAGCTGCTGCACGTTCTCAGTATTCTCTTGCGCCATGTTTTTTTTTGCTCTCCACAAGTTTAAAGGGTAATCCAGACATGGACCCCTTGCTCACGGTGCCTAAAGAGATATCAGTTATGCCTTAATGATGATGCTTAACAAGGCTGAAACGATCGTCTGTGGTTGCTGGCATTTTGGATCTGGACTGCCTGTATGGGTGTGATTATTCTGATATGTTTCAGAGATGTTCTCTCTGTATTGGCACAAGATGAGCTAAAACCAGCTTGAGATATGAGCGGGGACCCACCGAAGGGCAGGCTATTTCAGCTGCTGCCCGTTCTCCGTATTCTCTTGGGCACTGTTTTTTTGCTCTCCACAAGTTTAAAGGGTAATCCAGGCGTGGACCCCTTGCTCACGGTGCCTAGAGAGATATCAGCTATGCCTCACTGATGATGCATAACAAGGTTGAAACGATCGTATGGGGTTGCTGTATCTCTCGTGCAGAGGGAACTTGCTGGAATTTCGGATCTGGACTAACGTATGGGTTGGACCAGTCTGACATGTTTCAGAGATGTTCTCTCTGTAATGGCACAATATGAGCTAAAACCAGCTTGAGATCTGAGCAGGGACCCATCAAAGGGCAGGCTATTTCAGCCGCTGCCCGTTCTCAGTATTCTCTTGCGCCCTGTTTTTTTGCTCTCCACTAGTATATCAAACAAAAGAAAATATAAATACAATAAGTAGTCCTTAGATGCTCCGAATTCCAAGACGCGTTTCTCCTACTTAGAAGGTTTTTTCAATCGGCTGCTGGTCCTGTTCCGGGTTCTGGTGTTTAAGCGGGATTACCCCATTTCTCCACTATCATCTGAAAGACAAAGTCAGACAGGCACTATTCTCCTGGATCTATCTCCACTCGACTTAGAAAATCTGCCACTGTATTTTATTTTCCTGTAAGATGAACCACCATCAGATCCAGATGGTGTCTGATGGCCATAAGGGGTTTCATGAGTCTTAGCAGGACCCAATTTATGCATGTTAAAGTGAGGGAAGCGCCTTGGTTTCATATATATATATATATATATTTGGGAGTCTAGGCAAACTCTTTGGTTTTGCACCCCTCCCTGTCACAGGTGCCTTATTCCAGGACCCTATTTAACCTTGTACTGCAGAGAGCCCCAGGTGGAATTTGTTTCCCCAAGTAAGTGAATTAATCTCATACGAGCAGACATTAGGTTGTTAAAGAAGGACCTGCCAAAGATTAATGTTATGGAAGGCTTATGCAATGTATGGTCATATACTATTACTAAACCCCCATTGTTTTTGCCTAGATTAGGTGTTTAAAAAAAAAAATCTGTGAGCTTTGTTGTTTAGTTGCTGTTTAGTAGATGAGTGAGTGCGCTGGATCTTGTGTAATATATATATATATATATATATATATATATATATATATATATGTATTTGTTTCTTTTTTATTCTTTTTTATTTATATAATATTTATTTTTATATATATATATATATATATATATATATATATATATTTATATATATATATATATATATATATATATATATGATTTAATTCTTATTCATTTATTAAAATATATTTTGGAGTGTTCTCTGTATTTTTTTAAAACTCTATTTGCAGTTTGATGTACTGTCTGACAACCCAGGCAGTCCTCCTGCAGGCAGTTCTGAAGTCTGCTATTGCGGCCATGTGACCATGATGTCATCACTATAACATGGTCTGGGAGGGCAGGAATTGTGGAAGGGTTGTCCACAAGTCCCCACTGGGTTGTCAGACAGTCCCCTGAAGGGGTTTGCCAGGGTAGGTAATTACTTGCGTACGTCATCATACGGTTATGGCGTCCACTTAATGTGGGACGGCATAGAACGTCTTTGTGGTGTTAACAGGTTAACTGGAACAATTGGACATGAAGAAGCTTAACACATAATATACATCCTTATTGCTGACATTAATGAATTTAGAGCATTTTAATTCATTAATCATGTGCATGATCTTAAAGCATTACAATTTTTCTGGCTTCAGTGCAAATGGGAAATAGATGAGATAATGTCTTTAGCAGGATATCTATCAATCTGTGTACATCAAACTTTATGGGCACATTGTAGCAACCTGATATGCTATTATATTAGGCCCATTTGCTATAAATATTTGTATATTATGGTGACATTGGAACCTGCAAACCCACAAACTCAATCAGATTTCTTACAATTTCGCTATTTTTATCACACCTATTGTTTGTGACAGAAGTTGTATTTCAACGTTTATGTATATATCAGATTCTTTGTGAAATACTGCAAGATAAAGAAGATTGTTTGTGTTAAAAAAAGTTTGCAACCCTGTCCAATATTTTTTCTTAGAGACAAGCTAGTATAATACAAAATATGTCAATTCACACAAATTCATGTTAAGGTATCCCTAAAAAGCAATCTATACATGTCATATAGGCTACATTTTGTGACAGCTATGCATTCTTTATTTTAAACAAATGTTATGATGTATTTTTGGAAATGTCAAAAAAATTTATTGGGTAGGAGATAATCAAACTTGCTTCAGTTTTGTATTCGATATACCACTCAAAATACTGTTTTGTTTTAAAAGCACATGATAATTATGTTTCCTAGATTGTTATTGTCATTTTAATTAAATATATAGATATTATTTATAAACCCCCTACTGCTCAGAAAGAAACACATTAATATTTGCATAGATTAAAATTTATGTTACAGTAGTTTATGTAATACATGCATTTTATGCGTATTACATACACAATTTTTTTTTTATTCTAAACTTAAAAACTATGTGTGAAAATAAATACTAGAAAACATTGAGGTTTTTTTTTTTTTTTTAAATATTATTGAACTGGAGTCTTGTTGGCAGAGAAAAAAAAAATCATGAACTACTGTAATGGGTATGACGATAAATGCTTTCCTGAAACTATCATTCAAAAGCAATCTTTGATCTTTTTTTTCCTTTTGCTCTCAAGTGAAATACAAGCTTGGCAGGTCTCCTAAAAGAAATTATAGCTATTGTGAATAAGATTGACATAAATGCAAACAAACAAGTAAGACAATCTAAGGAATTTTAATGTGAATGCATTTTACATTAAATTGTATTGATTATTGTCTGCCTTGGAACTGTAAAAGTTGTTCAAAAATGAAAAAAAAGAACAATAGATGCGATTTTCCCCAAATTTATTTCTTTTCAGAAGATTCTGCATAAATCAGGTAAGCAAACAAGTAATGCTTGTGCCAAATCGCATAAAGCTTTGGAATAAAAGAAAATATGATGGGATAAAAGGCATTGGACAGGGATTTTTTTTTTAAATAAGGATGCAGAGCGAATGAAAGTTCTACACACAAAAAAAGAGAGAAGAAAAAAAAGGAGGGGGGAGAATAGGGTCGATGAAACTAGGCTTTCTTTGAAAAGAGCTGGCAGCAGTATATTCATCAGCAGCTGCAAATAAGAGATTTCCTTTCTCAGACTCTGCTATCCCCCTGAAGCATTTTTTTCCTATTCTTTTTAGATTTCACTCTGGGATCCAGCTACCAAGCAACTGAGCTGTTAAGTACCTAATCTCTTTTCACTTGTCAGTTCTGGTGGTGGCCTACGGTTCTCTGTCTAAGCTAAGAAGCACTGATTGAAATTGAGGTCCGAGCCACAACAGAAAAGAATCAACCTATTGAGATAGCAAATTACTTTCTTAACTATTGCACTTTTCTAAAATAACTGCAATAAACATATGTATCTTCTTGGTATATAATTTGCTCGTAAAGCATCATTTTTAAAGTATTCAGAAAAGTAAAATATCTGTGATGTCGGCCTTACAAAACCAGGGGATAATAAAACGTAGTGTATTTAATTCAATCACATGCATGTCAAATCAAATTTATTCCATGTAGTAAATTGCTTCTTTTTTTGTTTTTTATTTGTATTTTTATTAGTTTGTACACACAGTATACATAATTTTCTTTATATGAGAATAATACAACAATTATAAAAACTATACACTTAATATAGGTATGAAGAAACAAACAAAATATAAAGAGGAGAAAAATTATGATAACATAAAACGCAGATAGCTATGTGAGTAGCTATAGTAATATGAGAATTACGTTTTTTACATGTTTATATGTATCAAGAAAAATTGTATGGGAATTTTCTTCAATTTAATTTCTATTATCAATATATTTCAGCCAGTGCCCAAATCCTAGTTGCTTTATGATTACGCTGTGGAGGTTTTAGTAATTTTTGCACTGTGACATTAACTTGATGCCCAAGTGATACTTACATTGTGACACTGATGTGACAAGTCCTTGAATGATACTTTGACGGTGGAATTTTTATAAGTATTTTAATAACACTTGCTCTATGACATCGATTTAGTAAATGTTTGAAAAATAATTGCACTACGGCATTAATTGCGTAGGTCTCCAAACAATACTTGCACTGTGAAATAAATTGTTGTGTATGAATGACTAATACTTTACTGTTACATTTATACAGTGAGTGTTGGTACAATATTTTTGCAGTATTTGTTTAGTGAGTGCTTGAAAAATACTTGCACTGTGACAATAAATTAGTGTTAGGAAATGATAAGAGTCTTAGAAGTGTTGTGCTTCAGCCAGAATGAGTAAATAAAAGAACAAGCAAAAATGAGAGGTCATCATAAAAATAATTAGTGTATTTGTAAATTTGTGGTAGTTTGAATAATTTCGTCACAATAGATAAAACAATTATTATTATTTCCTACACATATGGGAGTAAGATTGATGAGACCACCTCAATAGTGATGTCGCGAACATAAAATTTTCGGGTCGCGAACATAAAATTTTCGGTTCGCGAACGCGAACTTCTGCAAATGATTGCGAACCGGGTGAAACGCCATAGACTTCAATAGGCGGGCAGATTTTAAAATCCACAGGGACTCTTTCTGGCCACAATAGTGATGGAATAGTTGTTTCAAGTGGACTAACACCTGGACTGTGGCATGCCGGAGGGGGATCCATGGCAAAACTCCCATGGAAAATTACATAGTTGATGCAGAGTCTGGTTTTAATCCATAAAGGGCATAAATCACCTAACATTCCTAAATTGTTTGGAATAACATGCTTTAAAACATCAGGTATGATGTTGTATCGATCAGGTAGTGTAAGGGTTACGCCCGCTTCACAGTGACAGACCAAACTCCCCGTTTAACGCACCGCAAACAACCGCAAACAGTCCATTTGCACAACCGCAAACTCCCCATTTGCACAAGATTGGATACCAAGCTAGCCATGTCCCGTTCCTTGTCCTCGCTGATGTCATTGAAGGTCTCTTCCTCCACCCAGCCACGTACAACACCAAGGGTCCCCAAAAGGTGACAACAAGCCCCCTGGGATGCCTGCTGTGTTTGGTCTTCCACCTCCTCAAAGCCATCTTCCTCCTCCGACTCCTCTTCTTCAGACTCCTCTCTCTGCATTGCCTCTCTCTGTGTTATTATAAGGTGTGTTAAGTAGTACTATTCCTATCAGTTTAATCCCTGTTACGTCCCCTATCAGGGGACGTGTATATGGCATCGATTTTAGGAACCGGGAGATGGAAAAAGATGCTTGGTCGGTCCTCCTTCTTCAAATTTGGGGCACTGCACGTGCAATCTAATGTGCCACCAGATAGGAGTGGTGTGTTAAGTAGTACTATTCTTATCAGTTTAATCCCTGTTACGTCCCCTATCATGGGACGTGTATATGGCATCGATTTTAGGAATGGGGAAATGGAAAAAGATGCTTGGTCGGTCCTCCTACTTCAAATTTGGGGCACTGCGCGTGCAAGCTAATGTGCCACCGGATATGAGTGGTGGCACTGGGCAAGTGGGCACAGTATACGCTGTGAGCCTGACACACACACTGGCAGACAACTAACTGCTATTCAATCTATTACAGTCAAAATTGTATTTTTTTTTTTAAATGTACACTACTGTTACACCAGATATGAGTTGCACTGGTGTGACACTGTGCCCTGGCAGGCCCTGAAACGCACACGCGTGAAAGAAACTGACTGCTATTATATTACAGTACAAAAAGTTTTGTTTTTGTTAAATGCAAGCTATTGTGACACCGGATATGAGTGGTGGCACTGGGCAAGTGGGCACAGTATACGCTGTGAGCCTGACACACGCTGGCAGACAACTAACTGCTATTCAGTCTATTACAGTCAAAATTTTTTTTTTTTTTTTAAATGTACACTACTGTTACACCAGATATGAGTTGCACTGGTGTGACACTGTGCCCTGGCAGGCCCTGAAACGCACACGTGTGAAGGAAACTGACTGCTATTATATTACAGTCCAAAAAGTTTTGTTTTTGTTAAATGCAAGCTATTGTGACACCGGATATGAGTGGTGGCACTGGGCAAGTGGGCACAGTATACGCTGTGAGCCTGACACACGCTGGCAGACAACTAACTGCTATTCAATCTATTACAGTCAAAATTGTATTTTTTTTTAAATGTACACTACTGTTACACCAGATATGAGTTGCACTGGTGTGACACTGTGCCCTGGCAGGCCCTGAAACGCACACGCGTGAAGGAAACTGACTGCTATTATATTACAGTCCAAAAAGTTTTGTTTTTGTTAAATGCAAGCTATTGTGACACCGGATATGAGTGGTGGCACTGGGCAGGCCCTGAAACGCACACACACGCTGAAGGAAACTGACTGCTATTATATTACAGTCAAAATTGTATTTTTTTTTTAAATGCACACTATTGTAACACCAGTGAGTGAGTGGTGGCACTGGGCAGGCCCTGAAACGCACACTCGTGAAGGAAACTGACTGCTATTATATTACAGTCAAAAAAGTTTGTTTTTTTTAATGCAAGCTATTGGGACACCAGTGAGTGAGTGGTGGCACTGGGCAGGCCCTGAAACGCACACTAGTGAAGGAAACTGACTGCTATTATATTACAGTCCAAAAAGTTTTTTTTTTTTTTTAAATGCAAGCTATTGGGACACCAGTCAGTGAGTGGTGGCACTGGGCAGGCCCTGAAACGCACACTCATGAAGGAAACTGACTGCTATTATATTACAGTCAAAAAAGTTTTTTTTTTTATAAATGCAAGCTATTGGGACACCAGTGAGTGAGTGGTGGCACTGGGCAGGCCCTGAAATGCACACTCGTGAAGGAAACTGACTGCTATTATATTACAGTCAAAAAAGTTTAGTTTTTTTTAAATGCAAGCTATTGGGACACCAGTGAGTGAGTGGTGGCACTGGGCAGGCCCTGAAACGCACACTCGTGAAGGAAACTGACTGCTATTATATTACAGTCAAAAAAGTTTTTTGTTTTTTTTTTAAAT
Organism: Pelobates cultripes; assembly: GCA_933207985.1. Taxonomy (NCBI): domain Eukaryota; kingdom Metazoa; phylum Chordata; class Amphibia; order Anura; family Pelobatidae; genus Pelobates; species Pelobates cultripes. The sequence goes on along the minus strand of OW240912.1, from coordinate 33,933,581 downwards.
GCAAGCTATTGGGATACCAGTGAGTGAGTGGTGGCACTGGGCAAGTGGGCACAGTATATGCTGTGAGCCTGACACACAGGCTGGCAGGCAGGCAACTGCAATTACATTACACAGAAAAAAAAGCAGACTGATGTTCTAGCCCTAAAAAGGGCTTTTTGGGGTGCTCTCCTTACAGCAGAGATCAGATGAGTCCTTCAGGACTGTAGTGGACACTGAATACACTAGCCTAGCTATCATTTTCCCTATCAAATCAGCAGCAGCTACACTGTCCCTCCTCTCACTAAGAATGCAGCTTCACAATGAATGTAAAATGGATGCTGTCCAGGAGGTGGGAGGGTCTGGGGGAGGGTCTGCTGCTGATTGGCTGGAATGTGTCTGCTGACTGTGAGGTACAGGGTCAAAGTTTACTCAATGATGACAAATAGGGGGCGGACCGAACAGCGCATATGTTCGCCATCCGCAGCGAACGCGAACAAGCGATGTTCGCCAGGAACTATTCGCCGGCGAACAGTTCGAGACATCACTACACCTCAAGGTAAGTCTTACATAGAAACATAGAATGCGAACTTTATATTAGTAAAATTCTTAAAGGAAATAATGTCAAACTGTGGTTATTAGAAAGTAATTTTCCTGCCTATATCCCATGTCTGGGAAGATGAGAGCTTGGAAAAGTATTTTAGAGCATTTTACTTTTTCAATATATATGATATGCTATTTACTATGCAACTTTCTTTTTTCTTTAGTTTTTTTCTCTTTCTTTCTTTCTTTCTTTCATCTTTCTTCTGACATAGCTGTGAGGGTTTTTTTTTTTCATTTTATTTTTATTCCTATTATGACTCCACTTTTGTGAGACTTTAGGTGACACTTACACTGTGACATATCTGCAGAAACACACAAACAGTTACATTGTGAGTGACTGTGCAAGAAAAAAATTATAATGTGGTGTAGTTTATGTTAGTGTTAGAATGATAGTGATAGTGTTTGTATAAGCAGTACATTTTGATATAGTTGCAGTGAATGAATGTGCGATATTAACTCGTTCAATATTACAAGCTATACATACTTATTTTTGACATAGTTATGGATTTTTAATTGTAAATTCTATTGTGACATTGCAGTTAGTTTTCGAAAGAAACATGCATTATGACATAGTTGAGGGAAATGGCTGTAGTAAGTGTTTGAATCATAGTCAACTTGTTGTTTTGGTGGAGCAAGCTTTGAATATTCTTTGTGACATTGCTGTAGTGAGTTTTTAATGACAGTTACATTGTGACATAGAAACACTTTTGTTTTTGCCCCCATTTTTCATGAACTTTGGGGGTATAGTTACATTGTGACATAACTGCAGTGAGTTATCTGAGTAATTGCTACATTTTAATATGACTATAGTGGTTTTTGGCTGGTAGTTACTTTTTGTCATTGCTGTTGTTAGTCTTTCTGTGACACTTACACTGTGAAATAGCTACAGCCAATGTGTACATTGTAACATAGTCACAGTGTGTAATTCATATGATGTTATATCGTAAAATGGCTGCAATGATGACGGAGTGATAGTCAAATTGTGATATGTCTGCAGTGAGAGTTAAAGTGATAGCCACATTGTGACATACCAACAGTATGAGTTTGAATGATCATTACACTGGGACATAGTTTAAGTAAGTGTTTAAATGACAGTTACAATGTGTGTCTGACAATTTGCAAATCACATTCCTCCCCAAACCTTTATGCGTCAACATAACTTCATCTATCCTTTAACTCACAATCATGTGATGTCATGAACATCACATTCCCACAGTGTTCGAAAAATTTTTTAGCAGATGACTAAAAGCAATAATATCTCTTTCCAGACATACATTATTTAATTCTAATTCTCATCCATTTCGCCTTAAATAAAGTTATTAGAATGCAGTTTGTTGGAAACAATTAAATCAGATGAAACTGAGTAAAGCGCGTAGATTTGAGTTTGTAGATTTTCTGAGCAAACTATCATTTTCAATAGTCCATGCACCTTGGGAAAATATAATGACAGTTTAACTGATGTAAAGGAATATTGCTACAGCTGCAAAGATGCTGATGTTACTAAGATGATCTGTAATTTGTATTGATGGATGTTCTAGAGGAGATAACTATAAATGGAATAGATGATCAGGTGTCCCTTTGTTTTATATTTGTTGATGTATATATGAAAATAAAGAAAAAGACTTGTCATTTTTCTTTTGAAGATCAAAGTCTAGATCCAGATATTCTGAAATTGTTACTATGGTAACTTGATAAAAGAACACAGAAAAAAATCTATGTGTATTTACTGACAGCATTGAAGTTGTCTTTAAATGTTAAATTTAGAAAATATGGACATTGTGCTAGGATTTACATTTGCAACATTTTATTATTATTATTGGTATTTTTAAAGAGCTGACAAATTCTGCAGCACTGTATGATTGGGGAAATAGACACTACAATATACACAAACCAGTTTAAACGAGTTTTCCATTGGTGTCTATATACACTGAACAAAATTATAAACGCAACACTTTTGTTTTTGCCCCCATTTTTCATGAGCTGAACTCAAAGATCTAAGACTTTTGTACACAAATGGCTTATTTCTCTCAAATATTGTTCACAAATCTGTCTAAATCTGTATTACTAAGCACTTCTCCTTTGCCGAGATAATCCATCCATCTCACAGGTGTGGCATCAAGATGCTGATTAGACAACATGATTATTGCAAAGATGTGCCTTAGGCTGGCCACAATAAAAGGTCACTCTAAAATCTGCAGTTTTATCACACAGCACAATGCCACAGATGTCACAAGTTTTAAGGGAGAGTGCAATTGGCATGCTGACTGCAGGAATGTCCACCAGAGCCGTGAATCGAATGTTCATTTCTCTACCATAAGCCATCTCCAAAGGCGTTTAAGAGAATTTGGCAGTACATCCAACCGGCCTCACAACCGCAAACCACGTGTAACCACACCAGCCCAGAACCTCCACATCCAGTATTTTCACCTCCAAGATCGTCTGAGACCAGGCATCCGTACAGCTGATGCAACAATCATTTTGCATAACCAAAGAATTTCTGCACAAACTGTCAGAAACTGTCTCAGGAAGCTCATCTGCATACTCGTCGTCCTCATCTGGGACTCGACTTGATTGCAGTTCGTTGTCATAACCGACTTGAATGGGCAAATGCTCACATTCGATAGTGTCTGGCACTTTGGAGAGATGTTTTCTTCAAGATGAATCCCGGTTTTCCCTGTAAAGGGCAGATGGCAGACAGCGTGTATAGCATCGTGTGGGTGAGCGGTTTGCTGATGTCAACGTTGTGCATCGAGTGGCTACTGGTGGGGTTATGGTACGGGCAGGAGTATGTTATGGACAACAAACACAGATGCATTTTATTGATGGCATTTTGAATGCACAGAGATACCGTGACGAGATCCTGAGTCCCATTGTTGTGCCATTCATCCACGACCATCACCTCATGTTGCAGCAGGATAATGCACGGCCCCATGTTGCAAGGATCTGTACACAATTCCTGGAAGCTGAAAACATCTAAGTTCTTGCATGGCCAGCATACTCACCGGACATGTCACCCATTAAGCATGTTTGGGATGCTATGGATCAGCATCTATGACAGTGTGTTCCAGTTCCTGCCAATATCCAGCAAATTTGCACAGCCATTGAAGAGGAGTGGACCAACATTCCACAGGCCACAATCAACAACCTAATCAACTATATGTGAAGGAGATGTGTTTTACTGCATGAGGCAAATGGTGGTCACAACAGATACTGACCCCCCTGGACCCACCAATACAGTGAAACTTCACATTTTAGAGTGGCCATTTATTGCCAGCCTAAGGCACACCTGTGCAATAATCATGCTGTCTAATCAACATCTTGATATGTCATACCTGTGAAGTGATGGATTATCTTGGCAGAGGAGAAGTGCTCACTAACACAGATTTAGACAGATTTGTGAACAACATTTGAAAGAAATAGACCTTTTGTGCACATAGAAAAAGTCTTCGATTTTTGAGTTCAGCGCATGAAAAATGGGGGCAAAAACAAAAGTATTGAGTTTTATAATTTTGTTCAGTGTAAAATTTCAAAGTTCAAGAATTCAGATGACCTGGAATTCATTTGAAACCGAGTGCACAAGTCTAGTACCAAATTGTAAGTAAGACATGAAGATAACATGTTGTTTATAGACAAAGACGGAAGGCGTTTTGGCATCAAGATTTGAACTATGTGGAATCAGCTTGAACACCCTAGATGGCAGACATGTGAAAGGTTAGATCAACCAAAGCATGCAGTTTTTTCCTCACAACTCCCAATTTTTCCAGTTTGTCTAAATGCATCCCAACATAAGAGCACTTTAATAATGGGTGTCTCAAGAAAAGGAGGGAGGGTAGGTGGGAAGTGCTTAGAGGAAATGGAAGACACAGTTTGAAGTGGATTTGATGTTTTTGAAGCCTCTAGATGGGATAGAATGAGAAAATAACATGTAAGTGAAGTTACTGCTGATGGAAGAGGCTAAACAGGTTAAGAACAAAGGAAGGGGGAAGTAAAAACAAACATGTGGAGTTTAAAATTCAAAAGTTTGCCCAACGGTTTATATGTCCCAAAAATGAACAATCAGATGTACAGAAAGTACTTGCAAGCTGCATGTACAGAAAGCAGTTACACCTGCATGTACAGAAAATTGCAATAAAAAAGCAACAGTAAAAAAAAGTAACAATGGAAGTAATAAAATAATTAGATATAGAGCCGCAGGTTGTAAACAAAAGTGAGAATGATGGTGCTAAAGTGTCTTCTAAGCTGCCCTCATAGCTTGTTTGGAATTGATGGAATATTGAGAATTTAGCTTGAAGTAGATTTGATGGTTTTGAGGTTTTTCAAATAAGTTGGTGCTGACCATCCATGCCTCCCTCCAATTTGTTAGTAGCCTTTTCACATTTCTGCATTTAAATTACCTCTAAAAACACTAAAATATGATTTCAACTACATCACTGATCACTCAACTTAAAAGTGACTTTTAAACATGGTACACATACGCTATCTCCTGGATTGACAGACTACATATATTGCAAACATAAATATTTTACCTAGACCTTTTGTATTTATTTCCAGAATTGCCCATGCCCCTTGACTCACAGGACCTGGCAGGTCTGCATACATAGATGGATGATTTTATTTGGCAGAAGCATAAGACTAGATTGTAAAGACCATAGGTAGACCAAAACTCTTGGGTGGACTGAAGCACTCAATTTTCAATTCCTACCATTTAGCTGTTTAACATCTATAAACAGGCATGGCATGTACTAATAGAGATTCATTGACAGGTATACCTGGGAACTAATTAGTGCTTTAATTTCATTATTTGCCAGCCAAGATTACAGCACCCTATTTTATTCACACAGTCCCAGTCCACACTCAGTTCTATCTGATACAGAACAAAGTGTTTCTCAAAGTGGAACTTAAGAGCTACCTATCACCACTCTTCCTTATACTCAGCAACAGTGCATTTTCTTAAGTACTACCTCTCATTATGTTTGCAAGACTTTTGCCTTCGCCCCTTTTAAATCTAATAAAAATTCATCTGATTTTCCAACCGCGCAAGTCTGTCGGCACTGGATATGTCGCAGATCTGCCTCCTTGGCTGACATAATCAGAATTGATAAATGCAGCCAATCAATGCTTTACCAACGTACATTCTGATGGTCTCAGCCAAGGAGGCAGGGTGAAGCCAAATGCCTCCATGGTCAATCAGAATCTACTCATAGAGATGCATTGAATCAATTCATCTCTATATGAAAGTTCAGCGTGCCACAGGGAGAATCTCTTGTGGCCATCTGAGGAGTGACCCATAGAGGTGTTCTTTGGCTGTAAACACTGCCTTTTCTCTTAAAATGCAGTGTTTACATTAAAAAGCCTGCAGGGATTGACTATAGTGCATAAGCTGTAGTTGTTCTGGTGACTAAGTATTTGTTTCTTGTTTCTGTTGTTTAGCCATTCTTTTCCCTCTTATTTCCCTTGTTACTAATTATCAAGGTGGCTGTAGTTTGGATGGCACAAGAGAGCAATATTGCAGAAGCACACCTGAAAGTACAATTATAATTTCATGGCTCTTTTTTTGTCATCCTTGTTCCTTATTTATTATAAAATAGAAAACTGCAAGGTTATACTTTGCAACTTAAATGTTTCAGTTATACTTCGCAACTATAAATGTTATGCTTTGTCACTTATGCCACAGAATTATGATGTATAAATAAAGGATATGAATGTTCTTCCCAAAATGCTTATCAATAGTTCCCCTGATGCAATAGAAACACTGAATCTTGAAAACATTAGGTAAAATTATCTACTGTTCTCTACATTTGTGAACAATAGATGATGTATCTTTCACACAGATTGAAATCTTCACATCAGGGATAACAAGTCTACATTTATTTTAGACTCAGACTTGTCTAGAAAATAACTGCCTTACAGGGAGAGCACAAAGCACATTTGATGTCACATAATACACATTGCAGATTGGATAAAGTAAGTCATAAAAATAATTAACATCAAGTATTTCAGAACTAAAATCACATTTTTTTTCATAGTTTTCTTTAAATAACAACACTAAAACTGATGACAAAAAGATTATTGTGGATTGTCTAGATTAATTTTACAATGAATACCTTATTGTTACGCTCAATCTATATTTATTTTATTGAGGATGAACAAAAGGTCACTGTCTTATTAAAGAGTACCTACTATTGTAGATACAACTTATGGTCTTTTTATAGAACATCAAATCCTATCTATACATTGTGGTAGCAGATTTTCTAGTAAATATATATTAGAAGAAACAACTCTCATCTAGTTTTTTTTTTTCTCCTGCATGTCAATCGGATCTTTGGCATATATTTCTATGACACAGAAATGTGTAATAGGGAGAGCAAAAAAGACCCTGTACATGGGGTTCTCCTGTCTCTAAGCATAGCAAAAACAGTGCACGTGCTGTGGTTGCTATGCTAACTTCCTAGCTAACACATTTGTCCATTCAGACGCCAGCATTCTGGCAATGAAGCCAGCATGTTAGCATCATGGAGGAACTTTGCCCTGCTTGAGAAAGCATCCCTAAGCAGCACAAATCAAAGAAAGAGCTGGCATCAGTGGGCAAAACGCCCATTAAGCAAATTAAGCCAATGTGAAAAAATGTGTTTTTTTATTTTTTTATTTTGTTTTTTACATCATTCATTCCATCAAAAAAAAAAAATACCAATTCTTTCCTGAAACTAATGAAGGGAATTCACAAAATCTTATTAATTTTCATTACTGTTATCATGAAGGTTTAGTAAACACAAAACATAAATTTTCAATGCTTCCAGTCACGTTATTGTTTTTTCATAAAGTTTTCCTATATCAGTCATATTTAACATGTTGCAAAATGTACTAAACCACGGTCTTTAATATAAAAATTAAACTAATTCTAATATTTGGATAGCTTGTATACCATGACGTCCTATAACTAGTGATCCTTAAAGCAATAAGATGATAATTGCCCCTATTTACTTTTTCACAAAGCTAAATATTGATTGGGTGATTGAATGTTCCAGGTATACTATCATTGTCACTCCTCTGTCAACTGAATCTATATGCTATATAGAAAGTGTGATATAATAAATTTACAGCAGTGAGTCATGGACTTGTCATAGATGGACTGTTCCTATGGAACTCCCGTCCTTAATCCAATAGACTCTCACCCAGTCTCTATTCCTTCAGAAAATTATTGAAACAGAGTAACCTCTTTACACATTTAAAACCCACACATTTAAAAATTATAAACTTTTCTAGCAACCTACTTTTTCCATACATGTAATACATACTACTCATACCTCTTGTGTCACTTTATCCCACTCCTGCTTGAATGTAAGCTCATTCCAACCTGTTCCTGTGCATCCAATATGTCTTGTTGCAAATACTTGTTTGTTCATCCAGTCATTGCACAATGCTGCAGATTTTTTGAGCAATGTATAAATTCTAGTAATAAACTCAAAGCTTAATGAAAGTATGCATGCATATTCATTTTTTGTTATTTAAGAAAAGCAATGCATTCTTCCTTCTCAAAAAAAATCGAACACAAATGATCTTTTATCTAAAGAATCAATGCCCTTATATAATGTTTAAAGAAAAAGAGAAACCTCAATTGGGATCTGCCTTGTCCATTCAAATCTTTTTGGTTAATAGGGCATAATCCTCTATTAGTTAATGTACTCACTTACACGGTATGAAAGAAGAGGGGGCTCCCTTATTGTCGTGGTACTGGTGTGCAGACATTTAAATGCATGTATATATATTTATTATATATATATTTTTTTTTTCATCATTAATTTTTGTGTAGTTATTTTTTAATTCAAGAGACCAAGAGCATCTGTAATACCCCACTTGACCAATCAATCCAGTTTTTAAAAAAAGTCAACTTAATATTCCTCAAGCCTTAACCAATGTTTATAAAACAATGTAAGTTGCAGTGATTGCCTGCATTTAGCCTGGTAGTTTTTTGTAGTTTTTTTTCTCTTTGTCATAGATTTCCGATTACGTTATACAAGTCAGTTACAAAAGTATTGAGTGAGTATGTCCCACAATGGGCTCTTGGGACAACCCTATAATGTCTATATTATTATCAACCCTTTCTTTCTCCTTACTTCTGTTTCCATATTATTGCTCATTGGCTAATTGCTATAATTATACTTTGAAATATATTTTTTTACAACAAATTGAGCTTCAAGTGGTGTAAACATGTTACCTTTTAATTATCTTGTTTAATATATCTATCTATCTATCTATCTATCTATATATATATATATATATATATATATATATATTCTTCATGGATCTTATACGTTATCCTAATTCTTTAATAAAGATTAAAAAAAAACATTAACATGTCTGTCCAATAAAAATTTATGTTGCATTGACCATTGATTTAAAAAATGTATGCCAAAATCAACCAGTAAAACAAATTTCAATCTGCCTAAGTTTTCATATCAAATTGAGTTGTCAACTTTTCACAACACTGTTTAGTGATTAGATACCTAAATAACTATTCCACATTTTACAAGGAAGACTACTAAAATACAGTACAGAGTAAATGATTGCTGAAATACTCATTATAAAAGTTCATTCTAATTTGTGATATTACAAGACATATGGACTTGACATTTAGAGAAAATGTTATTACGTTGTGCTTATTATGGATTTCTAACATGCTACAACTCTTTAAAGTTCACTAAAAATGACACCTTTAGAACTGGTCGACCAATGTAAAGAAGTGAATGACAGTATATAAAAAAAAAAAGATAAAGACTCTAAAATGTAGTTTTCAGAATAATAAATAAAATAAAATAAAATATATATATTTTTTTTTTTTTTTGCAATAACCCATATAAATTTATTCAACGTTTTTACCTAAATGCTCAATGGCATTTACAGCCTATTTCTGTATGTAAATAATGTAATAATCTTTATGAAAATTGGAGAGATTTTACTAATTTGAATATTGAAAATAAATGTAATAATTAAAATAGACATTTAATTTATAATGTATATATACAAAGTAATAAAAAAATGTATTTTTGAGATGAAATCATTGCTAAATGCAAATAATTTCTTTTTTTTAACATGAACAAACTGTCTGATTACAATTGTATATATTCAACAGTGACCTTTTAACTATATTTTCATGAGGTGTATGTTTGATTCAAAAAATCTGAATAAGACTGCATAATTAAAGCTGATGTGAATTAAACTAAATGTGTTTTTTTGTGAAAATTAAGAAAATTATTATAGTGATATAAGAAAAGTATAATAAATTAATCTCAGTTATTCATTGTCCCAAATCCAATACACTGCCCACCCTCCCTCCTCTCTTATACACTGCCCTATATCCCCACTCTAGAACACTGCCCTCCCATCTAATACACTGGTTCTCCAATCTAATACATTGCCCCTCTCTAACACACAGCCTCTCCCAATCTAAAACACAGCCTCCCGCAGGCCCACACACCTCTATAATACACTTCCCCCCTCTCTCCACTCTAATACACTTCCCTCCTCTCCCCAATCTAATACACTGCCCCCTTCCCTCCACTCTAATTGAATACACTTCCCCCTTCCTCTCACAGACAGACAGCCATTCTGTGCACTGTAGCGCCGCTGCTGTGCAACTACCGGATATGACTTCACACACTGCATGTGCATATCTGACGGACAGTGTGGACTAATGCACGTGATCAGCCGTGGCAGAGTAGACAGGAAAGATCTTTCCTGTCTTGCAGCTGGTTACAGCCATAGCACAAAGCTGGCGGGCGGCAAATATAATCATTGTGGTCAGAAAGTTTGACATGCTTGGTCTAGATTGAGTGAATTATCTTGAAGAAGACCCTGTAGAGGTCGAAACATTGATCGTCTAAACTTGCACATGTAACTTGCACCTAAGAATAAATTAGATTTTGGATGAAGACCTGTGAGTGCTCCCTTCATACTTTTTTGTTATATATCAAACGTTGAGGATTGCACCCAGGCAAAGAAAAACTATTTATTTTTAAGGGTGAGTGCCAAGGTCTTTGCTTTTTTTTTACATACAAATAATTAACATTAGCCATATGTACAGAGCTTTGAAAAACCTTCCCTTGCTTTTTCACATTTGTGAATTTGACAAATGGCAGATACATTACCAACACAGAACAAAAAGTTTAGAAAGAAAAGGTATATAAAATCTTCATGCAAAGTTTAAAAAAAATAATTAAATTAGCATTTTTATGATAACGCACATTATGCATTAAAATAGAGTAACACGTTACATGTATGTCTGGTGTATCTCTTTTATTCTTATGTTCAGTATCTGTTCTGCATTATTTAGTGGAACATTTATCTATTTTGTGAGTATTTATATTGCATAGCTAAATGCATTACCCAGTGATCCTGTGGTTTCTTTATGTTCTCTCATTGTTTTTATGAATCTAGTAATTATTTTTAAATGTGTTATTAATCTGCATTTGCCACTCTTTGAAATACCCATCCAATGTACAGGGTGTACTTTTTTAGCCTTTATCCTGTTGAATTCTTTGTGCTTTATCACTCAAGTTAAAGAATAATTAATTCTAAGATATGCAACAGCTTTTCTACCTTAGGGCTTTCACAAAGTCAAGAGGAATTACAAAATGAACAGTTAATTATATGTAGCTTCTGGCAATATCATACACACATTTCCATTAAGTAATGTAGTATTCTAACAAAATATTTTACATAAAAGGGCACCTGCATTTCTAAGCTCGTTTAATTTTCATGTTCCTACAGTATGGTTTGTCATAATTTGAATGGCTAATACTTTCATAAAAAAGCATATCACTTATTATTCTGATGGAAAGGGAATAAGTGTGTGTTGCAAAGCTATTTCTTTTAATCCTAATACATTATTGAACGCATCATTGGAACTGCAAGTTCAAACTATAATCACTTCTATTTAATTTCTTAATAATTCTAAAAACGCAAGACTTTTACTTTTACGCACTTTTTTCTTTTCACTATTGACATTACTTTTTATATCCCATAAAGGGTAACACAGCAACAAAACAGATGCTGCTTCTAATAATATGGACTAAAATATCTACTGGAATTAGAAAACATATAGACACAGTGCACAAATGGATAGTTTCCTTGTCCTACTCTAGAAAATCACATTAATTTATATATCCAAGTAAAACTATACTATATTGTTGTGAAAAGGTCTGCAAATAAATCATATGGTATTTAATCTATTTAAGTATAGTTCTATCTATCTATCTATCTATCTATCTTCAACTTATGTAGGATATAGCGGTGGACAAATCAAATGCACGCCATGTTACTTGATTAGAAGACAGAACATAAATGAACACATCAAGCACGATAACCACTACAGCACACTGTAGAAATTTGGTGACAGAAGTGTCTTAGTATGACCCCATTCTAAGGAGTCAAATTCTTTATAATGGTTTGAATCCTTACCCGGGGTTCACCATGGCTAGTTCCCATCTTCTCTACAGCTCAGTGAGAGTCAGAAGCTCTCTACCTGAGCTAAGGCGATGATGTGATGCTGGGCTTGGCTCTCACTTCCGCCTGCAGTGATGCACAGTAACATCAGCAACACCTCAGGAAAGAAGTCAAAACGTTCTAAAACAGTTCAACTACTTACAAAGGATGGGTACAAGGGCATTTCTAGGACTATAATCAGAAAAGCACACTCTAGTAGATATGACGCATGTAGTGTTCGTTTTACATTTTTTGTATGTTAATACAAGACAAAAAATTATTGGAATTCAAAAAGAGGAAGGACAGCAAAGCCAGTTTAGATTATAAGTGGCATAGAGAACAAAATGAATACATGGAAAATATTAGTAGGGAGATGAAACTCGTTAAATAAGCATAAATGTGAAGACTATAAATATATTTGGCAATGTATGAATATTTAGATGGTAGATTTCTTTTCAATCCAAGTCTTGCAACTTGCTGCTGGCTGAAAATCAAATAAAATGACTGTCTGTCTTCATTCAAATATTTATATAATACTTCTTTCCTAAAACTATTCAGTTATAAAGAGAGGGAAAGATAAATACTATGGAAAATATGTAATATCATACAAAAATGCCTGTGCAGGGTGAATGACTGGTTGTTAATTATCACATACAATTGTCTTTTGTATTGATAAGACCTGTGAATGTATCTATGTTTTGTTCTATTAAAATATTTCTTACATATGAGAGATTTTCCTAACACTGTAACTTTTAATGTACTTTAGGCATAGTGGAAGGTTCATGTAACATAGTTACATAGTAATCTAGGTTGAAAATATGAAGAAAACCCCCCCCCACTAAACTCCATCAAATTAAACCGTAAGACACCTTTGTTTATGCTGTTGATCCAAACGAAGGCAAAAAATCAATTCCCATTTTCAAAATGCCTTTAAAAAGGGAAATAATTCCTTCTTGACTACATAATGGCAATCAGATTTTTCTTTTAATCGAAAACCTGTTCACATACATATCACTATATTATTGAATATTCAGGGTTTGTTACAAATCATGCAGGCCTTCTTTTTATACATATCTATAGAATCTGATGAGACAAAATCTTTAGTTAGAAAATTCCTCATCTTTATCGTGCTTACTGAAAAGAAGTTCCTGTGCTGTAAGCAAAAACGCCTTTCCTCCAATGGGTGACCTCTTGCCTGTTGTATATATCTGCTAACAGGTAAGCACATAGCGGTTTGCATTGACTCTGTATATATTTCTACAGAGCTATCATATGCCCACTGAGTTACACTTTTTTTTTTTTAAATAAAACTAATGCATTTATTTCTAGTCTTTTTTCATAATTTATGTCTATCATCCCCCTTATTACTTTTATAGCTTAGCTCTGCACAATTTCTCATCTCCTGCAACTTTTAGGTACTGAGTGAAGCTTGGAAGATACTCCACCTAATTTTTAACTTTGTTACCATATTATTCATGTTACTATTTGTTACCATTTATATCTGTAGTTTGTAATGTAATGTCCTGTGGCACTAAATGAGTAGAAGGGCTTTAAATTGGAATACACGTCTCAATCCCTTTGTGAATTTGACCTCCCAAAGGCATTCCTGAATGCCATTCAAGTATTATACTCAATTCCATTTTTCTATCCTCCCCATTTATGATCACAAAGTGCACATTCCAACGCTGCCCACTGTCACCTCTAATCTTAATTTTGGCCTGGTCCACAGAATCAAAAAATGCCCTGTCATAGCAAGAATTCCTACACCATGAGGGATTTTTAATATAGCACTTTTTGCTGATGGCATCCTATTCTCTCTTAGCAACCCCCTAATATCTCTCCCCTCACTAATATAACTCTTGGACAAATTTTGTAAAGTATCCTACCATAAAAACAACATGCAAAAGTCTCAAACCCTTCAGAAAGGACTGCCCCATGACTTAAAAAATACCCATGTAGATGGACTCTAAATTTTACAGGAGAAACAAAGCTGTAACCTACCTAGGCATACAACTCACAATGCCCCCTCAGGTCCTTATCAGCATGACCCATGTAAAACTAAAAAGATAACCCTAGAATTGATGGAAAACTGAATTGTCATAGTTCTGCAGAATAAAGTCAGTGAAAATTCTCCTCCTACCCTCTATCCCATACCTTTAGTGCTGCCAATTCACTTGAATAGACATTACCAGTACATATTCAAAGAATACATTTATAAATGCAGACCACCGAGTGTGTCACAGGCCAACTGCGTCAAGCCACCATTAGAGGGAGGCCTGGGGGTTCCAATTGTCAGGTTATATTACATATATAGCCACCACACTAGCTCACCACATTCCTTGTCACTGATTGTGCTCTCTGTATAAGCTTTACCTTTTGTACTCTTCAAGAATGTACCCTTCAAGAATGTCCATACACCATTCTTGTACATTGGCAACACTTCAATCAAATATAAACAAGGTAATATTAAGGCACTGTCACATATTAAATTGGATGTATAATTTCCTTTATCTCTTATCTATAACAGGGAACTTGGGTCTAAAAATAATACTAGGCTAAAATAAGACCAAGGACTTTTCAGGAACCCATTCGGATTTTTAGCTCTACAGTTACCTTTCAAAAGCAATGACTGTGCATGGATGGAGATTTTGATGATTGAAGTTGATGATCAAAAGTTTATGGTGGTTTGTAAGTACTGATTAGGTTATAAGGGGGTTAAGGATCTAGACAGGGATTATTACATGCACTTGGAGAGTTCAAATGTGAATAAATACAGGGTGGGTAGGAGAAAGAGAGGCAGGACGGTTTCATGTTTGATATATCAGGGGTTTAGTTGCAGGGGAGCAGATGTTAAAGCTTAGGAAAAACACAAGATATTAAAAACTCAAGCCTAAGAGAAGTGAGAGAGACAAAGGATGAATGGAGAAGGAGAAAACATGATTGTTGGAATTAACACCTATATTACTGATACATGTATTAGCAAGAAGAATATTACTGCTGGAAGAAATATGAGAGGTAAAATAATCTGAGGTTATAATAAAAAGCAATATGATTGTGTGTCTTAATTGCAGTCTCACTCAGATAGTAGCATATTAATACCTTTTTATGGTAAGAAGCAGATCAACTGCCGGAAAGACTATTTTTACCAAGCAGAAAGAAAGTTTGTTTATAGATTGTGAGCCTACAAGGAGGAATGTATAGGGTATGTATGAGCAGCTGTGTAAGATTATTTTTTTTTAATGTTTTTGCACAGTACACTGGGTGTTGAAAGTACATAACTGGTGTATATGTGGTATCAGTATGTAAAGAATAAATTGAAACTTTTTTTATATCAGTGGTGTTCTCTATTCATGAGTATGTGTGTGCAAACAAAATAATTTTTTTTATAAATGTAAAGTTTATTTGTTTATATACATCAAGCATTAACAATACATACGTGAGTCAGCACAAAGCAGTATAACAATGAAAACATAGACGATATACATGGCAATACCATTGACAAAATGTTAGAAATGTAACATAAATTTAAAACATTGTTACTTATTGATCAGGTACAAAACACATTTTGGAGAAGAGTAAATCTGTGCTGCTTGAATTGAGTCCATATCTTTATGTGGAATGTGTGGATATAAAACTTAAAATCAAAATTTGTATGTGTCTGTGTGGAGAGGCTGACGTACATGTCAGAGATTTTGACAAAAGACATTGAGAAATGTTTTGTTCCACATTTCACTTTAAATAGAATGTAAATGCATAATTGGGGGTTCACAATACAATATACACAAAAGCTAACACAAATTTAGTAAAACTGCTCAATTTATTTAAATGTACTTTATAATCATATCTGTCAGATTATGTTCAAATTAAATATATATTATGAACCCCAAAGCATATAATTTAAAATCAGCTTATATGATGTCTAGCCAGATACACCCAGTCATTTTACATCTTTGCTCTTTAGTAAAGTTTTAGTGAAGCTGAAGGATACTGTATATCTAGAGAAATATCCATTCAAACTCCTCTTCACTATTATTGCTGCTTTATAAATATTATCAGTATGGCTATCTCTCCCTGGACAGTAAGTGAGTGAGCTACTTCTTATTGTGTTCAAGTTTGAGAGGAGGATACAAGGCATCGTTACAGAATGGATAATCAAAAGGCCTGATGTTTCGCAGCCTTTATTTAATGTATTTAAAGTTTTGGAATGTTTGCTGTGCATGAATATTTTACACTCAACTTTTGTTTCTTTTAAAAAAAAAAAAATGGTACATGACTTCTGATATATTTGCCTTGCAATGTACGATGTTGATGTCTGCATAATCTGTCAACCATTGCTTTATTGAAAATTAAACACCAAGAAAATAAAGAATAAAAAAAAAGTCAGAGCCGATATTTTCCTACATCTATAATCTAGGCAGCGATGGTTCATAAAGAACATGATACATCCATGTGAAGAAATCCAAGGAGAATGGAAACCAGGGTATGTGATAGTAACAATGCAGGACACATGAGAAATTATATGTAAGCTTAGTGGGGAATTTTATATAAAAAAGCCACTTAGGTCATGCATATTGTCAGTGTGCGGATGCTATTAACCATACTATTACGTGCTGGGGGCATGTGTTAAGCAACAAGGGCTCTAGATGTACCCCTTACAGCTAAGCTCCTAGGTAGACCTGGAGCTGCATGCTGCTTTGGTGAGCGCTCACTTTGAATCATGGATGAAAACCCGAGACAGGCACTTATGAAGCTTTGTATGTGAAGGAAGATGTGGCCTGTTGGGAACAGCATGAGCGACAAGCATTGGTTATTAAAATCATATCATTGATTATTTGGATTTAAGCTACCGTGAACACAATGTATACATCAGAAAATAGCAGTGTTGTGCCAATGTTTGAGAACATTGGTGAGTCAGTGCCCAGTAGACTCCCTTCTCACCCCTGACACTCCTGACCCCTGGCACTTTAAAATAGAACTTTGCCCTCCATAAACAGTAATATAATGTCAAATCCACTAATGCATATCAATTTATGCATTTTTTAAAGTAGAACAGATTTCTAGAAAATGTAAAGATTGGATCGGATTCAAAGTCTTTAAGGGTGATTTTGTGCACAGGACTCAAAATGTCCACTCTCCAATAGCCAATAAAGAGTAAAGATTTAGCCCTGCAGAGTAGAAATTTGCCCCTGGAGAAATTGCCATTGGCCTTCCAGACTTGCAATGAGGAGTGTTTTTTTTAAGGCCTTCTTGTAGCATGGATCTTTCAATTTAAACCATGTGTACATAAATTGCAACATAAAATGCTAAAATTGCAAAGACAGCACATTTAAGTTGTGACATGAAAGGGATTTATCCCATATTTTCTATATTAGTTTTATTATATAACGTAAAATTAAGATTAAGGAAGTTCAAGGCATGAACTTAAATCTATTTCATCCTTATTCCTCACTAATGCAGCAAGGAATTAAAAAAAGTCAGTTTTGCTCAACTAGTAAAACCCTTTCACACTTCTCATTTACAGACAGCAAATATTCGACAAGAGAAAAAAATGTAGTTTCATTCTCAATGCTGTCAGTGTGCAAACAGTTAGATGGGGATCTCCAGAACCTTTTTAGAGGTTACTATACAGCCACCACTCCATTCCAGACATCATACTCACCAACTGAGATTAGACAAATAATTGTGAATAATAAAATGAAAAATAATACTTACACAGTGCCCATAAATATACCTAGTAAAGAAATATATTTTACCTTACCAAACCTAGTGTAGTTAACTGATGTTTATGTAATCCAAAACTATTGCCTTTTTGAAATAGGAACATTTAAATGGTAACTCCAAGCATTCAGTAATTTTAAGTGGTCGTCATGTTTGCAGTCTGTACGTACAACATTTCAGTTTGAAGCTTTGTGCTTAAATAATTAAACTCTTAGTTATTGGAGGTGTAAAACACCTATTGTAGTGAGATTTCAAGAATTATTTTTTTAGATTGGACCAATTTGTTTAGCAGGAATCTGCCCTCTTTGTGCAAAAATCAGGTTTTTTTTTCCAAATGATTCTGTTATTAATAATTATCCCTGTAAGCTGACCAGTAATTACTATACTAGATTATACATTTGATTGTTGCCTAGTAGCCCATACTATAGGCTACATCTAATTAGCAGATCAGAGACCTCAAAGAACATTTGTGATTCTAATGAGGCTGAATACAGTTAGCACCAAACATAGTCATCTATTTTAAGGAGTAATAAGATTAGTATTTGTCATATTTTGTCTGTAATTAAGTGTCTTACAACTTCTCAATTAACTAAACCGTACACCCTATCAAAATTGGATAGCATTCAATAATTATGTCAAGCTGTTCTATTTTTGTAATCATACTGTGCATACATCCCATACATGTGTAATATGCTAATATATTAATTGTCTCGCTCTGCACATATTACACTATCATTGCAATGATTATGATAACACTTTAAAAACACACAAGAATCACCTGCTATAGATTAACATAATTATTTACCAGAGCAAGAATTTAAAGTGAATTCAAAGTGAATTTAAAATTTAAGGATAAACTTGCTGAACTGTAAACAAGTTCTAAGACAGCTATTGGAATTGGAATTCACTTTGAAGTCACTATGGATTCTTACTTTAGTGAATAAGCATGTAATTTAGTTTTCACCTTATCCAGATGATTATTTGCCTTGGTTTTTTGTACAGGACAGCTTTTCGGGTGACAGCACACCTAAAACAAAAATAAAATAAGGATTCCCAAAAACGACAAAATACTGTTCAACCAAATTGCATTTGTAATGGACTGACCAGGCCACTTTAACAACTGGCACTGGACTCCGGACCAGCTCCTCTAAAGAGAGCTTTACTCACTATGTTTGTCCCTCCATGCTGTGCCAGGACATTACAGGATATAAGGGAGCCTAGTCTTTGGCTAAGCTAGCCCCCAAG
This sequence comes from Pelobates cultripes, assembly GCA_933207985.1. Lineage (NCBI taxonomy): Eukaryota > Metazoa > Chordata > Amphibia > Anura > Pelobatidae > Pelobates > Pelobates cultripes. The sequence goes on along the minus strand of OW240912.1, from coordinate 33,914,558 downwards.
GACTTGGGACTGAATAAAGCAGAAAGTGTCCAATTAGGAGATACCCAGAGATTCATGTGGAGTGTGAACTGTGCACTGGGCTGGAAGAATGCCGTGATCCGGTGGAACTTCCAATAGGATGTTGCTCACCACCAATCTTAGCGGAAGGAATATCAGGGAGGTGATGAGACGTCTAACGACACCAAGAACTTGAATGAGCTCCCTTCAATGGTGCTCTTGCAAGAAATTATTTGAGACCAGGATTTGTAGCATACAGTCTGAAACTCTGTGTCAGATCAGAGAGTGGTTGCGGCCCCATCACATTTTAACCGGTGATTACTAATGCTAGAGCACATTTTGGACAGCTTGTACATCTAAACCAGAGCTTTTTGGATACGTATAGCTCTTTTGGATAACTTATGGGGAACTCTCTGTTTGGGAAAACTGTTGTAAGGCACACTGATAGTTAATTAAATTATGCATTGATTGAGGTATGTCGAACACACTAAGTGCCGCGGTGGGATTGTATTGTATGGTTTGATGAACCTTTGTTGAGAATATCTGTATGCATATGTATGAGTTTATAATAAAGTTTGTCAGTTTATCATCAAGCCTTGGCTGATGTTTGGGAACTGAGCTATTATCACACCAACTGATATGTTCCAGAAAACAGGAGATCCTTAGTAGAGATACTCCATCTGAGTGCAGAAGCTCAGCCACACCAATAAAGTAAAATACAATTAAAAGCAATTGGTACATCGGTGCACAGCTGCAAAACATAAAACCAAAGGTTTTTGGAAATAGGTAAGCTGCATGTGTATTTTCTAGTTTGCCTTTCTCTTCTTGTTGGATGCAAGGCAGAAGAACCAAAGTGCAGATTTTGAATATATACAGTATCATGCAAAGACATCAAGATGAGTATTTGACTGTTGTTCTATTAGAAAAAAAATCTATCTATTATTCACAAATTATTATTTTAAACCATTGTTTTGCATTATTATTATTTATTATTATTATTATTATTATGATATTTATAGAGCGCCATCAAATTCCGCAGTGCTTTACAATGGGTGGACGAACAGACATGTAGTTGTAACCAGGCAAGTTGGACACACAGGGACAGAGGGGTTGAGGGCCCTGCTCAATGAGCTTACATGCTAAAGGGAGTGGGGTAAAATGACACAAAAAGGTAAAGATAGTACTAGACTAGTGACAGTTGCAGAAGAGGAATCCGCAAGGAGCTATTAACAGTTTAATTTATACGCTTTTATGAAGAAGTGGGTTTTTAACGATTTTTTGAAGGAGTGGAGACTGGGTGAGCATCTAACGGAGGAGGGAAGCGAGTTCCACAGGAACGGTGCAGCCCTCGAGAAATCTTGAAGGTGAGCATCAGAGGTGGGAGTACGGACAGAAGATAGATGTAAGTCTTCAGCAGATCGTAAGGGCCTAGACGGGACATACTTGTGTATAAGGGAGGATAGATAGGTGGGAGCAGCATTATGTAGAGATTTGAAAGCAAGAACCAGAATTTTAAATTGAGCTCTATATTTTATAGGAAGCCAATGTAGGCACTGACGGAAGGGTGAGGCATGGGAGGTGCGGGCGGACAGGAAGATGAGCCTCGCTGCCGCATTCATTATGGACTATAACGGTGCAAGTTAGGAGCACGTAAGACCACTGAGAAGCAGATTACAGTAGTCAAGGCGAGAAAGGACAGTGGAATAGACCAACACCTTAGTTGCATCTGGCGTTAAGTAGGGGCGGATGTGCGCAATGTTTTTGAGATGGAAATGACAGGATTTGGCGATAGATTGAACATGAGGTTTGAAGGAGAGGTCGGAGTCAAAGAGAACACCTAGGTAGCTAGCCTGGGTGGTGGAGCTGATGGTAGCACCGTTGACTTGGAGGGAGACAGTCACAGGAGTAACAACACTTGAAGGAGAAAAGACCAGAATTTCAGTTTTGGTCAAGTTTAGTTTAAGGAAGTGGGCAGCCATCCAGTTAGAAATAGCAGAGAGGCAGACATACACTATTCAAGAGGGGCGGGGAGAGATCAAAAGAAGACTGGTAGATTTGCGTGTCATCTGCATAGAAATGATATTGGAAGCCAAAGAAGCTAATGAGTTTACCAAGGGAGGCAGCATAGATGGAGAACAGTAGTGGACCAAGGACTGAACTTTGGGGACACCAACAGAGAGGAATTGGGGAGAAGAAGCAGAGCCAGAGAAAGAAACACTGAGAGCGCTGGTAGAGGTAGGAGGAGCACCAGGAGAGAGCAATATCTTGTAGACTGATATTGCGGAGGATGAGAAGAAGCTGTTGATGATCAACAGTGTCAAAAGCCGCAGACAGGTCAAGGAGAATTAGGATAGAGTAGTAGCATTAGCCACTTTGCTCCAGAGTTGTTTTTCACCCTTACCATGAAAACATTTCTCCACTAGTTTCTATACCAGTAAATGACGACCCCTTTCCTTTTCCCACATTCTACAACAAATTTTGTAGGCCAAATGTTATGGCTGTACTCTATCAAGCACACGTACATGTTTTATACATTTTGGATGTATTTCCATAGAGTTTAATTCCCAGAAATGTTCCATAAAGATACTTTGCACATAACCATTCCAAGTATATTGAATGTTTTACTTATCTTCTGTACTAACATTTCAAACCATGTCTGGTCTTTTCACAGATAATACCATATACTCCCTAAACATTTTAATATTTCTATAAAAGGAGAAAATAAAAAAATAAAAAAACATATGCACCAATTGCGTTTTATACCCATAGCTGAATATGCATGCCACGTTTTAAATATATTTCACTTTTATTTAAACCAAAAGAGCTTTGTAAGGTAGGGGTTAAATGTTCCCACTTGCATTCAGGAATGTAATATGTTCTTTTCTATTTTCTATCATGGAGTAACAATTTTTGGTGCCAGTTTATTTTCTTGCAAACCATGTAAATTTCAATGTTTCAGCAACGGATGCATAAAATGCTCTTTATTCAGTGTGTGAGGTATATTAGTGTTCATGCAGCAATAAAGGCCAATGTTTGTTGAATGCTGTCAAAAATAATACCTCCTAGCAGAGAACCTTAGGTGAGGACTTATGATGCTATTGACATTTTACTTGAAAACTCCACATGAATTGTGTTTTACTGCAAGCATAGCTCGTAGGGTAGTGAAGGACAGTGAAAACAGATGTATGATTCTGCTTGCCGTACTTCACTCGATCAATAAGCAGTTCTCAGTAAATAGTAATATGGATAAATGCCAGTGACAACTAATTCCTTTTTTGCTTATTCATTTTTGCTTAGAAAATAAATGGAAATGTATTTTACATTTTGTGTTTAAAAATTAACTTACAGCAAATAGAAAAACTCAAAAGGAAAAATCAACTAAAATCCCATATTCACAATTGCACTCCCACTATATGGTTTGTTATGAATTATTTATAAATCTGTTAAAATTAAGTTTCACAAAAAAACAGACTAATATTTTAATATATCCAAGCTATAATCTATCTTGCTGTAATTATCACTGTAAAATGTTTTCAATATGCAGAAGAATATATTTTTCAAACTAGCAAAGTAAAAAGGTTAGCTTGACATCTTTAATTGACTTCTCTGAAAATGAATCGGTAAGTAGATATAAAATTATTCATCAATATATTTTATTCACTAAGCTGTGACCTGTAGCAAACTAAAATACAAATGTCAAGTCTGCAAGATTTTTTTTTTCCAGTTCAGCATTTTTTTTGGCTAAATTTTTCAGAAATTATTGAATAAACCCAACAGTAGTGCACTAACACGAAATACAATTTTTTTCAATGCCTGGATAAACACAGGGAATTCAAAAAACTGTGGTGGTTCGACTTATCCAACTACGTTCCATAAAAACTGTTTGTGAAAATTTATTAAAATTGGCTGTCAGTGTACTGCAAAATATATACATAATATAAATATTACAATCCACAGATCTGCAATTACCTTTCTTCACTTATTTGCCAAGGTGAATCACAAGCCGGTGAATAAGTATAATATTCCATGAAGGAGCGCACTTATTTTTAAAAGCCTGGTTACTTTAACATTTCGGGCCATATGCAGAATTTCATCCGGACTGTTATATATATATATATATATATATAGCATTGTTTGTTTGTTTTTAACTTCTTTTTTCCCTCTGTTGATCACTCCTCACTTTATCATTGAATAAAATAAACATTTAGTGACTGTCCCTTAACCACCAATCATCTTTTTTTTTCCCATCAATCATCTCTTCTTTTGGCTCCATGGCCAGAATTCAGAAACAATAATTTAAAACGAACATACTCGTCCACTGAACATTTAATTTTGTTTTGTGATTCAGCTACATTTCAGCTTGGCATTCAGGAATTTGAACCATCACTATTGGAATTCAGATTAATTGCAGTTTGTAACAAAATGTATTTCCAAGATGAGTTGGGATAAAAATCTCGAATTCAGCTGAAATGTATATTTTTTTTTATATGATTATTTTTGAAAATAAATCTTTGTTAATGGTAAATGGTTTCAGTTGCAAAAGGAAGGTTAGCACAATGATGCAAAATAATTCTGGGGTGCAGTTGCCTGGAGTTAGAGTATAATCTGCTTGCTCCATCCATCAAGATCCACTTAAACATTATGGAAATCCAATCTATACTGGAGTTAATTTCTTATGGTTTATAAGCTCTTGTGTTAACAATGATTTAAATGCTTTATACCAGTTCCAGCAAAAAGTGATTCCAAGATCCTGTATGCTTATAACGATTCATGGGAGGTATAGTTCAGGGAATATACTTTTAGTTGACCCTCTTTTTTACCATTTACTTTTAAGTTGTTGCCATTTAATAAACAGGTCAGAAGAATTTCTGAACTATTTTTTTTTTGTTCTACTTTAGAGTCTATATTGAACCACGCTATCATTATAATATAAAAGTGTGTGTGCTAACTGTATTATTTATATAGACAACCTTTTGTTTTCTCCAAACATAAAATGTATATGGAAGAAATAAAAAAAACACAAAGTCCAAATGAAAATCCCAAATGTTGCTTGCTTCCCAGAGTTTGCAAGCACCAAGCTGGGATAATATAAGTAGCACAAGTGTGTGCAGAATGTTACGTTACGGTGTGCACCTGGAGAATATGATCATCTAAACTTTATTTAAAAATGACACAATTTAAGTTGACAATTTAAACTACACAATGGAAGACAAATTATCGAACATTCACATATAAAAGTCCCTAGTTCAGTTTTTGTCTGCATTCCCTGAGGAAGTGAGTGCAAGGCCCACAAAATGCATAGGAGTGATTAAACATCATAACAACTTTGTAGTTTGGACCTCACGAGCACCCATACCACAGCCCACTGGCACTACAGAGCGCGCAAACCGGAGAGACGCTAAAGTGGACAAGCTTTAAAGATCCAGCACAGTTTTTACAAGGTGCTCTGGTCCCCACTATGAAAAGGATCCCCCAATATCTACACACAGAGGAATGTAACCTTTTAATACTTTTTCACCTTAGGTCACAAGGATTTTTTTGACAGACAAAAGATTTACTTAGCATCACCATTTCACGTCAGGCCCTGTGAGTTTGTTTTATTTAAGAAGGACCGCTAGGAACATTTCATTCAAAACTTTCATGAATGTGCCAGTGCACGTGTTAATCTCTTACATTTCTATATGATTCTAATAAAGTGTATTATAGTGCAGTACCTTTATCTTCCTTTTGTGCTCTTTAGGCCATATGTACTAAGTTAAAAGTTAGAAAGCTCTACTCTAGTATTATTTGGATTGTATGAAGCTGCTTTTTAAATGCAATGGCTAGTCAAAAGAATCTCTTGTATGTAGTATATATACTGGATACATGTCACTTTATTATGAATATACTTGTTGCAAGGCAGAAAAATGTAGTTTGTCGAAATAAATTAATCTCCAAAAAATATATAGGGTTCAGTTAGACCAAATTTCATCCATGTGTTGTTTCATATGCAATATTTCATATGCAATAATTTTGGGAAAAAAATGATTCAGCCTTACAAAATTGGTGTGAAAATGAACTTAATAGTGTCCTGCAATAAAAAAAGAAATATGATCTTCTTCTCCATTTCTTCCCTCTTTTTCTGGTGCCATAGAAATCAAATTCTCCATTGCTCATTTTGTTTGTTGCATGCCTCAATCATGTCAAGATAAAGGGTTGCAGAATTATGTTTAATCTGCAACCACCCAAAATTCTGACTAATTGTGATTCAATTGAAATAGAATGCACAAATCTAAATCCAAGTTAATGGACGTGAAGAGCCAGATTAACTACAGTAGCTTAATTCATGGTTAATACAATAAATAATATGTCTACCTTCAAAGTTACCATGTACAGTGACAGGCAATTAAAAAGATTACAAATCATTGACATGGCAAACCACATATTTAACATACTGAATATTTTACAGCTGAGCTATATGAAGCTGCTTTTTAAATGCATGACTTGTAAAATGAACATCTTTTATATGTAACTGAGCACTTCTACATCTATTGGATGCATGGCACTTCATTATTATTGTAAGTTATTTAGACTGCATTGGTGAATTGTATGTATACATTGCTACGTGAGATTGCTACAGTAATAGATATTTCTATCAATAGCAGTATTTTAGATTATACTTGATAAAATGAAAATTTAATATTCACTGATCATAAGTGCTCTTTTGCTCACTGATTCACTGACCATAAGTGCTCTTTTGCTCTTGTCCTCTTTACATTTGCATGCCTCCAAACACCGGCTGTCCCGGAATCAGGAATCCGGTAGGAGGTGGAGGAAAGGGGCAGGCCTGTGTCCTGATCACAGGTTGCGTGTCCACCCACCTTACTTGGAGGTCAGCCAGGTGTGAATACACACCAGGCTGCCAGCTAATCATTTAATCATTTTTGCCAACCCTGTTTTAGTGGTCCTAGTGCTCTGAGTACAGCAAGAGTGTGTCTTATTATGCGTTAATGCTATGATTGTTGAGGACCATTTCCTGGTGTCCCCAAAAGCGGGACACCAGGAAATTAAAGGAGGATGGCAGGACAGGACCTGAAAATCGGAACTGTACTGCCGAAATTGGGACTATTGTGAATCATGCATTAGTTTGTTTGCAATAGATTTATTAAATCCATAAAAGTGCTGCAGACTAAGTTGGCGCTATATTATTATTATTATTATATTTATAGTGCGCCATCAAATTCCGCAGCGCTTTACAATGGGTGGACGAACAGACATGTAGTTGTAACCAGACAAGTTGGACACACAGGAACAGAGGGGTTGAGGGCCCTGCTCAATGAGTTTATACTAATAATAAAAAAATCCATATACTCTGTTGAACTTCCCATTTTTATTTCAGTTTCATTCAGTACACCACTTCACCAAAGGCAAACAATAACTTAAACTATATGTCAGAAACATTAGAAATATCTAAACATCCCATATCACATAGAACATACACAACTGAGAATTTGTTTCAAACATTGACCTTGATTTATTGTTGGATTAGCTTTCCAAATAGTTTCATATTTTTGGATAAACTTTTTAAAATAATTTTTTAACATATTAAAATACAAACATACATCATATATATATATATATATATATATAAAAAAAATATATATATATATATATATATATGTATATATATATTTTATTTTCTGAAAGACTGCGGAGATGAGGAGAGTCAGTTATCCCGCAGGAGTATATTGCAAAAGTAGGGGCTAACTAGGAAGTAGTCCTACAAGTGAGAGTCAGGGGTGCTGGTGCAAGAACAGGGCAGTAACAGGTCATCAGTGGTGTGGAGTTATTGGGCTGGAGCATATCTAGCTGCTTTGTATTTTCTTGGCAGCAGGCAGACTTGGGTATAGCAATGAATGAAGGTGAAATTCTTGAATGATGATTGCAGTACAGTCAAAATTCCAATGAAAGTGTATCTTCTTGCTGGCTGGGTGTAGTGAGAATTACTTTGTATTTGCTTGGCAGTAGGCAGACTTGGGTGTAACAATCATTTCTTCTTTATCTAACTGCTCACGAACACTAAAATTAAATTACTATCTTCTAATATTTTAAATAATATCAAAATATTTACAATGGAACAATAATTAAATTATCTTTCACATGACGTTTGACACAATAGATCAAATGACACTCTTATGAGTATTTTCAAGGATCCCTATGCAATTTCTGGGAATGCAGGGTCAAAAATTAAAATAAAATGCAAAAGCAATGTCTATATATGGGCCTTTTAGAGTTCAAGATACCTGTTGCCTTGCAAAAAACAATGTGTGTGCACAAACCACAGTGCAATAAGTGCTCAATAGATAAATAGCAGAAAAAAACCTCCCTGAACCAGGTAGGATTTTCCCCAAAGACTTCCTTCAACAGAATATATATAGCAAAAGAGGGGATGATCTGCTAAATGAATAACAAGAAAAATGCATAGCGCATAACTGTGTGTATGAAATGAACCAAATGTATAAGTGACAAGTGGCCACTCACACATTCTTTTCTACATTTTCTACATTTTTAAATGTGTACTACAGTACTATATATTTTTTCTTTTTGAGCACACACCTCTTAATTGCCCCATGAGAGTTTAAAAGTGGTGAAAGAACTTTTCCTGGAAAATAATTTATGCTGAAAAAGAAATTTATTTTCAAGGCATTCTTACTTCAACGAAAGTGTGAGTGGCCACTTGTCATTTATACATTTGGTTCATTTCATACACACAGTTATGCGCTATGCATCTTTCTTGTTATTCATTTAGCAGATCATCCCCTCTTTTGCTATATATACCTGTTGCCTTGCAGCAGTTTCTTCTATCCAACAGTTTAATGCATTCAGCGTAGCATCAAGATACATCAATATTATAAATGCCTTACAGCAAATAGGTGATTGTTTAACACAGGATAAGTGCTACAAAAATTAAATAGAGTTAACGTAAACAAAGCTCCAAGGCCAGATGGTATTCACCTATGTGTGCTTAGGGAGCTTAATGTAGAAATATTCATACCACTGTTTTTAATTTTTCAGGATTCTTTTCTTTTAGGAATTGTATCATATGATTTGAAAAATATAACATATATAGTCCATATAGAGTATAAACATTATTATTTTAATGTATTTTGCAGCCCAAACAGCCTCCCTGTTTGTTCTCTAGGAATTATAGTCAGCCTGTAGATAAGCAAATTTATTTTCTAGCAGCCTTCTAGTCATTTACATCATCTTTGCAAGTTTGCTGAAAATATGAGCTAACACCTTGCTTCCAAACAGTAAAGAAAGTTTTAATGGGTCAGATAATTTCTGCAAATGTGGGGGGGGAGTAAATGCACTCTGCCATTTAACTGTTAGCATTATATTAGCATTTTTTCTTTTATACTAACTATAGCATATACTACTGTGGTGGCCACCCCGTAAGAGCAGGGTTTTCCGCCGCCAGAGATGTCCTTTCCCCCTAGTGTGAGTATTGCTGAAATGTTCCCAAGCAGAAATCCAAGCGGTAAAGAGGCAGGTATAGCGGGTCCCTACAAGCACGAGACGAGGCTCTGTGTTGAGGGTAAAGCTGAACTGATTTTAATGGGAGCCACAGCTGGCTTCATACATAAGTCCCCATGCAAGGGGGTTCTCCTTACATTTTTCAGGGGCATTCCCCACTGGACCTGAGAGTAGACTGCAGAAAAAGTACATACATAATTACATTATCTCTCAGGTCCAGGACATACATTACTCAAACACCCCAAAGCACATAGTTAACAGTGTGGTACCCCCCTAAATACTATATCCCCAGATAGATTGGATCTGAGCGCACAATATATCCAAAATGTGCTCAGATCCCATGAATATAGTCGAAACGGTATAGTTTTGACCGACCACACACGAGGCTCCTACCAAAAAAAATTCCACGGATTCAGTCTGTGCGTTCAGTCTTTTTCAAGGATACCAAAAGATACAAAATACCGAAAGAATATGTTCGTCTGAAGGTCAGTCGTGTGCCCCTCATTAAGGAGTTCATTTCTACTGAACACCGCACTAGGGAATCCAAGAAAACCAAACGTGTGTGGGGCTGGAAGTCCCAGTGGTGTTCGCGCCATCGAGTGGCCGATTTTAGTTCTATACACTTGACAACCAAACACCGCTAGCCCTGTTTGTGAAGTAAAGATGGCCGCCGCCTCGTTGGTAATTGCGCTTTTCGAAAGTGTCAAAGAGGTCAGCCAGGTTAATTAGTGGCACATGACTGTTCTGGGTGGTAAATCCATTTGGTAGATAGTTCAGTATGCGAATCAAGTTGTTCAGTCTGGGGGTGGTTCGTATACTGAATCAAATAAAAGAAAACGATAATCCATGGACAGAGGAACTGTCACTACTATACTATCTGTATACTGTCTAAAACTTTTCATTTACAAAAAATGTTTTTATAATGTTTGAACAAATATGTAATTTTAATTTTGAAGTTTGTCTGCAAAGCAATCTATACACTAAACTACAATGCTTTGATCTTTTCATATGCTAGCTATGTACCTTGCTTCAAATAAATGTTTTTATTAAGATTTCTTTGAATCAAAATGTGCTTAGTAATGATGCGGTTAAACATTATAGTTAAAAGTTATTTCTTGCTATAGACATTTTTCACACTATTAAAATCATAAGAAGTTATATTTTCTCCATTTCTTTATGTCTAGTGAACTAAAGGATAAAAAAGTCATAATTCTTTTTTTTCATTTCTGTAACTTAATTATTTCACACTAACATTTTTTGCCTTCCAAAATGGATACAGCCTCTATTTTTAAATTTAATAAGAGTTCATTTAATTTGTAAGTCATAATTAGATTAAGAGAAAAGATTAAACAAAATATAAGATAAAACATGCAGAAATATTATATTGCATGAACATCTAACAATTTTTTTTAATAACTAAAATATTACAATAACAAACAACTGGAATAATATCAAAAATGAATAAATAAATGTTACAAAGGAAAATAACTATATTAATAATAACTGGAAGGGAAAAATTGTATTTTAACCCCTTAAGGACACAACTTCTGGAATAAAAGGGAATCATGACAGAATATTTCCATCATCTGTCCTTAAGGGGTTAAGAATACAACCGAAAAATCTGAGCTAAAGGATTTTTATATATTATAATTTACATTTAGTGTAAACACTTGAGAAGCTTCTTCATCTTATTCACTCAAGACACAAAACAGGTATGAATAGTGTCTCTGACTAGTTTAAACTTTATTCATTTTTTGGCATTAATAAGGACTCTACAGAGTAACTCAACACAACTGAGCAATTTTCTACAGAATGTCTTAATTGTGCATGTTGCTGTGCATATATGTTGCAGTAACCTAAGAAGAGCCCCTGTGCAGAGACAGCCTGCCAAAATAATTTTACTAAATATCAATTGTGTTTGTCCAGTAATAATTATTAATTATGAATTAATCACATGTTTGACCCCTTTAACCCCTTAAGGACCAAACTTCTGGAATAAAAGGGAATCATGACATATCACACATGTCATGTGTCCTTAAGGGGTTAAAACTTATTTTCTTAAAGTGGGCTTGAAAGATCAAACACGTGACTTTTACATGTTGCCTAGCAGGGTTCTCCTGACCCCACCTCCCATTGAACATACCTTTATCCTGACAGTGCGCTTCAGCGAGCAAAAACCATCATGGTGCAAATAGCATTGCAGCATGAAGAGATACATAGTTATTGCAAAGATCAGCCAGTTAGAGCAAGCTGACAGATTCTCAATCCAAACTCTTCCAGTATTTGGAGATCAGCTTTTTATTTCTGCAGAATTTAAGTTGAAACAAGCTTTAAACTGGTTCCCTACTGAAAGAATAGCAGTGTGTTATATGAGTGATCACTTGCTGCTGCAGTGATGTAACTCCTTGATCTTAATATGTTACAGGAAAAAAAGCAGCGTGATCTGAGTGATCAATAGCTAGTACTGTAATAAAGCTCCCTAAGCTCATTGCATTAGTGAGAACTGGCACCAACTGCTCTAGCTCCCAGTCTCCTAATGCAAATAACCATGTAACTAGTTATATGGCTATCTGCAGTCTGATAGATCTACAGCTACTAAGACTTAAGCACTTGAAGACGGTTAATGTGGCAGGAACAAAAAAAAAATAACATTTAATTTATGTGTATGTCCTGATACATGAAAAAGTCCCCCTAAACTAAATCCTTTACAAAAATCTTGAAGCTTTACTGCAACAAAGTAGTTTTTGTAGTATGTACTATGTAAATTAATTAAAGTCCAATGTATACAGGACATTTTCAAAATTAGAAAATATCTATTTTTTGTCTGTCTTTATTTACATTTACTGTACACAATATTTTTGGAAAATCTGGGAAATACTTTTTTTCAAGGCTGAGGGAAGATTGGAAAGTGAGCAGAAGGTTGTTCCATATTTGTAGTGCTTTGTAGGAAAATGAGTATCAAGCTGCTTTTGGAGGTCTTATAGACCTATTTACATGCCTTTTCAGCCACATCTGTGAATTTCCACTTGTGAGTGCCACATATACCTTTTATTTTTGAACGTTTATGTCCGATTTTACACTATGTTGTGTTATTTATTTTTTTTATTGTTTTAAGTGATTAAATATAGAATATTTGGAACTACACCTGTATCACAAGTAATGTGGATTACAAGTTAAATATTTGGAACTACACCTGTATCACAAGTAATGTGGATTACAAGTTAATTACATTGAAAGAATATGAAGGTATTTTGCACTTATTTTTTTATTTTTATAATTCGAGTCCTCTATATTTACACACAACACCAATCTTTTGTGTTTTTATATGATATATCACGGTTTTCACAGAGTTAACCATGGTGAAGGTGTGTTTGAGGGTGATAACACTATCATTGTGTATGTTTGTAATTTTAACAGTCCTGTTGACCACTGTCAGTTAAATTTGCTTTACTTTCACATTAGTAACACACATCTTTCCTACACTCTGATCATCGTCTGTTTACTTGCAATCTTAATGTGCCATTGATCTTTAATCCTATACCTAATAAACATTAAACTATAAGAAACGTATCTTCCTTGAGATGCAACACTCCTTACTAATGTAAAAAATTCCACCAGTTTGACCTTCTGCCATGTTTAATTTACTATCATTCATAGCTTCTCAACACCATAGAAAATATATCACACAACAAAAGCACCTGGATTTACAAACATCAGTTTAATCAAAAATGAGTCTATAGAAAGAGGTCCACTATTGTCTGTCACAGTGTCTTGCCCTTGCTGAGGAAGTAAAAGAATTGAGTGACTAGTATCACTTCATTCTGATGCCTATGCATAGTCAGTGAATAAAGTAGGGGTACATCTTGTTAAAGTGTTTCCCAGGGCAATGAATCACACCAGAGGCAACAGAGGAAGGAGAGGATAAAGCGTGAGTTTTGCAGTTGTGTAACACCCACTTCCCTCCAATGATGGTTGTAAAACACTGGAGAGGAAATAAGTAAAATCATACCATCTCTCAAAAGAAATTCAATATATAATTTATCTTTTTGATAAATAACATAGTCAATTCTTTAGGAACTGTTTAAAAGGGATTCTATAATATTAGGAATACAAATCTGTATTCCTAACACTATAGTGTCCTCTGGTCCCCCCCCCCCCCTTGTGGCCTTCCTCCTGCACATAAAGGGTTAAAAAAACACCCATTAATCACTTACACAATTCTACCGACGATGTCCCTCAGTGTTGGATTGGCGCTCTGCTAATACAGTGGGGGAGCCTGAGAACATCCAGGTTTATCATCCAGGAAGGGCCTCTAGTATCTATCTGATTGACAGCCACTTTAAGTTGTACCAGTACTTCAAGGTAATCATTGAAAAGATTTACATTGCAGGACTAAGTGGGACAGGGACACTGCATCCAGACCACTTAAATTAGATAAAATAGTCAGGGTTACTATAATGTCCCATTTACAAATGGACAAACTTGTAATAACGGGTTGATTTTGGCATTGATCAAAGGATATGCACTCCACCAAATCATGTGTTTTAGCAGAGGTTTTGATGCCAAAATAAATTATAAAATACAATGACCATTTACATTTTCATATATATATATGTGTGGATTTAAAAATAAATTGGAATGAATGTATTTCTGTATTTATATTGTCTGCAATTTTATTGTACTTGTTTTGTAATTGCATTCATAATATTATTAAAAAAAATTATTTGTAATAAACACAAAAAAATATGTTTATATTAAAACTAGAAATTATGTACATTTGTTACCCATGGCATATGCTTTTTACCATTGTTAATTTTATATAATGATGTTTACTATGTTTTTTAAGTGGCAAAAAGTAACTTTCTGCTTTTTAATTTGCACAGATTATCCTAAAACAATATTTTTCAACCTTATCCTCATGAGTTTTTACCTTGCCAGAGTTTTAGGATTTCTTAAATTAGCAGGCAATAAATCAATTAGCAAAGCTTTTACTATGTTTCAGCAAGATGCCCTTAAAAGCTGGCCCATCAATGCCCCATGAGAACATGAGTTGGACAAGGCTGTCATGAATGTACTCTTTTAACATTCACTTCAAAATAATTTTCCGTTCGCATTCAAATTTGATTCAATGCTTTGATAAATTAAAAAAATAATTTTAAAAAGTTTAACTTTTTTTTTACTTATATAAAGTACCAGTGTCATAATTATTCTTAAAATGAAAAAATAAATAAATTAATTCATTAATATATCATGCAGGTAGCAGCAGTAGTTACAAGGGTTTTTTTCAAATGTTCCGCTGGATGGATTCACATAGCAGCTTTCTCATTCAATGTAATCTGCTTCTAATGTAGTGACCTAGTTAAATAGCTGGTCCTTGCTCTTATTGATTTCTGTGCTTGTGATCCGTCCAATCACAAGCGCCCAAAGAGGGGAGCATGCCTCCTGGCTGTTCTTGCTTTATTAATCTTCGTGGACCAGAAATGATGTGTCAAAATCGGCGCCATGCTATTTCCAGATCTTACGTTTAAGTCCTCATAGACAGTGGCAAACTAATGGCAAACTAAAATGGTTTATAGACATTAGTAGTGAGCATGTAGGTGACAAGGGGAGGAGTCATATCGCATCATACACTGCATGCTCATATCCCAGGTTACCACGGCAACATATATAATGAGCAACATAGAGGTGTCAGATCAATTCCATAAAGAATGATTGTATTACAGAAACACCTCTATTTAATATATTTTATAAGTCTTATAACATGTACATTTGATTGTCTATAGACATATTATGATTACAAGGAATCATTTATTGTTCACTAAAATAGGGGACATAATTAAAGTGCTTTAGTGTTTGCTGATTGTTGTAAAGCACTATAGATAATTTATGACCATAGGGATATGTATCATTAAAGGAAGAGGATGCAAGTAAAGAGATTTGGTCTTTGCTAGTTGTTATAAAGCACTAAAAGTAATTAATAGAATAAGAATATATAGTATGCACATTTTAAGACTATTAGATGAACCCTTTAAAAAAGGGTCACAATTAAAATGATAATAATAATGCTTAATAGAATACATTTTATGTATCTAAAATTCAATAATACATGCGTACAATTCTTATGAAATAATTGAATATAAAACAAAATAAATGTGTCTTTCTAATATAAAATATATAAATATTGAACAATTATAAAAAATGTCAGAGTTCAAAATCATTGTTATATAATTCAATATAAAACCAAATTAATGTCTCTTTCCAATACAAAATAATTTAAATATATAAATATAAATATTTAACATTTATAAAAATGGCAGAGTTCAAAATCATTGTTTAAGACATGGGGTTGTAAAGTTTTTAAATTAAAGATCCTCTTCATTTATACTTGTCCCATTTTCTTAAATAATTTCTCAGCTATCCAAATAGTTCCTATCTTTTGCATTTGCCATCCTACAAAACGTCCAAACTACTATCTGCTTCTACATCAAAGAAGAGAAGTGTCCCCCTTTATTGGCACATTAGCCTTAATACATAGAGCCAGGTTATACAGTCACTACAGAAGTTGAGCAGTTAATATTTGTTCACATTGTATTTACACTGTTTGAATTTAATTGACTAGAAGCTATTGGTTCTGTTTTTGCTCCTCCCTTGAATGCATCTGACTGAAGGACAGAAGAGGGCCAGAGTCACCAGAGTACTCATCTGCCTATGATATCTGAGCCTGTCCTTAATTGACTCTGTTACATGTGAGTGTGTCTAGTAAATATTGAATACACTCCAATAAAATACTATATTAAACTATATTGATTCATCTTTTATTTAGCACCTTACCACCATTCATTCCTTTATATACAAGGTTAGGCATGTCTTTTAACGAGATTCTTACTATACTATATTAAACCATATATTTATATATCTTTTATTTAGCACCTTACCACCATTCATTCCTTTATATACAAGGTTAGGCATGTCCTTTAATGAGATTCTTAGGACTAATCACCTCATCTATACCATCAGTATACTGGGAAAAATTCACTTTACTTTAAAAGTATATTCTTAAAGAATAGAGACAGTATCAATACTGCCTAGTTGCAATAATTAACTTTTGGCCCTTTACAATAATAAAGTTTTACAAGTTCTTAGAGACAACCCATTTCTCTACTAGGGAATCTTTTTCACATCAGTACATTACATCATAACTACAGATACCTCAGACACAGGTTTGAGAGCACAATTGCAAGGCTTTACAACAAAAGGTTTCTGGAAGCTAAGACAAAATACAGTCTTCAAATTGAATTAAATGCAATTAAATGCAATTCATAAGGAGCTAGTATATATGTTACCAGTTTCTTTAGAGTCAATGTGTACAAATAAGAACAATTTAACATAAGTTGCTTATCTACACAAGCAAGGTGAAATAAAGTCGGTTTGTTTAGCCATTCTGACAAAATAAAAATAATTCATTGTTCAGATAAACATCTTCTTCGAATCTGTGCAGTTTATATCAGAGGCACAGAAAACAACATTACAGATTTTCTAAATAGGACAAAATAATTTAGGCAGATTGTTGACTAATTCAACCTTGTTTCAAGCAATAGTCCCAAGATTTGGAGTATCAAGTATGGTCTTGAAAGGACAACAAGAAGCTTAAAAGGTTTGGTTCTATGGGATTTTCCTCTAGCCTTTCTTTTTCCTCACGTTTTTCTGAGGATTCTGAAAGAGATCAATCACTTTATCTGGCAATAATGCTCTTCTTGGTGTACATACCTTTCTCAAGGGAGTTAGTGCAGTCTTCCTCAAATAAGAGACATCATAAAACAGGACATATCTCAATCTGTACTGCACAACATCTAGTTGACTGCTTGGCTTCTGAAAGGTTCTTACTGAGTTCAAAAGGCATTGCTCCAGAAGTCATAGACATACTTTTACATTTCAAGAAGTCTACTAACATTATTTATTTAAGAAATTAATCCTCTGGTATAAATTCTTTAACAAACCACTTGTAATTCATGTTATCCTAAGATTTTTTTTTGTTTTGCAAAGGACCTTAGTCCAGGTATGCTCAAGATCCAGGTCTCAGCCATCAGTCATTTTACAATTTATAATCTCTAAACTGAATCCAAATTGCATCCAATAGATTAGTGATCCTTTACTTCAATGGGATCTTAAATCTTTAACCGAACCTCATTTTAAGACAGTGTAATACTTTCCTTTACATTTATTGTTTTGGAAAACAGCTTTCCTCTAAATAATTACATTAGCAAGGCTTGTTAGAGAACTTCAAGTTTTATGTGCAGAATGTCATTTCATTCATCAAGACAAAGTAGTCCTTTGACTACTTCCTTTTTTAGACCAAAGAATATATCTGCAGAGTCCCTTAACCAAGTAGTTGTTTTACCCACATATTGCAAAACTCCTAGTACACTCTTTCAAAAAGGATATAATTTATTAGAGTTTAAGAGAGCTCTGAAAATATTTCAACACAGTTCGATGCCATTTTGAAACTGTAATCACCTATTTATTCTATATAATTTGTGAAAAACATCTATTTTAAAATGTAATGCTCACAATGCGAGAGTTATTTCTACATCCTGGGAATCCTCAGCATCAGCATTTGTAGATCAGCTTTCTTAAGAAGCCACCTTGCATAAATTTATAAAGCACCACAGATTAGACATCTGAGCCTATCAAGAAGCTACTTTCATACAAAAAGTAATGTATTGGCAAAAAGTAAGCTGTAGTGTCTTAACATGTGCTCACCTATAATTTGTTCCCTTCTACATCCAACTAATAATACTATCTATTCTATACTACCTGTATAGAAAAGCATAATTTTACTAATGTTAAAAGTAAGAGTAGGATTAGTGGTGGTATAGGTTCCCTACCACATAATACATTTACATTTTTGCAGACACTTTATCAGCTTAACATAGTAGATGGATGTGGAGCTGGGATATGTGAACTACAGTAATATTTCAGGTCCTACCTGTCCATCCACAGGAACAGTTGCAAAACCCACTCTACTTAATCCTATAAAAAAGACAATTTACGTTGATTACATTTAACGTTTTATTAAACCAAACATGTTCTAAATCATATATTATTTATTTTATTTGGTTCATCAACTATTAAAAGTTTGTCATTCTAAAATGTTAGCACAAGAATAGGTCATTTTGAAGCAAAATTTTTATGTGCTACATTTATGGTGAAAAAAACAAAAAACAATAGTAATAGGTATTGCATAAAAGGTACATTTAATAGTAACACCGATGTCTACCCTAACTTTAACTTGTTTTGTGTTTTTTCAAGTATATAAGAAATATTGGTAAAAATATTGTTAAAGACACATAAAAAAAGACCTTCTGAGGATATATGACAAATCAATGTGGCACAATTTAAAAATAAATGTTTGAGCTTTCAAAATAAGAGCCACACACATAGCAATGATGAATGCCATCTATCTTGTTGACTTGTATAGATATGCTATTACACCTACAGCAATGCCTTTTTTGTTTCCAGAACAAAGAAACCTTTTGCCTTTCAATGATAGGATATACTGAAAAGAATTGAAAAAGTAAATAATTTAATGATATTAAATTTTAAATATAGCGGTTCATTTTAGAATGTCAGTATATAATATTTGAATCCCCTCCGAATAATGCTTTGACTGAAATTTTCAGATTTTCTGGGATTCCTATTACAAATTTTGCAGTAACACATTTATTTTTACCTTTTTATTTTATTTTCTAGTAATTTTCAAAGAGGACAACTATAACTGCAAGTCTGGATTTTGATTTGATTATTATGACTATAAAAATGATTGTATGTAGATTGTTGTCAATATGAAACTGAAGTGTCTGTTGCTAAAATATGTCTGACAGTGACTGAGATGATGCAAAGATTTAATGATACATTCCCTTAGGAATGCAAACCTGTCTTAATCTTTCCAATTGCTCATTCTTTTTTTTTAGCAGCAATGTAATTTGTCTCCTGACAAAACAGAATGTATGTCCTCTGAATAGGCTTAGCTGGGGTTTTGGGACCTATGCTATGTTTAGAAATAGTAGAGGCTCAGGGTATTTATTTTCTGTACTTGTATATGATCTATTTTTTTTTCTATTAGTGCATCATTATAATGTTTATTTTGTGCTCTCCACATTCTGCACAACCTATTGCCTTTTTTATTTTTTTATTCTGTCCTTGCCTTTTAGCATCATAGAATTTTCAATGTTTCAATCGTGTTGACTGATCAGTTTTCTGTGTTCCTGAAAAATAGTCATTATAAAATAAAAAAATAATTAGAGTCTGTGAAGAAAATGGACTTTTAATTGACATTTTCTTCTTTGTTCGGTATTTTTCCTGTTTTACTACCTGTATAGTGAATGTATTAGTTCGTTAGTTTGAAACTACTGAACGCCGACTACCCTCCTGGCTCATTAACTACAAAGGAACCGGTTATTAAGTGCTCCCTGGGCGGCCGCTGTTCGTACAGCCGAATGCCACGTGGAATAGAAAACAGCGGCCATCTTGTTCACACGAGGGGAGTCAGAGGGACTTGGTCGTCTAGTGTCTGGAACTAAAATCGGACACTCGACCTCGCGAACCACAGCTGAAACTACTGAACGCCGGTTTCTTGTATTTCCCGAACAGCCAGGGAAGCGCCGTTCGGTAGTTCTACGGACAAGGGGAGCAATCTCTACTATGAGCCAGGGGGATCCATTCGGGACTTTTGTTCGGTTTTTGTGTATTTGTGAATTGACTGACCGCACACGCTGAATTCATGGAACTGTTTTGGGCAGGATCTGCGTGTGTGGTCAGTAAAAGGGACCCTCCACACTTTTTCAGAATCCCTGAATCGATCTGGGTGAAATTTGGATATGTTTGTCCCCCAGATTGGGGCTATCAGGGGATATGTAATTTGTGGGGATACCTGGTGGGGAAAGGGGTGTTATGAGTTTTGGGAAAATTGTGTGCTCTCTGCCTCGAGATAATTGATATATTCCTTAACTTATCTCAATATCTCCCAGGCTGAGAGAAGGCGTGTATTACTGTAAATCTGTGTGTTGATTGGTTATTGTCTTTGTTTGCTGTGGGAGGTCCTCTTGCAGGAGGATTTCTCATAAAAGCCTGTGTGTGCCAATAAAATTCATTCCTGTTACACCCTTCATGAAGTCTAGGCTCATGTTTGGGGGATAGACTATTTGCTGGGAAGAATCACCTTGGAACTGCATTTCATCTACCTTATTCCTCTAACCCCTGCTGCAGCTATAATCACTTATGCTCAGCTGTTGGGGAAAGGGAACAGAAGACCACAGCACCATAACCACTGCAGGTCTTAACAGAGTCTTTAGAGGTGACATTGGCTAATACACTTAGCACATTTTCATGCTTAACAACTTATTGGTAAAAACTATACAATATCTTCCATCTTACCTATTAAAATAATATTTATGCAACTATTAAACAACAATGATAAATTAAGTGTTCATTTCTCAGGTAAAACTTTCAAAACTACTCCCAATCACTTTCAATGTAACTATAAAAGGAGATGTTTAGATGAAATAATGAAAGGAACAACTTCTAAAAGCAGGGGTCCATCTATATTATGGTAGGAAATCCTAGGCCATTGGGCATAATTTATAGATTTTAGGTTTCTATTATTCAAGTCACTAGCTGTTTGGCTCAGATTGTCTATTTATATTCTTTATTGGAATAAAGCTTGAAGGTAATGCAGTTTACTTTGCATACAAGTGGAAAGTAATATAGTAATTAGGCACCAGGAGTATAGAGAAATACAGAGATTTAGGCTGTTTTATATTCTTTATTTATGTATGTATGTACACACATTTACAGGTTCTCACATAACAACCCATAGATCTTTCTGGATTAGGACAGATATATTTTAACATTCAGCATAATGTTGACATTTGTAGCAAGTTATTTTATGACCATGTGATAAATTACCACATGTTTGAGCCAGAACTGTTATTTCACTGCTCATTTATCACTGGGCTTACAAAATAATGTTCAACCAATGAGACGCATATTTGTATGCATGCAAGTGCATTTCAGTCTATCCGTCTGCCCTTTTGCTCATACACCCATGTATTGATTTTCAATTTATGGCTCAATAAATTATTTTTTATCAGATGTGAATTCACAGAAAGTTATTAAACTTATTATGTCTTTTTCAATTTATTGTGAGTAACACAGACAGTACTCATTGCATCTCTTACCAGTTTCAGCACGATGAATATTGTCATGGATGGCCTTCAATCATAGCTGAAATTCACAATCCTAATATATGAACATAAAACAAAGGAATTTTGATATGACCTGTCTTTACCTAACAGTGTTGCACCAAACACATATTGGTACCTAACATTTAAATGCACACCATTATCTATATACAAAACATCTGGATATCCTTCTACCAAGATGGATCATAGGGGCTAATTTCTCAAAACGTACAACTCCTTTAAATTTCTTAAAGGACCACTATAGTGCCAGGAAAACATACTCGTTTTCCTGGCACTACAGTGCCCTGAGGGTGCCCCCACCCTCAGGGACCCCCTCCCGCCCGGCTCTGGAAAGGGGTTAAAACTTACCTTTTCCCAGCGCTGGGCGGGGAGCTCTCTCTCTCCTCCCCCGTTTCCTCCTCCTGGGCTGAATGCGCGGCTGCGCGCAGCGTCGCATAGGAAAGCATTTACAATGCTTTCCTATGGACGCTTGCGTGCTCTCACTGTGAAAATCACAGTGAGAAGCACGCAAGCGCCTCTAGTGGCTGTCAATGAGACAGCCACTAGAGGATTCTCTGAAACTGCTATGTTTATAAAAAAATGGGTTAACCCTAGAAGGACCAGGCACCCAGACCATTTCATTAAGCTGAAGTGGTCTGGGTGCCTAGAGTGGTCCATTAATCTTATTTTTTCTTTATGAGAACATTTTAGTATAGACCTCAATTTCTCAAAATTAGCCATTTTTTTCAAATGTTAATTTGACAAATCCCACTGTTTATATATATCAAAAAACAAGTTACCACATTTAATATAGAGCAAAAAGCACAAAAACATATAGTCATCTAGGCAACCTTCACAAAATACTCTTAAATATTTCCCTAGGCAGAACTTTGCATTTTTATTTCCATATTTAATGAAAAGTATGAACAGGTACAATTCAGATATACTGCTGTACTATGTCTCTACAGTGCTTCATATGTTTTTTTATATAATTTGATTCTGCACAAAATGTGTAGTTTAATATTTGTATATATGTATGATAAAAGGTAAGCACGTTGTTTAAGAAATTGTCATGTTACAAGGCTTACTCTGTTAACCTTTTGGATTACTAATGGTGATGAATGTCAGGTAAGTCATTTATGTTGCCAGACTTTCTTTTGTATTTCTAAGTCTGCATTGATTTAAAATGACCTAAAAAAAAAAATGAAAGAACTTTTTATTGTTTGACTACCACGATCTTGAACGGATCGTCACTGAAAATGTTTGCATTCAAAATGGTTATCAAAAATTAAAGAGAATAAATCTTGTCATGTCAGTTAACAGGACAATTGATAAAATAAAAAGTAGAAAAATTGATGTTTAACTCATATACTCATATCACTTTAAATAAAACAAAATGTGTTAGTGATAGCAATCGATGTGAAATACAACTTGGAAGCTTATTAAGTTGACATATATATGTTATTTAGTGTATTTGGGATAAGGTACACTGTGACAAAAGACTTTGTGGTAATAAAATGCACATTTGGGGAGCGGAGTAATATGCAAGAGAATCTGGGTAGGGAGAAGAGGTAGGACAGTTTAGAGATCCTTAAAAAAATATATATGAAAAAAGTGACTAAATCCATACACTAGAAATGCATTGCAAAAGTAGAGGAGATCTGTTTTTTTCTTTGCCATTGACCCTTTAACAATGTTAAGACATATCCTTATGTCATAGAAAATATCTTGGCAGGTCCTAATATTCCAATTTAAGCAGGGATTTAACCTGGATGATACGTAAGTCTCCTCTTCTGTCAGCTGGAGCCATATTTAATAGCCCAGACTAACAAATAAGCTACAAGCTGTGTTCAAAGTAAGTGCTGCATGCAGTCCTTTAATGTCTTAAGGACGCATGACGGACCCAGTCCATCATGTTGGGGAAACATTTAAGGACGAATGATGGACTGGGTCCGTCATGCGCTAAAATTCTTGTTCTTGCAGTGTGTCTTCGTGTCTGAGACACACTGCTGTAGGCAATCTCACTGATTCAGCAGCTGTGATTGCTCTAAAAGGGAGTCTGAGCAATCACACGTGCTGCAGTGAAAAAAACAATCGTGTGAGTTGTTAAGTGCCGAGAGGAGAGACAGATCAGTGCTGATCTGTCTCCCTCGCCGTGACAAAAAACCCTATTAGTTATAAAATCCCTACCAACCTCCCCCCTTTTAAATAAAATGTTACCGCTTTCCTGCCCTTTGATCACTGTCTGCAGTGATTAAAATACAGATCACAGCATTTCACAGTAATCTGACTTTTTATTTGAACCCCTGAGATTTAATTTTTTTTTTTTTTTTTTAATATTTGTAAAATATTTATTTATTTTTTAACTAGGCTGGGTAGAAGATAGTGGACAAATTGGGGGATTTATGGTTAGGCTAGTTAGGGGTTAACAGTAAAAAAGTTATAAAAGGTTAAAAAAACTTTTTAAAAGTTTAAACAAAGTTTTAAAATAGTAAAATAAGTTGTTAAAAGCTAAAAAAAACTTTTAAAAAGTAAAAAAAAAATTAAAAAGGGGAAAAATGGGTATTACCTCTACACTTAGTACAGGCTAGCAAAAGAATGATCCCCCGCGAGGGTTAAAAATATGCCTTTTGAAACACCTGGAGGTAGGAAATGGTATGCCTTTGTGAAGTAATTGGAAAACCCAACCTGCTAAAAATTCCTAAGTGGGGCATGGACTCAGCATAAAAATGCAAACTTAAATGTATGTGTCTCCAATGTGCCCCTTCAACTTGTCAAAATACCTGGTAAAGGTACATACAGGGGGTATTGATGTACTCAGATGACATAGCCGAGCAACATATGAAGTATTATAATGCCGTAGCACACATAAGGTTTGCAAAATATATATTACAAACTCATTGTCTGTGTCAAAAAGGCATAAAAAAATGCTCATTACCACTACACTTGATAAAAGCTAGCGGAAATATGATCCCACGCTAAGGTTCAAAATGTGCCTTTTGAAATGCCATTGGGTGTCTTCTTAAATGACTTTTTGAAGTAGTTGGAATAAGCAGCCTCCCTAAATATTTCAAAATAGAATACGGACCCATCAAAACCATCTATGAAAATTCACACTTAAAAATCTGCAATTGACAGGTCTCTTTTACAGCACTGTAACGTCACAAAATAGGGTCTAAGTCATACATTGGGTCTATTGTTTTACTCAGAAGAGGTATCTGAGCATACATAGGGGGAATTTATGACAGTGACACTTATAAAATGTATGAAACACCCAGCAAAAATGCAACATGTATGTAAAAAAAAGTCAAACTTTGAAATAAATTGATGAAAAAATGGTGGCAAGTCAAGGTATAATATATGCCTAATAAGATACCCTGGAAACTAGAAACCTGGAAACTAGAAACTGAAATAGCATGGTCTCTTGTATAGCATTGTAGCTTCACAGAATAGTGCCAAAGGCATAAAATGGGGGTATCGTTGTACTCTGCAGCAGTAGCTGAACACAATATGGGTTTCTGTACAGGAATTGCACACCCCAGCTTTACAAAATACATATTACAAAAACCTTGTTATATGTGTACATGCCAAAATAGAGAAAAAACACAATTTTACTCCAATATTTAGCAGAGATTGGCGATAAAATGGCTGCGTAAAAATGTCGAAATAACCTTAGGTGAATAGCCTGTGATGTTTACTTTATATAAATATATACTTTTGTGTGGCAATTTTGTTTTCTGTGATGGGTATTAAACTTCCAAGACAAACATACCAACTTCTAAAATTGTTTCACATTGAAATTTTATTTTAGACCTTGTAGTTTGACTTGTAACTTTCAAAATAAACTGAAATCCTACACGTTTTATGTACTCTGTAAATCAAGACACATAAATGAATTGATTTTGAATTACTTTTTCTAAGCTTGATACACAGATACACACACAGGAACATAGTGGCACACAAATACACACTGACACACAGATACACACACCTTGACTAACAGTATGTATCTGTGCGTGTGTGCGTGTGTGTGTATGTATGTATTATGTATGTATCTGTGTGTCAAAGTTTGTGTATCTGTGTTTGTATGTGCCGGTGTGTGTCTGTGTATCTGTGTGTGTATGCATGTATATGTGTGTCAAGGTGTATCTGTGTGTCAAAGTGTGTGTATCTGTGTGTCAAATACCCGATAGGGTATTCCTATCCCCTCCTCCCTCAATCTTGTTACTAGATATATCTCAGTGTGGGTTTGTTGTGTTGCCATGGCCTATGACCAGGAAAAGAAAATTATGGTAAGTATGAATACATTTTCCCTTTTCCTGGCCATATCCATGGCATCACAACTATGGGTAATAGCTTAACAATAACTAAGGAAGGGAAAGAAAAAGAAAACAGACTCCAGAACATGAAATGCAAAGTGTATTAGCACAACAAACCAAAGTGACAAACACTCCAACTATAAGAATCAAGATGGTAGAAATATAATTTTTTTTTGCTTTGAGCATAGTGTCAATAACTGCTTGGGAGAATCCTTTATTTTTAAGCCCTTCGCTTTACATCTCCATGACAGATTGAGGGAGATTGGGTCTGGATGTACAACAGGTCCTTGATACAGAAAATCTGGAACTCATGGAAGGTGTGATGGTGGTTCTTCGCAAAGACTCTGTAGAAAATGAAACCACAGTCTGTGAGGCCAAAAGGGGGCTATCAAGATTAGGAAAAACAGGTTCCTTTCTCAATCTCTTCAAGATGTGGAAGATGAGGGGAAATGGAGGAAGTACATACCTCCAACTGAATTGCCAACTGCAGGATAGTTCTGACTAGATCCTCTTAAGGGTCATTATCGTCTGTAACAATTTTTTCTACCTTTTTGTTCTTGCATGTTGCCAATAGATCCATTTAAGGACAGCCCCATTTCCTCACTATCATCTGGAACACTCTGTTCGATAAGCTTCATTCTCCTGTACCTATCATAGTTCTGCTGAGGAAATAAGCAGTCTGGTTCTGTCAGACCGGCCAGGTTTGTTTGGGCCCAGGACATCAGCTGCCATCATTCTGCAACTTTTGGTTCCTACCAGATGGATGATATAAGCTACCACCATGGCATTGTCTGTCCTTTTTTTTCCCCCACTTCTGGTGAAGTTTTGGGGAGAAATATTTTAGGGCTTGGAAAACGACTAGAAGTTCCAGAAGATTGGAAGGCTTGTTGATTGTCATAAAGTTCCATTCATCTTGTGCAATATTGTTCTGAAAAATGGGTTCATCAACCACATTGGTTGGCATTCGTCTTTATTATCTCCCATTAATTTTTTCCCAGAGGAAAGCCTTTGCACAGAGACTTCTAGTTCAGCCACCAGATCAGGGAATTGTAAACAGCTGATGGTATTTTGATGGGTTTATGCAGGTTCTTTGATGAAAACTGAAGTAGCAAATTTGCTTGAAAAGCCCTCATTCCTTGAGCCCACCTTGTTAGTCCTATGGTGGAGGATATAGATCCAAGCAGACTTATGGCTTTCTTAGCTGAAGTTACTGTGGATGCCAACATCTCTTCTATCTTTTTCTTGATTCTTTGAATTCTCTCTTGAGAGATTTGAAGAGTTCCTTCAGATGTGTCGAACTGGGCCCCCAGGTTTATCATGGACTGAGTCAGGGAAAGATGGCTCTTTTTGACATTGATTTTAAACCTGTGATATTGTCAATAAATGTGAGCATGGGAAGACAAGGTTTCTTTGTTGTCTGCCACAATCAGGATGTCGCCCAAATAATGGTAGATGAGTATGCCCTGTTTTATCAGTTCTGCATTGAGGACTACAGGAACTTTTGTGAAAGTTCTTGGGGCTCTGCTGAGTCCAAAAGTGTCATGGGTGGTGGTATAAAGACCGGGACCCCTGTGTGCCTGATGAAGCTGAAAGGAGTCTCAGCGTGTAATGGACAATCAGGGCGTGGTGCAGGGTAACCACATGCCCCCTGGTGTTGAGCACCAGGGTTTGTGCAGCCACATACCAGGACCTTGATGCAGCATAGCAGAAGGCAGGAGCGGATATTAAGCAGATAAGTATCCAGTACTAGAAACAATGTAAGACCAGATCAGGCACCAAACAAGAAAACAAGACAAGACTAGAAGAACCCAGAACCAGAGCAAGACAGAAAGCAGAACCAGGAACATGTCCACAATACATGAGGGAAACATGAACAGGATACGGACAGGGCAGGACAGGACTGGACTGTACATGGACTGGGAATCCAAGACAAAATAAAACAAGACATCAGATACAAGGCAAAACAAGAGGAGACATAACCAAGTACTATCTATGTAATAAACATTGGCGATTTAGACATACATAAATGGCCAAGATGTATGCAGCCCACCACTGCGCCAAAGTACTCCAATTATGGTGGGTCCTAACTGCCTAGATATGCATGACTAAATAAACAATAAAACACACACAGTACTTACCTGCAAAGAAAGGAGCAGAGGAAATGAGACCACTGCAAGAAGGAACAGATTGAAAAAAAAGAATTAATGGCAAATGAATGGCAAATGAATGGGTGTGGCAACAAAAAACAAACATTTAAAGGAATCCAGGAGAAATAAAGAAATGAATCCAGAAAACACAGCATAAAGAAAACCAGACATAGAATAGAAAACCTGAAAAACCAAGAAAAACTGAACAAGAATTGTAAAAAGAATACTGGATAACAGAAGCTAAGGCAAGAAATATCCACAGAATGGAACAGGACTTGACAAAAAGGTAGTTCTCTGAATTGGAAATGACCCTCTTCCACAGCAAATTTTAGGTACTTCTGATGTTTTTGGGCAATAGGGATGGGGAAATAGGTGTCCAATTAGTGTATTAAAATCAACATTTGATTGGGAAGACTGTCTTTATAATAGATTGCAGGGATTTTGTCTTGTACCTGCAAATATGTTAGTGTTGTTTCAGTCTGTGTATGGTCTCTTTTCCTGGTTAAGAAAAGGTGTGAATAGAAACTGTGAGTTATTTCGGATGTTGGTACCTTTATAATAACTCTTTTTTGTAAAGAGGAAATTAAGTCTTCAAGGGTGATTCTCTTTTTTTTTTGTCTCCTGGCCATCTTGAAACTTGAAAGGATGCTCATGGATGTTTCTTGTAAAATTCCAGAAAATATCCTCTTTGTATTATTTCTAGAACCCAGGGTGTCGCTTTTGCATATCTCTTAGGCCATTTGGAATAGAAACAGACATGCCCCTACTCCTCCTGACTGGGAGATAATCCTGTCACAAATTCTTAGAATTCTTGGAAGATGAAGTACCTCAGGATTTTCCTCTTGTGGTGCAAGACTGTGCAATTCTCTATGATTGATTTCTTTCATTCATACTACCGTCCTTGTGTGTAGGATCTGCTATCTTGGAATGGATATTATTCTCTTTTGGCATGAAAGGGTCCTTTGGTTCTACGATCTTGGGGTAAAAAGGCTCTTTTACCTTTCGCAGCCCTCTTGATACAGTTGTCCAGGTTCTTGCTAAATAACATATCACCAGGAAAGGAAAGGGCGCACAAACTGCTTTTGGAGGAAGCATGACCTGAGCTAAAACGCTCTTCTGTCAGAAACTGAAAGAATCATATTTCGTTAGGTTTTGACTAGATCCACTGCTGCTTCTGATGAGAAGTCAATAGTCAATATCATGTCTCTCAGGCTATCCAATCTGGAAGATCTACTTCTGCCTTTTAATGTCCTCCTCTAAATTGATTGAATAAAAAATAATCTGGCAAAGGCTGCAAGAATAAATAAGTACAATGTAGAAGATAGGAGGTATCAAAAGATGACTATTTTCCCAATTTAATTTTACATTTTGGCACTTTAAGAATGCACCTGACATCATGGGTCACTGACCATACATACATGCGCAAACTGGGGTTATTGCACAAGTGCGAGAATAAATGGCTGCAGGTTTGTGGAAAAAAAGTCAAATGCACATCTGCAAATCGC
Source organism: Pelobates cultripes (assembly GCA_933207985.1). Taxonomy (NCBI): domain Eukaryota; kingdom Metazoa; phylum Chordata; class Amphibia; order Anura; family Pelobatidae; genus Pelobates; species Pelobates cultripes. The sequence goes on along the minus strand of OW240912.1, from coordinate 33,884,835 downwards.
CACAAATGCTCTATTCGCCTGTGCGCATCCCAAAGAGAATGTCGGCACTTGCGCATTTGCACCAGCGGATGCCTGTGCCTTTGAATAGCCAAATGCTGGTGCCTGCGTTCTTGCAAGCATGAATGCCAACGCCTGCATGTTCATCAGGCGAATACCGGTGAATGAAGACAGTTCCTGATTATGGGAACCGCTGATATTACACTAAAAATTCCACTGCAGACTCCTGAAACACTCTGGACCACATAGAAAACCAGAAAAACAGAGCCAAATCAAAATAAAGAGTCCCAAAGCAGGAGGACAGAAACCCAAAGAAAGGACCAGGCAAAATAAATTAAAGAGCCAGAAACAAAAAAAGGAGATGGATAAAACCTGCTGTGCATCAAATCTTTAAAGTATGCTCCATATATAATTCTTTACATATGGGTCACTGCCGTTTAAAGGGCCCTGGTATACAATCTTGCTACCCCTTGGGTCACTGCATGTAAAACTCCTGGTCACTAAAGGAGTTTCTCCTGGGGGTGACTTTTGCACAAGGCTGTGTACTGGAGTCTTACCAAGGGAGAGAGGCTAAACTCCCAAGAGGCCAGAGGAAACCATCCTCAGGTAAACCATAAAAGAAAAACCTTTTAATGCTAATAATTAAGTTGGAGTTGGTATACCTTTATTTTAATTAGTACCTATCTCATTAGGGATAGGGAGAAGCTACCCAGGAAATATATATTATTATTAAATGTGTGTGTGTGTGTGTGTGTGTGTGTATCACCATGATATGTGATGTCAAAATATAAAAATATATTATAACATATACAGATCAAAGTTACTTGGATATGTAGGATATGTTTTTACAAGCTGTGGATCGTTTTATCTTGTTTTGATTAATACTATCATTAATAACCGTGAGAAAGCTAAAAAAAATTAAAAAGGAAGGTTTCATCTTGTGCTTTTTTTCAGAATCAATGTAAGTCACTGAACATGAAAGGTTTTCAAAAGGTAAATGCATTTCTATTTTTCTTTCAAGTTGATCGTCTTTTCTTGAGAACCATGCTATTTGGGAATGTATTGTGTCTATAAGCGAATACTATATATCCTGAAAGATTTTTCTGACCATAAGTCATACAAAAGCAGAATCTAAAACATGATTATTCCGTGGAATACAATGTCGACGGCCCTATTTTGGAGCAAATACAGAAACAAATCGAACATAATGCATATATATATATATATATAGTAAACATGGAATAATGTCACAGCTATAAAATTAGATGAATGTCTATGGTTTCACAATGATATCTTGGGAAAAACATTTTTAATTCAATTGCAGAAAGGCAACTATACAGTAATGGTAGTAATAATAATAATAAAATTATTTAAATAGGAAGGATAGTTTATACATTTTACTTCTCAAGCATTACATGGGTTGTATATTTTATTATGGCTAAACTCAGTAGTCATTAGATACATTGTATTAATTTACCTTAAAAGAATGAAAGGCTTAGCTAACCCTGCTGTCTAAGGTCTGAGGTTAGCAGAAATAAAAGTGGATATTACACCTACAAACATAATTATGACTAAATATAGAAATATGTATAATTTTTTCTGGTGTTGTGGGGACCAGCATTAAAAAACTAATGCATAGATACCTTAGACACCCCAGTAATGAAGATTCCTTACTCTACCACTCCACAGTCAACATTGGATAAACAAAAAATGTAGTGTATGCAAAGAGGATGTGGAATATTACTAGCTGTAGTAACAGTATACAAAACATAACATTATCTGATTAACTCCTATCAGAAAGATCTGATTAGAAGGGATTGCAAAGTAATGCACTTATTCAAAGCAGTGTTTACCTACTGCAGAAATCTAATTTCTTTAAAATACATGCTCAGCAATTCTACTATCACTAAATATAGGATATAATAATAAGCCATGGCAAAGAATCAAACCCCTTCATGATTGTAAAGCATTATTAATGACATATCTCTTACTCCATCTCTGATAGGACAGTATATACCTAACATTAATAAAAATAAAATTTAAATTAAACTATGAATTTTGTTTACTGTATTTAACAGTTTTTTTTTTGTTTGTCTGGATTTTTTTTGGCTGTTTTTTTTTTCAGGACATTACCTTATCCTTTCAGAATCGCACAAAAATGTCTTAGTAAATGTTCATATGCTCAATGACCAATTTCCTGGATTCACTTTTAAGCTAAGTTTTAAAACACTCAGTTATGAATGTATGTTTCTTTCTGAGCATGCAAGCCCTGAACATTATATCTTGGAATTACTTGTTCAAAATTAGTAGAATTACCAAGGGATTATATAGAGTTCACATTATATATCTTGTTATTTTCAATGAAATTATCTTTTCAACTAAAAAAAAAGTAATTGGCTTTGCTAAGATTCTAAAAGAATGTATTGCTGATAAAGATAACACAGCCCTAAAATATATAATGTTTGTTTAAAAAGGAGAGAAAAAACACATTGTTTGACTGATGTGTTTATTCTTAACTGGTATTTTGAAAAGGATCACAAGTGTAATCAATATAGTTCATCGAACTTAGTATCCCAGTATATGTGATGGAAATTTATTTTTCTAGTTTATCAGAAGCAGTGATTGCTGTCTTGATTTCTATCAGTCTCAACTACTCTACACTAAGAAATAAAATGAGTACAAGAAGATTACCCTGGTTGCTCACTATGAACGGTGACAGTTTTGGGAATAAACCACTGATCTTCAGAAGCAATTATTTTGAGTTGAGATATAATCTCTAAACTAGCCAGTGTTGCAGTGATAACAATAAATCACCAATGTCTGATGGGGATCATAGAAAATTTCACTTTCTAGTTCACCATCTAAGATTCCTTTTCATTCCGAAAACAAAAAAGAAAAATGTATTGATAAAGTATAAGTATAGGGAGAAAATGCAACATAACCATATCCACAATTTGAATTAAGCTTTGCTAGCATAGGCATTAATAATAAAGTTGATGTAGAAACCAGTACTTGCCCTAGTGGTCAGATTGCTGGATCTTATTTCCCTGATGTGGATCAGAAAAAAAATCCTTAATTAATAATATTTTCTACTAGTCAGCAAAGTAAACTTGGATTCATATATATTTTGACTCAAATTATAACAATACAAAAGAAAAATATATACCGGCTCATAACGTAAAATAAACCCCTTGTGGATACATGAAAATTGAGTAGTGTATATAAATATATACTTAGTAATCCAAAAATCATATGTATATTGGTTCAACTGAACAATATTAAATACCTAAGCTAAAAACAGAAAGCAACAATATAGTGAAAACTGTAAAATATGTGGAGTAGAAAAAAGGGATTACAATTCCACTCACATGACCCAGAGCCATAGCAGGCTCTGTAAGAAAGTCTCAAGGGTGCCACTTATGGCTACAAGATCAACTTCCAAATGACAAGGTGCAGGACTGAAGATGATTCCAGAAATTTATTAAATTTATTGATAGAAAGTAAAAATACAAGAAGCAACACACACATATCGGCTGTAAAGTTTCTTCTAGTGCTAATGAGATTCCTTCTGGTATACAGTTTATATATCATTATATTTAGGAGACGACCAGTGTATCTCATTTCCGTTGCACTATCGCTGGCTGCGACATAATATCCGTCTCTTTCTGATAATGTCCCATCCTTCGTTATAGCGTGGAACACTATAAATTGAGTGGCGTAGAGGAGGGATTCCTTACGAGACTCTGTATATAAGTCCTTGCACATGTATGGATCCCTACTTTACCTGATGTCCAACCACATGACCACAAAGCATTCTTATCACAGAATGCCATAATGTCTATCTTAGAAAAAGGCAAGAATACATATAAATAATGATTACTAGCAATCATAATAATAAAAACTATTTCATTAAATAATTCCTTTAACATGAAACAATGAAATCTTCTGGAGAACAATTTCACATAATAAGATAAACCTAGAAATAAGCTAAGGTGGAAAAATAACAATATAAACATATAACACCTATATAAATTAAAATATATAGGACTATAAAATCTAAAAGAATATAATTATATATATATATATATATATATATATATATATAGGAAAATGTATTCCTACTTATCATAATTTTATTTTCCTGGTCATAGGCCATGGCAGCACAACAATGGGTAGCTCCTCCCTATCCCTAATTAGATAGGAACCTAATTAAAACACAAGGTATAAGTAACCCCTCCTACCCTTCCCACCCTCAGTCTTGTTTCAAGCAATATCCTAGGGTGGGATCCTTGTGCTTCCATGACCTATGGCTAGGAAAAGAAAATTATGGTAAGCAGGAATACATTTTCCCTTTTCCTGGCCATATTCTTGGCAGCACAACAATGGGTAATACCCAAGCAATAACCAATGGAGAGAAGAAATGCACAGACTTCCAAAATATGAATGCAAATTGATAACAGGCACCAAATTATTGGTTGAGCACCAAGCAGCCATTTGACTATAAGTTCCAGGGAAACTTGGCCACTGATGCTCAAGAGGGAGAAATTGCTCTAGTGGAGAGCCAACAGACGTTCAGGTATTGTAACCCCTAGGGCTTAGTAGACTGAAAATAGCCAAGACTACCCATCTGCTGATGGCTTATATAGAGGCTTGAAGACCTTTTCTGGTCCATTAGTAAAGATAAACAGACTATCAGAAGAAAGCCAGATAGTGGATCTATAGAAATAGATCTTAAGAAATCTAGGACTGAAGGAGAAAGTTTCATTACTGAATCTACTTTCTAATCAATAGGCTTTAGATATATTGTGGAAGGCAGTAAAGGGTTCTATGCAAAATAGTGCTTGATATCCTTCAGCCCAAAGCTAATGTCACTGATAGAGCTAACTTAATATTAAGGAGTTGTGCACAGATACAGTCTCATGGTTAAAAGGGGTGAAGATTTCAAAGCCCTTAAAAAAAACAGGGGAGAATTCCACAGGGAGCAATAGTTAACCAAGGGATCATATAAATACAGCCGGTAGATATTTAGATACCTCCATATCAAAGCCCTTTCACGAAAAAGACAGATCAGAGAGAGACATGTACCTCTCTCTGAGGTGATGTGGCTAATTTCTAGATGAGTCCTGGGTTGAAGAACCTAGAACTCCTTAGTAGAATGAAATTGAATCATCACCTAATTAGAAATAGCCCTTCTTTACAATTTCAAAACCTTCAGAATGAGGAAAGTAGCACTGGACCTGATGGAAGGGGGAATAACTCTTTTGGGAGATGCCATGGAGGTACTGAAGAAGATAAACAGAAGTGAAACCATGGACTGGGTACCAATATGGAACTGTCAGGTTGATTGATATTGGCTCTTGCAACCTATGCAGAAGAGAAGTGTTGGATGGTAAGGCTGTCCCTTTCCTGAAAATCTTAGATTTTGGATAAAAGTTCCTCAACCCCAGTGGATGGAAATCATAGTTATCACTGTCCAAGGGAATTCTATAGGAACGGTAACCTCCTTCCTTGTGCCATCTTACCAGGCCTTTGGTGGGAGACCTGGATCAAAACTCTCTCTGCTGAGGTAATATGACATTTAACATCCTGTACTTACTTGATAAGTCTTACTGCACTTTCTGAAGAGAGCTCTACTGCACCGTGTTGAACTGTATTCCCAGCTATATCCTGAACTGGAAGGGAGCAAGGTGACTTCAGCAGACATTCATCTTTCACCATGAAGATGTAAAAATAAAAGTGTCCTTCCACTGCAATCTGAGAAACATATGGTGATGTGGGGAAATGGATACGTGGGAATAAGCACCCTGCAAATCTATAGAGATCATCCAATGTACTAGGAATACTACCTTTATGATGAAGCATGTTCAAGAATCCTGTAAACTAGAATGAATTTCCATCCACTTGTTAGAAACAGAATCTTTGCGTTCTTGCTGCTTTTGAAATTTCTCACAATAGCTCCCTCTAATTGAAGGGAAACCTTGGAATTTACAAAGCATCTCTTTTTATCTTTTCTCTTCTTCTGGTAGAATAAAGAATATGCTCTGTATGTGCCTGCCCAGCCTGCTACCCCTTGGTCACAGGAGGAAATAGGGTTATGGCATAATCTTGCTACAATTCCAATATATTTGTGTGAGTTGACTTTTGGGAATATTCTGAAGCCAAGGGCTGTGGTGACAGCTATATGTATCAATGTAGCCATTGATGTCCACTTTAAAAAAAATAAAAAAATTCTTAGTTTGAATTTGTCAATTCTCCATATATATATCCAAATCTAAAAAATGGATAATCTCATGACTACACTCACTAGTTAGACCTCTACCTATTTGATTGTTATGTACATTTTCTAGAAAGGTTTCTTCATGCAGATCTAGTTCCCAGATTAAGATATACCATCAAACCAAAAAATTTTTTTTGAAGAATCAACTTGATACTATCCAAGATAAAAACTTGAAAATATTGTACCTTACTTTGTATAACTTTGCCTCAGCCTTTATTGACTTGCTTAATTACAATATTTGTATCTGATTGTAGTTATTTAATCACTTTCCTCTGTTCTATACTTACGTTGTTCTTATAACTCTTGTTAATTTTCCTAACCTCATTTATAACTTAGTGTTTTTCTGGGATTTGGTTTTTAAGTTAGTGTGTATAAAATTATCATGTTTTATTTCAACTTTTGTATCAGAGGGAAATTTATTGAAACCAAGTTCTAAAAAAGAGAAGTAGAGAGATTGGTGTGATCTATTATCACCTGGTGAGTCCTCCGAAATAATTATCTACCTAATAGTATTTTTCTCTCCTTGATGAGGGCTTATTTCTCGGGGTAAAATGTCTAGGATTTTGACGGTTGTAAATAATGTACCCTTTTAGCTGGGGGAGGATTAGTACACAAATCATTACTCCTATATCCGAGTGATGTTCTTGCAGGTTGCAACTTCTGTGGAAAGATATAACATTACTTAAAGCATAATCGTTCTTGTCTCTCAAAAATGTCTTCTCTTTTATGGTTAGTGTGTTTAACTTTATCAACATTTTCATTCACTGATTGCAATGCATTTTCCATCTCCTCAAAACCTGAAAAGCTTACGTTTATCCTTTATCTCATTAATTTCTTTATCTAATTGGATACGTTTTTTAAAAGTCCCAAACCAGGACTGAAATGTCAACGAATGTAAAGTCATGATTGAACAATAAAGGAAAGCTTTTATTATATAAAAGACAGTAAGTGCTATCAAACTGTATTTACTCTGTGTATGTACTTTCTATATATATATATATATATATAGCAATGAGGCCTTTAACCCTATCCTTGAAAAAATATTTGTAAAAAGAGTTTTATAGTCAACAGTAAGGATTTTCAGAAAACATTGCAAAGCTAAGACTTTTTTTATATTTCAACTCTTTAAATTTTGCAAGTTGGATATCTGCTAACTACCAATCCATGTTTAGTAAATAAATAAATGTAGTCATATTAAATTCAGTAAAAATATTATGTTTATTCATTTCATAAACATTAGTGTGATTATAATTGTATACATATCTTGATAATCTTTTTATGATGAAGGTAATAAAATGCATGTTTATGTTAATAAATGCACAAAAGCGAAACTCAAGTTACAGTAAACACACAGATTAGTTTTAAGTTAAAAAAAATATGTAATTATACTAGTTTATGATATTGTGCTTGGTGTTAGATGATGCCTGTTTCGTTATGGCATCTTGAACGTAGTTTAACCTTGGTCTAAGTTTACCATTCCCCCAACTGCTACCAACATAAGATACATCTATTTCAGCATAAAACTGCTCATTATAAAAGGTTAGGTAACCACTGCACTCTATAACTAGGAGACTGCAAGTGGAAGACAAGCATACATAATTTAACAGCACAAAGACACAATCACTGCAAAAATATTACATACTTTTCTGCACAATAATGAGAACATCATGATATGTATTGAAGAACAGAGGACTGCAGGATTATGTATAAATATTTAATTTTTCAGAAAAGCTTATCTGTAAAAAATTCATACTGCACCTTAAAAAACATGTTTGAGTTATTTTTTATTTTGCCAATTCATATATTTATTTTTTCACCTAAAAGTTAAGAAAATATTAATGAAAAATATGGACTTTCCCTATAAATTTCTATGTACATTTCTAACTGGACAATCAATTATTTTTAAGTATGTGTGCTTTCCAGTATTTATTAAATTAAAGCATAAAATATGTATTTCTGTAAATGATCACTAGTAAATGAATCTAAACAAAAGACACATAAACGTACAACATAAACAATAAAATAAACATATATCCTTGATCACAACTGGATATTTAAAAAACAGTTATCCTATATCTTTTGGTAGCAAACTAGTATCATACATGTGGCTATCGATCTTTTCCTATGGAAGTTTCTTTATGAGGTCTTCTAAAACCCATAAATTCCATAATTGTTTCAATCATGGAACCAAGAACCTGCTCTTCCAGAAGGGGAGATCCAGATTGACTATGTTGGAGTATTTTCAGCAAAATAAATCTTAATGGTTAATAATTTAAGTTGCCTTGATTGGAGATCATTTATCAATACCAGTGTGATGTACTGGGAAACCTTTGCCAGCTACTAATTGACTATAATAGGATTACTAATTTGGTAAATTGGAGGCAATGCAATGCATGCCAGAATATCTCACAGTTCAAACCTGTATCCATGAAATACTTGATGTTCTAATTAGTGACATCTGTGGTTAATCAAGATAGGATTCATTTTAAATAAAAATAAAAACAACCAGGTTTACAAAAATATGCTTCAACCCATTCACTACCAAGCAAATTTCTTTTTGCAAAAATTATATAGCATTTATTTAATGCTAGCACATAAACATATCATAAAACAGAAATGCTGTGAGTAGATTGCTATTCAACTATAAATATCACAATTGTGTAAATTATGCATTTTTTTATTTTTTTATTTACTGATTCATCTTGTATAGAAAATTTGGGAAAATGAAACACAGACGGTATCCCTTATCTTGGTATATTTAAACAAAGTATAAATGTTAATATAAAATATATAATATATATACATATTCTTATGTACAATAGATGAGTGAAAAACAGAAAAATTTAAATAGTCAAATATGTTAATTATGCATATGTTTAGGACCTTGACATCATTACTAGTATTGCAGTTTACTCAAAATTAAAACAGAATGTAAAACAATGTCTGAATTTGAGATACTTCGTGCATAGGATAAGTTCAGTTAAATCATACAGTTCCAAATAAATGTATTTTAAAAAATATATAACAATTTGCATTCATCTCTGTAATGCTAACAGAAATGTTAAAAACCTCACTCAAACTTCAATCTCCTCTGACTGTAGATAAGGCATGATATTTAAAGCTCATTTTACTGTTTCAACGAGGGTGCTGTAATTTATAGTTAATTTGCAGTCATTATATAGGCAGAATGGTTTCCTGGCTGCTAAATCCATGCATATAGAAATCGGTAATGAAGGTATGTGAGGCGTTACGGGCTAAATATTGTTTTGCAAATTAAAGTAAAATGTGTTTACATGTTTATTGTAGTAAATGAAGTGAAAAGAGATTGTGTGTCTACTTCACTCACATGTTTGTTTCTATTATTACACAAATTTAAGGAAATCCCTTTAGGGATTGATCAGGTATTCTTCTCATTCTCAACATTTCTCTGCAAGATTGTATGTTAATGTAATCATGGATCTATTCATTAAAAGTACTGACAGTACTGACAGTGCTTTCGTGCAACCAATTTCCTCAAGGCAAAGAGGATTTTTTTTCCTGCTCACTCATTTTGGTATAAATTTTGAAACAGAATTTTTTTCACTCAACACCTAAAACGTATTAGAATGAACTGAACACCACATTTCAAATTTTAGTAAACAAATTAGGCTTTTGAGTAATTTTCTAACGCAACTAAAGTTATATCTTATCTATAGCTATTTTGACATACATTTTGCAATTCAGTTTCCAATTTGCTAAAGGAACATAAAAACATAGAATGTGACGGCAGATAAAAACCGTTTGGTCCATCTAGTTTGCCCAATTTTTAAAATACTTTCTTTAGATCCTGGCCTTATTTTAAGTCTAGGATAGACTTATGCCTATCCCACGCATGCTTAAACATCTTTACTGTTTTAACCTCTACCACTTCAGCTGGAAGGCTATTCCATGTGTCCACTACCCTCTCAGTAAAGTAATACATTCTGAAATAATTTTTAAACCTTTTCACCTCTAATTTTTTTTATAATTGAAAATTTTTATTTTGATATGATAGCGAAAATGTAAACGGTGGGTGGGATACAGAAAAAATAAATAAGGGGGGGTAAAAAAGGTAACAATATATATTCTTCATTATACAACATTCTTTGCCGAGTGATTTAACATATTTTACATATTATCGATTTTGCACCTGAGGTTGGCACTCGTGATGTTTAGGTTGATCATTTTAGTGCCCCTTTTACATTGTACCTAACATAAATACAGAAAGTAACACATAAATATGAAAGCATAAACTTATTTACAGTCTATGGCAATTACCATTGTTGGATACTGCAGTGTATGCCTCTCTTTCATTACACCCCGTCTGGGCTTCTTGGTCGGGGTTACATTTAATTTTGTTGTTTACTTAAACTAGTTTGTGGTGTGGCTTGGTGTGGGCTCATCTCTGATGTGGGGGGGGGGGGTATGCTTTGTATGATTGCCACATGTCATATGTCTGTACATTTGTGTGTCCTGTGATCTCATGAGGTGTTGCAAATCTTTCGTAAGCCACATTTGAAGATGTCATACTTAACACCTCTTCTACTGGTGGGGTCAATTCCGACCTCCAGTTCCTGGCTATTATCGTTTGTGCTGCTATAATTATTAGGAACGTTAATTTACGGATAGGTTTTGGTTGCTTGAGTGGCAAAACGTGTAATAAGTAGGACTCTGATGATAGTGGCACCTGTGTCCCTGTGCTTTTGTTAATTATCTCCCCCACTTTTGCCCAAAATGATTGGATTCGTGGGCATGACCACCATATATGAAGTGTGTCCCCAGGTGTCCCCTGACACCTCCAGCAGTTGTTGCTAGTTGATTGGTACATTTTGGATAGCTTGCTGGGTGTCAGGTACCATCTGTATAGTATTTTCCTTGATGTCTCAGGATGTGAGGCACACATCGAGGAGCCCCTGTGAGCTGTAAATGCTCTGTCCCATTCCTGGTGTGTCAGTTCCCTACCCAAGTCCTTGTGCCATTCTTTCTGGAACCCCCATAACTGAGCTTGTGGTACTCCGATAATAATGTTGTAGCAGAATGATAGAGTTCTCTTTTGCTGTTGTGGATTAGTGCATTTGCTCTCAAAACGGGACAATAACCCTGTCCCTTTCTCCTCTAGTGTGCGGTCTCTTCCGATTGTGTGTTTTAGTTGCCTATATGAGAATTGGGCTCTTTGCGGTATATTGAATTGAGTTTTCAAGTCTGTGAAGCTCTGGAGCGCACCCTGGTGTAGTAACTGGTGTAAGTGGCTTACCTTGTGTGAAGCCCATATCTTATAATTGAATGATGGGTTCAGCACATGAAGGGTTTTCAGTGGGGTCGCAGGGGACCACTAGGATGCTGAGCACAACTTGTATCTATTCCTATCCCAAATAGAGAGCATCAGCCTGGTAGTCGGTAGCATCTTGGGGTTTGGGGTCTTAGCTCTTTGGGAGCCCATATTAGGTGTGTCAGGTGATTTCCCTCTAATCTGCAGGACTCTAATACCACCCATTGTGGGGTCTGAGAGTGGGCGTTGCATCTGATGACGTTGGCTTATTGTGTGGCCCTGTGGTATTCCCTCACATCTGGGAATCCCAGTCCCCTGTCCCTTGCTGTGCAAGACAGTAGTCTCCAGGGGACCCTTGGTTTCTTATTTTGACATCCAAACTTCAATAGTGTCAACTGTAGGGCTTTGAGGAATTTGGAGGGGATATTGATTTGTAGTGAGCGAAATAGGTACAAGATCTTTGGCAGTATCACCATTTTAATAGCCGCACATCGGCCCACCCATGACATGAATTTTCCCTCCCACTTCTTGAGAGTATTTTCTATTTCTGTGTGTAATTTTTGGTAGTTCGTTGCAAAGAGAGCCTTATGGGATCTCGTCAGCTTAATTCCTAAGAAGGTAAGGTGGTCCTGTCTCCAGTCATAGTTAAACGCTGTCTGAGGTCTGTCCATAGAGTCTTTCCCAATGCCTATTCCCATCGCTTGGGTCTTTGTATTATTAAGTTTATAGTAGAATTGTGCACTATAATGTTGAAGTACTTTTTGGAGGTTGGGGAGGGATATGGTTGGTTGGGATGGAGTCAGTAGGACGTCGCCTGCAAACAAGTTTATTTTATAGTCGCGGTCATTCATTGTTATACCATGGATGTTGGGGTTGCGTCTAATTGCCTTAGCCAGTGATTCTAGGGCCAGTACATAAATAAGTGGTGACAGGGGGCATCCCTGCCTGGTACCATTGGTAATGGCGAATGAGTCTGATTGGAACCCCGATGTTGATACTGCTGCACTTGGAGAGCTGTATAAGGCCTTAATTGCTGAAAGGTACTGTTGTAGGAACTCATATTTCGTGAGGACGGCGTCTAGAAAAAGACAATTCAGTCTGTCGAAGGCCTTCTGTGTGTCAAGGGAGACTAGGAGTCCTTGCCTCTTGTCCATGTGTATCATTTGTAATATGTCTACTACTTTCCGGGTATTATCTGAGCCTTGTTTCCCCTGAACGAACCCTACTTGGTCGTCCGAGATAATAGATGGGAGTATGTATTTAAGTCATGTGGCTAAAATTTTGGCATATATTTTAGTGTCAGTGTTTAGTAGTGATATTGGACGGATATTCTGACAGATTGTTGGTGGCTTGCCTTGTTTTGGAAGGGTTATCATTTTGGCCGCTAGGAATTCCGAGGGGAAGGCTCCCGTCTGTAGCGCATGGTTATATGCTAGTACGAGCTGTGGGGCCAGGAGGTGTTTGAATTTCATGTAGTACTCATTTGTGTATCCATCTGGTCCCGGGGCTTTGCCTTTGAGTCGATACACTCCATTATTTCGTTTTACTTAATAGGAGAAGCAAGAGTTTGTTTTTGGGGTTCTGGTAAGGCTGGTAAGGGGATCTCTAATAAGTAGGATTGTATGCTTGCAGCTGAGGGTTTTGGGGTGTTCGGGTTGTCCTTAAGGTTGTAGAGCTGGCTATAATATTGTGCAAATTCTCCACAGATCTCTGCGGGGAGGTGTAGTTTGTGACCTGCTTTATTCACTATGTGTGCTATTCGTGTTTGCTGTTGTTTGTCCTTCAGTCTTTGGGCTAGGAGTTTGCTGGCCTTGTTGCCTTGTACTTATGTGTGTGTTTTCAGTCTATTGAGCATGAAACTAAATTTGTGAAGCCTAATCTCTTTGAGTATCACTTGTAGGGCTAGTATTTGTCGTTTGTGTTCTATCAATGGGTGAGTTTGGTTTTCCCTGTGTAGTTGTTCTAGCTGCTGTTTGTCTTGTGGCAGTTCTCTTTTGGCTTGCTTCTAAATATATGACACTCTGCTTATTAGTGTGCCTCTTAGCACTGCCTTATGGACTAACCAAAGCATGTGCAGGTTTTGGACTGATGCGGTGTTTGTGGTGAAGTAGTGCTTTAGCTCTTTCTCCAGTGTTGTGCAAAACTCTGTGTCTCTAAGCAGTCTCTCATTGAGGCACCAGGGACTCCTGTGTTTGTATTCATATGAGCTTGTGAGTGTCGTTATTACTGGGGCGTGGTCCGACCAGTTAATGGTTGCTATGTCACAGCCCAGGACGTGGGTCAAGGTGGAGTCGTGCATAAGACATCCGTCAATTCTAGAATATGAGTTGTGTACTTTTGGTGTGTGTATGCTCTGTCTTTCGGGTGGAGGGCTCTCCACACATCCCAGAGACCAAACGTGGCCAGCAGTATTCTAAGGGCTTTGTTTTGTTTTTTAAGGGTGCCATAGTGTAAGGTGGAAGGATGTCTAGTGGAGTCCACTATTGGGTCTAGGACGTGATTGAGGTCTCCACTGATTATGAGGGTGCCTTTTCTCACTTTTTCTGCTTTTGTTAGAACTCCATGGAGGAAGTTCCTCTGGTTGGCATTTGGGGAGTATATATTAACCAATGTATAGTCTGAGTCATTTATAGTGCACTGCCAGATGATGTAGCGTCCCCCTGGGTCTATGCTGTGTGTATTCGATGTCACCGTCAGGTCTTTGCTGAGGAGTATGGAGACCCTTTTGGATTTGTGTGGAGTCGTGGCGTGTAGTTGGTGGGGGTATGACTTGGAGCACAGTGGTGGGTGCGCTTCTGTTCTGAAGTGTGTTTTCTGCAGGTATAAAATATCTGCTTGAATTTTACAGAGTTCCCTGTCTAGGACATGTCGCTTGAAGGGTATATTTAGGCCCTATACGTTGTGGGAATATAATCTAAGACTGAATGTGTGTGGTTGACAGTTGCATTTTCCCTATGCTGTAGACTATAGTTAGCCTGTGGGATGCCCTGCCAGTGTCCTTCCTGTGTCGACTAAATATATTGCCTTTTTGACAGTTAGGTCCCTGAATGGCTCCTGCGCGGTCTCTGTTAATTCTCTGTGTGTGCAAGTTTCCGTACGTGAGCAGTACCCTGAATGTGTTCTTGCCGAGGTGGTTAGAAACAGATGCATATGTGATCATAGACATTGCCATATTAAAAAAACAGTAAACATATATACCTAAACATAACATTGTCCCAAGCAATTTGCCCCAAGGGACTTTGTGAACAGATTTTCTCCTGCTAGTTTCTACCACTAGCCATACCTTACGTGGGGGTGTTGGATCCAGGTCGAGATTCCTGGACACCCAGTTAACCATGGTCCCCGAGCCTCCGGCTCTTCCCTTTGACCCCTGTGAATTGTAGGCAATGTACGTTTAAAGAAATCACTGCAGATATTGGGTCAGTGGCGTGTAGGCACTGAATCCCCGGTTGTGATGGGCGTGTGGCCTTAATATCGTGTTGATGCTATTATTGGCCGTGTCGTGGCCCCTTTCGACGTCGCTCTGTGTGATAGGTGGGGGGGAGGGGGTAGCATGAACATCAGCGGTATGCTGTATGTTAGGTTCAATGGTGTAGTGGGACTCTTAGTGTCCCCTGGTGGGGAATGTTCCCTCCCTTATATTGCTTATAACACTTGGACCCTCATCTCCCCCTCTCACTCTCCCCTCCAGCATTCAACCCCTCATACTAGGTGTCAATATGCATTAAAGATCTGTATTAAGCTCTAAAAGGAAGTATATTACCCACTCTCAGTCCTTGTTTACGACATGGCATTCCGTACAAGTCCAAAGGGTCTTTCCTAGCTATAGTGTCCATGTTATGTCTTAATAAAGTTAGGTCTCACATTTTGCAGGTTGTAGATATTTGTCTGCCTTCCATCCCTGTTATTTGCCTGCTGTTAATCTGGAGGATTTGGATTGTCTGGCCGTTTTCCATTCCGGTTGTATCTCCGTGTGTCTTTTGGGCCCTTCACTCACGGCAGATGTGTTGATGCCCCAGCTTCTCATAAGGCGGGTGCCTGCGTCCACATCCGAGGCTGCATGTTTCTTGCCTTCTCTTGCTTTCAGCAGCTTTATTGGGCAGCCCCAGCGGTATGGGATGTTTCTGTTCTGTAGCTCAGAGGTTATTTCTTTGAAGGCTCGTCTGCATCTCAGTGTTTCAGTGGATAGGTCAGCATACACTTGAATGGGTCTATATTGTTCCGGTAGGTCCTGTGAGGCCTCTTGGACCAGAGAATAGCCTCTTTGACATGGTAATAGTCTAGTTTTGTTAGTACATCTCTAGCGGTGGCAGCTGGTAGGTGCTGCGGTTTCGCCACTCTGTGCGCCCTGTCCATGAGTAACATGTTGGGCAGGATGTCAGGGGCCAGTGGAATAGGCCAGTCAGGTAGGCCAATAGGCCAGTCAGGTAGGCCAATAGGCCAGTCAGGTAGGCCAATAGGTCTGTGGTGTGGACGTCTTCAGGAATCCCTCTTACCCTCAGGTTTTGACGCCGGGATCTATCTTCCAAGTCTATGTTTTTCAGCTCCTGTTTTTCTAGCTGTTCCTCCATTTCCTCCAGTTTTGTCGCCATGCTGGTGTGAGCTTCGGCGTAATCGCCATCTTGTCTTCCATGTGTGCTGTGCAGTTGCCGAGGTCCAGGATATCTCACCTGATATCCGCTATCGCTGATTGCACTGCGGATTGGATTTTGACTGCCATATCGTCCAGCGTTTTCTGGAAGTGTTCCCCTTGAATTTGCATGGTATCCTGTGGGGAGTGGAGCCTCGACAGATCCCTTTCATCTCTTCTTCCGTCGCCATCTTGCTGCATTTGGGTTGTTGTCTTCTGGCTTGCTGGTTTTGCGGCGAAAAAGGAGTGTTTGTCCTTGGCATCCGCCGTTTTCCTTGCTCCTCTCTGTGCCATGGTGTTGTCACTGTTTTTTTTTTGCGTGATTTCATGCTGGTGAGTCGCTATTAACTATGCTTAATTGGCCGTTAGCCGGGGAGCTCCGTCTCTACACGTCCATTCAGCTCAAGCGCAGGCTCTGCCCTTTTCTCCTCTAATTTAAGACTATGACCTCTTGTTGTTGTAGTTTTTCTTGTTTTAAATATAGTCTCTTTTCTGTGTTGATTCCCTTTATCATTATTATTATTTTATTTGTATAGCGCCAACAAATTCTGTAGCGCTTTACAATGGGTGTACTAACAAACATGTAATTGTAACCAGACAAGTTTAACACACAGGAATAGAGGGGTTGAGGGCCCTGCTCAATGACCTTATGTGCTAGAGGGAGTGGGATAAAGTGACACAAAAGTTAAGGGAAGAATTAGGGAAGTCAATTGGTAGAATAGTATTCACTGAAGTCTTAGTGTGGATTTTTCTTTTAAAATTACAGTTGCAGGAGAGGAAACAGTTGGGAGCCATTAACAGTTTAATTGATACGCTTTTGTGAAAAAGTGACTTTTAATGATTTTTTAAAGGAGTGGAGACTGGGTGAGCATCTAACGGAAAAGGGAAGGGAGTTCCACTGGAGCACAGGTGCAACCCTAGAGAAGTCTTGAAGGCGAGCATCAGAGGTGGGAGCCTGTCTCGGCTTTCCTCCACCCTATACATGTTAAGATCCTTTAACCTTTCCTTGTAAGTTTTATCCTGCAATCCATGAACCAGTTTAGTAGCTCTTCTCTGAACTCTTTCCAAAGCATCAATATCCTTCTGGAGATATGGTCTCCAGTACTGCGTGCAATACTCCAAGTGATAATATGTTTTTTTTAAATGAATAAACCTGCAGTACCAAAATTCATAGTTTAGTGAATCTACCCTTCAGAATAATTTACTGATAAAACCCAATTGCATATAATCCATTTCATGTGCCTTACCTATCATATTGCTATTCTATTATCTACTTGACATCTTACTGTGCTAGCAAGAATTTTCTAACAATATGATTATTTCCATTTACTGTAAATGCTTGGTATTATGCTCTTCTTTAGTATATACTGTTGAGAAAACTCTGTTCTTATAGTTTGAAATATGTGTTGCTCTTTGGGCTGTGAAATTATTGATCACATACTTATGTCTTGGTAAAGGAGTTGATGTATAGGAAGAAAAAGTGCATCCATTTCGAAAGTCAACAGTCGGTAAAATGTATGAATAATTTGAGTTGGCTTATAAATGTAAAGTTTGTCAGCAAAATTATGAATAGTATTTGCAATGTTATTCATTCCATTTGTACTGTAAGTAATTTAGTTGATGTAACCTATCAGATCCAATATTTCAACTTAATAGGGTTACAGTGACCTACCAGTTTTACAGGAAATGAGAACAGTTCAACTGGCTCAGTTTGGTACTTTATCCCTTGAGAAATATAATTGAATCTTGAAAATTCAGCACACAATCTATTAAACTATTTTAAAACAAGCTTCAAAAAGATATCTCAATGTAGATTGGGTGTTGCTAAACTTAAATAGAAGCCTAACATGAGCAGTATGCAATATTAATATTAACCTCACATTAGCCATATTCCAGGTGCATTATCCTGTATCTAAGCAATGTTGCTATGCTGTACAGGTACATTAATACAAAGAGAAAATTAACATTATTCACCCATGAGTACGTAAGGAGCTAAGTAGGGAAATAAGTGAACCTTTGTATTTAATTTTTCAAGATTCTTTTGTTTCAGGTGTTGTACCAGAGGATTAGAGGAAGGCAGATGTTGTTCCTATATTTAAAAAGGGTTCAAAATCCTTGCCTGGAAATTATAGACCTGTAAGCTTAACTTCTGTAACTGGGAAAATATTTGAACCGCTATTAAGGGATAATATTCAGGAATTCATTGGGAAGAACTTTGTTATTAGCAATGATCACCATGGGTTTATGAAACATAGGTTATGTCAAACTAACCTAATTGCATTCTACGAAGAAGTAAGTAGAAATATAGATCAGGGTGTTGCAGTGGATGTGATCTACTTGGATTTTGCCAAGGCATTTGATACGGTTCCTCATAATAGGTTAGTCTTCGAACTAAAAGAAATTGGTCTAGATGAATATTCTTGTTCTTGGGTAGAACATTGGCTTAAGGATAGAGTACAACAAGTTGTAATTAATGGTACATTTTCAGACTGGATAAAAGTGGTAAGTGGTGTCCCTCAGGGTTCTGTTTTGGGACCACTTCTATTTAACATATTTATAAATGATCTTGAAATAGGCATTGGAAGCCATCAGTGTTTGCAGATGACACAAAACTTTGTAAAGTAATAAAATGTGAGCAGGATATTGCTTTTCTGCAGAGGGATTTGGATAGATTGGGGGACTGGGCACTAAAATGGCAGATGAAATTTAACGTAGAGAAATGCAAAGTTATGCACTTCGGGGTTAAGAATGCACAAGCAACTTACACACTTAATGGTAGTGAATTAGGGATAACCACACACGAGAAGGATTTGGGAATTGTTATAGATAACAAACTAGGCAGCAATATGCAATGTCAATCTGCAGTTGCTAAGGCCAGTAAGGTTTTGTCATGTATAAATAGGTGCATAAATTCTCTGGATGAAAATATAATTTTGCCTCTTTATAAATCGCTGGTAAAACGACACATTGAATATGCTGTGCAATTTTGGGCGCCTGTTCTAAAGAAAGATATCATGGCACTAGAAAAAGTCCAGAGACAAGCTACAAAATTGATAAAAGGAATGGAGCATTTTAGTTATGAAAAAAGGTTAAAAAAATGAAATCTGTTTAGTTTGGAAAAACGGCACCTGAGATGGGATATGATAACTTTATACAAATATATTTGGGGCAAGTACAAACCTTTATCTGGAAATCTATTCATAAACAGGGCTATACATAGGACACAAGGTCACACATTTAGGTTAGAAGAAAGATTTCATCTAAGGTAAAGAAAAGTTTTTTTTACAGTAAGAGCAATAAGGATATGGAATTCTCTGCCTGAAGAGGTGGTTTTGTCAGAGTCACTACAGAGGTTTAAACTGCAATTGGATAAATACTTACAAAAACATAACATACAGGGATATAATTTCTAATTAGTGGGGTAATAGCTGCTTGATCCAAGGAGACATCTGACTGCTATTTTGGGGTCAATAAGGAATTTGTTCCTAGTTTGTGGCAAAATTGGAAGTGCTTCAGACTAGGTTTTTTGCCTTCTTTTGGATCAACAGCAACAACATATATGAGGAAGGCTGAACTTGATGGATACAAGTCTCTTTTCAGCTATGTAACTATGTAACATTTTTCATTTAATCGTCTCATCTCAGAAAGTATTGTGTAGTGGATTCTCTTAGAGTAAAGGTTTACATTGCTTACTGAATAGCATTTCCCCTGTTGAAATCTTCAGAAAAAAATGTGCTATTAAACATTTATTCAGAGATTCCAGCCCAGTGATTTTTAATAATCATATAATAATTAGTATTTGTAGAAATTGTAACAATGTAACACAGCATTTACTGATATGCTAAAGTTGCTCTGTAACCCCAAACATTGTGGATGTCAAAATTCCCTTCCGTTAAATATATACATTTCAGGATACAAGGCCACCACTAAACAGGTTATCTCAACATATAGTGCAAAAGTAGACATCCATTATATTGTCTGACAGTACTCACAAATAGACTCCCGGACACTACATTTGCTCTTGTAGCCAATCACAGAGAGAAAATTAAAAGCAAAGTCATGCAATGCAGGTAGGATAAGGGTTTGTAAAAGGGTTAAGGCTTTGGCAAGAGTTTTGACTACAGTAAAAAATTGGATTGATATTATAGTTAGAAAAAGGACTAATGATAGGGGTAAAACTTGATAATAAGGGTAATAATTAAAATTAGGTTTGCCATTATGGTTAGATTTAATATTGCAGCTTAAATTATGGTTTACAGTTTACAATTAGAAAGTTGTGTGACATGTGAATGGCCTGCAACTCCACTCCAAATTAGATATGGACATCACTGTGGGCATTACCAGGGTTGCTCTGTCTCGGGCTTGAGCCCTGAGTGAGCCACCCAAAAGCCCAACATTTTGCCATTCATTTATATATTTATTTAAAACCTTTATTTAGAGGAGACATGCACATTTTAAAGTGATCACATATATGTTTTGTACATTTGTTGTGCAACCT
The DNA here is from genome assembly GCA_933207985.1 of Pelobates cultripes. Classification (NCBI taxonomy): domain Eukaryota; kingdom Metazoa; phylum Chordata; class Amphibia; order Anura; family Pelobatidae; genus Pelobates; species Pelobates cultripes. The sequence goes on along the minus strand of OW240912.1, from coordinate 33,864,146 downwards.
ATGAAAGGACAATTCGTGCATATAGGCATTTATCCCAGAGGATTCTCAGCCCGCCGGTAACATTTGCTATCTAGGACCATCTCTTTATCTACCTGGGCCCACCTTTCTTTATACAGTGACTCAACTAGTAGGTTAAGGTAGATTATAAGTGTTTAACTGTAAGAGCAGGGTGCCACTAGCGCACTTGATCCTCTGAGCAAAAAAGGAAAACAGAAATTAAAACATATTCTCTCTTCTACACATATATGTACTTTTTTTGTTATATAAAACAAGAAACTTCCCTTCCTGAAGCCTAACCCTTTCCATTTCCCCACAGTATCTAATTTGCCTGTACCCATTTAAATTTGAGACCCGTGTTATTGTTCTAGGCAATCTAATTATATCCGTTCCAGGTAAAAACAGAAATTGAGTTCTATTATGTAGTATTTTATCTAACTAAAATAGGTAATGATACATAGTAGATAGATAAGATTTATCAAGAAGTAAAATTGTATAAAGAAGAAAGAAGAAGTGAAAAAGAAGAGCATTACAGATTTAACTAACACTCAGGGCCAGATTAACATATGGGCTGATGGAGCTACAGGCCCATTGATTTAAAAAATAAATAAATAAATAAATAAATAAATATATATATATATATATATATATATATATATATTTTAGTTATGGCTGACCTTCTAATTCTTCATGCAGACACGCTCTTGTTTGTCCCTCTCCTCATACCTGGCAAATTATTCCAGCCAAGGGTACCAGATTTTTGTGTGTGTCACATTTATGCCTAACATCAAGGTAATGATTGCCTTTTTTCTGTCTGCATTTCCTTAATCTTGCTGAATCATTGTTCCTTTGTGGAATATGCCTATATAAGTGCACAATGTGAGAATATATATATGAGGTAATACAAATATTTCAAACAATGTTTTATAACAGTTACGAAAAATGTGTATGTTTTATTAACATCAAAAATTTATATTATGGCACTTTATGTTAAAGTATGAATCAATTAACTATTTTTTAATTCTTTTAGACCCGTAATTAATTTATTAATTAATTTTATATTTCACACAATTAATCACAATTTTTATAATATATTGTGACAAAATGATAATAAACATGCATAACAACAGTGAACAATGCAATAATAATATGAGGTAGGATATGGCAATATTCTGATTACAATAATCACAATCAAGATAATTTCTAAGCAACTATGCACTTGGAGTGATGAAACTAGCAGTCAACTCAAGAAATTATCTACCAGTAGAGGGCAGCATACATATCAAGTAATGTACAGGTTATAGCATATATATAATGTAATGCTTGTATTTACTAAAACAATGATCCAGTCTATAGTGTTAATTTTTTAAATGGAATGATGCAATTTAAACATGAGCATTATTCACTTAGAAATCAACAGATAAAATACACAGATAAAACACACAGATTATGCAAAAACTGGTAAAATAATATTTGACCATAAACAGACCCAACAATAATTTGATTTGATTTCAATAATCAATTAGCTCAATATATAATTCCTATAATGATCAAGGCTATATGAATTTAAGCATTGCTACTTAGGAATTATAACAGATAGATGTACTGTTATGGGCAAATACAAATATTACAAGTTTTAGAATGAAATGTTGTATATCTTAAACTGTGTACTTTGTCTATAAGCGATATTGCAAACTGACAAGGTGTTAGAAATTGAACATATTGTTTTTCGTACATGTTTAAGCAATAACCTCTTACCTACTTTCAGTGCATAATATATTTATGCCAATTTGTCTTAGTTTAATACCCAAAACAAGTAATGCATAACATCCTTAAGGTTATGCTACGTCATCAGACTTTAAGACACCATCTTGTTCTAAGTCAGGGAATTTCCCATGACGTGTGCACCCTTACATTTTAGTTATGGCCTTGTATCTTTGTCAAGGTAAGGGAGGTCCTAAAATGAACATCTAATATGTGTACCTTTTAAATGTTAAGGCACAGAGGAGAGATTTGGAGACAGACACACTGTCGCTCGCTCTATATTATAATTAGTGATGTCGCGAACATAAGATTTTCGGTTCGCGAACGGCGAACGCGAATTTCGGCAAATGTTCGCGAACCCGCGAACCGGGCGAACCGCCATAGACTTCAATAGACAGGCGAATTTTAAAACACACAAGATGTTTCAAGGGGACTAACACCTGGACTGTGGCATGCAAACTCCGATCCGCGGCTGCATCTTGCAGCCGCTTAGTAGATAACTCCCTAATTCCCACGGTATTAGGGAGTTATCTACTAAAAGGCTGAAAGACCTAAATTGGTCTTTCAGCCACATTTACTAATACGAAGTAAAGATTACTTAGTATTAGTAAATGATCTGCCCCTACTCGCTATGCAGCGAGTAGGGGCATGTCTAGTAAGCAGTGAGCAGCCAGTGGCTGCTCACTATAAAAAACAAACAAACAAAAAAAAAAAAACTATTAGCTCCCACCCCTGTGCAACGGGTGGGGGCCATTAATTACAATGGGGGGGAGGCCCTACTGTCCTCCCCCCCGGCCCCCACCCCTGCACGGTGGGTGGGGGCCATAAAAATAATGAGGGGGGGACCTACTGTCCTCCCCCCCGGACCCCACCCCTGAGCAGCGGGTGGGGGCCCTAAATACTAAAAAGGGGGGGGGGACCTAAGGTCCTCCCCCCTGGCCCCCACCCCTAAGCGGCGGGTGGGGGCCCTAAATACTAAAAAGGGGGGGACCTAAGGTCCTCCTCCCTGGCCCTCACCCCTGAGCGGTGGGTGGGGGCCCTAAATTGGAATAAGGGGGGGACCTAAGGTCCTCCCCCCTGGCCCCCACCCCTGAGCGGCGGGTGGGGGCCCTAAATACTAAAAAGGGGGGGGGACCTAATGTAAGTAACCAATCAAAGAGTTATGAGTCAAATTACACAGCGTGGGAAAATTCCACAGAACTTTCCCACGCTGTGTAAAATGACACAGAGCACTCTGATTGGTGGATTTCAAACCAACCAATCAGAGTGCTGTGACAGGTAAATGTAGAGACTTACCTGTCAGTCTCTTCATTTACCTGTCAGAGCACTCTGATTGGATGGTTTAAACCCACCAATCAGAGTGCTCTGAGCCTAATTGTAGGGCGGGGCAAGGCTTTATAAGCCTTCCCCCGCCCTGCAGAGCTCAGTCTGCGCGGAGCCCTCACCGGGTGAAGATGGATTATTATTTTTTTGCGCTCGTTTTTTTTTTGTTTTTTTTAATTGCGTCGGTTATTATGGTTTTTTTATTTGGCCTTTTTTGGGGCTGAAAAAAGAAGATTTAGAAGAAAGAAAACATCGAATGGTAAGTTGTTTTTTTTTCATTTTACAGGTACTTAGTTAAAGGTGCCCCCCCTTATTATTTTTAGGGTGAGGGGGTAGGTAGGGGGATAATGTTTTTTTGGGGGGAGAGGGGGTGACTAGGGGTTTGGGGACCCCTAGTCACCTGGGGGGTGGGGGGGAAAATTTTTTTGGGGGGGACGGGGGGAGGACCTTAGGTCCCCCCCCCTTTTTAGTATTTAGGGCCCCCACCCGCCGCTCAGGGGTGGGGCCAGGGGGAGGACCTTAGGCCCCCCCCCATTTTAGTATTTAGGGTCCCCACCCGCCGCTCAGGGGTGGGGGCCAGGAGGGAGGACCTTAGGTCCCCCCCCCTTTTTAGTACGCCCGGCTCAGGGGTGGTGGGGGGCCAGAAGAGGACCTTGGGTCCCCCGTACAGCTGTTAGGGCCCCACCCAGCGGCTCAGGGGTGCTTGGGGGCCAGAAGGCCTTGGGTCCCCCCCTTATTCCAATTTAGGGCCCCCACCCACCGCTCAGGGGTGGGGGCCAGGGGGAGGACCTTAGGTCCCCCCCTTCTTAGTATTTAGGGCCCCCACCCACCACTCAGGGGTGGGGGCCGGGGGGGGACAGAAGTTCCCCCCCCTATTGTTTTTTTTAGGGCACCCACCCACCGCTCAGGGGTGGGGGCCGGGGGGAGAACAGTAGGTCCCCCCCCCATATCATTGAGTTAACTTTGACAACCCCCCCGCGCGGCGGGTGGGGGGGTTGTCAAAGTTAACTCAATGATATGGAATAGGCGGCGGACCGAACATCGCATATGTTCACCCGCCGTGGCGAACGCGAACATGCGATGTTCGCCAGGAACTGTCCGCCGGCGAACTGTTCGGGACATCTCTAGTCGTAAACTGTCAGTTTCATTAAATAGTACCTGCTAAAAACCCGCTTCAACGTCACCAGGGAAGAAGCAACTCTGGTATGCTGGCCATTTAGTCAAGTTGCAAAGAAAAAATCACATGTTAGACATTTTTAGCCTACCATAATTCTTCATTATTAACACAGTCATATATTTTAAGATGGTGGAATAAAAGGAATTTTTTAATTGCATTTTCACAGCCTTATTTCTTATGCATAGTTAAATTAACCCAAACACAGAAATCCAAAATTCAGTTTGTATGATCTAGGCTAACTTATGGAATAATACATACAACGTGTGGTATGACAATCATTGTATAGAAAAGGGAATTGGGAGGCAAACCTGGAACATGCATTTCTCCATAGTGGTGCTGCTATAAAGCACACACATAATTAAAAGTACAGTTTTAAATTTTATAAGGCTGCTTAAAATCATCTCTCTAAGCAAACAAATATGGGGAGTCAGTTACATCATGTGGCCATATGATATTAAGCCTGCCTCTATGCCACAGTACCCCAATATCTATGGGTCCTACACTTATTTAACATAACTGCTTAAACTTCTTTATGTCAGTGTTGGCTAATTGATCCTCAGCAAGGTGAGAGGCAGCAAACTAAAAAAGGCAAAACAAGGACAGGAAGAAGCATATTACAAGACTATACAGTGGTCAATGTAAAAGGGGTAAACTAAGAGAAGGCTAAAGGCCAGAAGGAGAACAATACACAAAAACACAATACAGACACAAGCAAAGGTCAGGAGCAAGCCAGATACACAGAATAGGAAATCAGACAAGCCAGGGACTGGAACATGAAATCAGGTGAAATGTAAACAGGTCAGGTACAGGGAAGGAGAGCAGAAACAGTCAGGTAAGCCAGGTCAATAACAGGGAATAAAGATCAGGATAAAATATCACCAAAGATTTTTGAACCAAAAAAGGGATTATTTGATCCAGAGAGGACCTGACTAAGTGAGTCTGTTTCCTGGAAGTGATTGACCTGAACAGCAGCACCTGTGCTACCCACAGGAACTCTGCAAAAGGCTCATATCCTTGGAGAAGCACCCCCGTTCGAGATAGACCATGTCCTTCTACAATAGGGATGTGCATGGCCAAAAAGTTTGGTTAGGTTCAGCACTTCTGAAATTCGGGACTTCGGCAATTGAGGACTAAGGCAATTCGGCCCTTTGGCACTTCGGTTCAGCACTTCCGAAATTCTGGACTTCAGTGATTAGGCAGTTCAGCAATTCGGTATTTCAGCACTTCGGTTCTGTTTGGCACTTCCGAAATTTGGGACTTCAGCAATTCGGCACTTTGGCACTTCCGAAATTTGGGACTTCAGCAATTCGGCACTTTGGCACTTCCGAAATTCGGGACTTCGGCAATTCAGCACTTCGGCATTTCGGTTTGGCTCTTCCAAAATTCGTGAATTCTGCAATTTGGGACTTTGGCACTTTGGGAATTCGGGACTTCGGCAATTCCCTATCCCTAACATTACCCCTATCTCTAACACTACCCCTAACCATAACCCAATAAAAGGCTGCTACCTGTTTGGGTTTTATTACACTATTAGATTTTCTATTCTCTTTCATATGGATCCCACAAACCCCTCGATCCCACTATTCCATAGATGTCTCTACCTTTACATATATATATATATATATATATATATATATATATATATATATATATATATATACATACGTACAGGCTGGGGTGCACTCACAGGTCTTTAAAAAACGACAACTAGTTTATTCAAGTGAAAAAATCTTCATTATATCTGTGAAAAAAATCAACGTTTCGATCCCTAAGGGTCTTTCTCAAGATCACTTGAATAAACTAGTTGTCATTTTTTTAAAGACCTGTGAGTGCACCCCAGCCTGTGTGTGTGTATATATGTGTGTATATATATATGTGTGTATGTATATATACGTGTGTGTGTGTGTATGTGTATATATATATATATATATGTATGTATGTAACGCGGGTAGCACCTAGGCAATTTTGCTTTCGCTTATTTAATTGTAAGGAGAGTGCCAAGCTGTTTTTCATTTTGTGTATGTATGTGTATATGTATACACACATATATACACACAATTTCCTTGCACTCAGGCTCCAAAATTACATACCGGGTGCTTGTAGTCCAGGGAAAAGATGAATATCCATATACCAAATATGACCAGCACTCACGGGTTTAGAAAAAGTTAAAACATCAGAAGTTTAATTCAAAAAAATTAAAATATTGTAGACAGCTCAACGTTTCAGTCCTCCTCTGGGACTTTCATCAGGAACAATAATAGTATCTCACAACAAACCCAAATAGGCAACATAATTAGCAGGCATAATCAAAGAAAATGAACTTACCCACCAGTGTAATTACCGAGACCACCGGCGTCCCATGGAGTGCCGGTTTAGCTTCCGGTTTCTATGACAACGTACGTCATGTAATCATGTTTGCATGAGGCGGGGCTTTGGCACGCATGACGTCCTGGTTGCCATGGAGTGCTGGTTTAGCTTCCGGTTTCCATGACAACGGACATCACGTAATCACGTTTGCATGAGGCGGGGCTTTGGCATGCATGCGCACAGGACACTCTGGGACGCCGGTGGTCTCAGTAATTAATTACACTCAGTATTGGATATGTGCTGGAGATGAGGTAAAGAGGTTGGTACAGTAAGACACTTATGGGGGGATTGCCATCTTATCACACCATTTTGGGATGCGACTAGGGCTAAATTGGCTCATATCCTTGGAGAAGCACCCCCGTTCGAGATAGACCATGTCCTTCTACATGCAACACCATTATCGCTCTTCAAATACAAGAAGTCGATACTCCGACATTTGATTACTGCAGCGAAATCCTTGATACCTGCTCTTTGGAAGCAAACAGCCACCCCGTCTATAGAACAATGGCTATCAAATGTGGAAGAGATCCAGGCTGCCAAGGCACTACGGACTTAACTATTGGGAGATAGAGAGAAACATATCGAGACTTGGTACCTCTGGACAGTTTATTTGTCAAAAAGGGATGTCAGAGCAGATCATTGAGTAAGGGCACAGAGATCAGACATGTGTGCCCAGATATGAGTATGCACATTTTTTTTTTTTAATTATTTTTCTCTCTCTCTTTTTAGCTTTTTCTTTTTTTTAATTTATTTTTTATGATATTCTTTAAATAATTAATGATTTATATTAGGATATCAAAAAATATTTTATAATGCATTTAGTTTATGCTGGGATGGAGGGGAATGATAAATATATTCCCAAATTCTGGGTGAGGATTAGGGCTGCCTCTTGAGGCTATAGATTTAAATATTAACTAATTAATGGACTGGAGGAAACGACTTCATAATGCCCAAGACAGGTTATAAAGCAGGACATAAATATTTAGTAGAAAACCTATAGATGCAAGTAAGATAGTTTAGAGAAAAAAGTAAAACAAAACAGTAGAGAAAGGTTTCAGCAATTACAAGTAAAGTAGACTTTAATCACCACCCTGCTGAAAGGAGTACTGATAAAGCTGGAAAATAACACCTTGCAATATTAGTTAATAACAAAGTCCAGGTTGGTGTTATGCAGGTTGGTATATCCAAGCATCATGGCAAGAAAAAGCAGGTTACTTGTATAAAGTAGGTAACGTAAATCGGATTGGTTGCATAGTTCAGGCTGGTATGAATCAGGTTGGAAATAAAGCTGGAGTGTTGAATAGTTCAGGCTGGTATGGAGCTAGTTGTTATCAAAAGGAAGGTAAGTCCATCAGTACAATTACAGGAGACAGGATCTGAAGTCTTTCAGGCAAACCAACAACTTCAATGTAAAGGCCCTGTCTTGAGCAGGGTGTAGCCTTTTGTAGGAGTGTCATTAGTTTGGGTAGGTGAGAATGATGGAGAGTTCAGAGCTAGTGGTTAGGGAGGCAACTAGTGGTGGAGAGCAGGTATTGTAGTAAAATAAAGAAAAAATTAAACAAACTTAGTTGTTAGGATAGGATCCTCATAGTCACTTTTAGAAAGAGCAAAAATCTGAAAAACATCTTGGCTCCTTCCAAGTATAGCCCTGGGGGCACTTTTGGGCCTAAGAAGGAACTTCTAGCAGGGAATTTCAGATGTCTTAGATGTCTTACATGTACCTATATGTGTCATAAAACTAACTTTGGGTATATAATGGGAGGAAATTAATTTTACTTTAATGATAGGATTACGTGTAACTCCTCTTTTGTTTTATACCTTCTCACATGCAAGTTTGGCTTGCAATATGTTGGCCAAACCACAAGGGCTTTGAAAGTCAGGTTTAGGGAACGCAGGTATGCCATTTTAAATCTTTGGTGGCACGACCCTTTTTATCTGTACACAGTAGTAATCCCTTTGAGCTGTCTGTTATGGGTATTGATATAATACCAAAAATGATTGATGTTGCTAAACAAAAGAGCCCTTACAGATGCTGAGTCTAAATGGATTTATAAATGAAATACCTTAAGCCACCACGGGCTCAATGAAGAATTGGATCAATTGCCTCTTTGAACAAATTAGTTATTTATGATTTTACTACTAGATTTTTATTTGCATATATACTCTGCACACTTGCATATTCAGAATATATGGCATTGAAATATGTTATTGATAGAATGCTCATCTATATTCTTCCCCATTACCTGGTTATTATATATATTTTGACCAGCTCTTAGTACTTGTGCTTCTATTTATCTCTACTCTTTTATCCCCTTCTACATACACATATCAGCTACAATAGTAGTGTTTTAGTATTCATTATATATTGGATGAGATATATATATATATATATATATATATATATTGAGAATAATCTTGCACTCCACCTTCTTGATTAATATAATGCCAAAATACAAAAAAAGTTTCCAAAGATAGCACTCCACTCCAATTAAGCTTGTCAAACTAATCAAATAAAGATCTTGTCAGAATCACACGGGGAAAGAGTTAGTTTCAAGGACATAAATATAGATATAAATGTAAGGCTTACCTAATCCAAAAGTATCACATGTGTAGCTCCAGATTAACACATTAAATTACTAGAAAAATATCCAATTAAATTACCACTCACATCATGATAACCAGATCTTTATTTGGTTAGTTTGACAAGCTTAATTGTGTAAATTCTGGGTTATTGGTAGCTATGGTTAACTCAGCCGACTGCTTATTCAGCCGTTTAATTAAATTTGTATATTAAACATGCTATCAATATCATAAGGGTTAGATTTATATACTGTATAAATAATTGAAAGGTTAAATCCCCATGTAAATAGCGTAAGATAGTGGATACTTTGTTTTTATAATTAGAGTAGTGTGTTATATCACATTTGTTTTGTTAGGTTGTTATGGTGACGACCTTTGGCCGCGTCATTGAACGTGACGCCGTGCGGCTGCAGACGTGCGTCGGGCAGCCGGCGGCAGTCCCGGTCCGGGCGTCCATGGAGTCAGTCATGTCACAAGTGTGGTGAGTTATTACTTATGTTATGGTATAAATGTGGGTTTATCTGTATACATATTATGTCCTGATGAAAGCCTAAGGTTATTGGGCTGAAACGTTGACACTTTGGATGTTTGGAAGGTAATTAAAGCGAACTTTTTACAAGTCCCTAGAGTGCTATCTTTGGAAACTTTTTATATATATATATATATATATATAGATATATATATATATATATATATATATATATTATTGTATTGTCAAGTTTGGAATTCATACTCAGATCTTGCATTAAATAAATAATTTTGTTTTATGTATTATGTTAGATATCCCTTTTTTAATTTAGTTTGTGTTTTTATTCATCTAATTGACTTAATTCCCTTTATGTACCCTTGACCTGGGGGTATATAAGGCTAATTCACAGACGAGGACGTTGTCTTGAAAAAGTCTCTCTTATGAGACGAAACGTGTAGACTCATCAGTCCACGTCTTATCCTGTTACACTGCTCCTTTCACTCAGCCGCAGCCTTTTTTGAAGTTATCAGCCGCGGCTTTTCCTACACACTGCCAGCTGGTTGTGCTCCCCCAACGCTCCCCTATCCCGGTACCCGGTCAGAAGTAAGAGGGGGTCTGTCGATCGACACAGCTCACCACATGTGTTATCTGTGAGTTTTTGTGCCATTCTATCAGGATCGTCTGGGGTTGAGTTTGCTAGGCTTCTTAGGATCATCCATAAATCTCCTGCACATATTGGGTCCAGAACTCTTGGAGGGGTCGCTCCATTGATAAGTACCTTAGCTGGAGTATTTTATTTATCATTATGCCCATTTTGGATTTTATGTATTATCATTGCTGTTTATTTCTTGTATTAGATATTGTTTTTAGCTAGATTTTTTGCACATCATACAGTGCATAGTGTTGTTAAGATACGCCCTTTTTTTATACTTGAGTTTTTTTTAAAGTCTCCTTTGACCCGCAGTCAGGTCAACACACTTTGCCACTTTATGTTGTGTAAATTGATTTTTCATGTTTTTTTTACTTGGTAACAATTTGGGTGGTAGTTGTTTAAATGGCATTACTACCTTTTTATGTTACTAGTTGTATCAGTGTTGCTTTTCATGTTTTAAACATATCTTTTGGAGCAGCTTGGGTTATTTTTATTTATTTGTCTCAATAAGTTAATAGCATGAATTCTATATATTTATTATGACTGTATTGTTTGGATTTGTAAAAGACATATGAAATGCGTAACTTACACCTCAAGAATTAGTAAGTATGACTGATTTTAAATGAGGGAAGGACATAATGTCAGCATCTGAAAAGAATGAAAAACAGAGTGAAATAGGAGCAGTGCAGTAGGTGATACAAACCCTCTTCTGTCTTTATGCCAATATACTCAGGAGAGGGGAAACATAAAATAGACAAGAGCAATAGCTCCGAGTGAAGATTAGGGTGACTGATATATAAATATACAGGTTCCATGCTCACCTTCTCTAGAGCCCTTGGTTCTGGTTCTAAGAATAACAGCTTGAGTGTCACTTTAAGGGGACACAATCCTTCTTGAATAGGAGCAGATATCAAGGATGCAGTTCACCAGACAGTGCTGCTCAAGAAGACAAGTTCTTATTAATTAAAAAATCCTAATATATTAAATAACCAAAGTCTGTGGTACTCCAACCTAATGAGACGTGTTTCGACATTTTCTGTGGCTTTATCAATCAGTGTAAACTGCTGCAAGTGTTCCAATACTTTTAAATCATTGATGTACAATCCAATAGCGACTGTCGATTCATGTGGGAGTGTTGTGTCCGACTGTACATCATATCCTTGTGTTTGGTGGAAATTACATGGCGGGTCTCCCCTGCATCATCCCCTCAATCCGTCCAAGTGCTGGCACCATTGCTGGCAATGTTTGAGTTGAGTGAAACCGTAAGCGACATGAAGGACTCTGCGCCACATGACTTCCTGGTTACATGGTTCATGTATACTTAGCCCTGGCAACCATGAATACCAAACAAAGCTACCAGGAGGGGGTGAAATACTACTCGCATCACCAATGTACATCAGGTGAAATACTACTCACATCACCAATGTACAAAAGACAAATATTAATATGTATCCCAGCACATATTTATAAAACATATATACATATTTCTAAATTGCTGGGGTATATTTAGTCACACAGTGAGCTTCAGATGTGAAGTGTGTGTGTGTGTGTATATATATATATAGATATATAGATATAGATATATAGATATATATATATATATAGATATATCTATATATATATATAGATATATATAGATATATATATATATAGAGAGAGAGAGAGAGAGAGAGAGAGAGATAGGCCATTAGGCCTGAATTTGTGGGAGGAGTAAGTCCCCTACTTAAACTCCCAGCCCCTACTCACCGCTGCCGCTCAGCTGATTGTCCTCATAGCAACCAGCACTTCCGGTCCAGCTTCCCACCAGAACTGTACCTGTTTCCAGCAGTCAGACGTCCTGATCAATCCTCCGTCCGTTCGAGGTCCTTCCACTCGGTTTTTCCCCGGTCGAGGTACCCGACTTCCGGTCACGAGACCGGCACGTTCACGTAAGCTAGGCGAGGGAATTAGTGTTCGCTATTCCCCGGTGTTCGGGCCTAAAA
>OW240912.1:33832988-33845585 GCA_933207985.1 Pelobates cultripes | reverse complement strand
CTTATCTTGTAATACCTTTTTTATTGGACTAACAGAATTTTTTAATGACAAGCTTTCGGGAGAACATGTGTTTATGCGTTCACATATACATATGTATGTGTAGAACAAGAAAGGAAAAATAGAGGTGGACTAAGTCCACATCGCTAATTCCAAAGAAGGGTTACAGAGATATCAAGGGGCATAACCCCACAAAATAATTTTAAAAGGATAAGACTAAAGTGAAGTGGCTGTTCCACTAGAGATGGAAAAATTTGGACATCCACTTCACCAAATGATATCTCTAGATTATTACAATAATTGTTAGGTATAACCTTTATTAAGCCGACTAGGCAAAGCAAAAACGATAAATAATAATAAAGTAGTAGTGAAACACTCGTGAAAAAACACGTGAAGTAAAAAGTGGGTAGATGTGGTTTGGATATCCTCAGTATGTATTGGGGTAATTTGGATAACTTAGCTGAGAACACTAGTAACCAGTACAATATAGTACCGTGTATGTTCAGTCACATATCACATAATTACTCCCCCTAGATTCTACAGGGATCTAAAAATCCCAACTATATAGAGGTACATCCACAGAGATTCCCATAGACACTAGTATATTTTCACAGCATACACTTTCAGTTTAGATAAATAGTATCCATATAAATTAAACTTATCATACAGATTTATCCAAAGTGTTGCAGGTAAAGACAAAGTCTAGGGAGAAGCTGAGAGACACTGTATGTATAGTGTGTTACTCAGTATTTAGGTGGTCATCACAGTAGGTAAAGACTTACATAGATCTAGACAGATAGTTTGAGTAAAAAAGTCCTGGAGGTTAATATGCAGATGTCTTAAAGGATGGATAAACTTACATAGTTCCTATATAGATATATAGAGGTGCCCACCCAACAGCATGAATCCCTCCCAGGCACAAAAGAGCACTTCAATATATAGAGCACTTCAATATATAGAGACTACCTGCACTTGCTAGATCCAGCTCATGTCTATACTACACACTGCTGCTTGAAGACTCCTATGAATGCTGCACACTGCTGCTTCAAGGCAGCCTAACACTAAAGATCACTAGCTGTATATTCTAACTAGGTATATAAAGAGTCCTAGTAGTGACCCTAATTATGGCTTAAAAAACAAGAATAATGCCAGCTAAATAGTCAAAATAGATACTCTAAATGTCCCCCAGTTGTAGTGACTAAATCACTATTCACATCCCCCACTAGTAAAAACAAAAGACCGGCAAACGCTCGACGCGCGTTTCGGCGTGATCACACGCCTTTATCAAGAGCACCTAGCACGGCTGAAGGAAGGAGGGTAAATTTATATCGGGAAACGTGCCGCCCATATGGTTGTGTGTCCAATCGGCTTAGTTGGGGGCGTGGCTATGACCCGATCGCGTCCTCCTCCTTCAACAAGTCTGTCCATCTACAGATCACGTGTGCTCACAAGGAGCGTCAAATATCGCCATAGTAACAGGCTGACTGCATACACATGCAGTACAGAGACACCTCTTAAGGGTCTATTTTCTACATTATTAGCTATATAGTAGGAGTTAATTAAGAGCGTTCTGATAGATACAGTTAGCCTTCATTCAGCAAGGCATCTATGTTGTAAAAGGAAAGAGAAACATGTAACACAGAGTCAATTATAAGGCTCAAAATGCAGTCATAACTCATTGCTTATTTCGATCTATCAGTCACTAAAATGGTGATATAAACTCCTAAGTCATATCATGGTGTTAACAGCACTCATTAAGCATAAGACCCAATTAGATAAGAGTCTACTAAATGCATTTATCAGACACTGTTCCACCATAAAGGTGAATTAGACATTAAATAGATATTATTCCCATAATGGCAAAATAGCTGAAATGATCAGGGTCCCAATGGACTAACTGCGTGCCAGGTATAAGGTATAGATACCAAAAAATTATAAACGTAGATCACAGAAAGATATAGTATAGACAAAAAGGATTTCTATTATATTATACAGATATATACAGACATATTTACAGGGTGTGTAGTTGATAGTGATTACTCCAACTAGAGTATATTTGGTGATTAAATACTAAATGGCAAGGCTTAAATGTAGGGAGAAAATGAAAACCCTTCATTCAAACCATTGGGGTTAAGGGTTTTTAGTTTATATATCCATCTACATTCTTTTTGGCGTAGAAGTTTATCATAATCTCCTCGTCTCTGGTCGCGTTTGACCCACTCTAGTCCACAGAACCTGATTGCACTAGAGTCACCCGCATGGCAGTTTTTTAGATGTCTTGAAATTGGGGTTTCCATGCGGTTTTTTGGGGATCTTACATGTTCTTTGATCCGTTCCTTAAAGGGTCTAAACGTTTTTCCTACATACATCATTTTGCAACTACAGGTAAGGAGGTATACTAAACCAGCAGTGTTGCAGTTAAAAAACTGGGTGATCCCAAAACTCTGTTGTCCAGCACTATCTTGGACTCTCTTCGAGTCCCGAAGAATGTACCTGCATGCGACGCATCTTCCGCATCCATAGGAACCACAGGGGGGATTTCGACCCAGCCAACTCATTTTCTTCTGTTTCACTGAAAAGTGGCTTGGTACTAGGGACCGACCGATTATCGGTTTTACCGATATAATCGGCCGATATTCGGTATTCTCGGCAATATCGGTATCGGCCAATTCAGATACCGATATTGCCGATAATACCTCCTAGGACTGCCAGGCTCATTACAAGCCCGGCGGTCCTGGGGGGGGCGGAGAGCAAGCGCTTACTCACCTCCCAGCAGCTCCTCCAGCGCCCCAGTGCAACTCTCGCGAGACCCGCGGCCGTCAGAGCGTTGCCATGGATCACCATGGCAACGCTCCGCGCGACACGCTGGCCGCGAGAGTTGCACTGGGGAGCTGGAGGAGCTGCTGGGAGGTGAGTAAGCGCTTGCTCTCCGCCCCCCCAAAGCTCAGCCAATACCACTGGACCACCAGGGACTGCTATATCCCCCCTCCCTGGCCAGGTAACAAGCAGGGAGGGGGGACAAAAAATAATAATTAAATATATATATATAAAAATAATTTAATAAAAAATTCCCCCTCACACACTCCATTATATACACAGACACTACACAAACACACTGTGTATATAATGCAGTGTGTGTTTGTATAGTGTGTGTTTGTATACAATGCACACAAATACACTGCATTATATACACACTATACAAACACACACAAACTGCATTATATACACACACTATACAAACACACACAAACTGCATTATATACACACACACAAACTGCATTATATACACACACTATACAAACACACTGTGTATATAATGCAGTGTGTGTTTGTGTAGTGTGTGTATATAATGCAGTGTATTTGTGTAGTGTGTGTATATAATGCAGTGTATTTGTGTAGTGTGTGTATATAATGCAGTGTATTTGTGTAGTGTGTTTATATAATTCAGTGTGTGTTTGTGCAGTGTGTGTTTGTGCAGTGTGTGTATATAATGCAGTGTGTGTGTTTGTGTAGTGTTTATATAATGCAGTGTTTGTGTGTAGTGTGTGTATATAATGCAGTGTGTTTGCATAGTGTGTGTATATAATGCAGTGTATTTGCGTAGTGTGTTTATATAATGCACACTACACAAACACACTGCATTATATACACACACTATACAAACACACACTACATTCACTATACACACACTACACAAATACACACACACTCTGCATTCATTATATACACACACACTTTGCATTTAGTATATACAGCATTCACTTTACGCACACTACCCACACACTACACAAACACTCTGCTTTCATTATATACACACTACACTAATACACACTGCATCCACTACACACACTAAACAAATACACACTGCATCCACTACACACACTAAACAAATACAAACTGCATCCACTACACACACTAAACAAATACACACTGCATCCACTACACAAACACACATTGCATCCTCCACACACACTACACAAACACACACTGCATCCACAACCCACACACTACACAAACACACACTGCATCCACTACACACACACACACTACACAAAGACACACACTGCATCCACTACACACACTACACAAAGACACACACTGCATCCACTACACACACACACAGCTCCCCTGTCACACTGCATCCACTACACGTGGCATGTATATTTTGTGCATTTACCTTTAGAAATAGTTTTTATTTTCCAAAATGGTAAATGTACAGAATATCGGCAAATTATATCGGCTATCGGCCTGAAAGTTCACAGAATATCGGTATCGGTATCGGCTCTAAAAAATCAATATCGGTCGATCCCTACTTGGTACCAACATATCACGAAGATTTCTCCCCCTGCGTGCTGTAATAGTTGCCCTAGGGGTAAGGACGTCTTTAAGATGGACATCCTTTAAAAGGATGGGCCAGAATTTCTCAATCGACCTTTTCACTGTATTCCATCCTGTATCGAAGGTTCCAATCATACGGATAGTCTTATTCAACGATTTTTGCTTAGATTGATCTAGAATAAGGTCATCTCTGTTCAATTCTATGGCTCTTTTGTACGTTTTCTTGAGGCATTTATTCGGGTAACCTTTTTCCCGAAATTGTTGTCTCAGTAAAGCTGCTTTTACCTTAAAGTCTGATAGGTCTGTACAATTCCTACGTACCCTCAGATATTGTCCTACAGGAATGCCTTGTTTAAGAGGCCTAGGATGGAAGCTATCCCAACTAAGGAATGCATTGGATGCTGTTGGCTTCTTAAAAAGAGTTGTTTTCAAAGATCCATTCCTGTTGATGGAAATGGTTATGTCTAGAAAATTCAATGTATGTCCCCCAAATTCTGCTGTAAATCTTAAATTATCTTCGTTTATATTCAGTAGAGAGACAAACTTATTGAAATCTTCTTCATCACCCAGCCATACAATAAAGATATCATCTATATACCTAAGCCATGTATGTATTTTAGGTATATAGCTCGAGAGGGTACTGGATTTCATGGTCTGTAACTCCCACCAGCCTAAGTGGAGATTGGCGTAGGAGGGCGCACACACCGTACCCATCGCCGTCCCCCTTATCTGGTGAAAGAATTTGTCATGAAATAAAAAATAATTATGCGACAAAATATAGCCTAATAGTTTTAGTACAAATTCGGTATGGCAAGTATGATTGGGACCTCTCTGATCTAGAAAATATCTCATATGTTGAATGCCCCGTTCATGGGGAATTGAAGAGTACAGGGCCTCAACGTCCAGGCTGCAAAGCTTTGTTGACGTTGGTAGCTGGAGGTTCGAGAAGAGTGACAGTGCCTGTTTTGTATCTCTAACATATGATGGTAGTTGTTCAACAAAAGGTCTTATTATCTTTTCAATGTAGAGACTCCCATTTTGGGTCAAATTATCAACCCCAGAAACGATGGGGCGACCCAGTGGATATTGTGTATTTTTATGAATTTTGGGTAGGCAGTAGAAGGTTGCTATCCTGGGACATCGGTTCAAAATGAATTCATATTCATCCCCGGACAGCAGCCCCCCACTGCGGCCTTCATCTAGTATTTCCTTATATTGCATTAGGAATGAATTTGTGGGGTCCACTTTCAAAATCATATAGGTGTCATTGTTACTTAGGACCTTCTGTACCATATTTTCATAGTCAGATACATTCATAACTACCACATTGCCTCCCTTGTCTGCTGGTTTAATAACCAACTGGTCATTCTCTTTCAATGACTTAAGAGCTATTTGCTCTATTTTAGAGAGATTGTCATTAGGGAAAGAATCAAAGCAATTGCTCTCTATACCCTCAATCTCGCTCTTTACTGCTTCTAAGAATAGATCTAGATTTCTGAAGCTAGCGAAGTTGGGGGTAAATCGGCTTTTTGGTTTCAGTTTAGTATATTCAGTAGACAGATGGACATCATTTTCATCTAGGAGTGATACTAGTGTATTTACTAACTCCAAATCCTTACATGACAGACCACAGGCTCTTGCTTTTTTCTCTTCATTGATAGTATGATATTTATGTAAAGCAAGTTTGCGTACAAACAGATGTAAGTCCTTGATCCAAGTAAACTTATCAAAGACTGGTGTTGGTACAAAAGAAAGTCCCTTTTCTAGTACTTTAATCTGGGATTCATTGAGTTTGTAAGTTGACAGGTTAATCACATTGTGTGTGTGCATGTATAAAGTGTACCATCCTGTGCACTGTCTGCTTGTTTGTTTTTCTTTTCCCTCTCTCCCCCCTCACTCTGCTCTTCAACAAGATATTTATGATCCTCTGCTAAGATGGTGTCTATTTTCTAACAAACCTGTGTCTTATCTACACTCATGTCACTTTAACCCCTGTATCACAACTCAACTTTGAATTCTATGTGTCGTTTTGCTCAGAAATGCTTCAGACTTGAGAAAGGGAGGTTCTCCCGAAAGCTTGTCATTAAAAAATTATGTTAGTCCAATAAAAAAGGTATTACAAGATAAGAATTGTATCAGTTTTTTACATATATATATATATATATATAACATGACTGTATTGATTATTAACATCATTTTGTGATAAAACACACTCTTTTTATTAACATTGTCTTGTGATAAAACACAAGCTTTTTATAATTACTACTCTTATAAACATTGGGTAGACAGGGTTGTTTGGATGGTATATTGTGAGGGAGCACAATACATTGTGTGTATTTTCAAAGGTTATCACTACTCTCATGTCGTGCTGTCTTTATTGTAGACAGGGCTTACCAAAAAAGCTACTGGAGAAGAAGTTTTGCTCCCTCTCAAGCACATCAGGAGGGTAACCTGATAAGCCGGTTTTTGAAGAATTGAGGGAGCCATGGGGATGGATTGATCAGGAAATTTGAGAGATGAGGATGATTGGTTATGAGACTAAAGATGAGGAGAACTTGTGGGGCAGTGACAATGTGATTAGGGCTGTTGCGATGTGATTAGGAATGTATAGCTGGATTAAACAAGAAAAAAATAAAGGCCCATATTTTACCAGTCTTAAGAGAGGTTGGACTGGTCCTTACAGGGTAACTGGAAAAATGCCAAGGTCAAAACCAAATGAACAACTGCATGGGATGCGGTATTGGGTCAGCAAAAAACATAAGAGGAAAACAAGACATAGGCAAATGAGATTTATATAGCCTAAGGCGAAACATGACTGGGTCACATCATCCTCGTATGCCTGAAGGTAACTGAATGACTGAACGCAGGTTTCACATCACCACTGATGTCAGAAGAACATCACTGACAATTGTATGTGTATCAATAATGACACGTGAGTAGCTACAGATCATATCTGTATTCTTTATAAACATAATTTTGTGATACAAAACACTGTATTTTTTGTCACCACCCTTATAAACATTGGGAAGACCTGGTAAATGCTGAGTATCCTCTCAATATTTTCATTGGTGCACTGGCACCAGCAGTGGTTGCATCACTACTGTCACTCTCCCTTTGTTGTTTTATTATAATACATTGTATTTTCAAAGCTTATCACTGCTCCCGTGTTGTGTTGTCTGCATTGAAGATAGACATGCACATCAAATATGACATAAAAATGACGTGTCTGCATTAACACTTGGACTCTTGAACAGTATAATGTTCATGCCATTACAGCAGACAGCCACACAAATGATGCCACGCTGGCGTAAGATAGTCCTAGTATTCATGACAGTTAATACTTCTGCAAATTGTGTATTGATGCAAGATTCCAATACATGTCAAGATTTTATTTATTATTTATGTTCTCATAAATCCTATTAGTTTTACTAGATATGCCTTTCCTTAAGCAACATGTGGCTATTTGGAGGTCATATCAGCATGAAATTCACAACATTATAATGTTAGGAATACAAAGCTGAGTTCCTCTGCCCCCTCTGCCTCAGTGCTCCCCCCACCCCCAACAGTAAAAGGGTTAAAAAAAAATTTCCATGGCTCCGTTATCACCTCCTCCGATGTCATTGTGAGGGGGAACCTAGTCCACACACATTAGGGCTTCCCCATAGAAAAGATTGAATCAATGCTCCCTTAATGGGGATTTTGAAGACACTGAACACTGAAAGTCCTCCTGCAAAGTGTGAGGATATCCAGCATCATTTGTTAAACTCTGAGAAACAGCAGGAAACGCTCCTAGTGGCTAGAGGTAGCCTTAAAACTACAATGTAAACATTGCAGTTTCTCTAAAAATGCAATGCTTTACATTGCAAGGTTAAGTGGAAAGTAGCAGTGCACCCAGGGCACTCCAGTGGGATTAAGTGATCTGGGTGCCTATAGTGTCCCTTTAGTGATCACTTTAGTGAGGACTGGTACACATCTCTTGGTAAGGATACTGAATTGTCAGTTACAAGAATCTTCTCTGTACTCTTCCCTCTAGTAGTAAACAAGCTGTTAAATATTTCATGACTAAAGGATTTTTAAGCTAATTTCTGAAGAAATAAATCACTTGATTTTATAATTATATTATATTTACATTGATTATATAATTAAAGGAAAATTGCAGCTTAGTAGCTACCAGCATGGTGATTTTCTGCAACAGGAAAATGGGAGCATGTAATTTGACAAGATGTTTTGTTAGTGCTCTGTTCTATACTCTTATAATTATATTATTATATTGCTCAAATTACTCACAAATATTAGGTTAGCGTGACTATTATGCATTGAATATTCTCTCTGCATAATCCTAGATATTAAACTTAAATACTTCCCTACACAACTGCAATGTTTTACACTGCAAGGATAAAGCTACAGGGACACTGCACCAAGATCACTTTATTGAGATGAAGTGTGCTCGGTGCCTTCAGTGGTCCTTTGATAAGTGATTTTAGTTATAGATAAAACTTTGTTTTAACGTCATTCATTTTGATCAATTTAATCTGAACAGTCATGGTACTTGTTTCATGATCTTAAAAGAATGGGATTGATTCCTATTTAACCCCATACTGACCAGACCGTTTTTACATTTTCTTTCTGTTAAGGACCAGGACTGTTTTTACATTTCTGAGATGTTTGTGTTTAGCTGTAAATTTCCTCTTACTCATTTACCTAATTTACCATATTATATACAGTTTTTCTCACCATTAAATACTCTTTATAAAGATACCATTATTTTCATCATATCATATAATTAACTATTAAAATAATTATAAAATATGATGAAAAAATAAAAAAACACACTTTTATAACTTTGGCCCCCAAAATCTGTTAGGCATCTACAACCGCAAAAAAACACCCATGCAAAATAGTTTCTAAATTTTTGTCTTGAGTTTAGAAATACCCAATGTTAACATGTTCTTAGCTATTTTTTGCAAGTTATAGGGCTATAAGTACAAGTAGGACATTGCTGTTTCAAAATATATATTATTAAAATGTATTAATAGTGACATTGTAACACTGTTATCTGTCATAAATCTCTGAATCACACTTCACATGTACATATTTTTTTAAAGTAGATAACCCAGGGTATTCAATATGGGGTATGTCTCATCCTGATGAAAGTCCCGAGTGTGGACTGAAACGTTGGTTCTATTTTAAATGATTCTTTAATAAAGACTACAACTTTTAACTCCAGAAGTCCATGAGTGCTGGTCATCTCTCCATACTATATATATATATATATATATATATGTCCCAGGTCCCAGCACTCAATGCTCCCGGTCTTTTAAAGCTCTGGGTCTTGAAAAAAGTCTTTTACAGACTGAAACGTCGACTGGAACGTTGTGTGAATTTGTAATTGCACAAAAAAGCAACAGATGAAATTTACCTTGAAAGACTCCTGAGTGCTCTCTACTGGTATCGTATATATATATATATATATATATATATATATATATATATATTTATATATATATATATAATTATTTTATTTTTTAATTAACGTATCTGTATTTTATTTTACAGATGCAGGGAGACTGTCAGTTTAGGCAGTCCCTCTGCAGGCAGCATGGGAGAAGCTCTTTCAAAGCAATCACATGGTCCGCGGGGGCCTAATTTTCCAAGGGAGGGACTTTCAGGTGAAGTATTGCAGCGAGGCTTCCAGCACTCATATTTGCCACAGACGTACTAGGACCGTTTTTTGTTGGACCTAGTACATCCGAGGTCCTTAAGGGGTTAAAGCTACAAACACCATGAGCAGAGAGATATTGTATATATACTATATATACTATATGACCTCTTTTTGCTGTTTGACACTTCTATCTAGGTACATTGATCCCCCTGTTTTGCTACGTTCTAGAATGCAAAGAATCACACCCATATTAATAAAATAGATTTAATTACATGGATTAATAGTATCAGTAAAAAATATTAACAAAAATTAAGTGAGAATATATCATGGATTAATACACAACATCGAGGTCAACACCTTAGGCTGGGAAGCTCTGATCAGCCTTGACCAGGAGTAAAGCAATTGGGCAATTTCCTGCACAGCACGTCTGCTCACAGGATGAAACTTCTGACAAAAAAAAGGGAAGTCCCAGATTTTCATAATTGTACAAAAACGAATTTATGCAAATGACATGCACATTTCATACATTCAAGAGTGCACCTTACAAGACATCAAGCCACTCTGGAGTGCCGGTCAGATGCCCAGAGTGTTCTTAAACTCTAGGCAGTGCCCCCAGAATGTTGCAAAATCATACGATACTGTAGTTTTCAAACTAAGAGCTTTAAAAAAACGATGCTCAATATATATCCATACAATGAGCAATACACCCTGGACGCTAATAGTCCTAAATTCGTCCAAATGTAACTACATTTCTACAAGGTGCCAAACTCCTAGAATGTAAAATTATATTTTAAAGTAGTCTCAAATCCTAACATTGCCTTAATGTTGAGGGCAATTGAGGTATAACAAACGTTTTAGACAAATTTTCCAAATGTTTGACTTATGTGGATATATCCCTTTATCATATCACAGTTCATGCCAACATGTTATATGTAGAATGTTTAACTGTCTTTATGTAAAAGCAGATTGTATGTCCTAGCTAGGTTAACATTTTATATATGATTTAAAAATTAATACAATTGATTTGTAAGCCTGGAATATTACATAGTATAATAACTATTACTTATTTATAAAGCATATTCTTGCTATAAAACAAATACCGACATAAGCAGAAACTACTTTATAGCAAAGTGGTCAGTGTTTGATGTTAAGAAGGAATGCAAAATATCAAGTCATACTAATATTATCTTCAAGATTTCACTGTTGTGTATCCTCCGTAGTATTCTAATGCATTATCCATAACAAAAAACAACAAAAAACATTAAAATCATAAAATTAGAGCATTTAAAAATCATATCAGATGTGATAAAGCATATCAGCTCAGACTTTTGCCTCTTGATTTAATTTAAGATATATAAGAAAGAATTTTAAAAAATGCTTCACTTCACTTATTTTAAAGTTGCTGATCAGCACTTAAGTGTTTTATGTAAAATCACAAAGCATTGGAACAGATTGTCACTGTTTTGTAACCTTGAGGGCTTAATAGCGGTGATTTTAAATCAAACCTAACTTTGCATAGTATTTGGCATTGCTGATGTATTTTTTGAAACTACATAATTTTACAGCCTATGGGTATAAAAATATTTATACTTCTTTGCCTGAAACAGAGGATTTGTAGCACTGGGAATTTACTATCTGTCCAAGTTTTAGAAACTTACATTTCACGATAATAACCTAAAGTCTTGTGATAAAATCTAAAATACATCATATTTTTTTTATTTTTACTGAAATGTAAAACAGATGAATAATTTAATATGTATTTGTATGTATGTGCAATATGTCAGTTCTGTAATTTTCAAGAAAGAATGTAACCTACAACTTTATATAAATACAATTTGGATTTAACTACCTGGTAACAGTCATACAATTCAAGGACTTTTTTTGCAGTCAATATTCTGAAATAATATAATGAACATTTCATGCTCTTTAAGTTGGTACTGTGAAGAACTACCTGGCACCCCGACTGGGTGCCTTCACCAATCGCTACTTCCTAGTAGCCTTGAGTACTATAAACACCGCACCGGACACCATAAGCACCATAGCCCCTTAGCTGCCGCAGCTTGGCTGGGGTCTCGCTGTCCTCCACCCACCCTTGAGCAAGGATCCAGCTTCTAGTCGGTGGACCTCTTCTCCTCCAGAGAGTTAAGCAGGTCTAGCTGTGTAGCTCTTACAAGAGCTAGTGATTATAGCCAGTATAGTAATTCAAAGCAGGTATAGCTGGTATAGCTGTTCCTTACAATCACGAGACAAGGGGTTGTGTTGAGGAAATGAAGTGACTTTAATAGGCCCACACTTGTCCTTTTATGACAGTCCCCATGCAAGGGGCACTCCCCCCTAGACCTGAGAGTAAACCACAGTAGAAACAAATACACAATCACATTGGCTCTCATATCCAGGACACTCCCATACAAACTAGGTCAAACCCTCCTCTGTACCTGGGAGGTAATTGAATCAGGTATTGTGTTAACTCAATTATGTCCAGACACAAAAACACACATTTTTATAAAACTCAAAAAATATCTTTAAAACATTCCAAACCCAGATCGGTTCAGGGGTTCTGGAATTTCCTGGAAGTCATAGTTTTGGCCGACCGCATGCAT
>OW240912.1:33774578-33832888 GCA_933207985.1 Pelobates cultripes | reverse complement strand
TGTTTATGAAAGCATCTCTTAACTCTTGTACTGGGTTCGGTATGTACCGTGAGTAAGCGGAAGACTTCCAGCGCCCCAGTGTTTTGATAACATGAGTTGGGACGTTGAAACTGGAGGCTGTGGACGCGGCTCCTATACGAAAGGAGTGTCCTGAGTAATTGTTTGCGTTGAGGCCCAGTTGTGTGAGCAAGGACCCGACGTAGGTCATGAAGGTTGTAGTGGTGAGTACTGCACCTTGTAGTTGTAATAAAGGTTGCGAGGGCAGTAAGTGATGGTGCTGTATGTAGGCATCAAGAACTTTTACGGGACACCATCTGTTGTGCGTGGGGTAGTATGGAATGTTTACAGGTATGTGCTGGCTGGTTTTGGAGTGAGGTAAAGACAGGATGTAATGATCCATATGTTTTGTCAAGTGGGAATAGAGGAGGAATGGAGTGGTTTGGGTCGTGGAGGTCGTAGTGAATTCTCTGGGTCATAGAAATCCATAGAAAGCGATGTATATTGCTGTTTTGATGATAGAATTCGTATTAGTGTCAAATGGTTTCAGGTCGAGTAGGTTAGATAAAGCTTTGAAGATATGGTTATCTATGGGTAGCCTCTGGGCCAAATGTGTGGGTTCTGATTTTGAATACCTCTGAGTATGGTCTTAATTTGGTGAGAGGCCATGAAACTGTTGTTATTTGGGTGTAAGATGAGCATGTGGTGTTGAATGCCAGTGAGATAGAGTTTGATGGTGTTATATGACAATTTGAGTTTAAGGTGGCAAAAGGAAGCAAACCCCAAAAAGATGTCATAACAAACGGTTGTATGATGTTATGTTCCAGAAGGAATTGTTTGAATAGTGTGAAAGCCCTGTTGTATGTTTTGTTTGTATTGTGTGAAAGTGCCAACTGAGACAATGTCCTGCTATGCTGCATGATGACGTCTAGTCCAGTATGAGTTGTTGAAATGTTGGAGTGATGGTGGCTGTGGGTGCTGCTGACGGGAGTGCTTGATGAAACTCCTGAAATTTAAAGCGAGACAAATTGTCAGCAGCTGTGTTATATACACCTGGCACATGGAAACAATATAGGAAGAAATTATGACAAGCTGCCAACCAAGTGAGTTTCCTCAGAAATCTCATAATCGTAAGAGATTTGGAACGACCTTTGTTGATGATGTGACAGGTCGCCTGGTTGTCTGAGTAACAACGCACTGGCGTATTAGCCCATAAATGACCCCACGCTACGGCAGCCGCCACTATGGGGTAGATCTCAAAAAGAGCTGAGGTAGTGGAAAACCTTCCAAATCCAGAACTGCTGAAGGCCAGCTGCCCCAAAGCCATTCGTTCCCAAAAATTGCTGCAAAACCAGTGGTAGATGCCGCATCTGACCAAATGGTAGGAGATGATTCAGTCAATTGAGGGAGGAACATACTTTTACCATTCCAAGTGGTTAAAAACCTCTTCCACATGTTTAGATTTGCCGTAGCTTGGGCATCTAAGGACAACCTGTGCGTGTCATGTAGAAAAAGTGGAAAAAGATGCAATAGTCGTGAAATAAAGGAGCGGCCTTGAGGTATTGCAAAATTTAGTGACCCCAGCAGGGACTGTAGTTCTTTGCGGTTGCAAGTGCCGAGCTGTAGGTAGTTGTTTATGTAAGTGAGAATATTGTCTATCTTCTCGTAAGGTAGGCTTGCTTGCATTGTGGCAGAGTCTAACTGGATACCCAGAAAAGTGATAACCGTGTCTGGCCCTTCTGTTTTCTTTGGGGAGATGGGTACACCAAGTTGCTCAAACAGCTTAGTGGTAGCTTTGAGGCTAGTGGGAGGTGCAGTATTCTCCTCGACCAGTAGGAAATCGTCCAAGTAATGTAATACTGTAGGGCATCCGGCTATGTTCAATAGTAACCAGCATAGTGCTTCGGCAAATGTGTCGAAAATAGCTGGGCTACTTTTGGACCCAAAAGTTAACCGGGAGAAAAAATAGTAGTTCTCGGACCACTTGATGCCATGCAGGTGCCACAGTGTGGGGTGGATAGGGAGTAATTTGAAGGCGTTAGTAATGTCGGTCTTACTGAGCCAGGCTCCCACCCCTGCTTGTATGATGGCTGTAATGGCGTGATCTATGGTGGTGTATTGCAGAGAGAATTCCTCAGAGGGTATGAGGGAATTAAGACTGGGGTTGGCCGATGAGTGGGGAGCCGATAAGTCAATGATGAGTCTCTGTTTTTGGGAAGATTTCCCTGTGACAATACCAATAGGGTTGGTGCGCCATTCTGTGAATGGGGGAGTTCTAAAAGGCCCCAATACAAAGCCCTCATCCACTTCTTGGTTTATGAGGGTGTCAACCACTGTGGGGTTGTGTTGGGCGGATTGTAGGTTTGGGCATTCCAGAGTGCCAGCTGGTATGTGTAGGATACCTGTGTGGAAGCCTTCTGTTAAACCAGAAATAAGAAAATCTACCAGGTGTCTAGATGGGTGCTGAGACATCAATGCTGTGAATACTGGCATATTAATGGACGTAAGGTAAGGCTTAGAATACATTTTATTTGGACACATGGTCTTAGCATGTGCCCTAAAACATTTTGAACAGACATGCAATAGTCTACATCCACTGTAACTACAAGACCCAACATTGAAATTATTACATATCTGGGACTTGCCCAGAAACTTGATTGGGCGTCCCAATTTGTCTTTGGATAGTTTCCCTGGATCCCCAGAGGAACTAGTTCCTTGTGTGGAGGCATGTCCGTCTGCCGTGTTGGGACAAAAATTAGTAGTATGGGCTGTGGAGGAGCAGTATGCACAAGCTGGTGTTCTTAGACCTGCAAAGTGTCTGCAGAATAAGACGGTATCAATCCTTCCCCAGTTGGACCGTGTACCGTACTGGGAGAAGGCTCCAGCCACTTTTGCAGAAAAAGACCTATGGTAGTCATAGAATGCTGAACCACCATATTTGTTGCCCAGGTCTACCAGCTTGTGCATATAGAGATCAAACTCCTCTCTTCTGTTGGGATAAACCGCACAGACGACATCCCTGTAAATACCAAACGCTAGTACAAATTCAGGGATAGTCAGTTTCCTGTTCAGGCGGGCATCCCTAGATCTGACAATAACAGAAACATCATCATAAGCATACGTCTTATGTTCCACAATGTCCTGGGAGGCAATCAACAGGGAAGCCAGGTTGACGTCTTTACCTTCCAGGATATCCCTTTTGATATGCTCAGGTATCATGTGGGCCGGGCTAACTTCCTGGTCATCCAGGGGGCTGGCTGGAGCGACTAATGGCAAGGCTGGTGTTTGTACCGCAGCCGCGGGTGGCCCTGCTAGAGTGAGGGCCGTGGTGACCGACTCAAGTTTCTCCAGCCTGGAGTTGACCTTGCCCATGGATGCCATGAGTGAGGATAACATGGCATGTATGTCCCCTGGGTTGGACTGGCTAGATCCTTCCCCGGCTTCCATGTTATTGGTTGATGTGCGTAGCAGTTTGAAAAGTTCTGCCTTCCTTGCTGTAGCGGGGTAGGGGATTTGTCGTCTCCTTAATTCCGTGGTTATGCGCGGGATTGTCCAGGATCTAATTGATGCTGGACTAGCTAGCTCTCCTCCTTGTGTGGGAGTGACAGCTCTAGCCGGGGTGCTAGGCAGGGAGAAATCCTCTACCCCTTCCTGAGACATACTATAAATAAAACAATAATTAGTATATAGAACCACCAAATTGTACTGGCAGGCTAGCTAGGCCGGATGGCGAAAGTATTATGCTTGTTTGGTGACAGGTGAGGCCCTACTAATTGCCAAGCGGCTTGAGAGGCTCTATCTATGCGTTGGCGCGAGGGGTTATTGAGGCCACTTGACGTAGTGGCAGGAGTTTTAGGCCTCTCGGTGACTGTACGACAGAAAACAGGGGAAGGGAGTGACAGGTGAGGCCCTCTCTTTGCAACATGCGAGGCGGCTAGCTAACGTGTGGCCCGATGGGTGTTTGCCTCCGAAACGTTTGAGGCGGGGTGTTGGCCTCGCGGGACCACTAACTAATGGCGACAGCCAAGATGGGGTAAATATCTATTGGGAATCCTGTGACCCTATTGCCAGTACTCTAAACTAGGGGGATGAAATGAAATGTATGGTAGAATACCATATGAGCAGGTGTACGTACCTGGTAGTATGATAAATCACAGGAATAAACCGTGTGGAGCAATTATATAAGCTCGACAGCCTAAAAATGGGTAAAAGAGAGTAGTACGATGAGTGTGGGGTGTAAAAAGAACCAGACTTATAGTCTGTAGCAGCAATGTATAAAATTATGTTGATACCATGGGAATAGCTATGAGTGGCTCAGAAATGTTTGCATGTTTGAATAAGACATCTGAGGGAGGCCGTGGCCTATGTACAAACAATCTATGTGTTACGTGATAATGGTGTGTAAAGGAAAACATGAAACGTAGGTTATATACATATGTATATGACTGTGTAGGGGACGTATGATTGGTTGGATCAGTACGTGTGATTCAACCCGAGTATGCATGCAAAAGGATGTGAGCCTTATGTGTCATCGTCATGACAGAGAAATGAGGCCTGTAATGTAGGCTGAGTAAATTGAAATGAAATGGATAGTTATAAAACTCCTGGCGTGGGAGTTCAATGATCTGTACCGAAATGTAACTGGTTTTATAGAAAGGGACATGGATGAGGTCATGGCCTAATTAACACAGCGTTATGTATGATATGTAGCAGAATAACCAAAGGCAGGGATACCCCAAAATGATTTAACATGATGTAAAGTGATGTATATCTATGATATGTATGTATAGCAAAGACGTATCAGCCCGAGAATTATTGCTTAAATGAACCTATCCTTGTATGTGTTGTATTAATAACCCAGAAATGAGGCTTGTAACATGGCTGAGTCCATTCGTATAAATGGATAAGTAATGCAGACCCCTGAAAGCGTGGGAGTCACATGGTATACACAGAGAAGTGGACTTGATTTGTGGACGTAATACAATACTGACAATTTGTTAAAAGTAATCAACAATAATCTATTTAAGCAAGCAATACTTTAACCGAATGTTATATACACATGAAATGGTGAATATAATTCATGAAAGGATTATACGTGAACACACAGAACAGCCGAAAGCAAATGTGAGGGGAACACAGAAGTTAGAATAGTTTAACCGTATGATTTATGCGAACCAAAGCGTGTGTGAGCGTATGTAAAATTTGCCGAACGGCAAAACAACCGAATGAACATTCGTTTAAATAACATGAATAGGATATGCGAAATGACTATTGAACGATTTAAAACATGTTCAGCCGAATGACCGTACGAAATGAAAAGCCCGCGAATGGCTTGAAAACATTCGTGTCATAACCAGGGAAAAGCCGTAAAGCGAGGACCCGTGCTGTACCGTACGCCGTGGGAACCAGTCCTGGCGTGACAGGAAGGTCTGACTTACGGTTTAGGAGTCCCTGGGACGCGATCTACGACGGAGAACGGAGTCAGAAGAAGCTGGACGGGCGGAAAGGCCTGAACAGGATTCCTGGACACAGCTTAACGTGGTGAAACCTCCTGGATACTGAAACCAAGATGGCGTCTGAGAGAACCCGGAAGTGGATCCTCATTCAACGCTGACCTCGAACGGTAAGGAGCCAGGCAAGGGGAGTGCCTTAAGTAGGCTAGGGGTGGAAAACCAGCACCTCCCACAAATGCAGGCAAATTGCCTTAATACATATGATCTAAGTTTATATATATACACATATACATACACACTCATACACTGTCTAGGTGTATTTTACTATTAATATATATATATAATTATATATATATATTAATATCAAATTACACGTAGACTGATACTGATTAAATATATATATATATATATATATATATTATTTTTATATATATATATATATATATATATATATATATATATTTATATATAATATAAAAAAATATGTAAATACATTAAAAAATAAAATTTAAAAAATAATGAAAAATAAATAATTAAAAAATATATAGATGTGTGTTACTTCGTTCTAACTGTATTGTGATAGTTATATATATATATATATTTATATCAAAATACACGTAGAACGAAATAATATATATATATCTATATATATATGCATAAATATATACGTATATATCACTATATATATACCTATATATATATAAAAATATTAAAAAAAATTATATATATATACATATATATACACATATGTATATATATACATATATTAATTCTACATATATATTTATGTAATATTTTTACATAATTAGGTATCTTAATTAATTACAATTAGCCGGACCTGCCTGACAACCCATGCCGAAAGTAAAGGGAATTTAATTTGCTAGCACTATATTTAACCCTATAACTTTCCAATACACCATAAAACCTGTATATGGGGGGGTACTGTTCTACTCGGGAGACTTCGCTGAACACAAATATTAGTGTTTCAAAACAGTAAAATATATTACAACGATGATATCGCCAGTAAAAGTGACGTTTTTTGCATTTTTCACACACAAACAGCACTTACACGGACGATATTATTGCTGCGATACTTTTTACTGTTTTGAAACACAAATATTTCTGTTCAGCGAAGTCTGCCAAGTACAACAGTACCCCTCATGTACTGGTTTTATGGTGTTTTCAAAAGATACAGCGTCAAATATAAGGCTTGTGTTTCATTTTTTTCACATTAAAATTCGCCAGATTGGTTACGTTGCCTTTGAGACCCTATGGTAGCCCAATAATGAAAATTATCCCTATGATGGCATACCATTTGCAATAGTAGACAACCCAAGGTATTGCAAACGGGGTATGTCCAGTCTTTTTTAGTAGCCACTTTTTTTCATTTTTCACACACAAACAAATACTAACGCTAACTTTGGCCAGTGTTTGTGACCAAATGGCTACTAAAAAAAGACTGGACGTACCCCATTTTAAATTGGGTTGTCTACTATTGCAAATGGTATGCCATTATGGGTGTAAATTTCATTACTGGGCTACTATACAGTCTCAAAGGCAACGTAACCAATCTGGCGAATTTCAATTTCAAATGTAACATGTTATATTTGACCCTGTAACTTCCATAAACGCCATAAAACATGTACATAGGGGGTACTGTCTTACACGTGAGACTTTGCTGAATACAAATATGTGTATTTCATTGCATTTTTTCCCCATTTTTTTCATATTAAATTATGTTTCATAGCTAAATATTTGATATTAAATGAAAGCCCTGTTTCCCCTGAATAAAATGATATATAATAAGGGTGGGTGCATTTAATATGAAAGAGGTGAATTACGGTTGGACAGACATGTAGCGCAAATGCCAGGTTTTGTTTACATTTTGTTTTGTTCACAACGTGTACATTGGGCTCCGTCCTTAAGGGGTTAAAGAGAAAGTCTTTGAACTTTTTGACCATCTACAAAATATACACTCAATTTGACATTTTTTATTACTACATGCAAACACGTGCTAGAACAAATCTCTTCTGTTGGTTAAATGACATCATGTGATTGCTTGCCCCTTTAACATCAAATTAAAAGAAAAATCCTAGAAATGGAACACTTGTGGATTGGAGAGAAGATTTCAAAATCATTTAAAATCCAAAAAAGAAAAAACTAGTATAGAATACTAAACATATAGTATGAGCCAGGGACCTAGCCATCTAACGTAAGTTCTTTATTTGTGCATTGCACACACCTTGCACATTCAAAGAGTGGGATCATGGGAACACATTCTTTTTACTTTTGAACCCTCATTGTCATGAGT
The DNA here is from genome assembly GCA_933207985.1 of Pelobates cultripes. Classification (NCBI taxonomy): domain Eukaryota; kingdom Metazoa; phylum Chordata; class Amphibia; order Anura; family Pelobatidae; genus Pelobates; species Pelobates cultripes. The sequence goes on along the minus strand of OW240912.1, from coordinate 33,825,127 downwards.
TTTAAATCATCATATTTTACTATTAGGTTAGTTAATATATGAACATACAAAAAAAAACTAAGACGTGGCATGTGAGTAGCTTTTTTTCTTAGTTTTTTTATTGTATGTTTTGGGGCTGATGTGTGCTATAGGCATTGCTAGCACCCAGGAGAAGTAGGAGTTTGAGTGCAGGGCTTAATGTTGTATGTTTCTATTTGCTTTTGTATGACACAGCCATGCTACAGTGCTGCCACCCACTCCATATCTTCCCTATTAAGGGTTAATAAGTGTGTAGGGTTTTAGAAAAATGGCTCTCTCTGTCTCATTAGATATGTTAGCTTTTAGCTGGAAGCAGCAAGGGGAAGTGTTAGTGTAGGACTCATCAAAAGGTTTTGCCTTGACATGGCAGGTGAGCTTACACTTGAATTGTCATTGTAGTGATACAAAAACCTACAGTTATTACATTTTGTGCATAGGGATTTGGGATAGGGTGCAAGTAACTTTTTCTTTGGTTGCTATTATATGTATTGGGGCTGATGTGTACTATGATCATTACTGCAGCCCAGGAGCAATGGAATTTTGAGCGCAGGACCTAATTTTGTATGTTAATATGTGAACATGATCATCAATATCCACTGTAAAGTTAAATCACTCTGTAAAGCAGGACTCAAGTCAAAGAAATCTCAGTGTAACAAATCTTGACAAATCCTCTACTTTAATGGTTAGTTATTTATTTTAGTTCTCTAAAATATAAAAGGAAACCAAAAAAGCAAATATGTGATGCAAATAAGCTGGCAGATATGTGTGAAAGTTATGCAGATAAAGTCTAGCCGATCAGATAGAAAGATTTGATGATTAGCTTCAAGACTGAAGGAACATATCCTTATGTATTCCCAGCTAAAAAGAGACTGAAAATATCTCTTGTCAGAAGACAAGGCTGATAATATTTCTAAAGACATTCAATTGGGATATGTTCAAGATGCAGACTCCATCATTTCTCCATGGATCATTAGAAGACAGATACCAAGATGAAGCTGTGCTAAGATCACTGTTGATTGACATACCCTGTACTTATTTCCAGCGCTATAAATTGAATAAAGTCGTGAACATCATCAAGAAAGATCATCCAGTAAAAATATAGATTATTTGTCAAAATTGTATAGATGTATGCACTTTGCAATACATCTGTGAAATAGTTTATTTAGCTGAAACTTTGAAAAAACCTTTTTGATGTTATTTTTCTCAAAGTTTTTACCAGCGTATAAATATTCTTTACACAGGGGTTGAGTTATAAAATAAAATATGGAAACGGATACTGAATATGAGTTCACCACCCTTTTCATACTTAAATCACCCAGCTCTTTATTCATCCACCCCAACAATGAAAAACAATTGTTTAGGTTCCATAACTTTATACCCATTAACATTTAACACCACGAAAGCCTTTAGAGTTTACTCATTACTGCCAAGCAGAGTGTTTAAAGCACAGATCAGGACAGTCCCAGTACTTCTGGTGTTCTAGACATACAATGGCATGGCACCTTCTGGTTGATGATAATTATCTTTTACAATAATAAAAAATATGTAAGACAATATAGCAATAGATCTATACCCAGTCTCATGGAACATCAACATCCCAGGTATTTCCTAATTCTGTTTCATAATGGTAAAACAGGCAAATCTAGACTGTTTGTGTGTCTGGAAGAGCGGAAAATTCCACCGTACAGTATATTACCCTGTGTAAGAGCACACTGTTGTTGGCATTATCTACTCACTCTTTAAAGGTGTTTTTCTCTTCCCCTTCCTTTGCAATATTTTTGTTTCTCCTCTATAGATTTTTTTTATCTTCTCATATTTGTGCATTATTTTATGCCCTTTGCCTCTTTGTATTTTTTCATTTCCACCTCCACTCTCTGGGATGTATTCATTAATCATGAACTTGTTGGGGACTGGAAGCCACATTTCTAAATTTAGGAAAACACAGCTGATTTGGAAAAAACATCTCCAACTTAAGTACAGTTACAACTTGACTATTTTAGGTTAAATGTCGCCATTCACATTTTAATTTGATAAAATTCAGGTTGTAATACAGAATGCTGCTTGTGATTTTTTGGTTAATTTTATGTTTTATTCCCTTTTTTGTGGGATAGTTTTGTTTTCCTCTTGTCTCCACCGTGACTATGATCCTGGCAAATTCAACTGACCTCTTTGTGGCATTTATGTATATAAAGAAACTTAACATATTTAGCCCAAGAAAAGACTTGTGTAAAACTAAATTTGTGAAAATATCTCAGAGACAGAAAATCACTTTCAATTTTTTTTACTATCAAAATGTAAAAGTCACAGTTAAAAAGGTCACAGTTCTAAGGATACCACAGAAGTAAGACTGCATAAAAAACATACAGATAAAAATGATGCATAAGACATAGCTATGTAACTAATTCTGGCTATAGGGTTAGGCTGGCTTAGGGTCTGGGGTTGTTTTTAGTGATGGTGGAGATCATTAGAAGACAGATACCAAGATGAAGCTGTGCTAAGATCACTGTTGATTGACATACCCTGTACTTATTTTTAATATCCATATTCGATATTATCACACATTTATCTTGGAAGCTTTTATAATATAGTATATAATGTACTTTAAAATTTTAAGTTAGAATATGAGATCTATTTAGAAATGGAGGCATTCACAGTTATTTTTGTTTCTTATATGCAATGACACTATTTATACAGCATGACTGGCTTTTATAATATTACCTATACTGGCTAAAAAATAGGTTTCTGTCCTGCTACAATTTTCTACTACTTTATTTTATGTAAAATCTGTTAATAATAATCACAGCATATTGTTTCACATAAAATACATAAAAATAGATTTTCATTGAATCAGAAAAAGATACAGTAGTCTTTTTGTAGACATATAAACAATTGACCATTGACTAAAGAGGCACTCAGAGAATGTTTGCTTCTAGTAGCAAGCAAATTTTAAAAAGAAAATGCAGTGAATATATTATATATCAAGTGAAATTAGATATTTCCTCTGGACTTAGAGGGAAAAAAATTAGTTTAATTAATTTGTTCATTCGTTTTTTGGATAAAATTCAGCCATTATATTCATTGTTAAATTTCATTTCAACAAATTAAATTCTGATCCATGCCGCAGCCCTATCTTGGAGACGTTTAGTAAATAACTCCCTAAATTTGTACCCTTGTGGGATTGCCATATTTAGGGTTACCAAATTAATGAGCTGTGCTTAGTATATAGCTCCTTTTTGGTATCCTTATGGAAATCCCACAAGGATTAGTGAGATATTTACTAAGAATTTGAAAGACCAAAATTATGAAAATGAAGTGTTTTTCCTCATTTTGGTCTTTCAGACAACTATACTAATACTAAGTAAAGAAAATACTTAGTATTAGTAAATGAAGGAGCTTAAATCCTCCCACCTGCTAAGTAGGAGCATGATTACTAAACAGAGAGCAGCCAGTAGTTGCTCAATGTCATAAAAAAAATACTAGCAAAATGGCAACTATTGCAATCCAGTCATTAATCCAACAAAGGGAAACCTCGTAAAAATCCCCCAAGTCTCCATGGTGGGGCACCTATTTTAATAATTAACTGGGGAGAATAGTGTGTCCCCCATGCCCCAACCTGTGCTCTGCATGTGGAGGCTATTAAACTAAACAGGTGGGGGGGGCTAGTGTCCCCTTCCAATAGCTGCCCAGGAGCTAGTCTTTTCTTATGACAGTGAGCAGCTACTGGCTGCTTCCTGTTTAGTACACATGCCCCTACTTGCGGCTCAGTGTTAGGAGCAAGATGGAGGATTTAACCTCCTTTAAACTAATATGCTGGCCAAATTGACCACATAGTGTGAAGGTAGTGCAATGGGGAATTTAGGAAGTGGCTCACCACCACTTCTCTTTTTCAATATAACAAGGAGGGAGCTGAAAGTTGGTATCTCCTTCCTGGTAAAAAACTAAACAAACAAATGAAAAAATTAATTGCAGGATGAAATTTCATTTGACTTTTGAAAAAAAAATAAATGCCCAAGTCTTGATTTACTCCTATACTCCTCCACTAAATCTCTAACATTGGTGTGATTTTATCTTAGATGTACATATTTGTGTAACTGTATGATTCATATCTTATTATTCCATATGAGTAAAATTATATTAATGCAGTACAGGGATGTGGGCATTAATTTCATGAAAAATAGTCTCTGCAGATTTATAACGCATTTTTCAGGCATTTTCATTCATTCTGCACGTAATTTGAACTCTAGACTGCAGTGTTCCATTTCATAGTTGTTCTACACAATGAAAGGTGAGAAACAAACAAGGACTTCAGTAAAATGGAAATCAGGTATTCACATTAAATTCTAAGGCAATATCTAATTTTTATGGTTAAGATAGAGAAAAAATAAAATAAATACTGCCTCTTTTGCATAACCTTGTAGAATACCTTCCCTTTAATACGTTATCCCTTTCATTCAGATAACAGTAAGAATCAGCATTGTCTGATTAATAGTGGAAACAGATTTTTATTTATTTTACAGAGGTCAAAACCAGTGTCCTATCTGGTCCAGCATCTGACCCATACATAGACAAGAAGCCAAAAAAACTATGTAATAATACTAATGTACAGCAAGATTGCTCCTAATTTGCCAAAAAGGGAACCTTGAAAAAAACACGGATCCATTTTTCAATAAGTCATTCACATTAGATGGTGAAAAAAGTATCACCATAATGTAAACTAAACTTTGGCAAACAAGACATCCAGTTGAATTTATCAAGAAAGCTTGACAGCCATGCAGAGTTTCATTGGTAAATTGAGGAAACTTTAATAGTGTTGGCAGTTTAGGGGACAACGAGGACATGCAGAATAATTTCTTTTGCTGCAAAGTATATTAAAAAGAACACAAAACATGATTTCATCTGGCACTCTACCTTTACAAGCATATCCTTTTTATAAAAGGTAGCCGAACAGAGTAATTTGCTTCACTGGACTGAAGTATTGAGATGGATGAACTACAAAAACCTAATTTCTTAAAAAAAAACAGCCAATGCTCTCTGACTGTGAAATAACTTAAAATAATGGATAAAAGAAAAAAAAACATCTTTGGAGCAAAACGGAATAATCTGTTCACTTTATAATAGGCTTTATCCTTCTAAGACCTTGCTTATATAAAGAAATTGAATTGGCAGTGCTCAGTGCTGATACAAGAAACATTTTTTCTTTTTGATACAAAATAATCTGAAATTGACCAGTTATGGCATGATAAAGTCTATTATTTTATCATTCATTTCTTGACTCTCCTCAACGTTTGAATTTTCTTTTCAAATTTTTTTTCTCTAGTAATTAAAATATATACACGGGAACAGAACTAAGGATATATTTAATTGACACATGATGTGATAAAGCTAGAATTACAGTCAGAAAGAGTCTGGTAGGAAGATTTGCATTTAGCTTTTATATTTTATTTTTATTGTACCTGTTCTGCAGGATATACTTGAAAAATAAAATGTATGTTTGCATAATTACATATTAACAGATAGTGAAAGACCCATATATCTATAACCTTAAAATGAATAAGGATGACTAAGAATGACATGATAGAAAATAAATAATATCTCATTAGATTTAGCAGAATTACTGCGGGTGCCAAAACAATTAGTCATTCTGACTCTGAAATCTTACAAGATTCATAAGAATTCAACAGCTTTACAATGCATTAATAAATGTTATTTATTACAACATTGTTAGTGTATGTTTAAGAGTGAGATAAGGCAATTGAAAGATGATTTAAAGGTTATGGAATCTGTATTAAGGATGACTGTTTAGAATTTCAGGTTATTGAAAAATTGAGGCTTATGTTTAAGGTGAACTAGAAGGGGGTTAGAAGAGTTTTAAGGCATAACAGATTGTAACTCTCATGAATTTCAGCCAGGCAAAAGTTATGCATATAAAGTAGCCTCACTTCTTGTCCAAAGTGTGCATTAATGAAAGTGGGGGCAATTGCCTATAAATATACAGTTGTAATCAAAACTATTCAACCCCCAGATTTCAGCTGTTTGTAATGAACAACAAAAGCAATTGAAAGAGCTCAACACAATGAATGCGTCAGATGGTTTCCCCAAATTCAACTGAAAATGCAACTTCTAATGTCTTCTCTAGTCTTAAAATTATTCAACCCCCTGAATAGAATCACTCACAGCAGCACACATATGTAAAACATGTGTTTTCTCAAGCACACCTGATGCAAGTAATCAAGGGCTTTATTAGTTGCATCAGGTGTGCTTGAGCTATTACATTTGAAATACCTGAACTGGCTAGGAGTTTGTTGAGTGTCATGTTTTACTGCATGTTAGAAATAAGTCAAAAGACGGCCCATGACTTTAAGAGAAACGATCATGACACTTCACAAACAAGGTACAGGAACAGAGAAAAATACATAACAGTGAAAAAATGTATGATGGATAAATAATCCATCAAGAGATTCTATATTGCATGAAGCTGAACTTGAGAGACAGTGTTTTCCACACACTGAAGGAGTCTCCAGAGAGACTCCTTATTATACTTATTTACAAAATATATGAAAAATATCCAAAGGCTAACCAGATAGTGCTTACTTAATTGTAAGTTATATTTAATAATGATCTCAGGGATATGTTGTTGAATTTTGTGGACTCTTTACACTAGCATTAAGGGGAATTTTCAGGAGAGGATATATGCTATTGATTGTGATCACTCCAATATAATTGGATTTGTATAGACCCCTTACACTTATTATACTTACCCATCAATATGGCTTTAAAAATGTTATCTTTTAATGTAAATGGCTTAAACATTGCCTGCCCGCAGTGTCGTTACATACTTGCAAAAACATAATATTCAGAGATGTAATTTTTAATTAGTGGGGTGATAGCTTCTTGATATCCTTCTTGCCATTCTGGAGTCAAAAAGGATTTTATTTCTTGTTTTTTGCAACTTTGGAAGTGCTTCAATCTGGGTTTTAAGACTTCTTTTTTTTTAGCAAGAGCAGATGTGAGAAAGGCTGAACTTGATGGACACGTGTTTCTTTTCATCTATGTAATTAAGTAACTTGAATACCAGAAACACACGGTGGCAAGGGAACAGTCACTTATCCTACCCATACACACATCACTTCCTTAATCATATCAAAACAAGGGGGTACTTTAGTTATTGCCCACAAATTACTGCAATGCAGCTTTAAATCAATTGTAAATTATCATAAGGTCTACTGTAACATTCTAAAAGGTATTATAAATGGACACTGAGTTACTTTTGTTCATTTATAATTACCTACTGACAATCCAATCCCTGTTTTTACCAACAAGTTAGATAAGGTCTCAACTTTCACCCACTTATCACATGTTATGTGGGGATTACAATTTGTTTACTAAACACAGATGTGGATTTTTCCAATTCCGTTTGAAAATGTAAAGAACGTTGTGCAAAAAAAAAGAAGCAAAAATTGTTACGAGCACTGATTATTTGATATGTGGAGTATGTTTGATCCAATTGCCAAGGATTATTCCTCCTACTCTCAGGTACATAAAAATACAGTAAGATAGACTGCTTTATTACTAATTATGCTATGCTCCGCCAAGTTGAGTGTTTTAAATATGCTACAAAATTGCTACAAAACTGTTCCATTAATAAATTCATAGAAAATTACATCTAACCGAAGTTGATGGGACACTGTCAATGGCATGCTATTGGAAAGCTGAATATTTTTTAAAAAGTGGACAACAAATGAATGCAAAGCCTAGTAGGTCAATTGAGTTAATAATGTAACAAACAAACATTATTCAAAAATGCGTTTATGTATAATTCTGGAGTGTTGTATTGTCATTAGGCCCCTTCATTACTCCTAAAATGAATGGTTACTTACCTGTTATACAATTCATATGACCTATGGGCAGCAGTGATAGGCAAAGAGTGCTCATGTGACCCTCTTAGGCAATCACTGCTCTGTATTACAGCTCATATTGGTGGTGGAGATGTGCCATAAGTGGCAAGGATCCTATCTCCCAGTTAAACTATAAACAGTAAAGTAAATTAACCCAGGGCACTCTAGCCACCATAACCTCTTCAAAGAGATGAAGAGGTTATGATGCCCTAAGTGTTCCTTAAGTAAATAGTTTAGTTTTCATTCTTTTTTTAAAATTATTTTATTGGACTATATGCCTGCTATATTCTGTTGTTAGTTTATTATTGCTTGTCTTTATTTCTATCAACAAAACATATCAGACAACAGGGGTTGATGCTCCAGGAGGGGAAATGGCAAATGATTTAGGTAAACTAGGAAACTGATATTTAATGTGGATAAGTGCAAGGTAATGCATCTTGGGCATAAAAACCCAAGGACAGAGTATAGAATATTTGATACTGTCCTAAGCATGACATCCAAGGAAAGGGATTAAAGGGTCATTTTTCTCAGATGATGTAAAGGTAGGCATACAATGCAATAGAGCAGCAGGAAATGCTAGCAGAATTCTTGGTTAAATAGGGAGAGGCATTAGCAGTAGAAAGAGGGAAGTGCTTGTGACATTATTCAGATTTTACTCAGTACTGAAGACCGTATTTCCAAAAGAATATTGATAGAGAATGGCTAATGGTTCTTATCTGCCATCACATTCTATGTTTTTATGTTTCAGACATGAGATACAGTATTTGTTTTGAATTTCAACCTATATTGTAGAGAGTTAACAGCTGTACCCATGTTATTTACATATAATTAATATAGCAGTGATCAATGATTTTTAAACTGTAGTCTATGAATTCTAGAAGTCTGACTTGTGAAGTTTGGTAACTTGGTACTGAGAAATGTGATGTGATAGGCATTAAATCAGAGGTTTTGAACTCCAGTTCTCCAGAGCTGTGGACACATCAACTTCTCTGGATAATCACTGGCCTGTTGAATCATGAAGCATAATGTTAATGGTTTGATTACACTCAATTAGAAGAACGTCTAAAACTGGCAGATTTTTTGCCCTTGAGAATTGTGGTCAGTTCCCCCAAATATGGTTTGATATCAAAAAAGGAATCATTCATTTTTATTTGACAGAATTGTACTAGGTTCGATCAAATTGTATTGCATTTTTCTATACTTTAACTTATTTTAATTTTTTTCCTATTAATTTTATTTTAAGCTCAAGCTATGGTAATATTTTAATCCATAAATAAACAGATGATAAAAGTGAACAATTAAAATGTACCTTTTAAATTTCTACATTTGAGAAAATTGTCTATTTTAATCATTCTTTATGTAAAATGTTTTATTCATTTAATTTCAATAAATTATGCAAAGTCATATGCAAAACTAATTATTAAAATTTTAAAAGGAAGTGCTTTGCAACCTTTGGCATATATGAAAAAGCAAGTAGATTCTGTATCTTTTCTATAAGGGGGAAAAAACACTTTCAAAAGTAAAGGCTGCTTCGATTTACTTAGTCTTTTGTGGGTGAACTATCCAAAAGTGTCAAATGTCATCTGAATAGATGATGTTTCCTATTTAAACAAGAATAAGATGCAAATTCAATTCTCAGACAGGATACCATTTTTTTTGTTTTGAAAATGTCAGTACAAATGTCATTCCTGCTGAGGACTAGTCCTTGATAGCCCGAATCTAAGCATCATCTCTGGGTGACATTCAGAATTGTATGCTTCATCTGATAATTTTAAAGAGTGGCGTATTTCTTAAGTAAAAAGCACGCAGAGCTAATACATATCTTGGTCACACTAATTTTAACTGTGCCATACAAAATGATGGCATTTTTATTTTAATATCAATATTTAGGAGCATAATTCTAAAGCCTGACAGATAAATATATCCATTTAAATAATATGCTTAATTTTTCTTCTATCAAAATAATAATGTTCTTCTAAATGCAGATTGCGCTTATAATGGTGGGTATATTTTTTAAGAATTATGAACTTATTCATAATAAAGTGATACCGTTGCATGATACAGCAGCCTAGAGATCAGCTGTAATGAAATGTTTAAAAATGTAAGTAGTAAGTGGAAATATTATAATAAAGAACATCTTTATCAAAATAATAAACATGTTTCATATTTTGTATTATGTATATTATATGATGTTTTATATCACCTTGATATATTTTCATATTGTAGTTATTGTTTTTGAATATATTCCCCCTTGTAACTATAAAATGAATCAGATATGTCTCCTTATATTTGTCTCATGTTACATTATAATATAGGTTGAAATAAATCCCTGCAGCTGTTGATCCAAAGTAATATGAAAAATCTGACTCCAGAAAAAAAATCTCCTTGACTCCAAAGTGATAATAAGATTTTGTCTTGGATCAACAAGTTGTTTTGATGCCTATATTAACTATCATAGTCCTTAAAATCTCTCTTTGCCTAAAAAGCATTTGTACATTTCAAAAGACATTTGCTGAAGTTGATAAAAACAGCCCTAGTAGCCAATTTAATAACTTATTTAAAAATGAAATGCGGAAAAAAGGGAAAAGCCCAATACACCACCATAACACACGTTATTGAAAGTAGAATTGCAATACATAAAAATAATCAAAATAAACTCCATCCTACAGTGTCAAAACATTCTATAATTTGAAATGTATTTCTACAATAATAAAAATGGAAAAGCCCTTGAAAATGCTATTACAAAACTCACAAATGTGTATAATACAATTATAGGTCTTTTCACTTCCATGTAGGCTTAGGACCAGTCAAATAGAGTGGAATATTTAGTATCTTTTAGTGAATTCCAATTATTGACTGCAGTGTGTTTTATCTCACCCTGAAGTCTGCTGGTACACATTTCGTCTGTAATATACAAGATAGCTGAAACTTGTTTTAGACTTCAGATGTGCATGACTAAAGGACAAGCTAGGAAGTTCTAGGCTTGTGCATGGAAATATTTTTCGGTTCGGCATTCTGAAATTCGTGACTTGGGCAATTCGGCACTTCGGAACTTCGGCAACTTCAGCACTTCGGCACTTTGGAACTTTGCCACTTCGGAATTTCGGTAACTTTGGCACTTCGACACTTCGGAACTTCTCTTGCAGCCGCTTGGTAGATAACTCCCTAATTCCCATGGTATTAGGGAGTTTTCTACCAAAAGGCTGAAAGACCTAAATTGGTCTTTCAACCAGATTTACTAATACTAAGTAAAGATTAATTAGTATTAGTAAATTATGCCCCTACTCGCTATACCGCGAGAAAGGGCATGTCTAGTATATGAACTAAGAATCTGGAAAAATCTGTTCAATATCAACCCAGCTAAGTCCTAAAATGGGTACAAAGGGTCATTCCAGATTGTGCATATTTATATTACATTAAAATATACAAAATAGTAAATAAAATATTACAAATTAGAAAAGTTTTTTTAGAAATTATTATTATTATTATAATTATATTTGAAGTGTCTTATAATATAGTATGATTTTCAAATCCTCAGTAAGTTTAATATATTTGTGATTCAAGTAACTCTTAATATTCTATGTGCAGAGAGGATAAAAAAATTTTTTTACAATTCTTTATCAATGCCTACTTGTGTCCCAAATAAGTAAATGCAACATAAACTTATTTTATTTCATTTTTATTGTCAACAAAAAAAACTGTTGAAATTGTTCACAATGAGCAATCAACATAAACCATAGAGATTTTTGCCATTATCCTCCTCTCATAAACTTAACTTAATATCCCCCATATTTCCTGTCACATGGCCAACCATTCGCCTTCATAGGTTTCATTGATTTCAGGTCTCACTATGTTCATATTTCGTGATACGCTATACATGCTGTCCAACTGTATTGGACTCTTAGAAGAACATGTCAACGAATGAGTTCTCCAGCTCCACTTTTTTGTGTTTACTACTACATCTTTTGTATATTTGCTTATTTCTCCATGGTTTCTATTGCTTAAAAATATTTAGAAAATGTTAAAAAAAATATAGGCATTTTTAAGGTCTCATGTGTCAATAAATAAATATATATTTTTGCTGACATTAAAAATAAAGTCAAAACATATAGAAAACATTTATTTATGTTTTGATAATGGTATATGCAAAAGAAAGTATTCTATGTTAAATCAAAATCAATCCTCCCACCTTCTCTTTTGGTTTTATGTTTTTAAACTATTATGTAAAAATTACAAACATTATGGAAAAAGCATGCCTCTGTAATCCTAATAACTTTACATAAAGAAAACATTAAATACCCAGATTATGGTACATTTCACTGCATCTGTGAAAAAGCCTGTTTAATAATTCAGATTTTTCAATGATTTAAATATTTATTTGTCCTACTTGCTACCATTTATCGTTTCCATTTTTGTGCATGAACACACATTGTAAATTATAAGCATTTTGCCAGCCTCTTGCACAGTTTGTAGTCATGCTCGATGTTCTCTTAACTGAAAGTTTAAACGGTTAGTGGCACTGATTAATTTAAATGGCACATTTAGATTTTGATTAAGCCAGCTATTCCACTGTTCTGGTTCAGTTCTAATTCATAAATTATGAATGATTTTTAGCACTTTATTGTATAATTATTTCAAGAGGACATTTGGGTGAGTAAACTTTATCAAAATACTACATGACGAAAATAAGTCCAGTTTTATATAACTTAGGAAGCATTTATGATTATCACAGTTAAGAGTTTGGGGATGTTAATGAAGAGTAAATTAAAAAAAAAAAAAACCAGAAGAAGCACTATTACATGAATTGCCTGACAATTAAATTAATTTATCCTTTTACATGTAGGATGTAATCAAACCTCTACTCTCTGACCATGTTTCTCAACCAATTTATGTGAAAGACTGATTGATTGATTGATTGATTGATTAATTGATTTTATTTATAACAATTGGGGCCACGTTAGCTCCTACAGCAAACAAAGCATCATGGGAAATTAAACTCTACAACAGTAGGATCTACCGATTGAAATTATAGAAAGTATTACAATTAAGTCACAATGCAGCAAAAAAAGGCAAGATAGAGGCCAGGTAAAAATTCATACTCAGTTCCTTTAATGCCAACTTTCTAACATTTATGAAATAAATATTTTAAAATCTCTTCACTACCAAGTAATCTAACCCCCGTCACCTCCCCCGCAAAAAACAAAAAAAAACCCCACAAACTATAAAACATCTTTTCTGGAAAATAATTTCTAAATATATTTTCCAATTAGTTTTTATAGTGCATTTAATTACAAAAAATTTAATCTTGACACTAGATTGACATGATTGACACTAAAAATGCTGCACACAACATAAAAAGGATAAAAACTAAATACAATTTCTCACTCACTCTACTACATTCATTAATGTTAAACACCTCCAATGTCTTTACTTCTACCATTTCAAATGTATTTCTATAATAAAAAATATACAAAAAAAGAACATTCTATTAAAAATCAAAAGCATAGATGCAATTATACACATAATATAGTAAGTTCACAGATAATTTCATAGACCTCATGTGTTTCAGTACTTAAAGACAGCATATTTGTATTCTGCTACGACATATGACTACAACTAGCCTCATATGTATACCTTTGTCAGGTGTTTGAGGCATAAAATAATAGGCATGTCCCATTGGACATCTCTAAAATGCGAGATTTCCAAGACTTTCCAAGTGTTGTTTTTTGCTACAGTAACACTGGGTCACAATACTGAACAACATCTCACTTCCATATTATCTATACCCAAGCTAAAGTAATGCTTCTAAACCTATCCCTATTTAACCTTAACTGCAGCTAGTCCTACACTAGCTAACTTTAACCCTAGATAACACTAACTCTTATAACTACCCCTAGCGCCCACCCTAACTATTACACCAACCCTAACATGAACCCAACACCAGTTATAATCCTATACCAAACCTAACTATAATATCCTTACACCAACCCTAACCTTAATGCCATACCAAAACATAAACCTACAGCAAACCTAAACATATACCAACACTAACCAGCATAGAGGGATTCTCCTAGTTTATGTCACTGGCAACATCAACAGATGGATTTCATCTGCTGAAATACCACAGTGTGTTCTGTGATTGTATCTGTACTGTGTGATAACAGCATGAGAGGGAGACAGATTGCTGTCTCTAACAAACACACAATGACTGGTTCTAGGCAACATGCACAGTGTTGATCCTATTTGGAATAAAAGCAAAAAGGGATACCTAATAAGAATCCTTTGAGACCACAGTGACATAAAATAGTTAGCTTTCTATTGTATTTGTTTTATTATATCTCAAATATTCTGCTATTTGTGATCAAGTTCCATCTATATTTTACCACTCTTAGTTTCTTACATCACTGGTTGCTGTGCTTTACCTTCTATTTGTCTCACTTTTTCTCTTTAGCTATCTCAGCTACTGGATATAATTTTATATGTGGACACTTTCTTTTCTAGCATCTCCTCTTCGATCCATTTTACTTTTCTTAGACTTTATGATTTGTTTTCTAGATGTTCTGTACACAATATTGTTTGCATTCTTTGAACAACATTTTCCCCTTTTGTCCTTGTTTTTCACCCTTTATGAAAAACCGTCTTAGTCACTGTCAGGGTTAATCACAAAAATGAACATTGCTTGGACAAAATGCAAAATTGAAGGTAAAATTGACTTGGAGACCATTATTTTACCCATAATTTTGAAATACATTTTAATTCACTTTGAAAACCAGTCAATTCTCCCTTTAGTGACTAACCCTGTTTGTGTTTATGTTCAGAAAAGTCAATGATGTTGGATTAAACATTATTATTACTATTGGTATTTATGTAGCACCAACTTATTTCACAGCACTTTAAAATATTATGAACTGGGAGAGATTTAACAATAAATGAGACATTTACAAAATGATACATGAACAATGGATAGATGAGGATCCTGCTCAAATGAGCTTAAAGTCTAAAAGAGGAGGGGTATAAAAACACAATAAGACAGCAAGGAGTACAGCAAGCAACCAAACAAGGAGCTGCCCATGAGAAGTCCTGCAAGCATGAGTTAGCTGAAGGGGGGTGAGCAGTGGACACAAGGTGGTCACCAGCATTTATAAAAGTGTCAATTACTATTGTAATCTGCATTATTTCCAAAGTGAAAAAAAGAGGACACACGCATCACTCCTAAAGCTTTTCAGTAAGCTGAAGTGCTTCAGGGATCAAGTGTGTCCCTTTAAGCAGCTGCTGAAAATCCTACTTGTGTAAGTGTCACAGCATCTCCAGCAGCTTTTCAAATTGGATACAGGGAGCACAAACAAATGCACACTTGCTTCATCCTATTATTATTTTATTCCTCAAAATTCATGGGAAACTCACTTTAATTAGAGACTAAACAAATATCACCAAACAAGCTCCTGGGAGTACTCCTATGCACTCACAGTGCTGAGGATTATGTAAAAATCACATGTGTTTGTTTCCTCCTGTTGGAAGAAATTGTCAGTAGTCTGTTAAATTTCAACCCATAACATTCCAAAATAACAATGACAGTTTTTTTAATTATATGCAAATCAGTTCTTGAAACAGATACACTAGACCATTTAAGTCCACAACTAATTGTGAATATAATTATGTATCATTCTGATGATCAATTCCCATGGCATTACACTTGAAAAAGAATTGAGACTATGAGCATATGTCATCTTGTTTCTACAAACAAAGACATGTTTTCGGTACTTGTAAAGTATGTTTTTTTTATATAGATTTCCATCTTTTTTATCTTGAATACAGTCAATTGCTTGACAAGTTATTCTAATGTATTTCAAAGCATGTGCACATCTAATGTAAAAGAAAACACTCTAGAATTCGAAATCGGTGACAAGACATTCTAATAAATACCAGATTTGCACCGTGTAATTTCAAGCATTTAAAGAATGTGTCAACAGCTTTAAAATGCTTAGTCCAAGACTTGTCATTTTAATGGATTCTCTGCCATAACACCTGTAAATTATCCATTTGATGTGCCCCACATTTAAAAATTATTACTTTATACAATTTTAACGTCCCTAAATTCATGAATCTAAAAATACCTTTATAGAATTACCAATGTGTAAGACATCACCAAGTACATGAATTGATTTAGTGTGAAATTCAACAAAAGTGTGACGCGTGGACAAGAAATAAATGTAATTTGATTCGGTTGTCGATAGACATAGAAAATGCTTGCCTTCCTCTTTGCTTGTAGGCATGTCTTTTCTTTTCAATGCAATCTTGAATCATTGAAGATATTTTTTTTCATATATACTGTAGTGGTTTTTGATTAGACTGTTCTTCAGACAGGCTATGTGTAGATGTATTGTTTTATAAAGCCAGCACACTGGTTTAGAAGATGTGAAACTAATTATTTCAGAGTAGTTTAATAGTAACCGAGCAATATTTATTTCCTAACAAATAAATAAATACATTAACATATTAATAGTGTTCATTAATCGGAGAACTGTAATGAGCTGAAAAACAAATGTATACAAAGTTGATGGAAAATATCATACTCAAAGTAAATTGTAAAATCTGTCTGCTCACCAATACTCAATTTTTAGTAAACATATTGTTAATTAACATTTGTCTACTCGCTTCTTTTCCATATTCTCTTTTCCATCTCATCTTTTTTTTCCTCTCTCTCTCTGCTCTGTTGACTACACTACACAGATAGGACTTTGATATTGTCATGATCCTGAGCAGGTCAGGAAGAAGATGATTGCCAGGGTTAACATCAGGATCTTTATTGTTGGAATTGGACATTATAAAATAAACAGTATATCCGATAATTGAAATAATAGGAAAGAGAGAGCAAACAGATCTGAATAACTGAAATTACAGGTAAGGATAACTAGGTTATGAAAATAAATGGTTTAGACAAAAAAGGTCAAAGTGGAAATAAGGTAACAGGTAAACCTATAAATGAAGTTATAGGATGGAGAATTAAGAATAACCTATAAGAGAAATTATAGGCAAGTATGTTTAAGGTAAACCGACAACAGGAGTTAGGCAACATGCCCCAAATAGAATACAATCAGGAATGGAAGTATATAATGAAAAAAAACCTATAGTTAAAAGTAAAGGTTACATAGAAGGACAAATAAGACAGAATAATAAGGTTACAGGAAAAGCCCCCTTTAGGAACAAGTATTGCTTAAACAGGAAAATAACACCATGTAATTATTTTGAGGCAGAGTCCAGAGCGGTGTTATGAGGCAGGTATTTAGCATAGAGGTTGTTTGGATCTAAGTAGGTTAAAATCAGGATGGTTGGATAAAGCTGGATAGATGTTAAGTTCAGGTTGTTTTTTGCAGGTTAGAAGTCAAACAGGAATGCAGAGTAGATCAGGCTGGTATTGAGCAGGTTGGAAGGAAGTAGTTCAGTTGGTATTAAGCAGGGTTGGTAGCAAGCAGTTCTGAAGCAAAAGATAAGTTCACAGGAGCCAGAATATGAAGTGTTTCAGGCAGATCAACAACTTCAATGCAAAGGCAATGAGATGAGGTGGGTGTTACCTTTTGTAGGAACCCAATTAGTCCAGGCAGGATGATAAGGTGAGTGTCCACAACTAGAGGCAAGGGAGGCCACTAGTGGTAAAACATATATTTTTTTAAAGTAACAGTGTCAACAGAAAAAAGTCTTGCTTGTCAGGATAGAATCCTGACAGATATGTATAAACCCCTAACCATGGAAGACTTGCTTTTATTTGTCATATAGACAATTGTTGCACGTTGTATTATGGTTTACGGTTATGTGATCAACATTGTAGTCTGAATTATTATCTAATTTCCTTTTCTTCTTTCAGTTTTTGTTTTTCATTGTGAAATTTTACCATGGGGTAAGAATCCTGCATAAATGCTCATGTTGTAAAATGATGTATCAGCCATAATAATGTTTATAATATTTATAATAGTAATGCTTCAAAATACAGCTTATTATTATTATTATTATTATCATTTATATAGCGCCAACAGATTCCGTAGCGCTTTACAATATTTTGAGAGGGGGGATGTAACAATAAATAGGACAATTACAAGACAACTTACAGGAACAATAGGTTGAAGAGGACCCTGCTCAAATGAGCTTACAGACTATAGGAGGTGGGGTATTAGAAACATTAGGACAAGAAATATCAAGTAGGAGTGAAGCAGAGCTGGAGGAGAGAGCAAAGCACTGTCCCATAGGAGAGAGCAGGAGACAGGTATGTAAGGTAGAGATTACTCTGGGAGGCCATAAGCTTTCCTAAAGTGATGGGTTTTAAGGCCCTTCTTAAATGATTGAAGACTAGGGGAGAGTCTGATGGCAGTAAGCAAGCTATTCCATAGGAGAGGAGCCACCCGCAAGAGGTCCTGCAAGCGCGAGTTGGCCGTACGGGTGTGAGCAGCGGTCAGGAGGTGGTCACGGGCAGAGCGGAGGGTATGACGAGGGGCATATCTATGGATTAGTGAAGAGATATAAGTGGGGCTAGAATTGTTCAGTGCTTTAAATGTGTGGGTTAGCACTTTGAATTGACTCCTGTAGCATACAGGGAGCCAATGTAAGGACTGGCAGAGGGGTGAGGTGTGAGAGGACCGACTAGAGAGGAATATCAGTCTAGCTGCAGCATTCATGACAGACTGTAGCGGGGCAATACGGCTTTTGGGGAGACCAATCAGGAGAGGGTTACAGTAATCCATGCGGGAAATTACTAGAGCATGGACATCTATTTTATATGTTGCTACAAATCTGTTAAATCAACTCAAAGGCTTAAAACCAAACACTGGATAGCTAGAATAACATTTTAGAATTCTGTTAATTCTGTAATTTAACATTGATGGTAGTGTTATCATTTTGTTGTGAGGAATTTCCTGCTTGGGATTCGAACCCAGGTACTCTCAGGTTGTCTGCTACACCACTGAACACAGGGGTTGAATTGCAGATACGAGTTCAGAGAATAACTGCAATTCGCGAGAGTATGTTTGAAAATCACTCTGGTTCATTGTACATTTGCATGTAGCACATACAGGATAATAGGAGATGGTCTTAAATTCTAAACGCATTTCAAAATCTTGTTGATTATTAGAAGAATTCTAAATAACAAAATCAGAATATAACAGGTCTGAAACATTGTCTCAGTTGTTGTTGACTAGATGTACAGATATAGAAAGGGAGACAGAATAGATTAAACTGACATTTTGGCAGAATAAATGCAGTTAAAGCAGACATGATTTTAACCTTTAATAATATGATTTAAGCTTAATTTAGCTTTAACCCTTACAATCATGTAGTCCAGACTTAAGCAAGTTCCATTGTTTCCATAAACAAAATGCACCATAACTGCTCTGATATATTCTACTTTTTATATTCTTCTAAAGGGAATCAGATTAGTTGCTTTCTATTAAAAATTATAGCAAATAAAATTCTATCCTCATGATAGTACACGTAAGACAGACTTGGCTTTCCATGACAACTTGCACAAGAGCAAGTTTCCCTTTTTGAAAATTTGGGAAATACTTAATTTGCAAAAGTATTCCAAATACAACAGATTACATTCATATGCACTTACTATATGGGTAAAAACTGTTTGCACTGTGTTTGAGCTGCAATCTGTGCATAACATTGTAGAAGTTCTAGAGCATGGCTATAATAAAATAATTGCACATATAGATTGACCAGAGAAGGTATGAGACATTGTAAACCAGTAGGTTTTCTGAGTTCACATGCTCAGTTCAGATTACACGTTGCTTCAAGAGCTGATAATAAGTAAAATATCTGCCAAGTCTGCTTTGATCTGCTCCTGAGATGGAAGAAAGATGTGTATTTGAAGCAAATGTTTTGGTGGGAACGTGTACTTTATCATGAGAACTCTACAAATCCTTTATTCTGCTTGTTCTGTGAAAATAGAAAATTGACAGTTCATGAGAAAAGTGCTTTTCCATGTCACCAGCAGTCAGTTTGAAGGAATTTAGCTTAATTTACAGGAACATAGACTTCTCTGTGGAGAGAGAAAATGATCCATCAATCCCTCACTTTGCATGCCCACTACATATGCTGTAACTAATTAGTTGTGTCAAGGTAACCAACAGATATAACAAAGCCTCAAAAATAAAAAAAATAAAATAAATCAATAATCATTTCTACTCTCATCTACAGGATTTAGAAGTGCAGCACCAATCCTATAGAATGCTCAAACTCATTGTATCATACTTAGTCTCAAAATATAAAACCAAACAAAAAAAACACAAAGAAAAGTAGAAAATCTCTTCTGTTCAAAAAATGTATTCCGCAACTCTAATAAAAAAGGAAAATAATTAAGTACACAGTGGTTACTTACTGAAGCCGATAGATTCACTACTGGGCTTCTGGTGCTGGTTCTATAGTTCCATCATCACCACAATTCCAAAAAAGAACCACAATTTGCAATTAGTAAGCTCCAAATCATTTCACAAGGTGGATCCTTAAAAGTACTTCATTTATTAACAAAATATGAAAAAAGGTACAACAAATATTCACAGATATAACAGGCAATCTAGATGAAATGCTAAATAAGTTAACACAAAAGACATATTGTTAAAAAGTTTTGATAAAGCATTAAGGTAAATGGAAAACACATTCTGAACCCACCTAATTTCTAGCCTTCACTAATCGCCCTCCTTCTCACAGATACTTGGATCTAGGACTTTGAATTTTTTGAATATTTTTTTAAACTTACTTGGGATTTCCTCTAGATAGATATTACATATGAGGTCTGTGAGTATTTTTTGTACCATGTTGCATATATTTCAATAAATGGAGTACTTTTAAGGATTCACCTTGTGAAATGATTTGGATCTTACTAATTACTAAGTGTGGTTCTTTTTAGAATTGTAAGTCTCCAAATCCATAGGTCTCCAAATCTTTAAGAAGTCTTTTAAAAATGTAAATCTCTTTAGGAAAGCTTATTACTTTTCCGAGTATTTTTTCAAAAAGTCCTCCTGTCTCTCCTCGCCTGCAGTCTGCTTCACTCTCAACTTTTCACAATTTATTTGTATATCAAGTTATATAAAATATAAGTTTATATAACTTGATATGGGCATTATAACCGGTGACTTCTTTTATCACACATTGTTTGTCTGCTTGTCATAGACAACATACAGCATGGAATGGCTTCAAATCACTTACTCATTTAAGAGCTGTACATTGTTATTCCTGATAACCATTATGATTCTAAAATAATTTTCTTAAGCCTAGATGATAATCTACAGTCTGATCATCACACAAACAATGAAACTTCTATTTCAAATATATTAACTATGGAAACTGTAGTACCACTTGGGGTGGCTGCCTCTGCCTTTCATCCCCCAACTCTTCATCCCATGTTTAGGAAAAACATCAACACTCATGAAAATTGACAAAAACAAATCATGTCCCAGAAGTATTACCTTTTCTACTACTTCTACTTTTTCATCCATGCAATTTATTGATAATCTTATCTCCTGTATCGCTCAACCTACGCCTGTTTCCATCCTTACTTGAGTAGGAATGTATTGGTAAAACAACATTCCAATGTACACATGTGCAATATCACATACTTCCCTTTTCTATCATTTGATTGTAAGGATTATACATATTTGTCATAAAACATTAACATTTTCTTACTTACCGTGAAGTGGATCTGGAACAAGGTTTTCAAGGTTTTCGAAAGTTTTCAAAATCTGATTTTTGCTTTGTCACTATAGGGTATAAAATACAGATTGATGAGAAGAAAAAAACTAATTTGATCTTAAAGAAGGTCTAGCAAATTATACATATAATGCCCATGTAATGCATGCACAATAAATAAATATTATTTAGTTTTACAAGAATAGCATTCTAATACATCTTTCTGTGTTTCTTTGGATTTTACTACTGGAACCTTAATTCCCGGAAGTCTCACTACATCAAAATATCCACACTGACATATTACAGTAAATCAGTGGCCTTCATCAGGGTAGATGATGCTCTGAAGCTTTTTGCATTGAATAAAATGGATCATTGTCATCACTCTTTTTTTCTTCTGGGCTAATGAGCATAGAATTTAATAAAATAATATTAATAGTCCTTACTTCCTAATGGAATTTACTAACGTGGTTAAGAGGTTATTCCTAGCTTATCCTTTCATGGACGCAGCACTCCTCTACAGTGTTCTTCTTGTATTTGGACTATATGGGTCCTATAGTTTGCATTTTTTTGTTTTATTTTATCTAGTTTTGCTATAATATTTTGAGGAACATTTTAAATCTTATTTAAGAAAATAAAATGTAATCTGGAATGAAGACTTCTCTTTTATGCAGGGAATCTGATTTATTTTTTATTTTCCCTAAAAAAAAAAGATGTATAATGAAAAGATGGATAATCTCTCTCATTTTCATGCAGAATTGCAAAATAGTGTCTGCAGCTTGTTTATACAATATGATTCTGCAGAACACTTAAAACATATAGACTTCCACTATACAAAAGACAAAATACATTTATTGCTAAATTTTGTATTATTTTTGTTTCCCAAATTGATGTTCTGTACAGCTGAAATAGCCTGCTTTATAACAAATGCTGTCATCGGTACTTGCACTCTCCCTTTATTTAAGACCCTTGAAGAACTTCATTACATCTCCTACTCATATGTCTACGGTTATTCAACTATGGGTCAGTCTCCATTTATACTACAGAATAGATGGTCACAATCAAAGGCAGAAAAATATCACTCTGTGAAACTGCAAACCAAATGAAAGAAAGTTCGGAGCTGAAAAAAAAAGCTTTTATAACACTTTAGCTATATTGTTTTGTCCTCTAATGACAATATAAAATACAGCGGTTAGTGAAGAATAAAGACATGTCTGTGTGGCATGAAAAATATGTAACATGAGAAAATTACTGTTTTATATAATACATGTACTTTGGAGTTCATAATGCATCTCCAACTGTGAAACCGTTAACATTGTATTTCAGAAAGAGATAGGCATTTAAGCCACTTAAGGCCATGATAATATATATTGCAACCCATAATGAAATTCTAGTATACAGCTATGGAAAAATACCTCTAAAATATAGGGGGGTAATTTGAAAAACCATGAATTATATTGAATTAAAAAATGGAACTACAATATTTAGAACAAAATAGGTGAAGTAGCCTTTTTCTAATTCTCAGGAAAGAAATACTCTTGTGTCGATGTTCTATACATTTGGCATTCGCTATACTTTAACTTCTTTTTCTACTTTTCAACTTAAAAAAAACAATCAACGTTCAAAATATCTAATGAGTATATTTTGTGGCCTGGACAATGTGTGGGATTATTATACAGCACAGTGTATTCCTGTTTTCTGCAGATCTTTTTTATTCACTTTTGTTGTTCTTTATTCTAATCTAAAATAATAGTTTCTGGGGTGTATTGTCTCACAAAAGACTATTTACTTTTTATTTTAAGATTATAATACTTTGGGGGATTGATATTGTGGATTAATATCTGCATTTCTCAGCCGTATATATCTGGTTATTAGAATGCATTTATTTTCTTCTTTAGTTCTATAGGTTAGTTAATAATTTGACTTTTTTAGTCATCTACTGTCCTCGGTTCAGTCTGGGCAGAACTGCATGTTATATGCTGCAAATGCTTTCTTATATATCAGCAAAATAAGTCAAGATCATGTAGTGTAGCCCTCAGTCATGTCTACAGGAGTGACTAGTTCTGACCAAACCCACTGGCAACCATTATCAGGTTATTTTGTTTATAGTCACTATTTTAACTTTTCTCCACTTGTGGTTGTGTATATCATCCCTACATACCACTGACAAGATGCAATTAATTACTTTGGATAGTGCTGGTGGTGAAAACTCAACCTTTATGATATAGTACTATTTCCTCTGCATTCCGTGACACCAGGATTGATCATTATCATTAGTTAATTGCAATCAGACAGCATTTTGCTGAGCCGTAGAACAATAAAATACTTAAAAACTCTAAAGTATATGCATATACATCAGATTGCATAATTAGATAACTCAATATGACACCTACAGCATGTTCATTAATTTAATGTAATTTTAAACCTTCTAACATCTTTTTTCTTCTAATCACACTCCCTACACCAATCTTACCACTCTAATTTATACTCTTCTTAACCTTTGTCTCAATAATCCATGTTCTACACAAGCCTTATTTCAAAGTAGACACAGTTACGTATTTATACGTTACTATTCTTTGCAACTAATTAAATATAAATAAGTATAAGAAATTATCAATATATATTTCATGTTATGAATTTTATTTTATTTTATTTTGCTATTCTATTTTGATGTTACCTTCACTTGGAAAGTCAGCCAATGAAAAAGTTATTTTAACGGTAACTATCAGAATTACATCTCCACTAATGAACCATCATTTCTAATAGCTGATTACCACGTTACTTTTATGAAATTCGATAATTACATTAAGCTCCTGCAGTCATGCAAGTTTTCTGTACATGAAATCAATATTAGCTGTGATAAAATGATACTCATGGTCGATTCCATTAGTTTCATGCAAGAATCTTGTCCATTCAAAGAGTATTTTGCTTTCTTTCATATTTTTTTACTTTTCTGCCAACATAAAAAACCAAAAGCTTCCATAATTTTATAATTAAAAATCCTACACAATTCTGCATATGAATACAATGATTTCCATGTAAGACGTTTTGGCAATGCTCCTTAAAGTAGAATAATCTATTCAATGCAACATAAAAGCTTTTGTGGTTATCAAGCACTGACTTACATCTTGGCAGAATACCTTAAACAAATCCTTCAAATATTGAACAAGTTTCAAGAAACTTTACCAGGTAACTTTTAATTACTTTAGAACCTTCATTTTTATCTTAAACAACACATGGCACTTTCAGAACACAGAACACATTCGAAAACACCAATCCTGTATTCTTATTTTAAAATACAATAGGACAAACCTGTTCCTTAATTAGACATGCTATTGAGATTTGCATACATTTTGGGGTTTATGTATACTATCTTCTCTCTGATAGTATATTCTGTCATAATGTAATGTATATTTTAAGAGACAATTATGTTTATTATACTCAAAATGTTATCAACAAACTACTGTAGTCAACACAATATATCAAGATAACAACTTCACAGAATAATGAAATGATCAAAACCGTAGCTATGTTTCAACTGCAAGTTTGTAAATCAGTTCAATCACTGATGTATTATCACTTCTGCTCTACAAAGAGTTAATTTAAAAATGCACTCATTTTAAAGCTCTGTTCAACTCGCTGCTTAGCAAACAAACTTCTAAATCTATTTTGTGACTAATCTATGAATAATATTAATATTTCTGAATGTTGCATATCAATGGATTTATATTTTACCTGTATGCATATAAATGTCTTTTCACTCTTATAATTTGTCTTGTGTACTTGAGGATTCTACGTTTCCAATTATTTGACTCTGGACATTTTGATATATTTCTGCTACTGAGTTTCATTCCTATGCAATTTTTGTGAAATAACCTTTTAAGTAGAACAGTATGTTAGTTTCATATTTACATTGGTTTAAAAATTACTCAAGTCCATCAAGTTTAGCCTTTCACACATATATGAATGTGTTGACATTTCCATCAACATTAATTAAGGTATGGAAAATTCCCAATCAGTAAATACAGTATGGATAGATAATTAACATAAATGTAAGATGTTTATTTTAAGTGAAGTGTGAACAATTGACATTGATAAAATGTTACGCAAAATGTTTGAAGAACCATCTGCCTGGCATTAGGTTACTCTAAATGGTTAAATCCCTGCAGGTAAATTGATCACCTGTCCATCTGTCCAACAATCCTTCCATGAAATATTTTTTATTATTATTAATAAAATTTAAATAGTGATATATTTGTGTTCTTGTGCTGCACTTCTAGATCAAGAAATATTGGAATAGTACTATATATTCAATATTTAATATTTAAAGTAACTTAATAAAGTTAATGAATAACCTACAAGATGTATGCTAAGAAATATAAAAGTATCCTATACTCTTTTAAACTGTTCTCTCGTAATATATATATATACTGCTGGGGCCAATTCACACAACATACAGAATCCAGTGCACTCATTCATTCATTCAATAAACAGCAATTTCAAGGCTGTAATAGTTGTATTTAAAAACAACGGATCTAGACACTAATAATCGGGGTTTAGTTACACTATATGATTAAACATTGCATCATACATGCAAACACCTGGTTTGCACCTCTCCCCCATCATAGGTGCCTCATTCAGGACCCTATTTAACCTTGCCCTGCAGAGAGCCCCAGGAGGAAGTATTTCCCAAGTAAGTAGGTTAATCTCCTAAGAGCAGGAATTAAATTGCTAGGATAGGACCTGCCAAAAATAGGGTACATTGACTTTATGTTGTTTAATAATGTACCCCATTATTGTTGCCTAGATCAGGTGTTCAAAAAAGTATTTAAAATGATTAAATTCTTCTATTATCTTTGAAATTGCTGTTTAGATAGTTACTTGAATGAATGGATCTTATATATATATATATATATATATATATATATATATATATATATATATATATATTTATATATATATGTGTGTGTGTGTGTATAAAATATGTACATATATATATATATATATATATATATATATTGATATAATAGAATATATTATATATATATAAATATAAGAGTGCTATATTTGTCTCCACAAACAAATATAGCACTCAATGAATGCAACACTTGAAATACTGATACAAACAAGTCATAAATACCCTTGATGTCTTTAGAACATCTATGATAAATCATATAAATCTATATATAGCAAGTCTATCTATTCATATTCTTGGAGAAACTCTAAATGAACATTTATTATGAATCAGTGCTGATTGCAATCCAGATCCTATTGAAGCAGGAACAATTCTAACTTTTAACAATATTACAGATTTCCACGTTTCTCTCTTCAAAGTGATTAATACAAGTGCCACATCTTCATTCACTGTCCTTAATGTCTCCTACAGGTACAGTACTTACAATAAAATAATCATTTTTGATTTTTAACTGAAGACCATTTCTTGAGCATTTTTCTTTTTACAGTTTCCTTACAAATTCAAAAAAGTACCTGCAAGTAACAAACTGAAAGTTTTAGGTACCTCTGATTAGACATACACTGTAACTGTTTTGTATTTGACTTATCTAACTTATTTTTCATTCGACTGTCTTGCAATATATGTGTTAATGATTATCAGTGTTGTGTGTGTATATATATATATATATATATATATATATGACAACTTCTCTCTCTATATGGTTTTATGGTATGAGAAAGGCTTGATAACAATCTCACCTTAATAGTGCGATTACAATCCTTGCCAATAACAGAACCATTCAACCACAGTGTTAAAAATGTAGGGTGCCTTTAAATTGTTATTTTCTATTTAACCCCATAAGGACTGGACTGTTTTTGCGATGTTGTACATTTGCAACCAGGCCTCTTTTTACACTTTTGTGGTGTTTGTGTTTAGCTGTAATTTTCCACTCTCTCATTTACTGTTCCTATACAAATTATATTTGGGGTTTTTTTCAGGACAAATATGCTTTCTAAAAGTATGATATTGCGGTTTCAAAACATACATTTTTCAAAATGTATCAATAGTGACATTGTAACACTATTATCTGTCATAAATCTCTGAATAACACCCCACATGTATATATTATTTTTAAAGTAGACAACCCAGGGTATTCAATATGGGGTATGTCCAGTCTTTTTAGTAGCCACCTAGTCGCAAACACTGGCCAAAGTTAGCATTCATATTTGTGTGTAAAAAAAATGAAAAACTAAATTGAACACTAATTTTGGCAAGTGTTAGTGACTAAGTGGCTACTAAAAAAGACTGGACATACCCCATTTGCAATACCTTGGGTTGTCTTCTTTTGCAAATGGTATGCTATCATGGGGTAATTCTCATTCCTGGGCTACCATGCGCTCTCGAAGGCAACGTAACCAAGCTGGCCATTTTCAATGTAAAAATATTTGACCCATATATTTGACCCTGTAACTTTCAAAAACACTATAAAATCTTTACATGGGGGGTACTGTTATACTCGGGAGACTTTGCTGAAAACAAATATTGGTTTTTCAAAACAGGAAAACGTATCACAACAATTATATCATCAGTAAAAGTGCTGTTTGTGTTTGAAAAATGCAAAAAAAAACTCGTTCTGCCGATTTTGTGCTACAATGTAATTACAGGACTCACCATTGTGACATGCTAAAAGAACTAAACTGTCGCTGGAATCCAGACGCACCCTTCATCTTTCCAGCCTTGTGTTTAAGAGCCTCAAATTGCAATTAAAAAAATTACTTAATTATGTAAAAATATTACATAAATACGCACGTCGAATTTAAATATATATACATATTTATATATTTGAAGTTACGTATATATTTATATAATTATTTATGTAATTTTGTATATGGACATATGTATATTTCGTATTATTTTTATTTATTTATATATACATAGATATATTTGCAATTTCATTCTAAGTGTATTTTGATATAAATATATATATTTTAATATCAAAATATAGTTAGAATAAAATTTCTCATCGATATATAATTTTTAAAAAATTTTATTATTATTTTAAAACAATTTTATTTAATTTAATTTACTTATTATTTGTATTTTATAATAATATATATACAATATATATATAGTTATTATATTATATATATATATATATATATATATATATATATATATACATGTGTAATTTAATTATAAGTGTATTTTTACATTAACCTCTTAAGGACACAACTTTTGCAATAAAAGGGAATCATGATGGAATATTTCCATCATGTGTCCTTAAGGGGTTAATATATGTATATATTAATATAAAAATACACTTAGTATGACATTATATATATGATATATAGACATATATAATTGTAAAATTTTTTATTAACATTAACAGTTATTTTATATTTTTTTATTTTACACATGTAGGGAGACTGCCTGACAACACAGGCAGTCACCCTGCAGGCAGACACTAGGACACCTATTGTGACCATGTGATCGCTCTGTTACGCAATCACATGGCCACAGGGGTCCTAATCCGCCGCGGGGAGACTGTCTGGGCTGCAGGTAGTCTCCCCACACCGGGAGCAACGCCGATCGCCGCTGGGGGAACGACGGTGATCGGGTAAGTACATTGCACCGTTCGGACGGTTCAGGACCGTAACCGGTCGGCAATGCAAACATGCCGATGACGGTCCTGAACCGTCATAGGTCGTTAAGAGGTTAATATATATAGTAATATCTTGATAAAATCCTAAATCAGTTAACAAAAAATAAAAATATTGTTAAAAAAATTTGATAAAGCTTCAGGGTAAATGCAAAATACTTTCAGAACCCACCTAATTTCTACCTCCCCCTCCTTCCCTCCCTCTTCTCACAGATACGTGGATCTAGGACATTGACTTTTTTGTGTACATTTTGTGTTGTTTTTTTTCTTTTTTACTTATTTGGGATTTCATCTAGATAGAGGTTACTTATGAGATCTGAGAGTATTGTTTGTACCATGGTGCATATTTTTTTTAATAAATTGAGTACTTTTAAGAATTCACCTTGTGAACTGATTTAGAGCTTACTAATCACAAAGTGGGAATTGTTTGTCTAATCGTTAGTCTATAAGTCCCTATGTCTCCAATTCTTTAAGAAGTTCATTAAAAATTTTAATCTCTTTAGGTAAGCTTATCACTTTTTCGAGTGTTTTTTCAAACAGTCCTACTATCTCTCCTTGCATACAGTCTGCTTTACTCTCAACCCTCCCCTATTCATTTCTATATCAAGTTATATAAAATATAAGTTTATATAACTTGATATAGACATTATAACTGGTGTAATATCAGAAGAGGTCATCATCAAGGGTTACAGCATAGATAACTTCTTTGGACTTGGGGACACGCTTTCCAGGCTTTATTTACTTAACAGATATGCAAGAAAGAGGGTTAAGTTATAGACAATCTTTCTCCTTTATAACTGGATGTTACAGGTTTGCTGGAACTCTCAGGCAAAAAGGGGTTGCATGAACCTTTTTGGAAGGTACAAGGAATTTTCGGACTGCAATAATCAGAGCAGCAAGCAGAAATGTCAAAAGACTTACAGGAGAGACTATGCCAGATTGTCCCAAGATGAAGGCACAATGAGAAGATCTTCTTTTAAATGTTTAACCCCTTAAGGACCAAACATCTGGAATAAAAGGGAATCATGACATGTCATACATTTCATGTGTCCTTAAGGGGTTAAAGGAACACTCCAGGCAGTGAAACAAATTAAGCTTAAATGAACGCTGATATGCTCAAATACCTATAGTTAGTTTCTTTTTTTTTTTTTATTCTGTTTAGTTTTCCTGCAGTGATGTAAAAATGTTTTGCTGATTGCAGTAGTGTAGCCACCCTGTTAGTTTGTGAAGAATTTCTGAGTCAGCAATTTTACTCTATCATGCTATGGTCTTTCTGCAATTTGGAATTCTCCGTGTTTCTCCTAATCCCCAACCAGCTTGTGAGGAGCCCCAATGAGCGAGACAACACAGTGTAAGGTTTAAAGTGCTTCTGACGTTTAATAGGTAGTACAACAGATTATATTCAAGAGGAAACATGGGTGGTTTTATGAGCATTATCCAATAATCTATTTTATCTTAACATATCCTTAACCTATAGCCAGCCTGCAGGTGTAATGGGGGAGTATTCGTGCCTTGCACTACGCGGTTAGAAACAGAAAAGTAACTATGAACTTACAAATAGATATGTTACTACGCAGTTAGAAATACAGAATTAGAAAACAGGAAATAAGTCAAACAGGAAAAAAGTCAAACAGGAAATAAGACCAACACCCTGAGATAGGAAAGTTTATAGCAATGCGTCTAGGGGTATATTCACTAAGCATTACATAGGTAAAAAGCCAATAAAAATAGAGGTATGTCATCTGTAATGTAAGGACTGTTCACAGCACAGACTGCACCACAGAGATAAAGAAATAAAGTATTTGTTACTCTTTCGCCTTCGCGTCTGTTTTCTTCAGTTTATTTTCATTTCATACCTTTGATGTAGCCTTTTCTGTTCTCCTGCCATTCCTCCTTTCTTTATATCCCCTCCCCCTGTTCCCTGTCACCCCATATGTGCTGCTCTCCCTCCCTCCATGTAATGCAAGTAATACATTCCCTTCATACCTTGTCAGCCAACATCACTACTCACTGTTAATTTCTTCCCCTCCAGTGCCTGTCAGCCAACCTCTATCTATCTGTGTAGATAAATATAGATGGATATGGATAGGTAGATAGGTAGATAGATAGATAGATAGATAGATAGAGAAATAGATAGATAACACAAAACTCTATAGGTCTTTATAAGTTTGTCTCTTTATATTTATTTATAATTAACATATGACACTATATGATATCTTATGTGGTGAGGAAATGTTTGTGTGTGTGTGTGTGGGATGCAAGTTCTAGTTTCAAAATGCTGTATTTGTAGTGTAACTTAGGTTGAGTACTCCTTGGGCAGGCGTTGTGGGCATGTGTTGAGTGATGCAAATTGCATCACGAAGCTGTGGTATCCCCACATAGGCATGTCATTACTGGTTGGTGGATGGTCCAGCTGAAATACAGGAAGAAGGGAAAAAGGAAAGAGGGAAATGACATGCAATCAGAGGAGAAGCAGAAAATCTGATCAAAGTAACGATTTAAAAAAGTACTTCTAAAGCTCATTTTTAAACAATTTAGTGAAAAAAGCATTTAGTGACAGTAGGTTTACTGTTGTGGGGGAGAGAGGGATATGCTTGTTTTTTTTACCTATACAGATACTTTTAAGTATTGACTTTATATGTACTGGCTGTGTTTATAATGCTTACTGTGTATTTTATTTTATAACCTGTAACAGTAATCTAAATCAATATTAATATACATTTTTCTATACTTGTAAGTGTCTTATTTGTCACAGACGGTCATAATTTCTTACAGCAGTATGTACAAATGCTTTTAGAGTACATACTGTACATACTTTAGCAGTTTCAGGCTATATACATTGTTGCAGGTTGTACTAGTATCCCCATTATACATATCCTAGTTGGCCCATATTCTGGCCATAGAGTTATCTATTTA
Organism: Pelobates cultripes; assembly: GCA_933207985.1. NCBI lineage: Eukaryota > Metazoa > Chordata > Amphibia > Anura > Pelobatidae > Pelobates > Pelobates cultripes. The sequence goes on along the minus strand of OW240912.1, from coordinate 33,793,011 downwards.
TAGCCATTAGGCCATTTTTACCAAACATGAACCCAATCTCTTACTATTTTGGTCTAAACTAACAGTTATTTTGGTCACATGGTGTTGTTTTGCTTTGCTTGGGTACCACGCCTCCTCAGAGTTCTAGAGCGAAACCTGAAGTGCTCACTAGCTGTTTCTCTTGTTGATATGACCAATAAAAGCTTTATGGGAGGTCCTTCCCATTAAAGGTTTCACACTTTTCCCCTCCTACACCCTCCCCCTCAAGCCCACTTGATTGCCTGCGCATTTCTCTTTTCCTGATGAAGGTGCCATGTAGCGCACCTTCCTGTGGTAATGTAGGTGCACCCTCTCCCATTTGGTGCATTCCGTTGCACTAAGGTATCGTTATCTCCTCAATATGTTAATTTTTGGGGCCACTGTGTTAGTCCTAGGGTATATTAGGTACACATATTATTGTTTGTATAAAATGCCTGTAGTTCATATTTTCCTTTTAGGTGTTGTCATAAAGTATTTGCATCTTAATAGATGGTACACATCGGTATAAAGCTCTCCCCATTCAGGGGAGCAGTCGTATCTGTATATTTCTAGCTGATACAGAGTCAGTGTAGCGAGCTTTACCATGCACAGTAGATTTAGTTGTATTAATTTTACATGTACTCCGATGCCTTAAGGTTTTAAAAGGTATTTACATTTATAATAAATGTTTCTTTGTCTCACTACTCAGCTCTTGGCTGCTACATGATTATATGGATATTGACCCTCACTTCTGAATCTGTCTTGAGACCAATATATTCTATATCTTAACAAATAGCAGTTTTTATTTAAATTGTACAATTTTTATTTTCATGAGAATGATAACACAGTCATGATGTACATTTTTGTGTAGCCAATGAAACACTACAACACTGACATTGCATGTCTATACACTGTGATGATGTCTGACTGGCAGTCTGCACCAATTCGAATAAGATGGTTACCTTTAACTCTCACATGTCAAATTACTACTGTTGTGCTTACATTACCAGTGTCATATCTCATTTAACATATGTAACTGATCACCTGGCACGCCGACTGGGTACCTCCATTGATGAATGCTCCTAGTGCTTCCTGAGGGCTCCAAGCACTCCACTTGACACCATAAGCACTGCAGACCCCACAAACTGCGGCAGCTTGGTTGGGGTTTCGTTGTCTCCTACCCACCCTGGACCTATGACAAGGCTCAAGTGGGTGAACCTCTCTTCCTTCAGAGAGCGAAGCAGGAACAAGCTCTTAAAAGAGCTAAGTGATTATAGTCAAGGGAGTATACAGCGTATAGTAATCCCCAGTGTAGATGCAGCCTTTTCCCCCACAAAGTCTGTTTGTGTAGGTAGAGTATGTCTACCCCAAGCAATTTGATTTCCCTTTGCAAGAGATGCCTTTTCATATGGATATTTAACCCTCTTACATTAAATGAGCAGATTTCCATGGAACTTTAAACAGGGAATGGTTGATTAGTCGTGGCATAAAAGGTGTGTTAAGGGGAGACGCCCAGCTTAATCGAACCGGGCGTCCCGTCCCAAGGTGGCAAGTTCGGTTGGAGTCTCAGTTGTGTGCCATTGGTGGGGAACAATCCCCCCAAGTGTGGTGGTGTACCTCATGAGAGTGGAAGTACAATGTATGTGGAGCCACCCACTAGGCTCCATAACTGGGAACAGTGTATAACCTAGTAAACATACTTTCCAGTGATACATATCAGAAAACAATTAAACCTATATAGATGAAAATAGAACATAAAGAGAAAGAAAATACAAAGTGCTGAGGGTATTCGGTGCCATGGATATTGAAGCGCATATCAGCCTGGATTCCTGCAGCCGTGCTGACCTGTATGGACTGTAGTAAGTTCTATGGCCCTAATTCTTTGCACTGTTTCAGGGACTCAGCGAAAGCGGATGTTGTTTCTACTTGCCCTGCCATTTTTATTTCATATTGTTCCATTCGAGACATCAGTCCCTCTACCTTCCCAGCCAAATCATTGTGGGCCTCAGAGTGGTCCGCCATTTTGTACTCCACATGGGCTGTTCTTGTCCCCAGATCTTTGACGTCTTTTTGCAGACCGCTGATGGAGGCTTGCAGGGAGTTCAGTATTTTAGAGGACATGTTAACCAGAGTGGATTACACTCTATGTGAGTGGTGGGTCCATCTCCGGTGAGTGCTGGGTTTGCTCAGGGTCGTCTCCTCCACCATCTTGAATAACCCCCTGATGTGTGGACGGTCTCCCCACTCTGACTCTCACTGCAAAAAAGCTTCCTTTCTCCAGTTTCTCTGCAGTGCGCTTGCTTTTGGGTTGCAACAAAGCTGCGGGTTAGCTGCTTTTAGTGGGTTTTATGGGCACAATGGCTCGTTGTAGGACCAGCCATGAGGAGCACTTGCAACTGTTCAGCTCTCCATCCAGGACATGCCCCCAAATAGCTGTCTTTTTAACCCTAACTGTGATGTTTTGGTTTCTTTCTCATGGACCATTTTCTCTATTTGAGTTTAATTCATTTTAGCATTATCATCACTTAAGAATGCACAAGCCTGCAAGTTATTATCAACAGTTTGTATAACCTTAATGTCAGCTTCTGTTGAAATATCTAATTGGAGTTATTTTGTACAGACATCTATTTTGTTTATTTACTGACATCTAGACCTCTGTTTTAGGCTCCGGCTGGCTTTGCCAGTTCTCACTGGTAATGCTCAATACGTGATAGCTGGTATAGGGGCCTCCCTCCTATCCCCCTATTGGGGAGTTCTTTCTATTGTGTAAAATTTGCAGTTTCAGGTGTTATTAACCATTTTGGTTAATCCTTCAACTATATATTGTTATATTATTGGAAATGACCAATCTCCTTTACTTAAAAAAAAAAATTATCCAAACATGTGGTGCCAAGATAGTGAGTCAATACGTTCAGAGGATGCTCTGACTTTGATGTTAACACTTCATTCAATGACCTCACCATGACCTCACCACTTCATTCAATGACCTCACCAAGAAAATAAATCAAGATTACCTACTAAATCTCACCTTTACAAAACTACCTTAATAAATAGAGAAATCTTCCTACCTAATGTGTTCTCCCATGTGTCTAATTGTCCCTTTTTTAATTTTGCAAGCAGTGTCTCCAACTGCAGCTGTTGGTAAATATGAAACTTTATCTCAAGAATGGGGGAAGGTCATCTTCTTCTACAGCAGTGGTTCCCAACCCAGTCCTCAAGTAACCCCTAACAGTCCAGGATTGAAAGATTACCCAGTTGGGTTGGGAATCCCTGTTCTACAGCATTTAATCAGCCAACAAATGGATACTTGTATGCATTAAATGTATTAATTACTCTGCAAATTCACTCTTGCTAAAGTGGTTTAAGACTTTTATGAGCATAATTTGCAAATATGAATATCAGAAATTGATCACAGTCCAACAGTATTTAGATAAAGAGATTGAGGATGTAAAAAAAGTTTAACACCAACCTAAATTTTGAATCACAAGAGCTGTGACTCAAGAAATATCTTGACATATTTACCAATCAGGTAAAAAGTAAAAAAGAAAATGAAAAGTTCAAACGGAACATGAACTACAAGACAGTCTAAGTCTATCGGAGGTTCAGTTGAACAACCAGAATTGATTGATCATTATGTGACTTCTGAGTACGACAACTGCAACTTTGACACAGTCTTCTCTCAAATCCCAAAATATACATTACTTAGTGGGGCACCTAAAAGCATTTTAAACAAAGGTGTGGTTTTTTGGGGTTGAGACAGTCAGATGAATTTCAAAGATGGTGCTGGCAGTGGCTACTAGACTTCTAGCATAATATGTCTTACATTGCGCACATCATTTTTTTTATTTCTGTTCTGAAGAAGTTAGGCCAAGTTTGATTTGAAGTTCCGAAATCAGTCAAATTTATGCCAAATTTTAATTCACACTAAACTAAATTTAAAAGTCTAATATATAGTTTTAACCTGGGTGTTTAACACTAGTAACTTTTAATGGCATGTGAATGTAATATATCTTTAATTAAAATCAGTTTAGCAACTCTAGTGGACGGTCCTCCAAACTCAAGCAGTGCCTACTACTTGTTTACTTGATGTATATGTAAATCAGCAATGTTGTCAGATTACGAATCTGGAAATATTTGGCCAATGCTGAATTGGTGAAAATGCCATATAATTTCCTTTGTTTTATTTCTCCAACATCCATTAGACTAAAATCTGATTGAGTAGATTCTATTCTAGAATTGGAGATTTGTTTCATTATGAACTGCAATTCATCCAAATTCAGGTCGACCGGGTGATTGTCCAAATTCACGATTTCAGAACCGTGATATTGACTAATCACAAAACAAATGATTTGCACAATGGATACGTGTGTTTGCTTGATTCATGATTCAAAATGCTGCTCTTGGCTCCAAAAAAAGAGATTATTGATGGAAAATAAGATGATTGAAGACTAGGGGAGAGCTATGAAATGTTGATTAATATTCACAAAATTCAGAAGTGACTAAAAAAGGGAAAAAATAAGGAGCAGTAAAAAAACAAATATTTGTATATATTTATGTATTATATATGTAATGAATATATATATACATATATATATATAAATAAATATGTAACAATTTATTTTTTTGTACTGTTTATTATTCTTTTCCCTCTATTAGTTATTTTTCTCCAAAATATACACATATATTTATACATAATACTTATATTATGTATATATTTTCCAATATACTGATTTACCCAATTTCGAACATGGTTTATCTGACTCCTTTTTGACAAAAAATTTTTAGTTAAGGAAAATGAAATTCTAACAAGACAAACTGCATTAAATTCTGCCATTCTGGAACAAAATATTTTCAAATTAAGTGGTTTGGCTTAAACAAAATTTTCCACCATGTACAAGTCTATTCAGTTCTATAATTTATCCCAATATGTTTAAACCTGCGATACTACTTCCTACTGGTCACTGTAACACTATGGGCAGGTAATACTTTTTAAAATAACTATAATAATAGTCAAAATAGTGTCAAACGCAAATATACAAATGTCTAATTCATAGAAATACTGTATGTCTTACATTTGGAAAAATAAACATAATAATGCAGTTTATTTATAAATACATTTTTACTTATTTATTAAATGTATGTAATAATAATTTGTTATTAGCTACTACTAATTAACTTGAACTTTGAAATCTGAACTTTTTGTGCTGGTGGGAAAAGGCTTACAAGTCACTTCTTAAACCTCTACCCTCATTCATGATATTGACATTTTGCATATCAAATTTTGCATATCTGGTTCTCATTCTAGTCCTCATTGAACATCAATAGATATCAGAACCTAGATGTTTAACAGTTCTATACCGATGGGGAGGCAGACAAAACCAGAACCATTGGTGTATCTTGAATATTGGGCACTAACGGGGATAAATTATACCTACACCCTACCATGCATTTCACCTGCTCCATTGAATGTGAATTGTAAGCTTGCTTGCATAGTTCTCAAAAGTAAGTGTTTGAAGCTTTAAGTGTTGCTGTACTTGTGTTGGCTCTTTATTCATATATGTAAATTATATTGCATTTAATCATAATGTAAAAGTTCTCTGTCAAGTAAACTACCATATTATGTCATCCTTGAATGAATAGATATCATATTTTTGCCATGTTATTGCCAACCTCACTATCCTTGAATAAAAATGAATATTATAAAAAAAGAGAAAACTTTAGAAGCTGAATTCATACGCAATGCATGCATTAATCTCTGTAGAGATTGCCCTCCTATAATGATTTGATGCTGTTTTTTCTAGTTGCAGTAAAAGCTACCAATATCTTGCAACATTCCAGCCTAATATTCTTCTTAAGATGTATTTGTTCATTTGAGAAGCCTGTATTCCAGGACTATAACAGTTTTTTATTAGAGATCATAAAATATATATATATTGTAGTTCTGGATGGCCTTCCAGCACAGTAGCACATGCTTAAATAAATATGCAATTATTAATGTATACTAACCTCCAAACATTACTGTCTCTAAAGCATGAAATATATATGCACGCAATTATTTTATTTATATTGTGCTTCATTCCACAACACTATTACATGTGAATTATTTGAAATGCGTTATCATGAAACCATTTACATTTGTACATTGCTTTTTAAAGTTCTTTTACAAAATATCCCTCTACAAAAACATGCCCAAGATAACAATATTTTAGGAATTGTTTACATGGACACAAACACAGACCATAATAAAATCTAATATTATGCTCAATATAAATACAATATCTAACCAAGAAAACATACAAAAAGCTTGAGAAAGGTGACTTTGTTGTTATTCTATCAACAAATATAGTTCAGCAATATGAATATATAAATTCCCATAATAAGTTGTTGATTATTCAAAGCTAGTAAGAAAAGTAATGTTATAATATACAGTAATAAAGTAAAAAAATTATTATACAGGTGAAATTTAGCACAACTGACAGTGAGGAAATAAATAATCTTTAAATGGATTATTTAGTTTTCATAACTCCTGCTGTTAATTTGTATTATAGCAAAGTTTCACCAGAAATACTATTCACTGACTGGTGTAAGTTTACTTTGCTGCCCCTAACTATGTTACGCCAATAACCTCTTTCAGTGTCACATGAGTTGCGTGGCAACGAAAGGTAAAGTCAGTTAATGCAATGTCATAATGTAGAGTCTGTGAGATGTCAGTATGTAATTAGAGTGAGATGATACACTACCTCACACTGTGAAAGCCAAAGAGTTTTTTTGGATCCTACTAAAAACAAGAAAGAGTCCAATAAATGTCTCTTACCATTATGTTAAAAAGAATCAGAGTGTACACTGCCCTCTAACCCTGAAAGAGGTTAACTCTTTAATATGTTAACCCCTATATAGGCTAGAATATACTAAGTATACTGGCCCATTAAAATGCCATGTAAGATATTAACACCATAATATATTAATATCCTCAATAATAGTAGGGCCAGCAGATGTCCAGTTTTGTGGTCTTTTTTTTAATTGCCCTATTGTGGTTAAACCTATTAATAAACACGGGGCTGGGAGATTCCTGATCTCTTGGCCAATATTTGAGACCCATAAACAGTTAATTCCATTATACTTTTATATTGTCTAGTTGGCAAGGGGTCTACAAGCTCCAGCCTGCCAATATCACTGCTCTTACTGAGAACTTGATAACAAAATCTGCACCGACCCATGCTACCAGTCCGGCTGGAAAGGTGAAGATGTACTAGTAGCATGAGGTGAGGCAGATACAATCAGCTCCTTCACTCTGTGATTGGTTCTCAACAGAGTCCATACAGATGTTTAAACTGAAATTGGATAAATACTTGCAAAAACATAACATACAGGGATATAATTTCTAATTAGTGGGGTAATAGCTGCTTGATCAAAGGAGACCTCTGACTGCTATTTTGGGGTCAAGAAGGAATTTTTTCCTAGTTTGTTGCAAAATTGGAAGCGCTTCAGACTAGGTTTTTTTGCCTTCTTTTGGATCAACAGCAAAAACATATGCGAGGAAGGCTGAACTTGATATACGCAAGTCTCTTTTAAGCTAAGTAACTATGTAACTATGTAACATTAAAATGAATAACCATAGAACTCTGACTGAAAATTGAAATATAAATGCCTTTCCCACTTTGAAAGCTTAGTCTGCACAATTTGGATAGTGTTGATAGTTTTTTTTAATTTTATTTAGTAATAACAGGGTATGATGGGGGTTATTTTAGGACACCTTGATGGCCAAAAAAAAAGATTGAAGAAAGAACAGATAACTCATAAAAACATTAGCATAGCACTATATATCAGTTTAAAGGTATATTAGGATGGTGGTTGAATATGCATGAGAAATATAAAATGAAAATTTTTACCAATTTAACACATGACTTTGACTCTGGTTGGTGACTGACATGTGATCCATAATTTACTGTGACTCTGATAAATTGATGATTTATAATACTAGGGGAGCAGTTGGGTTTGTCTAGTTGCTATCTATACATCTCACTAAAGCTATCAGAGTTTGACATAGCAAATATCTGTAATCCAGATCTATGTCTACAAGGATATTCACTACACCTCATTGACCAGGCCAATGAGAGGTAAAAGCAATCGTATGGGATTCCTTGCTTTCTAGTGCTCAAGAGACCTGCTTGGCTTATCAGATAGGAAATGTCATGGTAATGATCAGTCTGGTAGTCTCAGGAAAAGCTTTCTCGGGAATAGTACAAATTAGGTAGAGCTTATTGAAATCCTTATCAGTGGGCAATATCCGGTAGAGTAAGCAGTGGTTCATTCCCTGTGAATATTGTTTAAACAGTTTGTTTTTTTGCTTAATGTGTATAAAAGCTAAATTGCAAACCTTGTAAACCAAAGAAGTGATGAGCCTATTGATAACCATAAATGTGTCTTTTTATTTGTATTATATTGTTATTAGAAAGCATGATTATCAATAATTACATACACCTCACATACCTGTCTCTTGCTCTCTCTCCTAAAGGGCAGCACTTTACTCTCTCCTCCAGCTCTGCTTTAATCCCACCTTATTTGATTGCTATTTCCTGTACTAATGTGTTTTATACCCCAACTCCTAGAGACTGTAAACTCGTTTGAGCAGAGTCCTCTTTGTAACCGCGACTGAATCTCTTATTACCACTATAACGTCTTAAAGCATAGAACTTAGTAGGACTAACCATACAGATATCTTAGCCATAATTTTATATAGTTAGTAAGAGATCCTCTATTTAAAATATGTAAATAATTGAGAATACAATATAAAATAAGGATTGTCTTGGAAGCAATAAAGTTTTGTATTTTTAGATATTTATTATATAAAAATATAAATATAGACATATAAATACCATTAAAATAATTTAGCAGAGTTTATAAGATTAAACTAAATGCTTGCAAATATCAATAATAGATTAACATACCCTCCTGAACATGTCATCATGTCAGCCTCTCTGTCATTATAAGATGGAGCAGCATCTGTCTCCAAATCTCTCCTCTGTCGCTTAACATTTAAAAGTACACCTATTTATACCCTAGGTGTCTCCATTTTAGGGTCACCATAGTTCATATATGAAAACATAAAAATACAAGCCCATAACTAAAGGGTGTACACATCATGGAAATTTACCTGACTTAGGACAAGATGGCATCTTAACGTCTGAACATGTTTATCTACTTAGGGTTAACCCAGTATATTATGTACTGAAAGAGTCGTAGCATAGCCTTGAAGCTTGTTTATGCATTATTGTTATTGTAATTCGTCTGGGACAAAATGGTGTAAACATAAATGCACTGAAGGTAAGTAAGAAGTTATTGATTAAAGAAACATGTATGAAAAACAATATGTTCCATTTCTAACACCTTGTCAGTTTGCAATATCTCTTAAAGACAAAGTACACAGTTTGAGGAATACAATATTTGCATTTGCCCATAACATCTTCAACCTATCATCCTGTAAGTTTTCTTGTAATTGTCATATTTGTAGTTAAATCCCCCTGCTCATAATATTGAAAAGCGCTACAGAATCTGTTGGCGCTATATAAATGGTAATAATAATAATAATGTATAACTATAGCTTTATCTTTTAAGTCATTCTGTATGAAGAAAGGACTGTAAAAGGACAACATCATTTTACTTGTGGCCAGTATTATGAAATGTAGCTGATGGTATTAGGAAAAGGATTCCCTGCCGGGGATGGATTAAGAAGAAAGTTAATGGAGCTAAGGCTTCAGACCATTTAGCAAAATGTGCCCAATGCTGCTTTAAGACAGTTTAGCTTGTGGCCCTCTGATGTGCTATTGCATTAATAGAGTCAATGTGGATTCTCACAATAATTGTTTTAAATTACTTAATGATATAAGAAGAGGCTTTTGCAGGAGGGAGTCTATTGGCAAATTAGATTTTTATGTTGATCAGGGGAAGAATCCATTTGACTTTAAGTTTAAGATGGAATTTTATCCTGTGTATGTTGAACTTGAAAATGGTGCATTTATAAAACATATCGACAATAAATAAAAAACTTAGAGTGTATTTGAAAGAGTTTTAATGGATGGATTTACATATTCCTTTCAAATTACAGTTTACCAAACATGCATTTCTATAAATTGAACAATCCGAACAGAAGGTAAGACATAAAGCAATACGGCTTAATGATAGCGCTATACCTACGTACATTTCTTGTGTTTTGAATTTTATGTTGGTGAGGCATAAGTATACATGCATACATATTAACACATTGCGTAAAGGCCAGCAATAGACATTATATTAAACAGAATGCTTATATATAGGAATCAAAGTAAGTATGGTTCTCTCTCCAGCATATCGAAATGACTCATATAGCAAATTCTTGTACCCTGCTAAAAGTATAGAATTTTTAAAAAACAATGGCACATTGAAAATAAAGTAACAAACATGGCAATATGATAAAGAAGTGCATGAGATTCAGGTTCAACTCTATAACAACTGAGTAAAAAAAACTAATGAGTAAAATATATACTATACAGGTATTATCAAGCATCAAAAATGAAAGTTCTGTTACTTTTTTCTGTTGTTCATATACAATATATATATATATATATATGTAATAAGTGGGGGGATGTGATTAACAGCCAAACTGTATGCCAATGAAGTGTTATTGTGTTCTAATACAGGGATTCAAGCCCCCATTCTACCCTTAGGCAATAATGGAGTCCTCTGTGCAGCACATGGCCTTTCACCAGGCAAAATCAGTTGGGTTGTTGATAAACTCCTCCTCCATTCCCTTCCAATGCAATCCCCCTTCCCCCAGGAGACACTCTGGTTCTGTTACATCCTAAGGGACTGACTAAGGGAGGTGTGTCCAGCAGAAGGAGGGGCTAACCTGTTTAAAGCCCTGTGAATAGCACATTCTCTCTCTCTTTTTGAATTACCTCTCTTCACCTTCTCTCTCCTCTCTCCCCTCTCCCCACTGTACACACCCTCTCTCTCTTACTCTCAGCTGCTGATCAATGGAGTGGTAACTGTATCACGTGTCTATGTCTGTTTTACTATGTTAATTTAGCCTACTTTCCATTCAGTCAATGATTAGTTTTAGTAGCAACATATACTAGCCTATTTCAAATGTATATGTATTGTTTATTTGTTTGATTAGCCTTTATTAATAAATATTATTGAATTGCCGAAAGCAAGGAGTGTGGACTCTGACTTTACACTCGGTTTTTAAGTTATTATTTTAAGTTATTATTTTTAGTTATTAATGTTATTATTAATTCCAAGTTTATTCCAACTTGCGAGTTAAACGTTTATTACATTTGGCGAGCCATGTTATTATTTTCTACCACCTTTTAAGCTCACTTGCAAGGGGGGAACAATCCAGTCTTCTCCAGATACATGTGAGCTATAAAAGGGGACAAAATAACCGAACCAATTTTTGTTTTATTTTTTGTGAGCGTTTTCGGCAATACGTCCAGGGCCAGGACGTGCGGGATCCTACAGAGGCAACCAGAGTGAGACGCAGTTTGTAAGCCGGCCATCACTTCTGGAGGATCGGAGATAGCCAGACCAAGGATTCAAAGTGGGGTGCACACCATTTGATTTGCCTGCAGTCTGAAGACACAAATCGTGTAAGTACTTTTAGCTTTATTTTAAGAATGGAAATTGTAGCAGAATATGCAGCGTCTAGCAGTTTTGATCCACTAATGTTTGAAAATGAAAATGAATTTAAGAAAATGCATAGTATGTGGTTACAATGCGAAAAAGAGAATGTGAGAGTAGATAATAAAAAATGGTGTTTGAATAAGGATAAACAGAAAATCCAAAATTGCATGAAATTGTTGCTGTTATTAAGAAATCAATTAAATCGGATACTTCTGGGGCACACTACTGTGGCTTGTATACAAAGTAGTACTCAGAAATATAGTGATTGTCCAACTTGTGGCTTAAATGCAGAATATGTAAATACATTAGAGGATAATTATGAAGCGAGAGGAGAGCTAATTTCATCGCTTAGAACAGGTTTAGCTGCACAAACCCCAGTTGCTGTATGTGGCCATGGGGATATGTGTGCAGAGGAAGAAGAGGCATCTGGTATTGCAGAAAATGAGGACCAAGGGGTAAACAGGGGAAACCTTGTACTGGATGGGTTTGATATTAGTGGTATTCCGGTATTAACCCCCCATATAACTAAACCAACAGCATCACCTTTTAGGGACCCTTTGTCCATTACACCGACTGTTAAAGCAGGGCATCTGCCACCCTGCAGACTGCTAAAATTCTACAGCAGCAAGATAGGGATAAAGTAATGAAACAGCTTGTTAAGTTAAGATCCCTTTTCCCCCCATATGACTGCAAAATAGATGTAATTTCAAACATGTCCAACTTTGAATCTGCAGTCAAACAATATATGCTCTCTCCTAAAGAGGCATGTATTATGCTTAAAATGTGGGCACCAAGCAGCATTGCATGCAGATTAAATTCCCCCATAAATGGGCCCATTAATCGGGATCAAGACTGGTTCAAAGAAGAAAAATGGGGGACAGAAGGAGACAGGCTTAGAGCAATCTCCAAATTGATTACTGGAGAAAGAGATTTAGACAGTCATTCACTCGCTGAAATGAAGGTACACTTACAGGATGATCCTTGGGTTTTTGCATCTAAATTTGAACAAGTGTACAGATTAACCCACCGTATACCACAAGACCAAACCCCTCCTGATTTACTGCAATACCTGATAAAAAAATTCACTTATTTAGATCCCGGAGTGCAAATGATAGCAGAGGAAAAAGACACTCTGGAAGGAGTTCTAACTATTATAGGAAAAGCTAGACAAAATTTAATTAGGAAAGGTGTTACATTACACCACAAGGTGGCAATTATGGCTACTAATGAAGGGAGGCAAGCTCTCCCAGAGATTCCATTCAGAGGTACTTGTTATTATTGCAACAAAAGTGGTCATAGACAAAAAGATTGTAGAAAGGCAAAGATAGATCAAAGGATGACTGAGGGACGGCATGCTTATCCCTTTGGGCCTTTCAAAGAAAGAATAGATCAAAATATATATGAAAAGATTGACCGAAATAAACCCCCGGATAAAACAGGTCAGGGACGCCATTCTCACCCCCTGCCTAAGACCAATCTATACGGTCCTGCGCGGGAGGCTCTGAGAATGATGACTGTACAGGGAACAGTGACTAGCAATTCTAAAATGAATGAAGAGGGTGAAGATCCTCTGATTTCATTTTTGGAATAACTATAACTGGATGGCATGGTTCCTATTTGTAACACATTTATGGACCATGCAGGACGCCCTTAGGTGAATGAAATCATGGCAAAGCAACAGACTAAGAATTGGACTAACACAGGAGCTTCAGTGAGACTTACTGACCTATCACTAAGTCTCCCTTCTGGGGCAAAACAATAACATATGAATTTATTAATGGAATTTTTTTTTACTTAATTGCATAATCCTGGAGGCAAGCTAAACACTTCAAAGGTTGCTCACACAAAAGGTACAATTTTTGGGAGTAGCTATCACAGCTGCCCAATTAAAGAGTGATAGCAATCTTACAAGTCCCCAGACCTTTTAACAAGCAATCCTTGAAGAAGTTTTTTTTGGGGGGGACTTGTAATTTTTTCAAAGGAATTTGGCACACGCCCTATTTGTATCCATAGTGACATTGCTTATGCCACCAGATCAAACTCTCTGTCCCTATGGAATCTTGGGAAACTGGTTGAATGGGGACTAAAGCACCCCTCCAGTCAGCAGTAAACACTCATTCAAATGTACAATTGAATTTGTTAGCAAAGGAGGCTGTCTTAGATGGAGATCAATGGCATTTACATGTAAAAGACCCTGAGGTACAACAAGCATGGGAGGAGCACTTCACATGCAAAGAACTAATTACGGATAGCCAAGATTGTTGATCAAGGTTCAGAAGTGCCAGATTTAAAAGCAGAACTGAATAGGAATTCTAATCTTTCTCTTTTATTACAGAACCATCAAAAACTTCAAAGTGGTCATTCTATAAAAGAAGGGTTATTATGTTAAAGTATATCCATGCCCTAAGCAACAAAGGCCTATGCATCAGAGAGTGCCAGTTGCAGACAGCCCCTGGAAGTCAATACAGAATGATTTCATAGGTGCACTTACACTGTCCAAGGGGGGTCTCATATATGGCCCCAACAAATTGTAAAATTGTATCTACTCCTCAAACTCTGTTTGAGAAAGGGGGGGTAGGCGTAATAAAGATTAAACATTTTATCAAAATTATCCCTGGAATGCAAATTGGGAAGAGCCCTATGTAATCCTATAAGTCAGTCCATGTAGACCAACGTAAATTATATAAAGGGGCTTGTTCCCCAGGTACAGAGTTATCTGCTAAGAACTGATACGCCTTCTTGATCTCTTACAGATTTTTCCAAAAATATCGAGACATGGATGTTACTCAACATGCTAAAACTCACCTGGAAATTGATGGAACAGCTTATCACAGGCCAAAGCAACAACAGCTGTATCTATGCAAATGCAGCTCGATCTACCAAAGACTTAACAGAGGACAGCAGTGACAATCTACAAGTTCCATATGTAGATGTGACATTTAATTTTGGGTGGGCGGTCAAGATTGTTTGGCTAAAGCAACATGATTCTTTCAAGGGATTTTGGAAAAGACAATAAGGGAAATTAAGAACATTGGGAATGTATATGGACTGGTTGAGGAAAATGGGAATGTATATGGACTGGTTGAGGAAAATGGGAATGAATATGGACTGGTTGGGGAAAATGGGAATGAATATGGACTGGTTGGAAAATTGGTTGTAGATCTGGAGGGAGGAAATATTAATATGAAATGAAATGTTATGAAATGTTACTAACCCTAGTTATAATGTTAACAGCAATCTTAGAGAGTATCATATAACACAAATTATAGTGGATACATTAATCATAAAGGGGATAAATTGGGGAACAGTAGGACACAATAAGGGTGGGGAAGTGAAGGTCTTGTTGAATGTAGAGGAAGAGATAAAGCCTATAATCCTGACTCCTCCTTTCACCTATATTCACACAACTCCTTCACTAATGGATAATGGGAGCAGACCTGAGTGTCAGAGGATTAGAGTGGTCTCTAGTGGTAATTTCCAAATATGTTCACTGAGACCTACCCCTATAGTTAGGAATGTTACTTTCCAATTGATTCGACTAACAGATTGGCTAGTTTCATCACACTTTCAGAACTGTTCTAGGGTCACATCCACTATTAATAAGGTTTTAGTCAGATGGGTGACAAGAAGTAGAACTAGGAATAGGAGGGTTGTCTTGGGTACGGTTCTGGGAGGTGTGGGTACTGGGTTGGGTTTTGTAAATATAATTGATATATAGTATGACTGCAACACTCCAGTCTGAGGGTGTTAAATTCAGAGAACTATCAATACTTTAATGGAGGATTGGACACAGAAGGATCAACAAACCTGTGCTGAGTTCTTTCATCAACAACAAGAACTTTAAGTAACTGAACATTTAGTAGTACTGACATGGCTAGTACTACCTGGTGGAAGAAATAAAAAAAAAAACAACTCACTTCCGAAACCAATCATCATGGGGTACTGCCGTGGAAAAATGTATTGTTAATTCACCCATTTATTATTGTATTGTGTGTTTTCTGTAGTATGCATTTTTAATCAGGTTGGTATGTGTTGTTACTTGAAGTCATTGATTGCCACAGTATATCATCTCCAATATGATATGTAAATGGAAAGAGCTCTATTGTGACAATGGGTTGTGCATTCACATAAGTAGATACACTGCAGGATGCATTATCTCTCTCTCTTATCTCTGGTGGGTTTTATAGAGTCTAAGTGTCTCATCCACTTCATTGCCAATAGGAGGGATGTAATAAGTGGGGGGATGTGATTAACAGCCAAACTGTATGCCAATGAAGTGTTATTGTGTTCTAATACAGGGATTCAAGCCCCCATTCTACCCTTAGGCAATAATGGAGTCCTCTGTGCAGCACATGGCCTTTCACCAGGCAAAATCAGTTGGGTTGTTGATAAACTCCTCCTCCATTCCCTTCCAATGCAATCCCCCTTCCCCCAGGAGACACTCTGGTTCTGTTACATCCTAAGGGACTGACTAAGGGAGGTGTGTCCAGCAGAAGGAGGGGCTAACCTGTTTAAAGCCCTGTGAATAGCACATTCTCTCTCTCTTTTTGAATTACCTCTCTTCACCTTCTCTCTCCTCTCTCCCCTCTCCCCACTGTACACACCCTCTCTCTCTTACTCTCAGCTGCTGATCAATGGAGTGGTAACTGTATCACGTGTCTATGTCTGTTTTACTATGTTAATTTAGCCTACTTTCCATTCAGTCAATGATTAGTTTTAGTAGCAACATATACTAGCCTATTTCAAATGTATATGTATTGTTTATTTGTTTGATTAGCCTTTATTAATAAATATTATTGAATTGCCGAAAGCAAGGAGTGTGGACTCTGACTTTACACTCGGTTTTTAAGTTATTATTTTAAGTTATTATTTTTAGTTATTAATGTTATTATTAATTCCAAGTTTATTCCAACTTGCGAGTTAAACGTTTATTACAATATATATATACATATATATATATATATATATATATAATTGGTGTAAGGTAACTACAATGTTATAAGGGATTGTAATATATGCTTGTATCATTAAACATTTAGAAGGAATTAAAACATGTCTCATACTGCACACTGCTATACATTTAGACTATATCAAGGCCTATAACACTTGACTGAGTATAAGTGTATATTTGTCTGATCAAATTCCATGGAAAGTGTTTGAGAAAACTACAGCTTTTTGAAAAACAGTTTGTTTCTGGAGATTGTCTCACTTTTATAAGTTAATCTTAAATAATCTGGCATAGAGCTAAAAAATAACTATATCTCTATTTGTACAAACAAAGCCAAAAAGTATACACACTATACAGGATGTGAAGATCAAATATTAGGGAGAGCTCCCAGGTGTACCTCACTGACACCTAATACACATATAATTCAAAAACCAAGTGGAAAACACCTCCCAAATACGTGATAGTATAAGAAAAAATACAAATAACCTGAAATATAGGTTGTATTTTATAAACGAAATCTGTATGAGAAATAAAAGACTGACATAGTATAGTACAGTACTAAACAAGTGAGTGATATATTGGTGGAAATAAGTGCACTCACAAACAAAATAGGAATCAGGCTTCTCACCCTCCCAGGGGTAGCAATCTTATAGAAAGACGATCCTCCGTGGAATATATAAAAGAGTAAAAGAACAAATATGGTGAAGTATGTAATAAAATTACAAAATAAAATTTATTGGTCTCACTTACAAGTGAAGAGAAATAACAAGCATATCTCCATATGACATGGAACTCCCAGGAACAGTATGGAAGATAATCCAATGGAAATCCAATGGCAGGCAAAATAAAATAAAATAAAAAACAAACTACATACAAAATATAAAATAATATAGCAGCATATGTAAATATGAAAGTTCTGATCCAACGCGTTTCGTCCAAGAAAAGGGGACTTCCTCAGGGATATAAATGTGCTGATACTTCCAGGTATATATAGGGCAACATCCGCAATCATCGTTAATTCGAAAAAGCCGGGTATCCAACATCCGGCTTTGGCGTGCGTTTCATCCGTGGCACGCATGAGACCGGATGTAGTCCTTGCGTTCCGGAAGTATTCTCATTTCTGGTAGTATGAGACGCATATGCGTAGTTCACACACACGCGCATAACAAAAGCGCGTGTGTGTCATAGACGCACATGCGCGGCTGGCACTATCGGAACCTGTAGAGGACAAAAAGTAGGGAAAAAACGGACGGATAATCCGCCCGAAATACTCAGAAAAAGGACCAAGGATATTATACAGACATTTACTCAAAAATAATAATAAATAATCAATAATAAAAACTACATAATAGCATAGAAAATATGTATAAGAATATATATATATAGAGCCCAAATACTAATATACTATATAATCAATGAATAAATAAAAGACATTTACCAAAAACACACAAAACCTCAAGAATTTTGAAATGAGAGGAAATACATGTTACTCCATCTAAAGATATATCAATTAAAATGATCTAAATCAAATTAGACCTTGTAGATCAATTTCCTGGTTAAGACCTTGATGTAAGGTTTTTAAAGTGTAGTTTTTATTATTGATTATTTATTATTATTTTTGAGTAAATGTCTGTATAATATCCTTGGTCCTTTTTCTGAGTATTTCGGGCGGATTATCCGTCCGTTTTTCCCCTACTTTTTGTCCTCTACAGGTTCCGATAGTGCCAGCCGCGCATGTGCGTCTATGACACACACGCGCTTTTGTTATGCGCGTGTGTGTGAACTACGCATATGCGTCTCATACTACCGGAAATGAGAATACTTCCG
>OW240912.1:33711750-33774478 GCA_933207985.1 Pelobates cultripes | reverse complement strand
GGGACACTAGGCACACTGAGAGACATGGGACACAGACACACTGGGAGACTTGGGGACACGGAGACACTAGGGACACTGGCTGGGGGACATGGTGTCTCCGTGTCCCAATGTCTCCCAATGTCCCTATGTCTCTCAGCATCCCCATGTGTCCCAGTGTCCCCTAGTGTCTCAGTGTCCCCATGTTTTCCAGTGTCCCCTAGTGTCTCAGTGTCCCCATATGTCCCCAAGTGTCCCAGTGTCCCCTAGTGTCTCAGTGTCCCCTAGTGTCTCAGTGTCCCCTAGTGTATGTGTCATCATGTGTCTCAGTGTCCCCACAAAAAATGGGCCTATTCCATGGGCCTGGGCCTGGAGCTGCAGCTCCATCAGCCCCTATGTTAATCCGGCCCTGAGTGTCCCCATATGTCCCCTAGTGTCCCTGCTGCCTTTACCCCCATCCCTCACTTACCTGAGCTGTAGAGCTGCTGTCTGGACTCTCTGTGCTGTGTAGCTGCTCCCCCGTGGATGAGTGAGTAGTAGAGAGAGGCAGGGATATTCTGTAACTTCCTATCTCTGCCTCTCTCCACACACAGTGACCCCTACTGGCCGGTGCTGGTATTGCAGAGTAATTTCCATTTATTCTGAGAAAAATACCTGCATTTGTATTGCTGGTATTACTGCAATACTGGCAAGGCCAGGCAGCCTCAAATACCGTCTGTGCCATTAAAATACCAGTGTGTAAAAAGATTTTTTTTTTTTTTTTTTTTTTAAATGGGCCTATTCCATGGGCCTGGGCCTGGAGCTGCAGCTCCATCAGCCCCTATGTTAATCCGGCCCTGCAGCCAAGGCATTACCTCTGGAAATGTCATCACTACCCAGAGTGTGTGCCTTGCAGTGGATAACAGCTACTTCAGATGGGAGTAGGATAGCATCTAGGAATGATTGGATGAGATGTGTGTGTGAAATGGCTTTTCCATTGGCTCCTACAAAGCTTCTTTGATTCCAGATCACACCAAAATCATGCACTACCCCATGAGCATATTGTGAGTCTGTGTAAATGTTACATAGTTACATAGCTGAAAAGAGACTTGCGTCCATCAAGTTCAGCCTTCCTCACATTTGTTTTTTGCTGTTGATCCAAAAGAAGGCAAAAAAAAAAAACAACCCAGTTTGAAGCACAATTTAGCAACAAGCTAGGAAAAAAAATTCCTTCTTGACCCCAGAATGTCAGTCAGATTTATCCTTGGATCAAGCAGTTATTACCCTACATTGAAAGTTTATATCCTTGAATATTCTGTTTTTGCAAGTATGCATCTAGTAGCTGTTTGAACATCTGTATGGACTCTGATAAAACCACTTCTTCAGGCAGAGAATTCCACATCCGGATTGTTCTTACAGTAAAAAAAAACTTTTCTTTGCCTTAGACGAAATCTTCTTTCTTCCAGACTAAACGCATGGCCTCGTGTCCTATGCAAAGTCCGGTTTGTGAATAGATTGCCACACAATGGTTTGTATTGGCCCCAAATATATTTGTATAATGTTATCATATCCCCTCTCAGGCGACGTTTTTCTAAACTAAATAGGTTTAAATTTGTTAGCCTTTCTTCATAGCTGATATGTCCCATTCCTTTTATTAATTTTGTAACCCGCCTCTGCACTTTTTCTAGTGCCATAACATCCTTCTTTAGAACAGGTGCCCAAAATTGCACAGCATATTCAGTATGGGGTCTTACCAGTGATTTATAAAGAGGCAAAATTATATTCTCGTCCCGAGAATGAATGCCCTTTTTCATGCATGACAATACCTTACTGGCCTTGGCCACTGCTGATTGACATTGCACATTGTTGCATAGTTTGTTGTCTATAGCAATTCCCAAGTCCTTTTCGTGTGTTGTTATCCCTAATTCACTTCCATTAAGGCTATACGTTGCTTGTGTATTCTTTACGCCGAAGTGCATAACTTTGCATTTTTCAACATTAAATTTCATCTGCCATTTGAGTGCCCAGTCCCCAGTCTATCTAAGTCCCTCTGCAGCAAAGTAATATCTTGCTCACATTGTATTGTTTTACAAAGTTTGGTGTCATCTGCAAACACTGAAACATGACTTTCAATGCGGTCTTCAAGATCATTTAAAACATGTTAAATAGAAGGGGTCCCAGAACAGACCCCTGAGGGACACCACTTGCCACCTCTGTCCAGCTTGAAAATTTACCATTAATGACAACTCTTTGTACTCTGTTTTAAGCCAATGTTCTACCCAAGAACAAGCATTTTCATCTAGACCGATTTCCTTGAGTTTGAACACTAATCTATTGTGTGGAATTGTATCAAATGCCTTGGCAAAATCCAAATAGATCACATCCATGGCAACACCCTGATCTATACTTCTACTTACTTCTTCGTAGAACGCAATCAAGTTAGTTTGGCATGACCTGTGCTTCATAAAACCATGCTGATTTTTGCTGATAACCATGTTCTTCTCAAGGAATTCTTGAATATTATCCCTTAATAACCTTTCAAATATTTTACCAGCCACAGAAGTTAAGCTCACAGGTCTATAATTTCCAGGCAAGGATTTTGAACCCTTTTTGAATATAGAAACCTCATCTGCCTTCCTCCAGTCCTCTGGAACACATCCTGAAAGAAAAGAATCTTGAAAGATTAAAAACAGAGGTTCACTTATTTCTACACTTAGTTCCTTAAGTACACGTGGATGGATACTGTCAGGCCCTGGAGCTTTGTTTATATTAACTTTCTTTAGTTGCTGCAGCACCTTGTCTTGAGTTAACCAATGACAATTAGTCTGCAAGTTTTTAGTAGCAATCATTTGCACATCTATTGCCATGAGTTCTTCCTTAATATATACGGAGGAGAAATAGTTATTTAAAATTCCAGCCTTTTCCTGGTCTTCATTAACTAGCACCCCTGTTTCAGTTTTTAGTGTACCTACACTTTCATTTTTGTGTTTTTTTTTAGAATTTATGTACTTAAAAAATGCTCTGGGGTTGGTTTTGCTCTCTTTAGCTATCATGTTTTAATTTTGAAGTTTAGCAAGTCTAATTGCCTTTTTACACACATTATTTGCTTCCTTATATCTTTTATAAGATGCATCTGATTTGTCCGATTTAAATGCTTTAAATGCCCTTTTCTTATTTTTAATCTCTTGTTTTACTTCTCTACTAAGCCACATTGGTTTTAATTTGTTTCTTTTATATTTATTTCCCAATGGTACATACTGAGAAATGTACCTTTCTAATATTTGTTTCATTATGTTCACTCCCTGTCCTGAGAAAAGCTGAGAGGCACGTGTGAGAGCAATGAGTTCTGCAGCTTGTGTAGATGGCTGGAAAATAGTGTCAGCTTCAATGATTTTATCAGGTAACTGTACCACGGCATAGCCTGTGAGGTACGTACCTTCATTTGGTCTGGAGCAAGAGCCATCCACAAAGACAGTGGTCACATCCGGGCCACTGAGTGCTGTGGAGGAGAGGTCTGCTTTGGGAGATGTGGCAATATGTACTTGTTCAATGCAATTATGAGGCTCAGATGGTATAGACACAGAGTCAGATGCAGAAGTGAGAATAGCATGCAAAACACACATAGGACCAGAATAAACAGGACTATAGACAATAGACAGATTATGGGTATTAAGAAGAATAATCTCATAACCACTTAAGCGCTGTGTTGTGTGGTGAGATTTTTTATAAGCTGAGTGACCTGGTGACTGGTATGGAGTATTGTAGTGTAATAAGTGGGGGGATGTGATTAACAGCCAAACTGTATGCCAATGAAGTGTTATTGTGTTCTAATACAGGGATTCAAGCCCCCATTCTACCCTTAGGCAATAATGGAGTCGTCTATGAAGCACATGGCCTTTCACCAGGCAAAATCAGTTGGGTTGTTGATAAACTCCTCCTCCATTCCCTTCCAATGCAATCCCCCTTCCCCCAGGAGGCACTCTGGTTCTGTTACATCCTAAGGGATTGACTAAGGGAGGTGTGTCCAGCAGAAGGAGGGGCTAACCTGTTTAAAGCCCTGTGAATAGCACATTCTCTCTCTCTTTGAATTACCTCTCTTCACCTTCTCTCTCCTCTCTCCCCTCTCCCCACTGTACACACCCTCTCTCTCTTACTCTCAGCTGCTGATCAATGGAGTGGTAACTGTATCACGTGTCTATGTCTGTTTTACTATGTTAATTTAGCCTACTTTCCATTCAGTCAATGATTAGTTTTAGTAGCAACATATACTAGCCTATTTCAAATGTATATGTATTGTTTATTTGTTTGATTAGCCTTTATTAATAAATATTATTGAATTGCCGAAAGCAAGGAGTGTGGACTCTGACTTTACACTCGGTTTTTAAGTTATTATTTTAAGTTATTATTTTTAGTTATTAATGTTATTATTAATTCCAAGTTTATTCCAACTTGCGAGTTAAACGTTTATTACATTTGGCGAGCCATGTTATTATTTTCTACCACCTTTTAAGCTCACTTGCAAGGGGGGAACAATCCAGTCTTCTCCAGATACATGTGAGCTATAAAAGGGGACAAAATAACCGAACCAATTTTTGTTTTATTTTTTGTGAGCGTTTTCGGCAATACGTCCAGGGCCAGAGGCAACCAGAGTGAGACGCAGTTTGTAAGCCGGCCATCACTTCTGGAGGATCGGAGATAGCCAGACCAAGGATTCAAAGTGGGGTGCACACCATTTGATTTGCCTGCAGTCTGAAGACACAAATCGTGTAAGTACTTTTAGCTTTATTTTAAGAATGGAAATTGTAGCAGAATATGCAGCGTCTAGCAGTTTTGATCCACTAATGTTTGAAAATGAAAATGAATTTAAGAAAATGCATAGTATGTGGTTACAATGCGAAAAAGAGAACGTGAGAGTAGATAATAAAAAAATGGTGTTTGAATAAGGATAAACAGAAAATCCAAAATTGCATGAAATTGTTGCTGTTATTAAGAAATCAATTAAATCGGATACTTCTGGGGCACACTACTGTGGCTTGTATACAAAGTAGTACTCAGAAATATAGTGATTGTCCAACTTGTGGCTTAAATGCAGAATATGTAAATACATTAGAGGATAATTATGAAGCGAGAGGAGAGCTAATTTCATCGCTTAGAACAGGTTTGGCTGCACAAACCCCAGTTGCTGTATGTGGCCATGGGGATATGTGTGCAGAGGAAGAAGAGGCATCTGGTATTGCAGAAAATGAGGACCAAGGGGTAAACAGGGGAAACCTTGTACTGGATGGGTTTGATATTAGTGGTATTCCGGTATTAACCCCCCATATAACTAAACCAACAGCATCACCTTTTAGGGACCCTTTGTCCATTACACCGACTGTTAAAGCAGGGCATCTGCCACCCTGCAGACTGCTAAAATTCTACAGCAGCAAGATAGGGATAAAGTAATGAAACAGCTTGTTAAGTTAAGATCCCTTTTCCCCCCATATGACTGCAAAATAGATGTAATTTCAAACATGTCCAACTTTGAATCTGCAGTCAAACAATATATGCTCTCTCCTAAAGAGGCATGTATTATGCTTAAAATGTGGGCACCAAGCAGCATTGCATGCAGATTAAATTCCCCCATAAATGGGCCCATTAATCGGGATCAAGACTGGTTCAAAGAAGAAAAATGGGGGACAGAAGGAGACAGGCTTAGAGCAATCTCCAAATTGATTACTGGAGAAAGAGATTTAGACAGTCATTCACTCGCTGAAATGAAGGTACACTTACAGGATGATCCTTGGGTTTTTGCATCTAAATTTGAACAAGTGTACAGATTAACCCACCGTATACCACAAGACCAAACCCCTCCTGATTTACTGCAATACCTGATAAAAAAATTCACTTATTTAGATCCCGGAGTCCAAATGATAGCAGAGGAAAAAGACACTCTGGAAGGAGTTCTAACTATTATAGGAAAAGCTAGACAAAATTTAATTAGGAAAGGTGTTACATTACACCACAAGGTGGCAATTATGGCTACTAATGAAGGGAGGCAAGCTCTCCCAGAGATTCCATTCAGAGGTACTTGTTATTATTGCAACAAAAGTGGTCATAGACAAAAAGATTGTAGAAAGGCAAAGATAGATCAAAGGATGACTGAGGGACGGCATGCTTATCCCTTTGGGCCTTTCAAAGAAAGAATAGATCAAAATATATATGAAAAGATTGACCGAAATAAACCCCCGGATAAAACAGGTCAGGGACGCCATTCTCACCCCCTGCCTAAGACCAATCTATACGGTCCTGCGCGGGAGGCTCTGAGAATGATGACTGTACAGGGAACAGTGACTAGCAATTCTAAAATGAATGAAGAGGGTGAAGATCCTCTGATTTCATTTTTGGAATAACTATAACTGGATGGCATGGTTCCTATTTGTAACACATTTATGGACCATGCAGGACGCCCTTAGGTGAATGAAATTATGGCAAAGCAACAGACTAAGAATTGGACTAACACAGGAGCTTCAGTGAGACTTACTGACCTATCACTAAGTCTCCCTTCTGGGGCAAAACAATAACATATGAATTTATTAATGGAATTTTTTTTTACTTAATTGCATAATCCTGGAGGCAAGCTAAACACTTCAAAGGTTGCTCACACAAAAGGTACAATTTTTGGGAGTAGCTATCACAGCTGCCCAATTAAAGAGTGATAGCAATCTTACAAGTCCCCAGACCTTTTAACAAGCAATCCTTGAAGAAGTTTTTTTTGGGGGGGACTTGTAATTTTTTCAAAGGAATTTGGCACACGCCCTATTTGTATCCATAGTGACATTGCTTATGCCACCAGATCAAACTCTCTGTCCCTATGGAATCTTGGGAAACTGGTTGAATGGGGACTAAAGCACCCCTCCAGTCAGCAGTAAACACTCATTCAAATGTACAATTGAATTTGTTAGCAAAGGAGGCTGTCTTAGATGGAGATCAATGGCATTTACATGTAAAAGACCCTGAGGTACAACAAGCATGGGAGGAGCACTTCACATGCAAAGAACTAATTACGGATAGCCAAGATTGTTGATCAAGGTTCAGAAGTGCCAGATTTAAAAGCAGAACTGAATAGGAATTCTAATCTTTCTCTTTTATTACAGAACCATCAAAAACTTCAAAGTGGTCATTCTATAAAAGAAGGGTTATTATGTTAAAGTATATCCATGCCCTAAGCAACAAAGGCCTATGCATCAGAGAGTGCCAGTTGCAGACAGCCCCTGGAAGTCAATACAGAATGATTTCATAGGTGCACTTACACTGTCCAAGGGGGGTCTCATATATGGCCCCAACAAATTGTAAAATTGTATCTACTCCTCAAACTCTGTTTGAGAAAGGGGGGGTAGGCGTAATAAAGATTAAACATTTTATCAAAATTATCCCTGGAATGCAAATTGGGAAGAGCCCTATGTAATCCTATAAGTCAGTCCATGTAGACCAACGTAAATTATATAAAGGGGCTTGTTCCCCAGGTACAGAGTTATCTGCTAAGAACTGATACGCCTTCTTGATCTCTTACAGATTTTTCCAAAAATATCGAGACATGGATGTTACTCAACATGCTAAAACTCACCTGGAAATTGATGGAACAGCTTATCACAGGCCAAAGCAACAACAGCTGTATCTATGCAAATGCAGCTCGATCTACCAAAGACTTAACAGAGGACAGCAGTGACAATCTACAAGTTCCATATGTAGATGTGACATTTAATTTTGGGTGGGCGGTCAAGATTGTTTGGCTAAAGCAACATGATTCTTTCAAGGGATTTTGGAAAAGACAATAAGGGAAATTAAGAACATTGGGAATGTATATGGACTGGTTGAGGAAAATGGGAATGTATATGGACTGGTTGAGGAAAATGGGAATGAATATGGACTGGTTGGGGAAAATGGGAATGAATATGGACTGGTTGGAAAATTGGTTGTAGATCTGGAGGGAGGAAATATTAATATGAAATGAAATGTTATGAAATGTTACTAACCCTAGTTATAATGTTAACAGCAATCTTAGAGAGTATCATATAACACAAATTATAGTGGATACATTAATCATAAAGGGGATAAATTGGGGAACAGTAGGCCACAATAAGGGTGGGGAAGTGAAGGTCTTGTTGAATGTAGAGGAAGAGATAGAGCCTATATTCCTGACTCCTCCTTTCACCTATATTCACACAACTCCTTCACTAATGGATAATGGGAGCAGACCTGAGTGTCAGAAGATTAGAGTGGTCTCCAGTGGTAATTTCCAAATATGTTCACTGAGACCTACCCCTATAGTTAGGAATGTTACTTTCCAATTGATTCGACTAACAGATTGGCTAGTTTCATCACACTTTCAGAACTGTTCTAGGGTCACATCCACTATTAATAAGGTTTTAGTCAGATGGGTGACAAGAAGTAGAACTAGGAATAGGAGGGTTGTCTTGGGTACGGTTCTGGGAGGTGTGGGTACTGGGTTGGGTTTTGTAAATATAATTGATATATAGTATGACTGCAACACTCCAGTCTGAGGGTGTTAAATTCAGAGAACTATCAATACTTTAATGGAGGATTGGACACAGAAGGATCAACAAACCTGTGCTGAGTTCTTTCATCAACAACAAGAACTTTAAGTAACTGAACATTTAGTAGTACTGACATGGCTAGTACTACCTGGTGGAAGAAATAAAAAAAAAAACAACTCACTTCCGAAACCAATCATCATGGGGTACTGCCGTGGAAAAATGTATTGTTAATTCACCCATTTATTATTGTATTGTGTGTTTTCTGTAGTATGCATTTTTAATCAGGTTGGTATGTGTTGTTACTTGAAGTCATTGATTGCCACAGTATATCATCTCCAATATGATATGTAAATGGAAAGAGCTCTATTGTGACAATGGGTTGTGCATTCACATAAGTAGATACACTGCAGGATGCATTATCTCTCTCTCTTATCTCTGATGGGTTTTATAGAGTCTAAGTGTCTCATCCACTTCATTGCCAATAGGAGGGATGTAATAAGTGGGGGGATGTGATTAACAGCCAAACTGTATGCCAATGAAGTGTTATTGTGTTCTAATACAGGGATTCAAGCCCCCATTCTACCCTAAGGCAATAATGGAGTCCTCTGTGAAGCACATGGCCTTTCACCAGGCAAAATCAGTTGGGTTGTTGATAAACTCCTCCTCCATTCCCTTCCAATGCAATCCCCCTTCCCCCAGGAGACACTCTGGTTCTGTTACATCCTAAGGGACTGACTAAGGGAGGTGTGTCCAGCAGAAGGAGGGGCTAACCTGTTTAAAGCCCTGTGAATAGCACATTCTCTCTCTCTTTGAATTACCTCTCTTCACCTTCTCTCTCCTCTCTCCCCTCTCCCCACTGTACACACCCTCTCTCTCTTACTCTCAGCTGCTGATCAATGGAGTGGTAACTGTATCACGTGTCTATGTCTGTTTTACTATGTTAATTTAGCCTACTTTCCATTCAGTCAATGATTAGTTTTAGTAGCAACATATACTAGCCTATTTCAAATGTATATGTATTGTTTATTTGTTTGATTAGCCTTTATTAATAAATATTATTGAATTGCTGAAAGCAAGGAGTGTGGACTCTGACTTTACACTCGGTTTTTAAGTTATTATTTTAAGTTATTATTTTTAGTTATTAATGTTATTATTAATTCCAAGTTTATTCCAACTTGCGAGTTAAACGTTTATTACAATATATATATACATATATATATATATATATATATATAATTGGTGTAAGGTAACTACAATGTTATAAGGGATTGTAATATATGCTTGTATCATTAAACATTTAGAAGGAATTAAAACATGTCTCATACTGCACACTGCTATACATTTAGACTATATCAAGGCCTATAACACTTGACTGAGTATAAGTGTATATTTGTCTGATCAAATTCCATGGAAAGTGTTTGAGAAAACTACAGCTTTTTGAAAAACAGTTTGTTTCTGGAGATTGTCTCACTTTTATAAGTTAATCTTAAATAATCTGGCATAGAGCTAAAAAATAACTATATCTCTATTTGTACAAACAAAGCCAAAAAGTATACACACTATACAGGATGTGAAGATCAAATATTAGGGAGAGCTCCCAGGTGTACCTCACTGACACCTAATACACATATAATTCAAAAACCAAGTGGAAAACACCTCCCAAATACGTGATAGTATAAGAAAAAATACAAATAACCTGAAATATAGGTTGTATTTTATAAACGAAATCTGTATGAGAAATAAAAGACTGACATAGTATAGTACAGTACTAAACAAGTGAGTGATATATTGGTGGAAATAAGTGCACTCACAAACAAAATAGGAATCAGGCTTCTCACCCTCCCAGGGGTAGCAATCTTATAGAAAGACGATCCTCCGTGGAATATATAAAAGAGTAAAAGAACAAATATGGTGAAGTATGTAATAAAATTACAAAATAAAATTTATTGGTCTCACTTACAAGTGAAGAGAAATAACAAGCATATCTCCATATGACATGGAACTCCCAGGAACAGTATGGAAGATAATCCAATGGAAATCCAATGGCAGGCAAAATAAAATAAAATAAAAAACAAACTACATACAAAATATAAAATAATATAGCAGCATATGTAAATATGAAAGTTCTGATCCAACGCGTTTCGTCCAAGAAAAGGGGACTTCCTCAGGGATATAAATGTGCTGATACTTCCAGGTATATATAGGGCAACATCCGCAATCATCGTTAATTCGAAAAAGCCGGGTATCCAACATCCGGCTTTGGCGTGCGTTTCATCCGTGGCACGCATGAGACCGGATGTAGTCCTTGCGTTCCGGAAGTATTCTCATTTCTGGTAGTATGAGACGCATATGCGTAGTTCACACACACGCGCATAACAAAAGCGCGTGTGTGTCATAGACGCACATGCGCGGCTGGCACTATCGGAACCTGTAGAGGACAAAAAGTAGGGAAAAAACGGACGGATAATCCGCCCGAAATACTCAGAAAAAGGACCAAGGATATTATACAGACATTTACTCAAAAATAATAATAAATAATCAATAATAAAAACTACATAATAGCATAGAAAATATGTATAAGAATATATATATATAGAGCCCAAATACTAATATACTATATAATCAATGAATAAATAAAAGACATTTACCAAAAACACACAAAACCTCAAGAATTTTGAAATGAGAGGAAATACATGTTACTCCATCTAAAGATATATCAATTAAAATGATCTAAATCAAATTAGACCTTGTAGATCAATTTCCTGGTTAAGACCTTGATGTAAGGTTTTTAAAGTGTAGTTTTTATTATTGATTATTTATTATTATTTTTGAGTAAATGTCTGTATAATATCCTTGGTCCTTTTTCTGAGTATTTCGGGCGGATTATCCGTCCGTTTTTCCCCTACTTTTTGTCCTCTACAGGTTCCGATAGTGCCAGCCGCGCATGTGCGTCTATGACACACACGCGCTTTTGTTATGCGCGTGTGTGTGAACTACGCATATGCGTCTCATACTACCGGAAATGAGAATACTTCCGGAACGCAAGGACTACATCCGGTCTCATGCGTGCCACGGATGAAACGCACGCCAAAGCCGGATGTTGGATACCCGGCTTTTTCGAATTAACGATGATTGCGGATGTTGCCCTATATATACCTGGAAGTATCAGCACATTTATATCCCTGAGGAAGTCCCCTTTTCTTGGACGAAACGCGTTGGATCAGAACTTTCATATTTACATATGCTGCTATATTATTTTATATTTTGTATGTAGTTTGTTTTTTATTTTATTTTATTTTGCCTGCCATTGGATTTCCATTGGATTATCTTCCATACTGTTCCTGGGAGTTCCATGTCATATGGAGATATGCTTGTTATTTCTCTTCACTTGTAAGTGAGACCAATAAATTTTATTTTGTAATTTTATTACATACTTCACCATATTTGTTCTTTTACTCTTTTATATATTCCACGGAGGATCGTCTTTCTATAAGATTGCTACCCCTGGGAGGGTGAGAAGCCTGATTCCTATTTTGTTTGTGAGTGCACTTATTTCCACCAATATATCACTCACTTGTTTAGTACTGTACTATACTATGTCAGTCTTTTATTTCTCATACAGATTTCGTTTATAAAATACAACCTATATTTCAGGTTATTTGTATTTTTTCTTATACTATCACGTATTTGGGAGGTGTTTTCCACTATATCTCTATTTGGTTCAGTCTTTTGAAAGTCCTTTTCTGTAGAATAAGGGATGTTTCTCTCTCCATCCATAAAATGTATTCTTATTATTTTACTGAGATTTTAATAATTCTTTTAAAGGGAAATCTATTCATACATTCAATTATCAAGTGACCGTGCACTTTATGTTCTAAATATACATTTATTTAAGGCAGTATGGGTGATATCCCTTGTATTTAGCATTGCTACTTATTTTAACTGGTGATTTGGTATATTTAAATTGAGATTGTATGTCCAGGGGTTCCCAATTTTACCAGGATTCTTGGATTCTAGTTATATTTAAGAAATTACAGTTTTTTTCTCATACCTCCTACCACTGATCCCCCACACCCACCCACCCCCAGACATACTAATACAACATTGTAAAAGTGCATCTTTGATTTGGGGATTCTTAATTATTTAGTATTTATACAAGTACAACATTGAGTTGGAAATATTTTAAATAGTGTTAACGTTCATTTGTAATATAGTTTGTGTAATATACTCTCTAATTCTGTTACAGTGCATACTTATTGGCAATTGTTATAATGGCATTATATTATCTCTATACATTTCTGATTTGATTTGAGTTCTCTTGAGGATTATACATTATTTTGAGTGCTCCATTGTAATTGCAGCACTGTATACTAAGAGCACTTTATTGTCTTTATAACAGGTTATAATTGAGTATTTCTATTTAGGTGCACAGCTTTTTGCACTTCGTAATTCACCTTTTCCAACCTCTATAATATGTCAATTATCCAAAGGACTTTCTAATATTAATGAAAGTGTTTTTCATGAATTAAGCACTAAGAACATACATTTACATTGTTGTGGGAAAGAAAAATCCTCTTTTTTTTCTCATTCTTTTCTTCTGTATCCTTTTCCTTAATTTATTTTTCCCATAATGTTTACTTTGTTATAGTTTAAAAAATGTTCAATAGAAATTATTTGAAAACAATTTATATGGATTTTCTTTTAGTTTAACCATTTATTTTTTATTGTTGTGTTGTACATTTAAGGATGATATGTAAAGGCACATCAGAAAAAAAGGTCAAAGAGGACTTTTGCACCGATTGGGGCCAAGCAAATTTCCAGCGTACATGAATGCTTTTGTAATAAATGGATAATAACACAATAAAACAAAACATAAACTATAAAAATTACATTGCATGCTCTTGGTCACATTTTAAGTAATTAATAGCCTGTTTGAGTGCTCAAAGGAAGGAGGTTGGGAATAAAACAGACTGATGTAGGGGAGAATGTACTGTTAGACGATAGGGGATTGGCCAGTAAGATACCACTTGGTAAATTAAAACGTGCATTAATTTAGGTCTTGGTTAAAGTATCCAAAGAATCAATATATGGCTGCCATTTTAAATAGAAAGATAATTTGGTATGTATTACTGATATCAGTGGAGGGGAGAATTCAATTATGGCTGGCTGCAGCCAAGATCATATGGGCTAGTTTAAAAGTGGAAAGGGGAATATTTAGCTGCACCACCAACATTGCTGTCATTGGTCTGAAATATACAGGGTTATTTTCTAAAGTAAGGATTCAAAGTAAACTCAAAGTGAATTTCAAATTCAAACCCAGAGTAGCTGAATTGAAAGCATTCCTGGCTTAATGGATTTTTCTAGCTTGGCTATTTTGACCTTACATTTGAAATTAATTTTGAATTCCTCTTTAATTCTCACTTTAGTGTATAACCCTGATAGGGTTGATAACTCCTGACAATGCATTCAGGTAATCCAAGATCTGTTTCAAAAACCTCTGTATTCCACCACTCTCCCAGAAGTAATGATAGAGGATTGCACCATCAATTCTGCTCTTCGGACATTAAGCCGTGCCCCTTATTTTAGATCAAAAAATTTAAAACCGAATAATAGGCATAGTGCTGTGTGCTCAGAAGAAGATATAATCAGGGAGTAAACGGAACTAATAGAAAAAGAGTGTATGGAGGTTTGTGTGAGAAAATCATCTGTGGCATGGTTCCAATCATTGGAGATGAAATGTGGAAGAACGGTGCAAATAAAACTATGTGTTTGTAGATATGTGTAAAAATGAACATTAAATTCAGGAAACTTGGAACTAATTTGCTGAAATTGTAAGGATCATCTTAGAAAAGGTCGTCCAGGAAGTCATATATCCTGTTTATCACCACAACTTTCCAAAGTAGAAAAGTTGGACAACTGGATCTCTCCTTCCTGAAACTGTGGATTTTGTTAGAAAAGTGATAAATAGTGCACATTGTCATTGTGTATTAGTATTTTTTTAAAAGTTGTAAATTAGTTACATATTATATATTTCCAATTACATTTACCTTTACTTACAAGTAAATGTTTGCTTTGGTTCCAATTTTGATAACAACAACAGAAACAGTAAACATTTTATATTTTGTAGGTGATATAAGTAACAAACTGATATACAATAGTGGAGTGCTATGTGATACAAATGCAATAAATTGCTTACCCTTACATTAGGGTACAACTATGGTAGGAAACAAATATATAAAATAGGCACCAAGTTTATTTATCTCAGAGGCAGGATTTTACGGCTCTGAACCCAGTGAGCTCAACTACTCAATTATACCTTTGTAAGTTTTAATCCTTTTTAAAATACTACACTAATGGGCTTTCCTTTATTACTTGTGCTTTAATTGGATGAAGATCTACACCAGAAAAGGGTTGTGTTGCTGCACTGAAAGCACAGAGGTGCTAATTATGGCACCTATAAGCATAGTCTCCAGTCCATTTGAGTGAATCGAATTACCATTTGTACCCACAAATGTAATATTTACAATCTGCACAATGTTTGTTTGTATTTTCTCTTTTATATATCTGTTTCCTACCGTGGTTGTACCCTAATATAAGGTTAAGCAATTTATTTGATTTGTAACACATAGCGCTCCACTATTGCATATTAGTTTGTTACTTGTATTTGTTTGTTGTGTGGGGAAGATGGTATTCCCACACATGTGTTTTTGATCTGCTATCATCATTTATGTCTTATTAAACATTGGACACACTTGCTACTATTGGAGATTAACCACATTTCTTATTTTGTTTTATATAGATTTTATATAGGTTTTTTTTTTTGTATTTTATTGTATTTTACTTTTCATGTACCTTTTAAGGAAGAAAGTTCACTGAACAAAATCAGAAGGGCAGTAAGGCAATAAAGTAATTTGTCAGCTGCTGTGCAAATAGGCAATTAATTCTTGAATTCATGTCACCATTAATATTATGATAAAAATAACATGTTGCCCAGAAATTATTTAACAGTGATTTAGGAAACAGTAGAGTGAGCACAGAAGTAGTTATCAATGTGCCACTCTTCCAATATTGGGCTAAGTGTGAGAAAAAAAAATATGAAAGGGGCATTGGCATGTGTTGATGCCAACTACAAAACAAACAATGCTTGAGCATCATTTCCACTGTAATTTGAGAGGTAGCCACTTCTAGTGACAGGAGAAAGAGAAAAGAGGGCTTCCCACATATCATATATGGTGGAACTTGCTGGAAGAATTTTAAAATGAGCAGCGGACAATTCATAGTGGCCTTTTATTGTGGCCAGCATAAGACACACCTGTGCAATAATCATGCTGTCTAATCAGCATCTTGATATGTCACACCTGTGAGGTGGATGGATTATCTCGGCAAAGGAGAAGTGCTCACTAACACAGATTTAGACAGATTTGTGAACAATATTTGAGAGAAATAGGCTTTTTTATGTACATAAAAAAGTCTTAGATCTTTAAGATCAGCTCATGAAAAATGGGCGCAAAAACAAAAGTGTTGCGTGTATAATTTTGTTCAGTGTATATACAGGTATGTATAGAAATCATACTCCACTGTATGTATGCTGCAAATTCCAGGGCCAGCAACAGTAGGTTTCACTGCTGAGCTAAAGCTATCAACATTGTATAGATTAAGTTGTATCGCAACAAAGTTTTGACTATAACATTTTACAGTAGTGCATTGAGGGTAATATAAACTCGTAGTCAAAAACAAAAGTTGTTAGGACTGTGTAGGGTGTTATTTGCTAAATAGTGTTTTATGATCCGTGTCCTAAAACTTATAAGAAATAAAGGCCAATTTAATGTTGAAAAGATTAGTTTAGAAAAGGCTACTAATATGCAGCAACAATGCTAGCTATAGCTGTTAGCCTAAAGTCAGGGAGACATCTTAGTTAAAGCCAATAGTTATAAGGTGTGGATGGTCTCTGAAGCTTCATAGTATCAGTAAAGTCCAAAGGTAACACTTATAACTCAGCTGTGCGTTCAAGGGCATGTGACCTGTTAAAAAGAGTAAAGAGCTAACTAGCAGGAGTGGAGCCTGATCATTGAGTCAACAAGATGCATACTGCAGGGGCTCCCATAGCTTTTGCCAATTTCACCAAGCAGACACAAGCACCAAAGAGCATTACCCAGTTGGGGAGTGCCTTGAGGCCAGGGGAGGGGAGATCACCCTCCTTGCTCTCCTACTTGCAGAGTGCTACTGCTGTTCTCCCCCCCACCTTTGGACCAGTGGGGGATTACCTGGTCCCCACAGGTCTGCCGCATGTGACTGCATGAGTCGATACTATCTGGAGAGAGCTCTGGTGTCACATCGCCGGTGGTGAGTATCTAAGATGGTGACTACCTTCTCATTTGATGCAACTTGGCTGACGACTGTCTCCAGGGCTGATGCATCCTTAAGGCGGAACAGGCAGCCGGAAGGAGGGAAGTGCACAGTGCACTGAACACTTTTAACTGGACTGTTTTTTTGTGTTTTTTAAACTGCAATAAAACACTCCATCCAGCCTGTAACTCCATCCAGCCTGCCTTCCACTCTTCAGTGCAGCAGACTGTGTGGAGGGGACGGGGATATGAACACATCATATCTCTGCTCCCTCTGTAGCACACAGCGCTACTGCTGGCCCCTTTTTCATCGGCATGGGAAGACTTCCTCACAAAAAGGCTGGAGCCGCAAGAGCAGGAGAAGGCACAGAGGAGGGGGGCTGGGCAGGGCCAGCTCCTTCAACTCCCAACTGCCACAAGGTAGAAAAAAAGGAGGGTGGCTAGAAAAAGTGTATATTTTGACCAGCATGTGTGTGTGTGTAAAACTGTATGTGTGTAACTGTCAGTGTGTCAGTGTGTGTAACTGTATGTCTGTCAGTGTGTCTGTGTGTGTGTATGTCTGTCAGTGTGTGTGTCTGTGTGTCTGTCAGTGTGTTTCTGTATGTCAGTGTGCATATATATATATATATATATATATATATATATGTATGTCTGTCAGTGTGTCTGTATGTCAGTGTGTTTATCTGTTTGTCTCAGTGTTTGTGTGCATCTGTGTGTCTGTCAGTGTGTGTCTGCATCCGTATCTGTGTGCATCTATGTGTCTGTCAATCTGAATGTGTATCAGTTTGTGCATATTTGTATCTGTGTATCTGCATGTGTGTCAGTGTGTGTATCTTCGTGTATGTGATTATCACAGTGTGTGTATGGCAGTGTATGTGCCATACTTGTGCTTTAATTGGAGGGAGATGAATACCAGAAGAGGGTTGTGTTGCTGCCCTGAAAGCACAGAGACGTTAATTATGGTGCCAATAAGCATAGGCTCCTGTCCATGTGAGTGGATCCAATTACCATTTGTACCCACATATGGAATATTGAGTACAAATGGTATACATCTCAGCATTCAAACGCCAATACTACATACAAACACACATCTGTATTAGACACCAAAATTATATATAAACACACCCAAACATTCAAAAACCAACACTACACATTAATGCATGCTTGCATTCTAATGCAAACACTACATACAAACACACCCCTATATTCACACAAACATACTCCATACAAAAACATTCAAACACACAAATACTGCTCAGTGCTAAATATTACATCCTGCAAACATGGGGAATCAGCAGAGCCCCAGCTTTCAAAGCATTGTTGAAGTTGCACGACAGATGGGGAACTATCTTTTAGCCACCGTGTGTACATACATAGACACACATACACAGAAAGTCATGCAGAGACATACAGTGAAATGCCTTAACAAAATCTAAATAGATCACATCCACTGAAAAAATCCTGATCTATAGTTCTACTCATTTCTCCACAGAATGCAATTACATTAATTTGACATGTCTTGTCTTTTGCAAAAGTATGTTGATTGCTACCAATGACAATGACATGAATAGTATTCCTTAATAACCTGTCAAATAACTCTCCAACCACAGATGTTAAGTTCACAGTTCTGTAATTTCCAGGCAAGTATTTAACCCCTATTTAAATATGGGCACTAATTTGCTTTTTCTCCAACATTTTTATATGATACTTATGTGACATTACGCTTGCAAACTACCGGTTTTATCCAGGTCTCTGCTGTAGTACTTTGCACACCAATGCATTCCTACAATGTTGAGAATTTTCCAAAATACATTACATGCAACCATATGATACACTTAGATTTGTGATAGCCCAGGGAACCCCTGCAATGACTATTCTTTGACAAATGACCATTGCTATGTGCTCAAAGAGCCACTATGTCATATTTTGATCTCTTGAGGTCAGCTAAATTATTTGTAATGTGATAAAACCTCACTGCGATTTATTTGATGTCCCTTTAAGGCTTGATGAAGACCCTAATACTGAGTCAAAACATTGCTGCTGTGTGAGAGCACAGTAAAGGGAATTTATAAGAATTCATGATGAGTGCTGGACAATTTGCTTTTTCACTTATGCCATATTTGTATGACATCTAAATTTTCCAAAATAAAACCTCCTAATTAATGTGCACCAGATAGAGGATAAAATGCATGTGTACCTTAATTCACACGTAATAAATTTGTCAATGTTTAACTTATTACAAACATCGGTGACATAGATAAATGTGGCACAGACCTAAAAAAGCTTGTAGCTTTCATTAGCAGGCAAGCATTAGCTGCAAGTAAAATACCGTCACTAAATAATTGCCTATATATTTATCAAACAAAATAATTCATACAGTAATGTATGGGATTTTTTTTATATATATATATATTTTTTTTTTCTTGTAAAAGATACTGGTAAGCATTTATGCAGAGTTAAAACAAACCAGGTGTTTTTGTGTTTGCTAATAAAATAAAAGACTTCAAAATTCCCACCTCATTCATTCCCTCCCTTTGATTTATTAAGGCAACTTAAAAAATAAATGGCTTTATTAATATTAAAAAGCAGAATACTAGTGCCACCTAGTGTTAGTTCGAATGTTTCTGATGACAAAACAGTCAATATTTTTCTCTATTCCTTTCAGATTTGAAGAGTTAGATTCATTTTTATAAGTTCTGTGTAAGCCCATAAGTAGAATGACTCCAGGCTAGGATATATTCTGGAGGTTTTATGTACTTTCTAAGTGTTTGCGCAATGGTTTTATATTTCTTTGGGATATTATTTGATTCTATCCCTACACAGGCTTTTAATCAAACTCTTTCACTTCAGGCTGCAATGAAAGGCATTTGTTTCAAAAATGACAACCCACTATTATATTGCTTCCAGTAGAAAAATAAAACTGCATTTATTTCTTAACAATGTACTGCTTTTGCAGACTAACTGTGCAATCATTAAAAGCAGCTATTCAAGACAAATGTAAACCCCCAGATTTCATTGATAAGTGTGATTTTAGAGACCTTGCTCAGTTTGATATTTTTCAAAACGTACTGCCCGAAAGCATTAAAAAATCACAAAATGTGCATTGCACTCAGATGACTTGCTTAGGCATTTAACAATGTAACCACATAATTCACTCTTAAAGTGGCAAAGTGCGCAATAAAAACAATTTTAGCGTTTTACATAATATTTTTCAAACTATTTTTATTAAACTTTTTTTTAAACAGAATTCTGAATTGCCATTGAGTACAGTTTGTTATAGTAATTTCTACACTATAAATACGTCAGGAATATTTTATTATACGTGATTTATGTATTTTATTTCATCAGCAATTTGTGAAATATGATTGTACATTTTAGCACTTGTACATTTGCATTCACAATATGAAGCAAAAACTGATGTAAATGCTTATATGTCAATCTAATAGGGTATTGATGGAATGCGAATGTATAGCACATTTTTCTAAAGTACAATTTATTTTATTAATTGCTCAGTATTTGACATTTTGCTTTAGTTGGTAGGTAAAAATCGCCACCTACAAGGAAAAACAAGCAGTCTGACAATTTTCACTTCCAGTGAGAGCTCCCATAGCAAAATAATTTTATTTTTTCTTTGTGTTTTTTTATTTGCTACTGAATAATCTTGACTTTATTTAATGCAGAACAAGTAAGGTAAAGAAGACAAAGTGACAAAAACAGGATATGATTTACATGTTTCATTTTTAAACCAATATGTGTACACAATAGCGTTAATCAAAACACATTTTCTTCAACACACTAGAACTCACCAAGAAGAGTCAATAGATTGGTGTTAGAAGGACAGTAAAATAAGACTAGTGATAGGATAAGTTAATTTAAAATTGGTTTCCTCAACCTTAATTATATGAAATTAAAGTCTAAAAAATAATCTTGTTAGACAGGCCAACTTGTTTAAAGGGACATAGTCAGCAGAACAACTAGAGCTTATTGTATTTGTAGTACACACTGTCTTTTCAGAGAAATGCAGTGTTTACATTACAGTCTATGGACACCTCCACTTGCTACTCCTAAGATGGCAGCTGGAGGTGCTTCCTGGGGCAGTGCTGCACTGTGTGCAGCAATTGCCATTCAGTGTCTCCACCCTCTGCATGCAGTCACTGAACTTTCCTCATAAAGATACATTGATTCAATGCATCTCTATGAGGAGATGCTGATTTACCAGGGCTGTGTTTGGCTTGCGCTGGCTCTGCTTCTGATCTGCAACCTTGACAATCTCAGCCAATTCCATGGGATCAACACTTCTGAAGATGTTGGCCAGGCGGGCAGATTAGGGTCAAAGCCAGCAGCAGACTGGAATAAAACTAAGATTTTTCTATATTTAGGTGGACAAGTGGTGGCCAGGGGGACTAGATGGTGTTTTTTATACTATAGGGTCAGAAATGTTTGTGTTCCTTACCCTATAGTGTTCCTTGAAATGTCTACCATGTAAGATATATTAGTCATATTGTGGTTTTATATAGAAATTGTATATATGTATACATATTTTAATTGATGTTATCTATATAACAATTACAATTATAATTACTTTTATTAGAATTATACTACAGATGTATGTAAATGTAAATTAACAAACCTTGAGAAAAAAAATATTTGCAGGAAGAATTTGCATCAGAGCAAGTTTATTTAAACCATTGAAGAATATGTCATATTTTATAAATGGACTTTTTCCAATGGAGTGAATTATTTATAACAACTTTCAAAATAATGTTTATTTTTTAGTTTACTTTATGTGCTTTGGGTCCACAACATTGGCCGATGTCAAAGAAGTGAAGGTGGAGCCAGACCCACCACCACTGGATTCATGTGACAAAAGGGTTCTGTACTGTGGGGAGGGGGGTTGCGTGAGCAAGGGGGCACTATGGGGTATTATAGTGCTACAAATACAATTTTGTATTCCTAGCATATCGTTTTCCTTGAATGTTTTGTGCTGAAATGTATTTCTATGAACTGTATAATTAAATTATCTTTCTAAACGTATTTTCCTTTATTACGTTTTCTTTCTAAATGCCCCCTTCTACCTTATTTCCATTGCTGCATCACAGTCCATGCAGCCAGTAGTTCCTGGCATTAACTCTTCTGGCATTACTTGCCAAATCAAATGATTCTCATAGAGAATTATTGTGAATGAGAAGCTCATGTGCAGCAAGTGCAGCAACTCCTCCAATCATATGCTTCTCATAGAGATGCATTGAATACAATGCATGTCTACAGTAAGCATTGGAAACATGCATGTGGTGTGCACTTTCTAGAGCAATATGGTGATTGACATCTCAGTTCATCACCTAACCGCTGCCTTTATCCCACTTCCCATTCATAAAATGCAAAAACCCATTTAGCCTACTATAACTATTGTTGTCTACTTGCAACCCACCACCCAACAGTAGAGTGTACTGTTGCTCCTATTGTCTCTATGTAGCTGATGAACATTGAAGAAAATATACCATGACTTTCTGATTGACAGCCATGGTATTTCTTCAATCCTTCTCTTAAGAGCCAATTTTTTCAAAAATTCTCAATTTTTTAAGATGTCAGACAAAGTAATATAGCAGACACAGAAATCAATTCAAACTTTGTTTGTGGAGGGTACCTTTAAAATGTATTCATTAAACTACACAGGGTATTTTTTTAATTGTCCATTGCATTTAAACGTCTAAAATTGTATTTATTTTTTTGACATTCTTTATTTTTGGAGCGCAGAGGTTTAAACACAGGCTCTCAGTGACATAAAATATAATCATTGTCAGCGTAGATGAAATGAAACAAACTTGACATGTCAAAATAAGCTGCAAGTATAGAAAATAAGAAATAAAAACAGTTTAGTCAGTGATGCTCTAGCATTAGAAGTAGACTTAATATGAACATTAGACACAGAGATAATCAATAATATATGTATTCACGTTGTCAAGCTCGTCTAAGTTTAAAGCATAAAGTATGGATATACAGCAGGGGTTATTCATACATGTGCTGTTCAAAAGATGACGTTAGAAAGCACTGGGACACAAGTCATTGTAGCGTGGATGCACCCTACTAGGTATAGTATAAAACAAATGAAAAAGATTAGGCTAAATAAGCATACCTCACAGATAAAGGAAACCTTAGAATGGTCATACCTTAGAGTGGGTGTAACGAACCTCATGTACTTTGTGAAGTACGTTCGCACCCTCCCAAAATGCTAGGGACTTAGGGATTATAGCCCGTTCGCATAGTACGCTGATTCGTACTTACCCAAAATCCAAGCTGGTCATGAGAATAAATCAAGCGGTTTGTCGTTCGCATACCCAAACATCAGTCAAGACTTGATGAAGGGTACAACAGAAATGTTTTATTATGGCCAGGTGGCCCACTTATACACACAGACCACAAGCAGGGGGTCTCAAGCAAAGACATGGCATAACACTCCCACAGCACGCCCAAAACACTCCCATGCATCTCTGTGTCTGGGAGATAATTTAGTGTACTTTACTTAAACTATCTCCCAGGCATTAGAGATACAAATCATAAAACATAAAATATTAAAAATACACATAATACATAGAGGAATCCCCACAAATATTATATCCCCTACCACACAAATTAGTTCCAGAGAATCAGTGGTAGCAGTTGGTCAATTTCAGGAGTTCCAAGACAAACAAAAAAACGAACGGTACCCTTGGCTCATAGGTAGCGATTGTTCGCCTTGTTCAAGTGAACAATCCTACTTGTCGTGGAAAGATGCAGGCGTTTGTGTGAATTTGCCAGTGTTCGCAAGGTTGAGTGTTCGACTTAGAGCTCCAGATACCAGACGACCAAGTCTCGCTGCCTGCATTCGTGCAGCAAGATGGCCACCGTTTTCTCCAGCATGTGTTGTTCGGTTATACGAATGGTGGCTACACAGAGAAAGCACTTAAGTTTGTGGTTTATTTGAAGCTAATGAGCCAGGGGGCTGGTTGGTGTTTGGTAGATACATCTACTGAACGCAGGGAAAGTAACTGGGTGAATAAAATACATTGTTTTTATCACTGTGGACACAATGAAAGTGCCCTAGATCAAGAAAACAGTCAGCCTAAACCCAGAAGAAAGATCCTATTGCCTAAAATTATATAATTGTCCAAAGGACACCGTTGCTGGGTATTATGCATGAAGATTCGCAAAGACCACTTGAGAGGGCCGCATAGCAGTGTCAGGTGAATATACTTCTCTTGGCCTTGTGGAGTGCCACCTTGTGTCCACAAACTCGGTAACTCACTGGATCTGATTTTCAGTAGAACTACCGCTGTATGTTCAGGGGGCCATTGGGTGGCTCAGGTACTTAGGGCCACCCAATGAGTATTGCTGAACAGGGACGGATGTAGTAGCCCTTTAAGAGCACGACTGGGCCCCTGTAGTAACGGCATTGCTCATATGAAGTAAAAACAGATCACTTCCTCCCACATACAGAGTGAGCAAAGCAGAAGGCAGGGAGTGGGGAGAAGCAAGGAGGGAGCCAGCTCCAGACCCACACTCACATCAGCCTCTGGCAACATCAACAGGTCCCCAAGGAAGCAACACTCTTGCAGACAAAAGGTCAAGATGTGTATCTGTGTGTCAAGATGAGTGTATGTATCAGTTTATGCATATGGTTGTCCAGGTGTGTACATGTCAGTGTGTGTATGTGTTACTAAATGTATCTATGTGTTAGTCTGTATATGTGTACCTGTACCTGTGGGTTTGGTCTCGGAGTCTACTTGGCAGCATTATGGTAAGGCATGGTGCGAGTGGGATTCTAAGGGCAGCTTGGTGGTTTTCAATCAGATGGTGAGCGTTTGCAAGGTTAGTTACAGCTAATTTGGTTCTGGGAAGCCTCAGACTGTTCCTCCTCGGCTGTGTTCGGTAAGTTATCTGGGCTGAGCTTTTGGTTTAAACTCACCAGGGTTTCAGACATCACAAATTATGTTATAGTTTCATTGGTTATGAGGGGATGGCATAAGGAGCCAAGCTTTCGGATTTTCGGAGGCCAGTTTCAGGCGCTCTTATGGTGGGCTTTTTCACTGTTCTGCTGTAGGTTTGTTTCTCCTCATTCAAAGTGGTGTTGGTT
Organism: Pelobates cultripes; assembly: GCA_933207985.1. Taxonomy (NCBI): domain Eukaryota; kingdom Metazoa; phylum Chordata; class Amphibia; order Anura; family Pelobatidae; genus Pelobates; species Pelobates cultripes. Next base: position 33,749,531 of record OW240912.1, on the reverse strand, counting down.
CGGTTAGCATTCTCCTTCATCTTTTTCAGGGCCATGCGGGTGGGCGAGCTCAAGAGCCCTTCCATAAAGGTCCCCAGGGGTTTGTTATTTGGGGATGTTTTTAGCGAAGCAGATGCAGTGAGGTTTTTGATTCAGACATGGACGTTCTTGGACGAGGCACTTGGGTCACATTACAAAGAATCCCTGGCTCTGTGGTCTGTCCTTTGGAATGTCTTTGTGCTTTCTGTGAAGTTCACCCAGCAGACGTGGGTGATTTGTTGGTTCACCGGGATGCTAGTTTCCTATCTCGTTTCCAATTTATCAGGGTTTTCTGCATGGCTTTGGAGGTTTTGGGGCTTCCTAGTGCAGAGTTTGGGGGGCACTCCTTTCGAATAGGGGCTGCTACTGAGGCATCTCACCTGGGGTTGGCTGAGGAAGTTATCCAGAGGATTCAGAGATGGGAATCTGGGAGGTTCCGATCATATGTTCGTCCAACTGGACTGATTCCATTTCCCCTTTTGTCGTTGTAGGTGCCGGAAAGCAAGTATGAGTCATTGGCCATTCTTATATACATTGGGCGCAACAGCGGGCTGACTTTTGACCCGGGGGACTTCACTTGGGCCTATCGCCAGCGATGGCAGACGTCCGTTGGTTCAGTACCGGGGGATGTGGTGGGAGTGCCTTTTGCCTGAATTTGTCCATTTGTCCGGCCTGCTTGGTGTTCCTGATATTATCTTGATACATACTTGGGGGGAATGATCTTGGCACTATTCCGGTGCTATTGGAGGGGGGCAAGAGACCCCAGGACTCTTGAACGGAGCAGCATAAAATGAAATAAGCAAGTTTCAAGGTTTGTGAAGGGAATGGGAGGACTCACAGTCCGTCACCACATCTTTGAGTGTAACACAGCAATTTACTTTAGAAGTGATGGGGTCCACCTGACAGAGGTAGGACTGGATCTATTTAATTTGGCATTGCAGGATGCACTGGAGGAGGCCATAGCTTTGGTGTTGGGGTGGCCCCACTGATTTAGGGGGTAAACCAGCAGGTCTTGTGGCGGTATATGGCCCTTGTCAACTGGGGGTTGGACCAGCGGTCCATGGAATGTGGATGGGTAGGGCTGTCCCTCAGGTACAGTTATGAATAATGGATGTGCCCACTGAGCCAATAAGCGGCTAGTGGTTAGCATAACGAAATGAAAGGCCCACGAAAAGGCCTTGTGCTGGGTGGAACAAGGGGGGGAGAAGCAGGTGCCCTAAGTTATGTTTGGTTGGCAAGGTGGTACTTAGTGACATATCTGTTATGTTATAAAGTTGAAGTTTAAAGATTTATATATTTCCATTTTAATAAAGCTGTGGCCTATTTTAATCCAAAGCAAGTCTGTTGTGGTTCATTTTGGGAAATAAGAGGTTGGGGTGGTTTATCAAGGGTGAAGGTTTATGCCCATACACAGTTACTCTCTACCTGCACACAAGTCCTGGTGTCTAATTGACAGCAAATTGCTAGCCAATTTCTAGTAAAATCTGCACTTTTAATAAAATGTTAAAAAAGGGCAAATTCTTCAAATTATTCACATATAAATGGGAGCTTTAGGGGTCTGAAGTGCCTATTTAACCAGGCAATCAAAATGTTTCTGTAAAACTAAAGGGCAACTGCACCCAGATCACTTTATTCCAATAAAGTGGTCTATATGACTTTAGTGGTCATTTAAGTACATTAACTAAGCATGCAACAATGTGAACAGAAATGTAAACCTTGCAGCTACACTCCACAGCTCAGCAAATGATCAATATTACTGTTTGAATGTATATTGGTCCTTTCTAATACAAATAAAATTAATCAAGTAAACCTTCTATGTGATATATTGCAATTCATCTGATTTCCCATTTTAAATGGATGATTTTCTTTGCAGTTTACTTTCAAGACTGCTTCAGTTTTAAGGCTCTCAATCTCCATTGAAAAATCTGTTTCAAATAAGGCACAATGCCAGCTCTGAATTTTCTTTTTGCTTTTATCTGAGAGAACTAAACTGGTGGGGGTTATAAATTCTTGAGTGCATCGGCTCTACTAAAAAGCCTTTGAGAACAATCCATAACATTTTAAAAATAAAACATATGATAATTATATTTTAGCAGTCCTAAAGCATTTCATAATTTCAAATGACCCTATTCTATTACTCAATATTTTTATTTTTCATATTTATAACTTAACAAATTCTGCCCTCACATTTTATTAGGTCCAAGAAGCAAGACAAAAATTATATCAGTATTATCTATATAGCTGGTTAATGATCAGTTAAAACAATACACAGATAATATGTCAAAACAAGTTTAAAAAAAAAACCTAGTGAGTCACTCCACAGCAAAAAGTCTCCATGATATAATGTAACTAGCTTGCCTGTGCACAAAATATTTAATGTAAGTGCACTTTAATAGTGGCAAAATCACACTTATCTTAATAATAATTAATTTAACGTGGCCATCTCCACTAAAAAGTTGGTGGTTCAATCACTGGTTTTAAACCCACTTACAGTGCTTGAGTTCAACGTTCTTCAGCTTTTGATTAAAGGACCACTATAGTGCCAGGAAAACATACTCGTTTTCCTGGCACTATAGTGCCCTGAGGGTGCCCCCACCCTCAGGGTCCCCCTCCCGCCCGGCTCTGGGGAGAGGAAAGGGTTAAAACTTACCTTTTTTCCAGCGCCGGGCGGGGAGCTCTCCTCCTCCTCTCCGTCTCCGATCCTCCCTTTCGGCTGAATGCACATGTGCGGCAGGAGCTGCGCGCGCATTCAGCCAGTCTCATAGGAAAGCATTTAAAATGCTTTCCTATGGATGCTTGCGTGTTCTCACTGTGATTTTCACAGTGAGAATCACGCAAGCGCCTCTAGCGGCTGTCAATGAGACAGCCACTAGAGGAGTTGGAGGCTGGATTAACCCTATTATAAACATAGCAGTTTCTCTGAAACTGCTATGTTTATAAAAAAAAGGGGTTAATCCTGGAGGGACCTGGCACCCAGACCACTTCATTAAGCTAAAGTGGTCTGGGTGCCTAGAGTGGTCCTTTAAATTTAGCTGCACCAAATGTGTTCTCTCCTCTGATTTGCTCAGATTCCCTTTACCTTTCAGTTAAGGGTCGGTGTTCTGATGGACTTTGCATCTTTTCATCAAATGTGTATGCCCCTCCAAACTGTTCTCCTTGAGCCTTCGGTCTCCAGCTGGCATTTTGCTTGAATTTCACAGTTTCACCCACTCCTCAGATCAGGGTTTAACTCAATGCATATGCATTAAGCACTCAAGTATTGATGTGATAGCTGGCACATTTTACCCTGTCTTTGGGCCTTTGTCAAAGCTTCACATCACTAGTACCTCTTCCTCAGTTTATATACACTTTTCAAGTCCTCAAATTGCCTCAAATAGTCTTTACTGATTCCAATATTCCATATTGTAGTTCAGTTAAGTCCACAAAAGTCCACATATTGCCACACCACAATAATGCAAAATCCCCAAGAACATTTTTATTACATATAGTTTTATTGCACATACCAGCTTTTTTTAAATGTGTTTATTATTAGGGGATGATCACGTAATGTTTATTTTTTAACAATTAAAAAGGTGATACAGGTAAAAAAAAATGAACTATTAGTTTATTGTTTCTGCTTTCCTAGGTTTTTTAAAAACAACCTGAAAACTTACAGTGATATTAAAACATCCAAACATGTAAAATATAAAAACTTTTTTTATAAAATATATGCATTTCAAGTAAAATCTGATCATAAAAAACTATTAAATCTGAAAAATTATTAAAAAAAAAAGAAAATATCAAAATCTTTATTTATTCCTTTTTATTTGTTTAATCTTTTTAATTTAATTGTAAATAAATGTTACCTTTTAAATTTACATTTGACAGCAGATATACAGTACATAATGAATGCGGCGGCGAGGCTCATCTTCCTGTCCGCCCGCACCTCCCATGCCGCTCCTTTCTGTCAGTCCCTGCATTGGCTTCCTATAAAATATAGAGCTCAATTTAAAATTCTGGTTCTTGCTTTCAAATCTCTACATAATGCTGTTCCCACCTATCTATCCTCCCTTATACACAAGTATGTCCCGTCTAGGCCCTTACAATCTGCTGAAGACTTACGTCTATCTTTTGTCCGTACTCCCACCTCTGATGCTCGCCTTCAAGATTTCTCGAGGGCTGCACCGTGCCTGTGGAACTTGCTTCCCTCCTCCGTTAGATGCTCACCCAGTCTCCACTCCTTCAAAAAAATCATTAAAAACCCACTTCTTCATAAAAGCGTATCAATTAAACTGTTAATAGCTCCTGACTGACTCCTCTTCTGCAACTGTCACTAGTCTAATACTATTCTTACCTTTTTGTGTCATTTTACCCCACTCCCTCTAGCATGTAAAATCATTGAGCAGAGCCCTCAACCCCTCTGTTCCTGTGTGTCCAACTTGTCTGGTTACAACTACATGTCTGTTCGTCCACCCATTGTAAAGCACTGCGGAATTTGATGGCGCTATATAAATATCATAATAATAATAGAATCAAAGCACGGCAAAGAGTTCTCATGCATTCAGCATCCTTCTTTTGCTCTTATAAAGAGCACTACACATTTCTTCTGTACCCCTGCCCTAAGTAAAAACTTAGTAGTAGTTTAATTAATTCCTGAAAAAAAACAGAAGCCTCAGTAAAGCTTTAGTCAGATTACCCACATTTGCATGGACAAATCATTGAATGGAATATTTGGATATAAAATTACCTTCTACTAAAATTGCTGCAAAATTAGAGGAATAGAATCTTGTAGAATGTAACTATGTGATGAGTGCACTGGGGCACTAAAAATAAAATATCTAATAGATCTAACCAATAAAAAAATGCCTTCGCGCAGTTTTCTTCTTTCAAGCTTTAAGTTGGTACAATGGTTCATAGTGACATTGGACGAATCAAGATCTAGCCCTGTGACAACAAACCATTGAAATATGATTCACCTGTACAGATAGTGTGATTTCACATCCCTAGGGTCCAATGAAGTAAAGCTTTATGCCACTAGGAGAAATTTATGCAAAGTGACCATAGGACTGTTTGTGGTTAGGTGGCTTTACTATTCAATCCTTTTTTATGATTCCCCAGTGAATAATTCATGGTCTTGCACTGATTCCAGATTCCAGTGGAATGTAACTGCTAGGTTTATGCTACACAACTGTCCAGCCTAGATAAATATGGAGATAGATTAGGGCTTTCCTGCAAGGAGGTGTTTTCTTAAATCCCAGTCATTTGTTTTAAATATCTTGATCTTTAAAATAGTCATCCTTTTTCATAAAGAGGAGAAACCTACACTTGTCATCAAGGGACTCTGATTACCCTGCTTTAGTGAAATACAAGGGATGCAATTTAAAAACTCACTGGACAATGTACTTCAAATTGTATAAACATTAGAAGTTAGAACAGCTAAACCCCAACAGCAATATGTCTAAATTCTAAAGATAAACATCGGGCAAATTACGTATGACTATAATGTAAAGGAATAAACAATCAGACAATATTATTAGAAACTTAATACATTTATTTTTTTTGCAGTTTTTATTTTGAATACCAGAAGGATATAGGCCATTGAAATTCAAAACAATTCAGTGATCATTGCTGCTTGCAATTTAATTGCTCTACTAAATGTTTCACTAATGACATCTCAGCCTGACCATTGTAGTGCCATGTTATCAGGGATGCTCACATTGCATAACAGGGTAATGAAGACAGGAAAATAATATGAGACAAAAATGCTAGAGTATTTGTAAAGGAACCTAGTGCTAAGATATCTGAAATATTATGGTGGTGTCTATTTTAGCCTGAATTCCGCAAATCCTTTTAACATGCAACAACTTAAAGTTTGGTGAATACATCCACATGCTTTGCCATGTTACATTTTCAGATCTTATGAGTATATGATGCATCACAATTTGGACTAGAGGGCAGATAAGGACCAGAACCGCTGTGTGACCTGTGATGTGTTACAAGCAGAAAATGACAGCTCCACAGGGTGGCTGCTTAGAATCCTTTTGATCTTTTGAATATTTGAAGCCTTATCAAGAGCATCCCAATAAACCATTAAATGCCAAGAAGTAAAATTCTATTCTGCATTCTTCCTATTTTGCATTGTATACAACCGTCCAAGAAATTCTCATTGGCAACCTTTTCCATTATTCGTGTTTAATGGTATAAGTTCTATTCATTTTTAAATTAAATTTATTAATTATAACTCAAAACTATACACTTTTCATGTTTTAACTCATTTCTCAAGTGTGCCTTTCCATCTCAGAAAAGGAACAACTGAATGTATGTTGGTAGTAAAATACACACAAGTAAACAGTTAATGTATGCACAAAGCAATCGCTTTATTTAAAAAAATGTGGACCTGCTCAACCACCATGTCAACTTCATAGATTAACATTTCGTAAATTTAGTTTCATGCTTCTGAGTAGCTTTCGGCAAAATAAGTAATTGCATGCTGTGTCTGTTTTCTGGTACACCTTTAACTGAACGTCGCGCTAATGTGATCGAATGACTTTTAAATTGTGGAAAGTCATCAAACCAAATATTTTTCATCTGAAACCCTCAAGTCATAAACAAATGCTAATGTCAATATAATCTTGTAAATTAACTTGTTTACCTTCATGAAATGCACATTATTTAAAATACACATATTAATGCTGGATCATAAAATATACAATTATTTACCCACCATTTATACACTAAAAATATTTTTTTAAGTAAAACTATGCATAAACACATATAAAATCAAGTCCCATGTGCTCTGTTAATTCTATAAATTAATCCAGAAATGTTTCCTGCATTCAAATTGTAATGCCAATTTAGGTCCACATTACAATCTGATATCAGTAATCGATGATAATGATTTCTGACTTTTGGCGGGCATCATGGAAAAGTTTTCAGAGTAGTCACAATGCACAATTCACTAACCTTTTCTTCTGCTTGTAATGACCCTAAAATCATAAAAGGTTACTTTAAATGCAGAGCTAAACAGTGATTTACTCGTCAGTCTCATATTGTTGAGTTTGATAGGTCAATACCACAAGGTTAAAAAAAATGAAAATATATAGAAATTACACCTTAAGGGGTTCTTGGTTACATCAGAGTTTAGGAGTCATGGAGAGCCAAATACACTAATGAAGGTGGATGGTGCATTATTAACCTATAATGTTCCATATGTACAGTGCAACATGTATTGTATATGTATTTATTTTATATACTTGGCCGTATATGTTTTAGTTACAGTGCTTTTTGTCCTTCAGTGAAATTGATTAACAATTAATTATTTAACGTTACTGAACACATCATCACAAAGTCTTGGGGTATTGTTTGGTGTGCATTTTACACATAAATACTTTATATTACATTATATAACATTACACAAATAGTTTGTCTAATGTTAATTTCAGTCCATTGAGGTGTTAAAATTGCTAAATTTTTGATGGGCCCATTGAATTGTCCATAGCTGCCCTTCGACATGATTATTATCACCAAAACTTGAATGTTTAATTCCTTCACTACCAAGCCATTGTTAAAAAAGATGAAAAGATATTATCCTAACATTTGAACATAAACATATCATAACACAGAAGTTATTTGTATAGATTGCTTTGCAGACAATCGTAAAAATGTTAATTATTATTTTTATATTTCACTTTCATATAGTAGGTATGATTTAAATAGATAAATAAAAATGGTCACATACCTTACTTACAGGTATTAGTAAGGAAACTCAAGACATAACTAGAAGTACAGCTACCTAAAATGGCAACTGAATGATGACCTACCGGTCATCAGGTACCCAGCTGGCATAAAAACCTGGCCAAGAGAAGAACTAGTCACCATAGAAGTCAAGACCAGGAAACTACTCACTATGAATGGAGGATTCCACCTGAAATCCAGCAGCCAGAGTCTGTACACCTGCCGGAAGGAAGGCGATCGGGGCCTGATTAGTGTCAAGGCCACAGTCCTGGATGAAACACAGAGCATCCACAAGTACATCATGAAGATGGCTCCCAAAGATGAACTACTAAGGGAATGCCTGAGACTTCCACAGATCAAGGATGCAGAAAAAGAGGAGGTTCTTTGGCAAGACAAACCTCTCCATGGAGTGTACCACCGGTAAATAGTGGATGTGGCTCACATGACAAAATCCTATGGGTGGTTGGAAAAGGCAGGACTATAGACAGTACTGAGGCACTAATCCTAGCAGCACAGGAGCAGGCACTCAGCACCAGATCAATAGAAGCTGGAGCCTATCACACCAGGCAAGACCCAAGGTGCAGACTGTGCAAAAAGGCCTCTGAGACAGTCCAGCACCTAGTAGCCGGATGCAAGATGTTAGCAGGAACAGCATACACAGAGAGACACAACCAAGTTGCTGGGATTGTGTACCAAAACATCTGCACAGAATATGGATTGGACCTGCCTAAGTCCAGATGGGAGATACCACCAAGGGTAGTTGAGAATGACAGGGCTAAGATCCAGTGGGACTTCAAGATCCAGACAGACAAGCAAGTGCTGGCCAACCAACCAGACATCGTGGTGTTAGACAAGGAATGAAAGACTGCAGTCGTGGTGGATGTGGCAATGCCCAGTGACTATAACATCAGGAAGAAGGAACATGAGAAGGTGAACAAATACCAAGGACTGAAAGAAGAACTAGAAAGGATGTGGAAAGTGAAGGCAGTAGTAGTCCCAGTTGTGATAGGAGCACTCAGGACTGTGACTCCCAAGTTGGGGGAGTGGCTTCAACAGATTCCAGGTGGGACATCTGAGATCGCTGTCCAGAAGAGTGCAGTTCTAGGAACAGCTAAGATACTGCGCAGAACCCTCAAACTCCTAGGCCTCAGGTAGAGGACCTGAGAATGAGGAATAAACATACCACCCAGGAGGTGTGAGAAAATTATATGTATATATATATATATATATATATATATATATCTAAAGTATGTAAAGTAAAGTCATTTAATATTATTGTTATTATTATTACTGGTATTTATATAGCGCCAACATATTCTGTAGTGCTTTACAACAATAAATGAGACAATTACAAAAACTTACAGGAACAATAGGTTGAAGAGGGCCCTGTTCAAACAAACTTACAGTCTATAGGAGGTGGGGGCATAAAACACAACAGGACAGGAGGTAGCAATCAAACAAGGTGGAGTGAAGCAGAGCTGGAGGAGAGAATAGAGTGCTGCCCTTTAGGAGAGAGCAAGGGACAGGTATGTGAGGTAGAGGTTACTCTGGGAGGCCATAAGCTCTCCTAAAGAGATGGGTTTTAAGGCACTTTTTAAATGATTTAAGACTAGGGGAAAGCTTGATGGTCGTAGGCAGGCAATTCCAAAGGAAAGGAGCCACACGCGAGAAGTCCTGCAAGCGTGAGTTGGCTGTACGGGTACGAGAAGGAGAAGGTCATGGGCAGAGCGGAGAGACCGAGAAAGTGCATACCTGTGGATCAGTGAAGAAATATAGGAGGGGCTAGAATTGGTCAGTGCTTTATAAGTGTGGATTAGTATCTTGAATTGACTCCTATAGGATACAGGAAGGCAATGTAAGAACTGACAGACTGGAGAGATGTGAGAGGAACAACAGGAGAGGAAAATCAGTCTAGCTGCAGCATTCATTACAGACTGTAGTGGGGCAATAAGACTTGTGGGAAGACCTATTAGGAGAGAGTTACAATAATCCATGTGAGACATTACTACTAAAACTGCTATGGCAATCTTTATCACTAACTGAAATGCTAATGTAATAACATATGACCCATTGAAACTTCCATTACTCTTTGAAAAAAAGGGAAAGAGTTGACATTTTTCAAACAAACTTGCAGCCATTATATTAGTAATCAGTGTCTTGTGGCAGATAAATCCATTTTTCTACAGGCTATTCCTAGAATATACATGATGGTGAGTAAGGCTTTATGGAATAAATTTAATTTTGTAGCATACATAAAAACAACAATGTTGATGCCCGATTCTTGCAGTCAAGTGGTTAACATAATGTATTAAGCTCTTTCATCAAACCAACAATTATCAATGTGTCGAAACAGTTGGATTGCCATTAATGGTTTAGCCATTACAATGTGAATTAATTTCAACTGTGATATTGTAGTTTCTGTATAATTTGTGAATAACACAAATCAACTTCACAATCAAATGTGTGCATCCAATTTAACATCAAAGTATTTAAGAAAGCTGCATTTTGCATTCACAGGCTTTCTAATATGTCCTGTGGTGGAGATATCGGGGTATACATATAAACTCTAGTTTCACTTAATCATTTAATCAAATTTAGAAGTATCAAGTACTAAGCTAGAATAGTGAAATTCTGCAGTCGGAAAACCACTAAGCTATCTCACTTGTTATACTTAACATTGTTTTTGTAATAACACAAAAAAAGCTTGAGATTAGAGTTGAGTGGACACCTGGTTGTTCGGGTCCGGCAGGTTGAGACAGATTCTTGTTCCTGGGGGACCATTCCAATTACAGTACAGAGTATTCTACATGCTACTACAGTAGAGAGATGACTTATATGGCTCTCTAAAGTGTGAGTGCTCCTAATCATTTTTTATACCAGTTATTGGTTTATGCATATTGCCCTATGATAGAAATTCTCATTGGCAACCTTTTCCATTATTCGTGTTTAATGGTATAAGTTCTATTCATTTTTAAATTAAATTTATTAATTATAACTCAAAACTATACACTTTCATGTTTTAACTCATTTCTCAAGTGTGCCTTTCCATCTCAGAAAAGGAACAACTGAATGTATGTTGGTAGTAAAATACACACAAGTAAACAGTTAATTTTACTGTAATAATAATGTTACAGATTATTTTATCAAGCATCCATTGTGTGCGCAAAACCACCTTTCCTGAGCTCAACATGGAGAAAAGGCCTTCACAAGCCTCTGCTATTGTGTACATAGTTTATACTAAGTGACCCATTGGTTGAGGAGGCGGTGACCGTGGCGGTGTAGGTGGAAGCGGCGGTGGAGGAGGAGGAGGTAGCCAACACTGTTTTTTGTAAATATATATTTTTTATTTTAATTGGCGTAGTCCCCAAAATATTGGGACATATAAAAAAAGAAACATTTCGGCCTGCGGTGCATTTCTTGCAGTCCTGATGCATGGAGAAATACTCAACTCCTGATGCATGGAGAAAAGGCCTTCACAAGCCTCTGCTATTGTGTACATAGTTTATACTAAGTGACCCATTGGTTGAGGAGGCGGTGACCGTGGCAATGTAGGTGGAAGCGGCGGTGGAGGAGGAGAAGGAGGAGGTAGCCAACACTGTTTTTTTTATAAATATATATTTTTTATTTTAATTGGGGTAGCCCCCAAAATATTGGGACATATAAAAAAAGAAACATTTCGGCCTGCGGTGCATTTCTTGCAGTCCTGATGCATGGAGAAATGCTTAACTCCTGATGCATGGAGAAAAGGCCTTCACAAGCCTCTGCTATTGTGTACATAGTTTATACTAAGTGACCCATGGGTTGTGGAGGCGGTGACCATGGCAGTGTAGGTGGAAGCAGCGGTGGAGAAGAGGAGGTAGCCAACACTGTTTATCTGTTTATATATATATATATATATATATATCTATATATAGATATATTTATATATATATATATATAGATATATATATAGATATATATATATATATATATCTATATATATATATATATAAATATTTTATTTTAATTGGGGAAGCCCCCAAAATATTGGGACATATAAAAAAAGAAAACTGTTCCGCAGAGCGACTGACCCGTGCGTGTTGCATCTGAAACTCCAGTATCGCCTGCTGCTACTCGCACAGTCTCATGAGGCAGTGAGCGGGAAGGCCGAAGTTATGCTGCAGCGCAGACAGGCAAGCAGCAGCAGGTTGAGAACGCCAAAAGCACGCACAGACGGCCCACACTTTCTGCTGCAGCTGTGATATATCTGGGTATACACCATGGCATCACAAGGGCCACCCAGAACTGGCTCAACTCCCATCAAGCCAAGTTCCCGGAGGAGATCACCCAGCTCGTCATGCTAGAGCACTTTTTCAATGTGCTCCCCATCGAGAAGGCGACAACGCATTCGTATGTCAATCCATATCAACTTTCGATGCCATTGACTGCACCTACCATGGTGACCAAGGGTAAAGGGAAATCAGGGTTCAATTCCATACAGGGACCCTGACAAATGGCTACCACATGCAAGGAAGGAAGCAGTCGCGCAAATAACCCACTCCCGACGCTAACAATACAGGACTCTTTAGAGGCCCTGTAATTGTAATGAGTCCACTTGAAATCCTTTAACTCTGATAAATTGGAGGGAAGTCGGGTGCAGAGCCACTGACCCGTGCGTGCTGCAGCTGAAACTCCACTATCGTCTGCTGCTGCTCAAACAGTCTCTCCAGCATGTGCAAGGTGGAGTTCCACCTTGTGGGCACGTCGCATATGAGGCAGTGAGCGGGAAGGCCAAAGTTACGCTGCAGCGCAGACAAGCGAGCAGCAGCAGGGTGAGAACACCAAAAGCGCGCACAGCCTCTACAGTGAATGTCACATCCTGTTCCAAGTTGCGGATCAGTCTGGTGATGGCTTCTGGTATCCAGTACTCTTTTCACTGAAGCTGCATCAGGGTCCTGGTATGTGGCCGCACAAACGCTGGTGCACAACACCAGAGGGCGTGCGGTTACCCTGCACCAGACCCTGCTAATCCATTCCACACTGTGACTCCTAACTTCTACATCAGGCATACTTGGTCCCGGTCATGCGACTGTCACCCAGACAGTGTCTGGGTCCCGGTCACCGGACTGCGAAACTGAGAATGGCTCGTTAAATATGTTATGGTTCTTTTTATCGCTTCAACTGTTACTTGGATAACTGTGGGAATTCTAAAGATAATACATGCCGACGAGCGCTAGGGTACTGCTGCTCCGCTTTTGCACCCTGCTTCCTCTTATGCTGTGCTGGTGCCTCTGTGCGACCAGTGCCTCTTCCTCCAAACTGCACACATCACTCGCATGACCTTGATTCCATGGGGGGTCTAGGACCTCATCATCCTCCACATCATCTTCCACCCACTCCTCAACCCTGCCCTCCTTACCAGTATGCACACTGCAGAAAGCCACAGCAGTTGGCACCTGTGTTTTTCCCACATGTTAAGTCTGCAAAGGACATAAGGGAATTGTTTTAGAATTGTATCCAGGCAACAGTTTTCCCTATAAACTGACCTCTCAGTTTGACTTGTGAGGGTATTGACCCAAAATTACGATATTGTTTAAGTACCTCTTAGCTATTGATAACTGGTTTTATTATAGCAACTTGTTATCTGGTAGTTTCTAGTGTAGAAACTATCAATCTGTTTTCTATCACTTAGATCTGTGTAACAAGTGTTGTAGGTGTGAAACAATATTACAAGTGACCGATGTAGTAAATTCAAATCAAAGTTCCATTTGCAAAAATAATTCGCACCCATCTTCTGTGGGTTATTGCATTTTTAAGATGCAGACTTATTGTATCACATTAGCCATGCACAGGTAGATTGATGTTGTTTTGGTGTTTGGTTTTTAACTTTGTAGTTGTGTCTTTACACAATATAGAAATGTATATTAATGCTTCTGTATATGAAGCAATCACAATAACACTTAAAAAAAAAAAAATAGTCTAAACAAAAAATTGGTAATTAACAATATGACATCTGAAAAGCACATGAAAGGATGCTGTATGATTTAAAAAAAAGAACACACTACATGAAGGTCCTGTTCACCATAGTGTGTAGTCATGAATGTAACCAGTTAAACTTTGTTTTTACAGCCACTGGTTAGCCCATACATATTCTAAAACTTGTTTAATTTTGTTATAGCATGACTTGTAGTCTTGTTTTTAACTTGTCTATAATACATATTTTTGTATAACACTTAGTGGGTTTTTTCATTGATTATTGAATTTTAATGGTCTAAGATAATTAACATGTCAACAGGCAAATGTAACCCGAATGATTTGTCCCAGTCTTGCCTTCAATATTACCTGCACCATAGGCAACATTTATTTGTCTTTAGACTTTCTTGAGAAGCGGTAACTAGCCAGTGTTGCACACATACACCAGATATGAAGTGCACCTCAAATTTCCCATTTAGCACCCAGAAAATTTGAATGTTTATAACTGCGCTGTAAGCGCACTATTACACGCTTCAATTTGACTCTCAGATATGAAGAGCAGGCCCCAAAATGTACTATTTAGCAGATTAGCAGCAAAACAATTAGAATGTTTACAACTGTGCTGTAAACGCATTATTAGACGCTTTGATTTGACTCTCAGATATGAAGTGCCTGCCCCAAAATTTACTATTTAGCAGATTAGCACCCAGAAGATAAGAATGTTTACAACAGCGCTGTAAGCGCACTATTAGACGTTGCAATTTGACTCTCAGATATGAAGTGCACGCCCCAAAATGTACTATTTAGCAGTTTAGCACCAAAACCATTAGAATGTTTACAAATGCGCTGTAAGCGCACTATTTGACGCTTCTATTTGACTCTCAGATATGAAGTGCAACCCACTAAAATACTATTTAGCAGTTTAGCACCCAAAAATTTTTAAGTTTTAAAACTGCAATGTGACAGCAGTATTTGACGCTTCTATTTAACTCTCAGATATGAAGTGCACTCCACTAATGTACTATTTAGCACCAAAAAAAATGGACTTTTAAACACTCTGATGTAACCGCGGTATTTGACGCTTCTATTTGACTCTCAGATATGAGGTGCACCCCACTAATGTACTAGTTTGCAGAATTCTTTCCTAAACTGTCCTTCACAGTGGCAGCATCCTCTACCTATACTAATAAGACCTCATGTGGGTGCAACGCTAGGTGACTCCAGCTTATATAGAGAGGCTGGGTCACATGCTGCACTGGGAAATCACAGTCATCCATTAGTAGGCATGGCTGTGATGGCTTCTAAGGGCACACAAATCAAATGCTTGTTGATTGGCTGCCCTGCAGCCTTTCAAAACGCGCCATTAAAACGACGAACACCGAACTCCAACCCGAACATACAGTGATATGTCCGTGTTCAGGTCTGGGGTCCAAAAAACGTAATGTACGGTACGAACCCGAACTTTATAGTCCGGGTTCGCCCAACTCTACTTGAGATAAGATAATGGTTATAAAATGAACTATAATGCAATAATTAAGTCTAATGCCAACTATTGCCATATAAACAAAGTATTCTATCTTTGTAAACACAGTATACCATGCAAAACAAACATAAACACCGAAAACAAATCAATTATGAAATTAAAAGTAAAAATGTATATTATGAAATCATATAATCATATAAAATATACATTAGGAAATCATACAATATATATATATATATTTAGAATTGGACCATATTATCGACCCTTAGAGAGCCCAGGCAAGCAAACTGAGTGAAAACAAAGTCAGGCCGAGGTTGATGGTTACAGAGGTACAAGTAATCTGTAATCAAGCCAAAATCAAGGAGAACAAGCCATGTCAATTCCAGAATAAACAAACAAAACCAGATCATAATCTTGGGTATATAAGACAATGATAGGGTGTTGAGTAGACTGTGTCATGATCTTAAATAACCCCACGAGTAATGCCAGATGCCAGAGCATCTGTGACTGGTATTGCCAAAATGATTTGGCCCACTGTGGCTTGATCAAATGCAGCATGCCAGAGGATGCTGGAATGATGCATGGCATCAATACATGTGCCACTGGGCACAGTTAAGGAATTAGTACAAGTAATGAATATTTGGATGGGTACAATACTAAAAAACTTCCATTTGACTACCTAATTGTTTCTTAAAGGTAGTGCTCTAAGCAAGTCTCCAATGGGCAGAATGAGAATAAAAGTGATTGATCTGCTTTCTATGCCCTTGTTGTTGTTGTTGTTGTTGTTGTTGTTGTTGTTGTCGTCTGTTTTTGTAATACGATAAAGTAACAGTGCTGTTTACAATAATCTTTCTACATTCCCAAAGGGAAAGGATAGGTTTCATTATGAATAAAGCAAGATTAAACTAAATTATTGTAATGTTAAACACCTGAAAACAAAGAATACATCAGGATTGTCATGATGATTAGGCATTTCCTACAACTGGTCTTAAAAAAATTAACGGAGGAATAGTTTATTCATTTTTAAATTTCTGGTCGATATTACATAATAGGAAAGCATGTTTTAATGCAAAGAGGGAAAAAAATAGACTGTTATTGGTTTTCAAGATGGACATTCCAACTCATCTAACAGTACTGCAAATCCTCTTGTAACTGGTGTAATCGTATTGATAATTCTTTATTTTGAGAATATGCACACGACAGGAAATCAAACATGTAGATAACAAGAACTTAGTGAAGTGAAATCTTATTAAATTTGTCGTAACAAAATCAATGCAGAAGTGTTAGTTCAACAAAGAGGAAAAATAAATAGGAAGGAAGAAAGATCATTGAAGCAACCTATATGCTCATTTCCATGCTTGTTGGTAAAAAACAGGAGCTATACATAACCATTTCATATCACTTGTCATCATATGACATTTTAATAGACTGCTAATCACTCTCTTATAGGACTAGATTAGGAAAAATAGTCTAAATAGTCAACCCTGGAGAAATATGACAGTCTGTACCCTACAGAGTTTGCTATAAAGTGTTAGGGACCAGGAACCAGACAGAGACAGAACGTAGATGCAAAACACCTTTATTAATAAATAGCAATATGAAATAAACCAAAAGCAAAGTCCAGGAGGCAAGCGGGGTCAGGCACCAAAGCGGGGTGTCAGACAAGCCGGAATCAGAAGAATGGAGAGCAGCTCGGGAACCAGGCCAGAAATCAGGAACCAGGAATGCACAGAAAACAGACTCTTCTGGGAAACAGGAAACCACTCAAGGGCAAGGAGGTACTGAGACTTGCTGCTTAAATAGGCTGCACTGATTAGCAACAGGACTAGCTACTTACAACCAGGTGAGTAGCTGGAAATTAAGGAGCTGATCGTTAAAAAGCAGCTGAATAGCTCAGACACAGAGAGAGGAGAGGAGAAACCCTGACATAAAGTCAAGATAAACTTATTGATATGGCCAACATGCCTCAGCATATTCCTGAAACTTCTGCTTTGTTCTACTTTTTTTCAGTGAGCATACACATTTACGGCTCGATACTCTGCAGGCCTAACCAGCACAGTAGTTAACAATGCCGCCAATGGTCCCTCCAAGCCAACCAGCATAGATATCTGGCCCCTATGTGTGCATCCTAAAATGTTACATTCACTACACCTCAGCTTCCTGTAATGTATCCTCCTCCTCTTCTTCCTGCAGTCTCTGTGCTACACGATTCAACACCACCTTCTGTAGATGCACAAATGAAGTCACAGACATATAATGCCAACTCGTACAACTCCCAAACTGTGTGATATTCAAAGGGACACTCTAAGTACCATCACCACTAAAGCCTGCTGTAATAGGTATGGTGCCACAAGTCCAATAAGAACATCCTTTGTTTCTGTGTCAAACTATCTTCAAGAGTTATGGCAAAAATGGATAGTTGCCTTGGTGCTGTGGCCTGGTTCTTCACTTAGCATATTGCTATCAAATAATTTTAATCTCCACACTAGTAATAATAATTTCATCCATATATATATTTATTGGCCGAGCACTCAACTGACATGCACAGCCAGTGTGTTTCACCCAAATTTGGCCAAATTTGGTATTGAAAGTCCATGCGCTCTGAGCAGACGAAATGGTCCAATCACAGGCTTCTCTTGGATTGCACAAGACCCTTCAGACACAAATGGAAGGGGGAGATTGACTGGGAACTTTGCCCGGATACTTACAGGTAAGTTTTAACACTTTTATTTTATGTTTCCAGGGGTGGAACTATTGGCAATGCCCGATAGGACTTTGTAACACAAAGAAAGGAAAACATACTTAAAAAGTTGGAGTAATCCTATAAAAAGTACATTATAGAAAATCATGAGATGAAGGGTTATTTGCATCTGAGAAGTATGGAACTCCTAAAAAATAATTGCTGGATGTCTTTTACATAAAACATTATCCAGGAATATTAAAAAATGTTGACTGTATAAATGTGATATGTAAAATCTATTCCTTTAAGTTTAATTTAATTTCTCTTTTTAACTCAGATCACTACACATAAAAAATCTATTTTGTTTTGAAAGTCAGTGAGTCCTAATTTGAGTAAGGAGTAGATGTGACTGCTTTATGTCACTCGATACTCCTGAAATAAGATTTCTGCTCTTTTACTGTGAAAAGCTCAGCTTGTGACTCTTTTCTAAGGCTTTAGATTATCATGGTCAGCTTATACCACAGATCAAAGACCCCCTAAACTGGTTCAGAGGTCCTCTCCTTTGATGAAAAATTACCTCAAATAGATATTTTGTTCACAGATAAAATCAATTTCTTTGAAACGGTTATAGAGATGTGGTTGCTATTTCCAACTTTACTTTTAAAACAAGGGATAGTCAAAATTCCTATAATTCCACAACAAAAGAACTTAAGTATCAGCATGAACCAGTAAAGGATTCTTTCAAATTTTCAAAAGCTTGCTAGAATGTTGAGAACGCATAACATGACATCTTCATGGTGATCTCTGTTATAGGTGCCTTCTTTGAAGACAAGGCTTTAATGAATTGTCTGGGGATGAAAGCAAAGTGAATGAACTCCTTTGAAATCCTTCATAACTGGTCAATCCATTATTACTGTAGCAGTACATTAGTAGCAATAGACTATCCTCTCACAGAAAACTGCAGACCAATTTGGCAAAGGTCAGAGAGCAAGAGAATTTCAGCTTCCTCCATTGTTAATGCGTTCTATAGGCAACTATGGTAAGTTGCATGAATGTATGAATTGAAGGTAGATAATTTTTAAAGCATCAGTTTAAATGCATGCCAAGTTTTAAAACAGAACAATAGACTTTTCTTTGTTTACTCTAATATTGTCTGTGAAACATCAATTAATGTCTTCCCTGTTTATGTTGTGTCTATGTTAGCACAGAATGACTATTGTACTTCCATTCTTATCAAACAATTGTTTATATTAAAATTCTTAGTACTTTTGGTAGGGGTTTGTTTCACAAGCTGAGTTGAAATTTAATAACTAAATCTGAGCTAAAATAGCTGAATTTTATTAAAAAAAATTAATATCTACCATTCATTCAAAGTAAATGGAATGTAAAAGAGTGCCACATTGATTAATTTAAAAGAGCAAGATTTGTAGTTCTATGTAAAATGTTCTTGGAAAAAAAAAGAAAAGAATAATCATTTTTTTAAATAAAAAAAGGGTACATATTAGAAACATAGAATGTAATGGCAGATAAGAACCATTCAGCCCATCTAATCTGTCCAATTTTCTAAATACATTCATTAGTCCCTGGCCTTATCTTACAGCTAGGATAGCCTTGCACTTATCTACATTAAAAGTCAGCTGCAACAAATAATTTTTCTAGTTTACCTAAATCATTTGCCATTTGGCTTATCCCTCCTGGAACATCAACCCTGTTACATATCTTACTGTGACCACTTGTTCACATTTATTTAAAAACTTATAAACATTTACTTATTAATTGAAATTATTTGTCAAACTGAAATCCCAATTTAAAAAAAAAGAAAGATGAGTTTTATTAAAAAAAAATTTTTCGGTAATGGAATTCAACCTGCTATAGCTGTGAAGTCATTGTGTTCATGGCACACTATGAGGAAGCTTGAGGCACATCAGTGTGCCAAGGCTGTAAGAGGAAATAAAGACAAATTATAAACATAAGCTGATACAAAAGGAACAGAAATCCTTGCCCACAAGCTCATAACCTAGTCAATACAGTACTTAAATACAAAGTGCTTAGCAAGATTACTTGTGAGTTTACTATCTTTGTGTATGTGAGTCTTTGTGAGTTATAGCTAATGGGAAAATACATCTTCTTGTGAGATATCCAATAAATGCCTAGAGTATTAGTGAGATATTCTTAGACAAATCTTACTTTTTATATTCTTACTCAGTGTGAAGAGTGCCAACTTCATATGTCTCCTAGAATGCCTGCAAAAAAACAAAATGTGATGGAGTTAATAAAAAGAAGAAATGGAAATTTCACCTACTATCCAGTGGGAATGTTACTTGGATGGGTTTTTAAAAAAAGAAAAAGAAGAAAGGAAAAACAACTTAGGTACTCCAACAGAGCTGCATTACATGTGGTTTTACTGATCCTATGCAGAGATTCTGTCATTCTAGCAATTCCTCCAAATGCCAAATCTCATCTACCATATTGTATCCCTTTAGAAACAACCTGCAAATATTCTGAGCCTATTTACTCGTACTATTTCTAGTCAGTGTAATAATGTATACACAAACTACCATGTTTTAACAGTGAACGTTAGCTCTCAAGCAAATGGGTGGTGTTGAGGTTGATGCAAAGCACATTTGCTGTAACAACTGTGTCATTTTCAGCCTGATTCTATTTTTTTTTAACTGCCCTCTTATTGTTCAATAGTCACACTCCAGTGGGGAGTCAGCACAAATAGAGTTGCCCTCTGCTCTTCCAAAATTATTTCCAGCATATCTAAAGTGGAGTTCAACCACATGCAAACATCCCGTCATAAACATTGTGTCAGAATCTTTCTTTTCTCTTGCTCCTGCTTCATGAGTCAGCTAGCCTTCACATGATAGTGAAAATACTTAATCCTTCTACAACACTCAAGTATGGTTTTCACCTCTGTGTTGGCTTCCTGAATTGCACCTTTACTGCAAGATGTAGTATGTATCTGGAACAGTGGATGCCTACAAAGGAACCCTGTCACAGAGCTTTGACCATATTAGCAATCCCATTGGTTACCATGAACCCAATGTGCAGTTTGTTTCCTGCCTAATCTCCTAACCAATTTGACACCATTAGTTTGATTGTCTGCAATATGTTTGTTTAATTGTGCTTTTTATCTATCACTTCAGCATGTAGAAGGAGAGATTGATATTCCTGTTTTCCTATAGATCCACTCCCAGCCTGAACCAATGCTAAGGTTGGAACACCTCAATTACCACCACCATGTCCAGACACAGTTGGCTGCAACCAGTGTGCTGTGAAGGAGAGAAAAACATTTTGTCCACTAGGAACATGTGAATATGTAGTGACGTGTGCTCACTGATCTAAAACCTCAGCCAGCTACTCATTTAATAGTAGTAATGAAGAATAGCACACTAACATGTTCCTGCTGAAAGAGAATCTTGAGGGAAATATATATTGCAGAGCAGGAGCCTGTATCATCTGCTGAAAGGGCTCCCTTTCTATCATGGTAAAAGAAGCTCTCCCAACAGCGATCATTTGGGCAAATCGAGTTGGTGATTTTATTAGACTACCATTTTGATATGTCATTTAAATAAAAATAAATAAAAAATGGGATGATGTGGACTGGGGCCCAACGTTTGCTCTGGTCTGCCAAAGGTTGACAGTAGTTGAGGAAATACCAATAATGGTATTTGGTTTCGCAGAATCAGGACCAGTACCAGTGAACTTGCTGCCTTCTCTAGTACTTTCTAATTCTGCTTATTCCCTTAGGACTTGTGGTGTCTTTGTAGATGTTGATTCATACTGGTACTAGTGAGATGACTCTTCACTTACCCTACTGTTACAAGACTAGCCTCTATACTAGCACTTGTTTAACTAATAGTATTGAAAGGGAAGTGTTGGTATCAATAATATTACTGTGTGAACTACTTCTGGTACAGGTAAGCAAATGTACGTACTGTTTCAATTAAATGAGGTGATTCTACTGCAGATAGAGATAAACTTATATAATGTGTTATGGGCACAGTAGGTGCAGAAACATAGTGGACTGCTGAATCTCCTCTGCTAACTCTCCATACCATGGACTATCCCTCCATATTATAGTTGAGTTCCTCCTGGGATTGACTTAAACAATTATAATTACAATCATAATCACTAGATTCCTCACTACCATGACCAGATACTGTGGACAATATGCTCTACTTATTCGATACAGAGTTGCTCAGATGGCACTGACAAAGTTTCTGCTTAACTATCCCTTAGTTGCTTTCTGGGTGGGGGGGCTACATAGGCACTGACAACAAGTCCAATGGTTTCACCCAGGGCTCAAAATTTGAACTTGAACTAGCAATTGATGAATAAAAAATTCATAGTTAGTGAGTAGAAATTGACGCCTAGTGATTTTCTCTGTGGTTCCTCCAGCTTACATTGGATATGGATAGTAGTGTAGAACTTGGAATTTTCAGCTCTGGTTAATCAATCCCTTGCTCCAAGCAGTAGCTGTGGTAGAAGAAGCTGCAGTACTTTGTGTAGGGTATGGAAGTGAAAGAACGGATATTAATCCGGACACCAAACATGTCTGGGCAATTGCTGCAGATTTGCTTGGGCCAACTGAAATCACACTGTATTTGGCTTAAGAAAAGAGGAGAATTTCCATTGCAGTTTGTATTGGGTCACTTTCACCAGATTTTGCCAATCCAGACAAAATCCAGTGCTGATTGAATAACCGTGCTAGTAGATTGACTCAATGTCAATCTACTATCTCCCACTTAACGTTGTTTTAAGTACCACTAATGACTAGCTATGTAGATAGATACAGGACACCTTAAACCTAGTCTCACATTAGGATCAATCACACAATGGCAAGCTCCAATTTCAAAGCTGTTTCCCATACTCCTGGCAGTAGCTAAATTGCAAGATACAACAGTAAGCTAAACCTAGTCTCACATTAGAATCAATTACCCAAGCTATCTTCACACAAATACATCAAGGGTAAAAAAAAAACAGTACCACTTCTGGTTTGTCTCCCTCAAAAGGTGCAGTCAAAGTGTCTGGAAGAATCTGCTTTGAAATTTAGATTATTTTACGGCTCCTAATTTTTCCCTCTCTTGATCAGTTGTCACTTTGATATGAATAAAAACATATAGTGACTATTCCCTTACCACCAATTATCTTGGTTTTTTTTTCTACCTTTTGATTGGACAGGAGATTACAGCCCACATGATTTTAACATAAATTATAAAGAAATTGAGCATCTCATGAAAAAAGTGATAAATTATACTGAATGACACTATAAATTAAACATTGGCATAATTTTAGTGCATATACATGCTAGTTTTCTTACTTGTTAAGTGTGAAATTTATTTTTTGGAGCTGGAGATTCATGATGTTGTATCAGTAAAGACACAGACAAGGAGAGATACCTGGACAATAAATTAAGTTAAAAAAGAACTCCAAACACCATAACCACGACAGTGCACTGTATTGGTTATGGTACCTTGAATGCCCTGGTTCCTTATCCCATTGCAAGCAGTCAAACCATTTCAGAATGGTTTGGATTATTTTCTGGGATCTGCTGGGTGCTGTTTCCCTCCTCTTCTACAACTGATAGTAAGATAGATGGAAGCATCTGCAGTAATTATAACAATAATTATAACACAAGTTATAGGTGATTTTCAATGTGTTATCAATTGTGTAAATTCTAGAGAAATTACAGTTTTTGTTTCGGTTTTTTAATTATCCTTTTGGGGCTAATATAATGTACATTATCTTCATAGAGGTTCAACAGAAGATTTTTTTCAGTAGTAGGCTAATCATGCATTATGGTTTAGTAACACCATAGATTTAATGCCAGCTGGTGAGAAAACAACTGTCTATGTCTTTCTATTTTTTTATATTTTCTTCCCTTCTATTTTCCTTATTACTTTACAAAAAGTGCAGATTTCAATGGACAGTTTCACTTTTATAAATTAGCATTGTTACACCCAGATGCCTTTCAAGCAGATAACTGGTCTGTTTACTTCCCGGTTTTTTAGCGTAGTGGCAATTGCCTAGAGCACCTGCCTTGATCTGCTTTTGGAATTTTGTGATTGGGTAGCTGCACAAAGTCTGAGCTGGGGAAGAAGAGGAGGGCTTACAAAGGCTTCAAAGAATAGATCTGCAGCTTTTTCAATATGTTTTAGATATTCTCCCAATCAAAAAATAAAAAAATTAAACATATACATTTTTTTAATTGAGTTAGCTCTTATGAACAGTGATTTTTGTTTTTGTACTTGGGCAGTGGAGTGTAATTTTGGGTTAATGACCTCAATACCACACCATTCGAGGTCAGAAAAAATGATATGCCCATGGCAACACAAAGACATATGTTTATTGAGTTGTCATAAAATGATTAATGTAAGATAGAGATTACAAGAATGCAACAGTACCATATTTATGTCCAGCTAGAATGCTTCCATTCCCATAATGATTTACTAGGTTTTAGCTATACTAAAATCCAGAATTTAACCAGAGGAAGTTAATAACGTTGAATAACAAAATATAAAACTAGTAAAATCTCAACATGTAAAAATACAATTAATCATTTGATTTTAGTTTCCATTTACACTTGCTGCATTTTCATCTTGCAGAGTGCTTAAATAACAACCAACATCACAAGATTGTCTATTAGACAAGCCATATTTATATTTATAGACTTATAGGAGATTGAGGAAAGACCAAAATGTGTTTTTTCTTCTTCTAAGTAGAAACCTTACTGTCTGTTTCATGCTGATTAGAATCAGATTTCACAATGTAGACTAAACGGCAATCAGAAATAAACTGTCACATTAAATGATTGTGCTTTTTGAAAGTTTGTGTCTTCATAGAGAAAATCTCCAGTTTAGATCCCACTTATTTTTTTTATTCATAGTAAAATACACTAAAACCTATCTAGAGTGCACAATTTAGAACTATGACATTACACAAGCTGGTAATGAAAATGTTTATGTAATCCAGCTGACCATACACTGATCAGCCACAACATTAAAACCACCTGACTAAAACTGTGTAGGTTATCTAGCATGGATTCCACAAGACCTCTAAACATTACCTGATATAACTGGCACCATGATATTAGGAGCAGATCCATTCTGCAGGTTGCAAGGTTGGGCCTCTATGGATCAAATTTGTGATTCCAGCATACCCCACCAATGCTCAATCAGATGGATATCTTGGGAACTTGTAGGCCAAGGCAACAATGTGAACTTTTTGCCATGTTCCCTTAAATCATTCATCTATACTTTTTTGAAGTCAGGCAAGGTGCATTATCCTGCTAAAAGGATAATGCACCTTTTTGAAGGGGAGTATGAGGTCTGCAACAATCTCTAGAAAGCTGACACATGTCAAAGTGACATACACATCCCTGCAGAACATTGGCAACGGCATAACACTGCCTTTGCCAGCCTGTCTTCTTCCCATAGTGCATCTTGTTGCCATCTTTTCCCCAGGTAAATGATGCACACACACCCGGCCATCTACATGTTTCATCAGACTAGGTAACCTTCTACCACTGCTCCGTGGTCAGTTCTGATGCTCATGTCCCCACTAAATGACTGGTCTGCAGTTACATAGCCCCATTTGGAGCAAACTGAAATGCACTATGTGTTCTGACACCTTTCTATCATGGCCAACATTATGTTTTTTAGCAGTTTAGCTACTGTAGCTCTACTGTGTGATCGGACCAGATGGACTGACCTTTGCTCCCTATGTGCATCAATGAGCCTGTGGGTGTTCATGACCCTGATGCCAGTTTACCGGTTATCTTTCCTTATACCACATTTGGTAGATACAAACCACTACATACCGGGAACAACTCACAATACTTGTAATTTTGGAGAGGCTCTGACACAGTCGTCTATCCATCGCTATATGGCCCTTGTCAAAGTCAATCAGATATTTTCTGCTTGTGCATTTTTCTGGCTTGCAGCACATAAAATGCTAGAATGAAATGTTCACTTGCTGCTTAATATATAGCACTCCTTGATCCCAGGTGCCATTGTAACAATATAATAAATATTAATCACTTACCTGTCAGCAGTCTAAATGTTGTGGCTGATCGGTGTACATAAAGTACAATAAAGTACATTATGTACACACAATGTTACCTGGTATTACTACAGGTTGCAGACCTCTCTGCATACATTGTGGAGCAGCAGAGTTTTGCCAATTCACCTGGGCACATTGGAGGCATATAGTCTATACAGGTAGGGTTTTCCATCAAGAGAGGCCAAAATTATATACAGATGTGATTTTCTACATGGCTGATTGTCACCAGAAATCATAGCAATTTCAACACCTGAGGAAGGTAATCAATTACAACACATAGGGATATAGCTTTGTCATTTTTTTCTCTCCATGATAATTCCATCAATGAAGTGTGTTAAGTCTATAGATTGTGACTGAATGATTTAGGTAAATTATTTGTCTATTAACCATCAAGTCTGCACCTTCCTCACAGTGTATGGTTAGAGAATGGTTTGGTTAGAGTGACCCTTGCTGTCATCCCTCCCTGTAAAAAAATATATCAATAAATAATTAAAGAATAACATTACGTGCAATTCCACCACAAGGCCAAGTTCTCCCTGCATCCTTATTCCCCAATGTGATGTCCCCCCCCCCGATTACTTCAGGAGTTCAGGAGTAGAAAAATCCTAAAAGCTGGGCTGAGGTAGGACATGGGTGGCAAAACGTTATGCATTCTGATGACAGAAGTCCAATGTACACAGATATAACGTTAGTCAGCCCAGAACCTTTTTTCTTTTTCAAAATTGGAGTTACACCTCTGATAGCAACCTTAAATATTTCTACATGTTCAGGATACTGACTCCAGGCATCATACAACTTTAGATCACTAAAATGGTCATGGTGCTTATAGTACCCTTTTAAGGAAAACTTTACTAATATATTGTGAAGCACGGCACTTTTTGTATTACTGCATACATGTTTAGCTGAATGGAACTATTTAATATCATTGGCATATAAACATATATTTGTAAAGCTATAGTAATCTTTTTACTATTTAGATATTCACACATCCACCCCCCTAAAAAAGAGTTTTAACTATCTACATTCCGCTGATATGCTGGCTTCTCAACTTCCCCAAAATGTCATCAGTGAATGATTCAGTTTTTTATCCAACTAAACTGGTGTCTGTGTTTTATGTAATGCTTGGGTAGGTTAATAAATATGCCAAAGGGATGCGCATGTCATGAACCTGCTAATAAAAGACAGAACCTTTCAATATGTATGATTAGTAGGATCATTGATCCTTTTTTTTTTTTACAAACAACGAGTGCTTTCTATTTAAGATCCATAACTTTTTGAAATTATAATAGTTGCCATGGATGTAAAAATAGGTCTTGTAGACCTATAATAGTTGCCATGGATGTAAAAATAGGTCTTGAAGTATATCAGGACCTACCATTTTTTTTTTAATTTTAATAATCTTTATTACGTTTTTCCTTTTAAATACATATCACAAGACTTATAAAAATAAATTACATACATACAAGTGGACATAACAGAAAAAAAACAAAAAACAACAGTTCAAAGCCAACAATGTCAATCCAGAAGCCTTACTAGCCGACTATAGAAAATATACCAGCTAGAACTGGTGTTGCAAGAATCTGAACTATGGTCAGTCAAAGAAAATCAATTAAGCATCATTATGTTAAAATTAAACTATCACCCTAGTGTTATCATCCAACATTTGAATCCATTTAATATATTGATCTTGTCTATTCAAAGAGTGTATGGAAAGAACCGGTAGATCTTTTTCCATGCGAAACTGGAATAAAAGTTGAAATATTAGCTGTCTCCTCTGGAAAGGAAGATGTGACTTCCATTGTCTTGCTATTAATATCTTGGTAGCCAAGAAACAACGTGTGACCAGACACTTAGATGGGATAGAAGATATATTCCATTTTAAATGTAGCAACACTGTAACAGGACCTTTATTAATTGTAATATTGAATATAGATTTAAGAATTCCGAACTCCTAAACGTTTTACTAAGTGGCAGTGCCACCATATATGGATAAGGGATCCGTCCAGGCAGCCACATCGCCAGCAATGATGATTTTGGCCCGGGTACATCCTACTTATCCTACCATTTTTAAACATTACTTGATATCTGCTAGAGAGAGATAAAATACACATACTCAATGCATCGAAGTTGTGAAATAGAATGCATGTCTTGCCAAAGAAAACAAAGCACATGACTTGACCACATTAATGAGCTCTCACGTAATCAAAATATGAATATCACCCACCATTAATTTAAAATCCAGGACCAAACCTCACAAGTTTACTTCTGCTACTATTCATTCTTCATGTAGCTGAAAGGGTTACTCCAACATCCATTCTTCTTTTAGAAGCGGTCATTGTAAAACATTGTATGTGTAGTGTTTCAGCTTGAAACACTGCACATACAGGGCAATCTGCACTTTTTTGTCTGGGCCTGTTATACCCCTGGCTAATGGGAATAAGAAAGTCTGGAGCTCTGTTCTAGGATACCTAATCCCTATTATGTGCAAAATTATTTATTTTGTCATCTTGAATGTGCACGCCCTCCTACACTCCATCCGAGCCCTTGCCACCTCCATACATATTCACTATTCTGAATGTTTTATATATATTTATTTAAAGCCACCCATATGCTTTGTTGTCCCTCCCTCCTCTCCCTACTGTCAAGGAACACCATTGCCATGAAGGGGTTTACATGGTGTGCAATAATCTCTAGGTAAGTGGTACGTGTCAAAGTGACATCAACATGAATGCCAGAACTCAAGGTTCCCCAGCAGAACATTGTCCAGGGCATAACACTTCCTCAGCCTTATTCCCATACTGCATCCTGCTGCCATCTCTTTACCAAGTAAACAATGGACACGCCATCTACCTGATCGAAAAGCAAACGTGATTCATCAGACCAAGCAACCTTCTTCCATTGTGCCATGGTTTAGTGCTGTTACTCATGTCTCAATAAAGTGCATTCAGAATTGAACAGGGACATCATGGGCACTTTGACCAGTCTGTATCTACACAGCCCCATACACAGCAAACTGAGATGACCCTGACACCAGTTCATTGTGCCACTTTTGGTAGGTACTAACCACTGCATATCAGGAACACCTCAAAGGACTTTCCATTTTGGAGATGCTCTGACCCAGTCATCTAGCCATCACTATTGGCCCTTGTCACAGTCACCGAGCAAACTAAGATGCACTGGGTCTTTTAAATCTTTTCTTTCATGGACAACATTTTTCAGCAATTTGAGCTACAGTAGCTCTCTTCTTTTGCTGCATGTGTTCTTTTCAGAAGGAATTTAAGTGCTATTCATATTTATTTCTACATTTTCCTATTTGCGTTTCTTCCCTAAACTGTTGTAAACAGCAGTACAATTGAGATATTTTCTAAATATCTATAGAAACCTTAAAATCTATGTTGCAAATGCTTCTTTTTTTACTTGTGGTTTTCCCTTTAAAATATTTGAATTTTCTTGGTCTTTCTTTCCCAGCAGGGAGGTTAAAGTTAAGTAATTCTCCTGAACATTCTTATTTCCTGGGCACTTTCTGACCAGCAGGGAGCCTTGAGAGACAGCAGGAAATGGGAAGTGGAGAGAGAAATTGGTTCCGCCAGCTCGTTGAAAAATCAGCACATACAATATAACATAGCTTATGTTCAGAGAAGGCATTTCACATTTTAACATATAAATGTGTAAATTTTGTAATCTGCACTTTTATGTTTCTTCCATTTTCATGAGAAATCTTGATATGCACATTTTTGAGGTTTCAGGAATGTGTTAATAAAAACAATATGAAAATAAAGCAGAAAGCAGTAAACACTTTAAAGGTGTTCTTAAACTGTAACTTGATTGTTTTGTTATTTGCTTTTTAAAACATTTCAGTATTAGTTCCCAATGTTGCTTTTTGAACATTTCATACCCCTTGATTTTTTATTTATTTTTTATATTTAATGCTGAAAGTCCAAACTGCACATTTCTTATGCAATTTCTAAAAAAAAAAAAAAAAACAGTTTTGGATGTTCACTATATGCAAACCAATTGCCAATTGGATGTTATGCCTAAATGTGATTATTAGTTATTGTTACATTAATATCTCATCAGAACTAAAGAACAAAGCGTAGCTAGATCCAACTCCAGCTCCATCAAACTTGATGATCTCAACCAATCCATGTTTTCCAATAGGAAATCATTGGGGGGCTATTGTGCATGCATGAATCAATGCATCTCCATGCAATGTGTAGAGACGCTGAATACTGAACACACTGTTTAGCACGTACACAGGAAGCAGCTCTAGGGGTTGTCTGAGTGACTGCCAATAGAGGTGTTGAAAAGGCAGTGTTTACATTAAAAAGCCTTCAGGGGCAGGCTAAAGACATCATAACAACCACATTAAACTATAGTTGTTCTAGGGACTATAGTGTCCCTTTAATTGTATGTTTATAATATCCCTTGTCAGCAGATTATAGAATTTAGAACTTCCCACTAATAGCACGATAGGTGAAAAGTAAAATTAGGAAAGTGTGCACACTTATTTTACTATATATGTATTTTAGTACTATTCAACATGTTCCCTTTTATAGCATTTACTTTTTTTTAGCTCACTAGTAATTTGTTGCTGTATGGCTGGCAAATAAGTAGGGATATCTAATCTTTTCCTACTACGTATCTTGGACTAATAAAGAAAAGACTCTACTGCATTCTTGCTTACATGGTTTTAGGTTATACATATATCCTGGTAATGGACATTTTGTATCTATTTTTCTACCATCCATTTTTTTTTTTTTTTTTTTTTTTTTTGTATTTATATATTTATTTTTTATTCACCAGTAACCTTGTAGTATATGGCTAGCAAATGAAAAAATTCTCACAACCCATCTAGAACAAATAGGGACCAACCATTACAGCATGATAATTTACATGATGTTGGAGATGTCATTAAGTATAACTCAGAAATGTTCCTCGTTTTTGCTGACTTGACACTTTCATCGTTTGTTTTTTAAGTTTTTTTTTTCTCACATGCAACCTATAGCTGTGATTTTGTTGATAAGGATACCTGTAGTGATTAGCCAAAGGTATTACATTAAAAGTTAATTTCCTTAGCCCCAGCACTGTTAGTGACCTCTATTGACTATTTAAGAGTACTACAGTAATATCTTTAGGCTATGTTTACTTGACTCCTCATATGAGTGTTCACTTTCTTCTTTAAGTTCACTGGTAAGGCCGATCAATAAATAGTGATGTTTAAATTTCCCTTATTATTTATTGTATGAAAATAGGGAACAGCTATTCTAGCAGCCAGGTTTATAATGATGTTATTTTGTATATTTTGATCAATGTGATCTCACCACCATTTCCAATACACACTATAACACTATTTTCTGTCTATTTAGTTTAGCATTTATGATTCAGGGCATACATTACCATTGGATCTATAATTTTAATATTGATGGAACTGAGATTCTCAATGACCACTTTAGGGCAATACATAAGAAGGTGAATGAACTCCATCATCTATTAACCTCCTTTGACTATTTGATGACATTTCAGAAAGGGATTTTGGTTTTGAACAATTGTACTTTGCTATATACTTACGTCTAACTGACACAGATAAACTGAGAATTAAGACATCTTTTTCATCCTGCATTACTCTAGATCAGTGGTTCCCAATCCAGTCCTCATGGAAACCCAACCAGTCCTGGATTTAGGAATTACCATGTTGTGCCTAATGTGTTTTTTATTTATTTATTTATATATAAATACCTTAGACACAACTGGGTTATCCCTAAATCCAGGACTGGTTGGGGTTCCATGAGGACTGTATTGGGAACCACTGCTCTAGAGGATGATTTAACTAGGAGTACATTCTAATATGAAGTGAACATTCTAACATATTTTTTTGTAACTGATGTTACTATGTTTTAATAATTACTGTTACACAGTTATTTTCGACCCTATTTTTTGTTCAGTAAAACTAGTAAGTATACATACCTCCCAACATTTCAAATGGAGAAATAGCAACACTTTAAGTTTAGGAGTGCCATCAGGAGTGGGGCTGTTCGGAGAGATTTTAGGTGACTTACTAATAACAGCTTATGCAACAAAATGTATTTTAAAACAAAAGCAATGTATAGGATTTATGTAGACTCATGTCTAACCCCATTTAATATAGTAAAAAGACACATTACTGTGAGTGTTATTGCCATGGAGCTCTGTTATTTACTCAGACACACCAACAATATAGAGCTCATAGAAAAGGGACAAGAGAATAAAAAAGAGAGTCAGAGGGATTTGGAATCAAAATAGGGACTGCCCCTCATATAAATGGACAGTGGGGTGGTATGGATATATATATTTTAGAAAGCCACCTATACAGCTACAAAATCTGATCATTACTTTATGTAACTTCATGATAATTAATTGTAAAAAATGGCACTGATTTAGTTGGTATATTAGTTGGAAAGTCATAAATAAAACTACAAACTCCTCCAATCCACTCCCAACCCTCCACTGTCAAAGTGGGTAACCAACCCCTGCAACTTCCCTTAGATGTAGCAAATGCCTTTAACAATTATTTTGTAGGATGCTCTACTGCCCTGATTGCCAAGCTAATAAAAGATGCGCATCCTGAAACTACAAATGTGGATCAGGTCACACTAAATTTGCAAAGGCCCAATGTAGACAAGTTTATTTTTAGACCTGTACCTGTTAGTGTCATTAAAAAACATCTTAATAATCTAAAAATGAAAAACCAGTCTGGCCCTGATCAAATCCCAGCAATGCTGTTGAAGCTCAGTGCGCCGGCAATTGCTAAACCCGTCTCAACTCTAATTAACGAATCCTTGCTGTCTGGATACATACCCAAACTTTGGAAGACTGCGAGAGTAGTGCCTATCCATAAAAGTGGTGACACTACTTTGGTTTCTAACTATCGCCCAATATCATTGCTCCCGGTATTGTCAAAAATCTTAGAAAAATGTGCCCATACGCAACTTTGTGAGTACTACCAACAATTAAACTATCTGAAAAGATTGTACAGCAAATGCTGATGCCAATCATTGATTATGGGGATGTAGTATATGCATATGCATCTGCATCGCAATCCCACATTAATAAAATCAACACATTGTAAAACTCGTTCTGCCGATTTGTGCTACAATGTAATTACAGGACCAACCATTGTGACATGCTAAAATAACTAAACTGGCTGTCGCTGTAATCCAGACGCACCCTTCATCTTTCCAGCCTTGTGTTTAAGAGCTTTTCTGGGAAACTCCCACCCTACCTGAACAAAATGTTTTCCCCAGCTGTTCCCACTTCCTATAAGCTCCGATCCAGTACCAACACTTTACTTAGTCTACCTCAATACAAAAAGAAAGTGGCCCGATCGTCCTTCTCCTAAAGAGCACCGCAATTGTGGAACGACCTCCTGCACAATTTAAAATCTTCCCTAAGCCTAAAGTCCTTTAAGAGATGCCTCTCTACATACCTCAAAACAGAATGCACCTGTCATGGCTGATTATATATTTCCTACCTGTTCTATGTTAAATTTTGTATTTATTGTGTATTAATATTATTTTTGTATTTTATTGTACCCTAATGTAACAATGCACGGATTTGTGGACCAGGGACATACTTGAAAACGAGAGAAATCTCAATGTTTCTTTCCTGGTAAAATATTTTATAAATAAATAAATAATATCAGTTTGAAAGTAAACAAAGAAAAGACAGTTGGTTTTTATTATTCTTATTAATGTATTTTTGTATTCAATTGTTACTTTAATAAACGTAGTAATTTTTTTCATAAAATCCCTGTACTTTTGCGCATTACAAGTAGAATGAGTTCATTGTAATATGGTCGATTTGTTATAGTTTGAATGCATTGTCTGTGTGTGTGCTTGTTAAAGTCAGCAGCTCACTGATACGTTTGTTTTCTGT
This sequence comes from Pelobates cultripes, assembly GCA_933207985.1. Lineage (NCBI taxonomy): Eukaryota > Metazoa > Chordata > Amphibia > Anura > Pelobatidae > Pelobates > Pelobates cultripes. The sequence continues at coordinate 33,715,707 of OW240912.1, read as the reverse complement.
TTTTTCTTTTGTTTTCTCTTGGCCTTCTGTTGCAATTTGAAGTTGAACATCACTGATATGACACATAATCAAGTTGTTTTGTGTGAGTGGTAATTTCCCATGGCGAGGGAACCCAGGGATCTTATAATATGTGCACATTATGTTACATTTTGAAAACAAATACACTTTTACTGGAGGACTGTGGAGAACAATGATTTCAGAGACGGCGGTGCCTGTGATGTGACTATAAAGAAAGAAACCCTACCCACTGAAAATGTCTATAGCTATCTCTTTTTTATGAAATATAGTTTTAATATTATTATTGTTATTTTAGCAATAATGATGCTTATGTTTAAGATAGATATTTTATTAAAAAAAAACCTTTCTTTACCAATAAATAAGCACAAACAAATGCTTATGTACTACATTTCAAACAATTCCGTTGTTATTGTTCAACAAGTTATCAAGACAAATATATGTGAAGATGTATCAGGCTTTTTTGACTCACATTCGACCTGTGAAATTGATTATAAAACTTGAAAACCCCATCTATGTACAAGGGTTTCTAGAGTGATTTGTAGAATGCTCAGGAGTCAGAGGCAGAATTAGGTACAAGTAGTTCAAGGCTAGAGTCAGGGACTTTGATGATGAGTAATAAAGACTCATGATTGGGGTCACTAGCAAATATCTGGGTTAGCATAGCAGAGAATATAATATAACTAAAATAAACAATATGTATAACTCTTATCAGTGAAGTTAATTATTATATAAACAAAGTAAAGATCAATTACATGTTTAACTCCACTTTCTACATAAGCACAACATTTCCCTTAATATCCTAGGTGTTTGTCAATTAAACATTACATTTATCTTTTCATATATTATTTGTTGCAACCTATGTGTCTGGGAAATCGTTTCATGTCTCACAACTCTTATTAGTCCCACATTCTAGAAAGACCTCTGTACTCTTTAGTCCTCTTGCAGTTTGAAAACAAGTTTGAAAATATTGAAATAAAGCAACTACTGGGGGATATATCTAAGGGCATATATAGTTTTATGAATTAAACATGATATAAATAAATTAAAAAGTTTGATTTGCAACTTCAATTATGTGTCCACCTTTAAAAAGCATTACTAAGTATTTGTTAAAACTTGTTAATTACAGTGTATGTATTCCGTAGCACTTTTATATGTATAGATATTAGAGGTAAATAGGACCTTGCTCAATCGAGCTTACAGTCCATGAGAGTATGAAATAGGTGGATGCATATCATTAGGTCTTGCCCAAGAACATTTAAGTCAAGGTGATCTGCCCTAGCTTTCCTCAGTTTTAAGGCAATGACATTATGACTGCTCTAGCCAGCTGATATACAAAGACACAAAGAAGTAAGTTAAAGGAGATGGTGAGCCGGGTTTTGGGCAGAATAGTCCTCATAACTGGAACTTTTTGGATAATTTTCTTGCATGTGGACTGTTCACAATGAAACCCCATATATTTACAGAGGGGTTTTTTTATGGAAGACAGACATTTTTTGAATGGATTCTATTCTGCACAGAATATCTATTGTTTTAAATCAGTCAACACTAGAGAGAGTATAATCTACCTGAGAGTTGTGGAGAATTGCCTTTCTGAATTGAAATAAAGAAGACATGTGATTTTACTTTCAGTTTTGTCTTTTGGTGTTTTCATGGATGGCAGTATGGAGGAATTTCTTCAAAAAATTTTGTTGTCTGCAGACCTTCTTCAAGGTCAGTTTTAAACTCTTAAAAAATGAGTCTTAATTATGGATGAAGCAACGGGAGTTTCTGATCTATACTGTGAGATGATATTCAAGGTATCTTGATTTTCATAGCACTGCGAGTGTAAACGTTATGTAGTGTTACTGTTATCGTTTGAGATATTGTCTTCATGTTGGACTTTGCAGTAGGAAAGTATCGCAGATAACTATTTATGGAAGTATTAGTAAGGCATACTCCATCCAAAGAGCAGTGAATCTGTAAACTGCTGGTTTACAATTCTTAGTAAATAATAGACTTGGACACCACCACAATTTTAATTTTATTTGAATACATTTGGACGAAAAGAATTTAGTTTAATTAAACCAACATTCATCCGTTTGTTCATTTGTTTTTGGACAGAATTCAGCTTATATATTCGTATTGGAATTTCAATTCTGCATCTTGCAAAACATATACAAATATCTACAAGGTCCTACCACCCATCCATCTACGGTGAAAGGACCTAAGACTCTGATGATGCTGGAGATCGGGGGAGTGTCCAAGATGGCGGAGGGATGCCAGAAGTGGTTGCTCACTCAACTGAGAAAGGGAGGTGCTGGGTATTATGATCTGTCCTGCTTTGTAAGGAAATGCATTGAGAAAGGTGAGAACCCGAAACTTTGTATTTGTTGTCCTTTAAATAAATTTGTACGTAGAACTTAGTGTGCATCTTTGCAATTGATAGCTCTACCCTAATTTATTTCCTTCTTTTCTGTAAAAAAAAAAATTGTATTAGTAAGTAAGGCAAGTTAAAAATCTCCTTTCAGCCACTATCCTCCAAGTTATGAGTGTAAATATGTCTACTAAACAATGACCAGCAAGTGGCTGCTCACTATCATAAGAAAAGACTAGTGACTGGGCAACTATTTCTGCCCAGCCAATAATCCAATAAAGAGAGACCTGGCACCTATTTAAGTAATTCATTGGGGGGGCATACTATCCCACCATGACCCCACCCGTGCCCAGCAAGTGGGGGCTATTAATTAAACTAAAATGGCAGATCTAGTATCCCCTCCAGCCTCCACCCATAGCCATGGGTAGTGGTTATTAATTAAATTGAATAGGAGGGACATAGTGTTCCTACAATCCCCACCCATTGGCGGCAGGTGGGGGCTTAAAATAATCAGATACGTGTACCTAATGTCCTCTCATCTCCCACCTATTGGCAGCTGTTGGGAGCCCTTAAATAATACTGAGGGGTGGATCTATTGCCACCTCAGCCCCTAACATAGGAGGTGGGTAGGGGCTCTAAGTAATAATTGAGGTTGGACATTTTGTCCCTCCATTGGTGGTGGGCAGGAGCCCTAAATAATAAATCGGGGTTGACCTATTGTCCCAACGGCTCCAACCATTTTTGATGGGTGAGGTCTTGTACTTAAAATAACCCCCCCTCATGACTAGGGGTCCCCGAGCCCCTTGTCACCCCCTCATTACAAAATACTGTACCTCCTTTTTCACCATAATAATAGTGAGGACTGGCAATAAATTAAATACCTGTAAATTACTTACTCTTAAACACTTTTTTTTTCTTCTGTCTTCTTGTTCTGTCCCTAAAAAGGACAAATAAAGGCCAATGCCAGTATATACATTTATTCATTGAGAATGTCAGTCAAGTGCTTTCAGCCAATGAATGAGTTCAATGAGAAGCTGCATTTACTAAAATCATGTACAGCTTCTCTCTGAGCAAGATCAGGTGCAGCGCAGGCACAGAGGGATTCTGGTAAGTGTGAAATTACCATATGGTATACCAGATGGTGTGTGGACAGGGCCGGACTGGCCTACCGGGATACCGGGAAATTTCCCGGTAGGCCGCCAGCCCTGGGGCCGCTTTGACATGTGGCTGCACATTTTTTTTCGGTAGCCTATGCGGCCGCGCGGCTGTGCAGCAGCAGCCACATCCGCGCCGGCAGCTGCTGCTCGCACAGATACTTCCTGTCAGCCGCCGGATGTGAGCAGCAAAAGAATCCGACATGACGTCACATCCGGCGGCTGCGCGGCGGCAGCTCTACAGAGACTCTTCATCGCGGCTTCTCTTCCCTGCACCATTGCGCTGTTGAAAAGGTAAGAATAAAGAGGCTTGGGGGGACCTATTGTATTGTGTATTGGGGTATCAGTAATATATTGGGGGAGAGGAGGGGAGGGGGGCAGTAATGTATTGGGGAAGGGGGTATCAGTTATGTATTGGGGGAGGGGGGCAGT
>OW240912.1:33692903-33711650 GCA_933207985.1 Pelobates cultripes | reverse complement strand
TGTATTGGGGAGGGGAGGGGGCATCAGTTATGTATTGGGATGGGGAGAGGGGCAGTAATGTATTGGGGAGAGGTGGGGGGCTGTAATGTATTGGGGGAGGGGAGGGGGGGCAGTAATGTATTGGGGGAGGGGGGCTGTAATGTATTGGCGAGGGGAGGGGGGGCTGCCACATAGGTGCCACCGGGTGGCCGGTCCGGTGGCACTCAGAGGGAGCCGGCCGGGTTCCTGGCTGGACCCGCTGGGCCGGGTGGCAGCTTCCCCAGTCCGGTGGCCCTGCTCCTGTCACTGGCTGCTGTGGCTGCTGATGGAGAAAGAGCCTGTCTCTGTACCATGCTCCCTCGCGGTTCCTGTGCTGGGAGTTGTGGGAACCGCGAGGGAGCATGGTACAGAGACAGGCTCCTCCTCCATCAGCAGCCAGTGACAGGAGCCGGGCCGCCGGACCGGGGAAGCTGCCACCCGGCCCGGCGGCTCCAGCCAGGAACCCGGCCGGCCCCCTCTGACTTCTCTAAGGTAAAGGGGGGGGAGGGAGAGACACAGGGAAAGGGGGGAGGGAGAGAGATGGGGGGGAGGGAGAGACACGGGGAAAGGGGGTGAAAGAGGCAGAGGGGGTAGAGAGAGACAGAGGGAGAAATGAGAGAGACACACAAGGGGAGGGGAAGAAAGAGGCAGAGGGGGAAGAGAGAGACTGGGAAGGAGAGGGCAGACATTGACACAGAGGAACAGTGAGGAGAAAGAGAGGACCCGGGGCAATGCTCCGGCTCTCACGAGGGTGAACTCTAGCCCCATACACACTGCCCACACATACACATACACATTCACACACTGAACCTTTCACACACATTGCACCCCTCACACATTGCACCACTGCTCCTATACCCTACTACAGCCCCATATCCCAGCAGACTCCAGGTAAGTTGTCAAACTGTTCTTAAACGGTTTGACTACTTACTCTGGGAGGGGGTGCAGACACTCCTGGCACCATAACCACTACACAGAGGAGTAGTGGTTATTGTGCATGAAATATTTCTTTAAATAATCTACACGTGCCCCTCCCGGGTTCAGGCTCTGGATCCGTCACTGGTATATGACATGTATATTAATGTGTATATTCGTTATATATATATATATATATATATATATATATATATATATATAACTATTATATTTACACATATTAATGTACATTTATATATGCATTCATTAATATGTATCATATGTGATGAGCAGATATTGGCCCAGTCTTGTTGCTAGGTGCATACTCCAGCACAATAACATATTTAAAGTGAAGAGCACACCCACAAGACTTCAAAATAAACATTTTTTACAGTTGTGCCCTACATACATTCACCATTTCAGTCCCATTAACAAGCTTTCCTTAATATGTCAAGGTAGCTGGACTGAAACATTGATTACATGCAAAGGCACCTCTGCTTAAAATAAATCTGCACTTTTGTTTATTTTGAAGCCTATGAGTGCACTTTTTACGTTGGAGTAATATTTTTTAATTTTAAGTTTTCTTTTCTAACTCTGTATCTGCACACTATGCTGGCGCGACGCATTATGGGGCTGGTAAATATTTTTTTCCAGGGCTGCTTTTAATTCCCAGTCCGGCCCTGTGTGTGGAGTGCTCATTTAACCACTGTGTGCCAGGAACCCCAACCTATGCATCATGGCTACCATCCTTGTCTAAATTGTGATGCACATTTTATCCATGTAATTAAACAATTCCATATGTGGTTTGTTAATAGGTTATTTAATAGTAACTGTGGAGAATTGACCTTAAATTATTTAGGACATCCAAGCTAGACGTAATTTATTAGTAAGCGATTTTATAAATTCTTGGTTGCCATTTCACCATACTGTAACTCGTGGCTTAGTCAATACTTTTCCAAGAGTTCAAAATGGCCTCCTTCATAAGTTCAAAAAATGGGAAGCCTTTTTAAACATTCATTGCATTAAATTCAAGATTTTGAATACACTTTCTTTTTAGCTGGCAATATAAAATATAGTCTTCCTTTTACAACTGAGAATATCTCTTCATTCATTGGTTGAAGACCTTCATTCTAAATATAACCTTAGAAATGAAATCACTAAAGCATGTATTAACCCCATAACCTGCAGCAGAACAACCATGGTCCATGTCATGTTCCAAGGGATTACAACATAATCCTATTAAAGACTTATTTTCTTTTACAGGAACATATCCACAGAGAATGAAGAAGAGTGACCTGAAGCCCATATGTGTACTATTACTGAGAACATTACAAATCGACAAAAATTATGACATAAATGTATCTAGATACTTCAACACAACAATTAGAGGAATATATCTAAAAATAACATTATATTAATGGGGATACTAATTTATATCAGTGCAATGTCTACACATTAAACAGTATAAATAAATATTTTAATCATACGAGTAACATTGGGTTAGCAAGGCATTAGATTTAAATCAGATGGACATGATTGTCATCCGTCACAAATTTATGAATGAAGTAATTTTTTAACTTCTTTTAATTGAAAATATAATAGCATAACATTTATCTGAAGCAGGGATCTTTAGTTAGAGTATAAATATATCATAACAGAACAGGTTTGTGCATAGATTAATTTGCAGACAAACATAAAAATTCTAAATCTATACATTTACACACTTTTTATTTTTTACTTATTTATTCTACCTTTCTAAAAATATTTGGGAATTGAAAGGTTTACATAGCATACAGTGTCTTTTATCTTGCAATTGTTCACACAGGGCCTAAAATGTTAGTATAGAAGCAAAAATTTATTTTTTCTCACACACAGTAGGTATGACAAAAATATAGAAATATAAATGGTCAAAAAACATGCTTCTCGGTATTTGCAAGGATCCTGAAGGCATTACTAGTAGTGCAGTTTACTAAAATGCAACAGAATGTAAAAAAAAAAAAAATCTCTGCGATGCCAGCATACAGTAAATACAGTTAAATCACATTTTTAAAAATAAAGTTATTTAAGACTGCTATAGCTATTTTTTATCCATCTCTGGACTGCTAATGTAACGCATATAAATAGAATCCATTCACTCATCTCCCCTTCATGAAAGAAAAAAATACAAGGATCCATTTACTGTTAAAAGCAGGGGATGGGTTTACATTTTTGGCAACTTCATAGTCATTTTCTTAGTGACTAGTGGCTTCTGGTATAGAAATGTGTTCCTCTACAGGCTGGTAATCATAACTAGAGTATAAATGAGGGTGAGTGAAGCTTTATGGACTAGATTTCATACTGCAAAATACATTAAAATAAAAATGTTTATAGTCGATTCTAGTATTGAAAGTGTTTAAGACAGTGCGTTAGCGATTGTGTATAAACTTTAAACTATATTAAATGTCCTTAACCTGAAATGACAGTATTTAATTTATTATATGGGCAAAAGCATTGGGACACCTGAACATTACACTAACAGGGACTTTTATTACATTGTATTGTAAATGGATAATACATTATTATGTAGTTAATCCCCCTTTGCAGCTATAACAGCTTCCACTCTTCTGGGAAGGCGTTCCACAAGATCTTGGAGTGTTTCTATGGGAACTTTTGGCCATTAATGCATGATGGGGTTATGGTCAGGGATCTGTGTGGGCCTGTCAATTTCTTCCACACCAAACTCCAACAATGTCTTTATAGAACTTGTGCATTGGGTCACATATATATCGACATGCAAACTAACTTTTAGGTATAATAGCTGTAAAACTCTATGTCAATCTCAAGAGAAATGGGGATTTTTTTTAACTGTCCTATTTTCGTTTAAACATTGCAAGTTGATTCCCAAGTAACTAAAATAACTCGGAATTGTAATTAATGTCACATTTGCCAAAAGAACAACATCTAGCGAAAGTAAGTTTACTACTATTTTACACCATCTATTCATGATAATATTCATTCTCTGTTTGTAATCATATGTTGTGTCTGTGTGTGTCTGTCTGTCTGTCTATCTCAAACATGAAGGAAAATATAAGATGTGAAAAAAGTCTTCAATACACAATTTCTGGGAAAATGAAAAAGCTTGTGCATTACATTTACTAACAAAATAGACTTTTTTAAATAGACGTGATATGTTGAGTAGCTTAAATTTACCATATTTTCTATAGTTCACTAAAGTCTGAAGCAACTCTGGATATTGTTCATGCTATGTATTATGCATCTTCCCCCCTTATTTCACAGGTCCTATTCCATGCCTTCTAGTGACAGGACAATGGCTGCCCAGTCACTGAGTTTAAATATTTAGGAGATATGGCCCCTGCTGAAGCATGGCAGGTGGGTGCAAGGGAGGTAAAATACTTCTATTATAGTGATATGGCGGTCCCATAGGATAATTATTTATTTATTTTCCTTTTTTGAATGTGACAGCTTACAAGCAAGTGATGGGCAGCTACCAAATAATTAACACTGCCGAGGTTTTATTTTAACTATTTGTCCGCTGGCTGCTAGTGCTGCAAGTTTGCAAATATCACTTACAATTATCATTTACCTGTATGAAAGCAAGTGAATGATTATTTGCGAATGTGCATCCAGCTGAATGCATTTGATCCTGAAATTTATTAAACCGGTGCTTTAAATCTTCTGAATCCTACTACTAGTATAGGATTCAGATATGAAAGCACTGATTTTAATCTGGATACCGAACTGATGTGGTCGATTGCTGTAGATTTGCTGACCGAATTAACTTCAGTAAATATGAGAATTGCCAATGCAGTCAGAATTTGGTCATTTTCACCAGATTTTGTCCATCTGCCCACAACTCAGTCCCCGGGTTTTAACCCTGCAAGTTGTATAGACATAAATAACAAATCATGCTTCCATTTAATTAAAGACAATGCAATTCATGTATAAATGTGTGTGGAATTGCATTGCTCCATTTGTATTTGTGTACATGAGAATGATTTTAAATATTTATGCAGAACTCAAATCCCATAGGTGAGGTCATTTCTATTAGACAATAGGATGCTGCTTATATTAGAAGGAAATTAACCTCGAGTCACTTAAAGCAGGAGAGAGAAGCAAAGAACATTATTGCAGTCTGTTAAATAATGCATCAGCTGTATGAAAGTGATGTTTAATCTCTTAGCAATAGGCTATCTGGGGCAATTTCACCTTTAGATCTCATTGTGGCAAAGTCCTTGGGAAAACTGACCTTTTGGCTATAGGCTATACTGAACAACACGTGCTGAGTTTGCATTATGCTACACTCAGATACCCTGGAGGCATGTTAAATGAGCATTTACAGTTAATTAGAGTTTAAAATTCTGAATTGGCTGACCTGTCTTTTAATCTGGGGCAAAATGTTCTCACCAGGAACCTCCTGCTGCGGATGCCCAGTAGGGATGTGGTATGCACCAGGTTAATATTCTGCTCATAGGAAATGGCTGTCTGTTACAAGTCACCGTATTCCTTAGTTCCCATAACAACCACAGCATATTTGAGATATCTACTATAAAGAAGCAGTAGATTTGAATTGCAGTACCCATAGTCTCTGCCTAATTATGTACCCAGATTGACTAATAATTCAAACATTTTTCCCAGTTTAGCAAAAGCCACCCTAAAAGGATTTTTTGTTTTTTACTTTATCAAATACACTAAATAGGGGAACTAGTTTTAGCACCACAGCTTACTGAGAAAGTTCTCTTTAGATTGAATTCGTTATAAAAAAAAAAAAAAAACTCCAATCCAAATTGTTCCAGGTAATTCTGCAATGCTGTATCTGGTCACGCTAACCTCTGAGCTTGTAGCTGTTTAAAAGAGAATAAACTGCAAGCTGCACTGGTGATACAATCATTACAGAAACTATTTCAGAGGCTGTGGGAATACTGAAAATATCTTCCATAAAATTTTAATCTCTGCTGCCATAACTTCCTTCGTAATAGAGCTCTGAACTTTGGATCTGGGGTCACTCATCGGGGGCACACATGCTAGATTTCACAGCTTCTCATCAAAAAGAACAACAGCTGTTTCACCCCAAGGAAATGATTTTGCTTCTGTTTTCATTTTATACTGCGATGAACTCATTGGTGGGGGTCACAATACACTTTATATTAATAGGTTTACTGGAATATTTGAATACAATGTGTACATAAGCACATAATATATATATATATATATATATATATGTGTGTGTGTTTGTATATAAATAGATTGATTGATTGATAGATACATAGACAGACAGGATGAATACATAAATACAGTAAATACAGTATTTTCCAGTGGGACACGTACATAAGAAAGTAATCCAAAAAGATACTCAAAACACCTTTGTGAGTACCCTTCACCCTCACAAAAAATTTAGATATACATACAGTGTAAGGTGGAGTTTCTTCTGGTTACAGGTAAATACAGGTAAATTCTAAAAGTAGAACACAAAATAACACTTGATAGTGCAATATTGTCTGAATAATGAATATAGTGAGGATAAAATATATAGTAACACACTCACAAAATTAGAGCCTGTAATGTAAGGCTCAATTTTCCAGCGCTGTGGGATTAAGGATCACCACTTCCTTCTTTTAGCTTGCCAGGGGATGGAAAAAATCCAATGTCCTCTCACATATCGGTATAAAGTGGTGAAAGTGCTTTAATAGTAAAGTGCACAAAATGAAATAAAAAACAAGACCTTACAGTTTAAGGTAATCTTGTTGGAGTAGTCTCTAGCTGCAATACGCGTTTCGCCTCGTCTGGAGGCTTCCTCAGTTGCTCTGGTTGCTTGTAGTTCATGATCTATATTTATATCCAGTCTTTTGCGCCTTTTTTTTGGTCTCCTCTCTCTGTTCGCGGCATTTTTACTTCCGCGTTCCACCGGTGGAACGCATCAATCGAGTCACTTCCGGTTTCGGCTTTTGCGTTCCACAGGTGGAACGCATACAATATTACTATATACTCCCCTCCAGATACTCCACCATCACCTTCTTTTTTTCGGAGGGACCTGATTCAAAACAGGAGAAAATGGGTAGACAATCCCCAACCCTGGGAATCACAGGGGAAAAGACAAAGGTCCCTGGAGGAAGAAGGAGACAGAGAAGAAAGAAGAGACCAGCACAGAGAGAAAAGAGGCAAGACATCAATCTAGAAGGAATTTTTAATCTAACAGAACAATCTTTTACCTTAGAACAGGCAAATATTTTTAATAAAGGTCTTAAATTTGCACCTACGGCAGATTTTAACCCTTTTAATTTTTTTGTAGATATGAATTTATTTAAAAGAAAATTATGTTTAAAAAAAATTTTTTATAATAAAGAAAATAAACCGCAAGAAGAACATGATAATGAATATTTTCATACACAGCTTAGGCCAAAATCACAATTCTTCCCAAGACATCTAATTTCGGATGCTATTCAAACTTTTGAAACTATGGTGATGAAGGATGTAGAGAAATTCAAGAGAACCAATAAATATAAACACAACTTATCAATAGGGGAAAAAAAAGCCTTAAATGTCATTAAAAATAGTGATCAATTAGTAATCAAGCCCGCGGATAAGGGTGGAGGAACCGTAATTCTTGACAAAGAGGCATACATTAAGGAAGCAAATAGAATACTTTCAGATTCTTCGACTTACCAGAAACTGACATATAATCCCACTAATGCCACTATGGAGATTTTTAAACAGTATGTGGAAAAAGGAAAAACTTTAGGAATTCTTACTGAAAAAGAAGCAAATTATTTGTGGATAGATAACCCAAAAATACCGGTCTTTTACTTATTACCTAAAATCCACAAAAATATTACTAATCCCCCAGGAAGACCAATTATATCGGGAATAGATTCAATCTCCACTAGGATCTCTGAATATATCGATACTATTCTTCAGCCGATTGTGATAAAAAATCCAACATATCTTAAAGATACCATTCATATTTTACAAATTTTAGAAGAAACTAAATGGACAGAGGGCAATACATTAGTTACATGCGATGTTACTGCATTGTATAGTATTATACCTCACGACAAGGGAATAGCAGCAGTAAAACATTTTTTAACCAAATCTTATTTTAAAGAAGAACAGATTCAATACATTTTAGAAGGAATTTTACTAATTTTATCCCATAATTATTTTTGGTTCGAGAATACGTTTTATCTACAAATCTGTGGGACGGCGATGGGCACCAAATTCGCCCCGAGTTATGCCAATCTTTTCATGGCATTTTGGGAAGAAACATGGGTATTATCAAACCATGTGTGGGGGGCGAGTTTGGTGTCCTATTGCCGCTTCATAGACGATATCGTTTTTATTTGGACTGGCACCATAGAAGATTTACAATTATTTATAACCCAGTTAAATACCAATGATTATGGAATTCATCTCACTTATAATTACAGTGCATCCAACATAAACTTTTTAGATCTCAACATCAGGATCGAAGATGGGACGATAATTACCAGTAATTATTTTAAACCAGTTGATGCAAACAGCTACATAAATACTAGTAGCTGTCACCATAAACCTTGGCTCCACAATGCTCCAAAAAGTCAATTTCTAAGGATTCGACGGAACTGCAAACTAGATAGTGATTATTCAGAACAGGCCACTTATATTAAACGGCAGTTTTTGGAAAAGGGGTACAATGAAATATCTTTGAACCAAGATTTAGAAGAAGTCGGAAGATTAAAGAGAAAACAACTCATACAATACAAACCAAAGACAATACAGATAGACACCAATGAAGTCCCCTTTATTTGCGATTTTAATGGACAAAATAGACGTATTCACAAAATTATAAATAAGCATTGGCATTTATTAAAAGATGACCCAATCCTATTTAAAATTTTACCAACCAAACCCAGAATCACGTATAGAGGAGCTAAGAATTTTAAAAATATTTTAGTCAAGAGTCATTTAAACCCCACAAAACCTAAGCACTTTCTTCAAGATCTTAAAGGATTTTATGGATGTGGCACATGTCTTCCATGCAGAATTACCAAACAAACAAAAAGGCACTTTGAAAACTTAGAAGATCTCATCCAGAAACCATTCATTATTAAAGACCACCTTACGTGCCACTCCAAGGGCATTGTATATATTTTACAATGTCCCTGTAAGTTACTCTATGTTGGAAGAACTATTAGACCTTTAAAGGTTAGGATCGCTGAACACATACGGAACATAAGGAATGGTTTGGAGACTCACAGCGTATCCCAACATTTTAAAGAAGTCCACAACCAAAACCCAGAGAATTTATTTTTCTGTGCTATTAAAGAAGTAAAGAGAGATTGGAGAGGGGGTAACTACATTAAATTATTAGGTAAAGAAGAAATGAAATATATATACACTTTTAAAACCCTTATCCCCTATGGGTTAAATTTAGACTTTGAAGTTTGCCACTTTTAATTAAGTATTTTATATATTGTCTAAAGGTACTAATACATTAACTATATTGTTTTAAGGTACTAATACATAACCATTTAGCTTTTTTATGTGGTCTTAATAGGTTTCTCCTCTTATTATTATTATTTTTTATTCCTTTTATTGCCATATCTATTATCATATTCCCATTTTATCTAGCACTTGCCTATTTTCCTTTTTTATGCTGATTTACATTAGGGTTCTTTTTTCTCTCCAGACAGCATCCTGTTAGATTTGCATGTTTGACATGTTTATGCCCTTTACCTGATTGTTGGGAATGCTTATTATATATTTATATCTCTTTCACTAATGTACTATGAATTTCATGCTACCTATACCTCCCTATACCCATATGGACTGTTTTGCACAATTTATTTGCACCTTAACACATGAAAAACGGAGGAATATTGTATGCGTTCCACCTGTGGAACGCAAAAGCCGAAACCGGAAGTGACTCGATTGATGCGTTCCACCGGTGGAACGCGGAAGTAAAAATGCCGCGAACAGAGAGAGGAGACCAAAAAAAAGGCGCAAAAGACTGGATATAAATATAGATCATGAACTACAAGCAACCAGAGCAACTGAGGAAGCCTCCAGACGAGGCGAAACGCGTATTGCAGCTAGAGACTACTCCAACAAGATTACCTTAAACTGTAAGGTCTTGTTTTTTATTTCATTTTGTGCACTTTACTATTAAAGCACTTTCACCACTTTATACCGATATGTGAGAGGACATTGGATTTTTTCCATCCCCTGGCAAGCTAAAAGAAGGAAGTGGTGATCCTTAATCCCACAGCGCTGGAAAATTGAGCCTTATATTACAGGCTCTAATTTTGTGAGTGTGTTACTATATATTTTATCCTCACTATATTCATTATTCAGACAATATTGCACTATCAAGTGTTATTTTGTGTTCTACTTTTAGAATTTACCTGTATTTACCTGTAACCAGAAGAAACTCCACCTTACACTGTATGAGGATGAATACATAGACAGACAGACAGGACTGTTTTACATTTTTCTGCAAGGTTTACACATAATAAATCTGCACATAAAAAACAATTAGTGTGATCCTTTCAGAATATCACATCTATGTATGGAATCGATGTTGGTTAATGCACCAGCTGAAGGATATGCCGAAATCTCCTAAACAAAGGAGTATGATATATATGGTTAATGACACTTGCACCATTGAGTTGGGTAATAAGAGCATTTATACCCCAAGACGTATTTGAAAACCAGAAAAATCCTTACAGCTGATAAAAATTACTTGCATTATTTTGCAAGATAAGAATTAATGTGTTCTTTTGTTTTATTATCGGAGATAACATGTGTTGGCAACTGGGGAACCACTAACAATATGGCCTTAACAGAGCTCACAGAAGAAAATGGCAAGCAGTCCCAGATCACATATAAACACGGTTAAAAAGTGACAACAGGGATGTGGGATCTGATATATGATGTAAAAGGTAACAGGAAATCAACAGTGTGATTTAAAGAGATGAGCAAGAGATAATGGAAGAGTGAATTAGTATTTATTAGAGAATCAATCCAATCATGGCTTTATGAACAACTCAGATGCTGAGACTCTGAGTGAATCATTTCCAGAGCTTATGGTGTTTTCAATAGAGGCAGGAAGGAAAAAGCAGTGGTGTAAGTTAATAGAAGGTTACTGTAATCAATACAGCATAGATGTTGAGCTGGTATATGGCTTACAAAAAGATCTGCTTTCACAATTTAGCAGAATGCAACAAGAACATTTGAAGGTGATTTTACTGAATAACAATAATATTGCTCAACAAAGGTATGCCATGGGTTATATGTTCAGAGTTTTGAAATAATAATGGTTATTAGAGTATATCTAGAAAAAAAATATGTGTATATTGTAGTTAATGTAACTTTAGTAATTCAAGGAAATCTATTTTCCAAATATTTTCCATTTGTATGGTATTTTTAAAAATGTTTAAAATTATTTGAATATATTTAAAGTGGCTGTGACATGGTTTACTTTTTAGCATTTCTTTACTTGATGTGAAATGCTAGGAGGCTGAATAATCAGCAGCCTTTGACAACCAATTGATAACTCTAATAACGGACTTTACTAGCAGGCCAGGACTGGCCATTGAGCAAACCAGTGGGCCACAATGGCCATGGGCCATGAGTTTTAGTTTATAGGGGAGATTACAGGATCTCTCCTGTTGGTCAATGAGGGGCTAATACTAATAGAGTGCTGTTCCAAAGAGGGAGCTACAACATTCCACGACCAGTGACAAGACCTGCCAGCCCAGACCTAAAAGTACAGGAAGCATGTAGTCTGCACTTCAAGCAGGTGCAGACCACATGAATCACTGCTACAAGTTCACCGGAGCATTGCTGTGGGTAAACATGGCAATGCTTTGATATCATGTCAGAGCAAATGATTGTCTTAATGGACCACCAGGGAAAGCATTCCCACTTCCCTTGTCCAAGGTAGGCAATAGGGAGGAGAGAATGAACTTCAACTTTATATATTTACTAACACCCCAGTCACTCCCCTTTTGCACTTAGTACAGCTTGTATCATACCCCATAATCATTACATACCCTGTTTGCTAACTAATTCACTTATAAACATAAATATTGTTAGTTCAATACCTACAAATTCACAGATTCATACATACACCAAAATGCAGATACCTACATCTATGTCCAGGCTCATAGACATACAGGGAGTGCAGAATTATTAGGCAATTATTGAGGATTCATTTTATTATTGAACAACAACCATGTTCTCAATGAACCCAAAAAACTCATTAATATCAAAGCTGAATATTTTTGGAAGTAGTTTTTAGTTTGTTTTTAGTTATAGCTATGTTAGGGGGATATCTGTGTGTGCAGGTGACTATTACTGTGCATAATTATTAGGCAACTTAACAGAAAACAAATATATACCCATTTCAATTATTTATTATTACCAGTGAAACCAATATAACATCTCAACATTCACAAATATACATTTCTGACATTCAAAAACAAAACAAAAAAACAAATCAGTGACCAATATAGCCACCTTTCTTTGCAAGGACACTCAAAAGCCTGCCATCCATGGATTCTGTCAGTGTTTTGATCTGTTCACCATCAACATTGCGTGCAGCAGCAACCAAAGCCTCCCAGACACTGTTCAGAGAGGTGTACTGTTTTCCCTCCTTGTAAATCTCACATTTGATGATGGACCACAGGTTCTCAATGGGGTTCAGATCAGGTGAACAAGGAGGCCATGTCATTAGATTTTCTTCTTTATACCCTTTCTTGCCAGCCACGCTGTGGAGTACTTGGACGCGTGTGATGGAGCATTGTCCTGCATGAAAATCATGTTTTTCTTGAAGGATGCAGACTTCTTCCTGTACCACTGCTTGAAGAAGGTGTCTTCCAGGAACTGGCAGTAGGACTGGGAGTTGAGCTTGACTCCATCCTCAACCCGAAAAGGCCCCACAAGCTCATCTTGATGATACCAGCCCAAACCAGTACTCCACCTCCACCTTGCTGGCGTCTGAGTCGGACTGGAGCTCTCTGCCCTTTACCAATCCAGCCACGGGCCCATCCATCTGGCCCATCAAGACTCACTCTCATTTCATCAGTCCATAAAACCTTAGAAAAATCAGTCTTGAGATATTTCTTGGCCCAGTCTTGACGTTTCAGCTTGTGTGTCTTCTTCAGTGGTGGTCGTCTTTCAGCCTTTCTTACCTTGGCCATGTCTCTGAGTATTGCACACCTTGTGCTTTTGGGCACTCCAGTGATGTTGCAGCTATGAAATATGGCCAAACTGGTGGCAAGTGGCATCGTGGCAGCTGCACGCTTGACTTTTCTCAGTTCATGGGCAGTTATTTTGCGCCTTGGTTTTTCCACACGCTTCTTGCGACCCTGTTGACTATTTTGAATGAAACGCTTGATTGTTCGATGATCACGCTTCAGAAGCTTTGCAATTTTAAGAGTGCTGCATCCCTCTGCAAGATATCTCACTATTTTTGACTTTTCTGAGCCTGTCAAGTCCTTCTTTTGACCCATTTTGCCAAAGGAAAGGAAGTTGCCTAATAATTATGCACACCTGATATAGGGTGTTGATGTCATTAGACCACACCCCTTCTCATTACAGAGATGCACATCACCTAATATGCTTAATTGGTAGTAGGCTTTCGAGCCTATACAGCTTGGAGTAAGACAACATGCATAAAGAGGATGATGTGGTCAAAATACTCATTTGCCTAATAATTCTGCACTCCCTGTATACAGCCACACAGCGATAGATATACAGATCAATATATATATATATATATATATATATATATATATATATTTACATTTGGTGGGGTGAGCATTCATTCAGCGCCTGACTTTTTGGGAAAATCATTTTCCCCGGTGTTCCCCCTACATCAAAATCTGGTTTGGACAATATAAATTATTGCATAAATAGTGCCATTTTTCTTTTACTTTCTATTTTACAGCATTACCTTGCTCTTCCTAAATTTTGTTTTGCCTTTGACTCAAATGTTGTTTGGATTTGTAATGGTTTGCAGTGTATTTTCATTTATGCATAAAATATTGTATCAGAGGCAGACAATTCATCCGGAACACAGCAACTTCTAGATACAATGCTTGCATGGACAGTGAGAGTTTTCTGTGTGCCATCAATAGCAACCCACTCTGTATAGAGCTGTAGTTAAGTAGGTTTAGGAGTAACAATTAGGATGCCTTAAGAGCACAATTTTAAGATTATTATCTAGTTGCAAACTTTACAGAGCAGCATGCCACAGTTTTAAGCTGCATCTCATAGAAATTCATGTTTTATTAGCACCATCTTAAATTCACAACTGTGAATGAATGATTAAATAAAACACCTTGTTCCAGGCTACAAAATGTTCTTAGATCCCTGAAGAATACTCCTTCCAATCATCCTCAGCCATACCATGGATTTTTTCTGTATGCAGTATCCAGTGTGCAATCCAAAAAGAGAAACTTTAATGTATAAAAATATTCATTAACAAAATCCAGAATTCATTATTAAAAAAAATATATCTATAAATATAGTGGAAAATGTATTCATACTTACCGTAATTTTCTTTTCCTGGCTATTATTCATGGCAGCATATACACATGGGTTAACTCCTCCCCTTACAGCTGACACGACAGGAATAAAACAAAACCTTTAAAAGGAGTATCCCTGCATAGGTCCTTCAGTCAGTAACAAGCTCCTACAGAAGAAACAAAACCAACAGTAGGTGGGTAGTATATGCTGCCATGAATAATAGCCAGGAAAAGAAAATTACGGTAAGTATGAATACATTTTCTACTTTCCTGGCTAATAATGGCAGAATATACACATGGGAATACTCAAGTTTATCAGGGAGGGACAGAAACATACATAACTGGCAATCAAATAATCAGGACAATTCAACATAGATTAGAAGATTGAACTGAGTTACGGACGTGACGTCCAAATTGCGCCTCATTGATTGCTTCAATGTCCAATATATAATGCAGGATAAACTAGTTCAAGGAAGTCCAAATGCCAGAGACCATTGCCATGGAAGCACATGATGCTGCAACTGCACTAGCGGAGAGTGCCCCGAAATCCTTTGGTACAGGAAGAGAATGGCATTGAAAAGCTTTCACTTTAAGCAGGATCTCTGGTGCTAAATGCAAGACAACCATATCCTGTTGAAGTTCAGTGAATGGGGGTACACAGGATCAAGCCTGGAGTTCCCACGTTCCCCTTGCTGAGGTACCAGCCAGCAGCAACAGCACCATCTGTGCTAACACCATTAAAGCTCCTGCTAGAGGTTTGAATGGTAGTTTAGTCAGAGCCTGTAAAACCAGAGGTAGGTCACATATGGACTTCAACACCCTCAGTGCAGGCTTGAATTCAACCCGGAGGATGCGTCGGGACAAAGTTGCCATACTACCTTGACCACTGTTATTTGGCTCAGGTAATCAGCAATTGTATTCTGTGCCCCTGGTTGGTCTCCTGTGCCCTGCTCATCATGGGCTGTAATTGCTTCATCAATAAGTGGCTGTGAGACGATTGATATAGGATACATTTGCTTTGATATTTGAGCACTTGTTCTTCATCAACCTTCCGAAGTGAAGAAGAGCCCTGAAAATGACACATTCCATAACCTTGGATGGAAATATTGTTCCTTCCATTATTCACAGATCTCTCGTAACATGGTCCAGACAACGTGTATCCAATCCTTGAAAACTGGAATCTGAGCTTACAATTGCCCAATGAAGTTCTGTTCATAGGAAACACAGAGACATATTCTCTCCTTCAGCTACCAGGTAAGGTGTAACTCCACTGATGGTGTCAGAGTCAGTGGCTGTCTCCAATTCATCTTTCTCTTGTTGAACTGAGATAGGAAGGACCTTTGAGGAATCCTGAGATGCCATTGAGCCCATCTGACAAGTCTGATGGTGGAAGCCAAGGTTCCTAGTAGTTGCATCTACTTTCGTGCTGTTACCAAGCGAAAATGAAGAAACTGGAAAAGAAAACTTCCACTATCTGTGGAACTGTTCCTGGGATAGGGGAAAGCAGAGTATATAATACTCCACCCAGAAAAGTCATCATCTGAGCTGGCGTGAGACTGTGCTTTTTGGTAAACATCAAGCAGCCAAACTTCAAATGTTCTGAAAGAACTCTATCCCTCTGTGCGCCTGCCTTCTGTGGGTCTGAAGATACCAGTAGTAAATCATCCAGATAATGAAACCAGGTTGTGTTCTGGACTCTCAATATCACTATAAGCACAACTAAGGTTCTTGGGGCTGCAGTGAGGCCAAATGGTAGGGCACGAATTGGAAGTTCTCTTCTAAGATAATGCTGAAGATCTAGGCTGATTGGAATGATAGTAAGCATCCTTGAGAGATATAGAGATAAGGAACTTGTCCTTACAGATTGCTAGGGATATGGATATGATTGACTCCATCCCAAAGGCTCTGTCATTCAGCCTAATGTTGGCCCTTCTTAGGTCCTGTATAGACTTTCATGTGCCTTTACTTTTAGCATCAGAAGAGAGGCGAACATAGTCCCAGGAACTGCTCTTGTTAAGGGACCTAAGAAATCACATCTTGGTCCAGAAGGTTTCATACATCCTCCTTCAGCACTATACCTTTGAGTCATCTGTCTGAATTATCTTGTTGGTATAGAGACTCCTGTGTCGGAAGAAAAACTCCAGTCTATATCCATCTGGACTATGGATACCACCCGAGTCTCCAGAATGTGACAAGTCCAGGTATGTCTGATCAGAAAAAAATAAGGCTCCTAGTACTGGAGGACAGACAAATTCCATGTATCTCAGAAATGCTGGTCACTGGACATTCTCCTGCCTGACCCTGAAGAGCCAGATTCTTGGATCTTCAGTCCTGAGGTACAAATGCATTGCAGCCCTCAGCTGCATTTTAATGGATTCATCAAAGCTTTCCCAACTGCTGTAGATAAAGCCATTTGTTCGAGAGAATATCCTAGTTACCATTAAGGAAGCTTCTGTGAAGAAGTGACTTGTAACCTGAAGACTCTTTTCATGGTTCTATTAACAGCAGTAAAAACTACAGCTGGATGACAACCTGCAACAGCAGGCATATCAGTTTGGACAGGTCTGCGTCCACTTTTGATCCATAGGCTTGCTTAAAAATAAAGTCAAGTTGTCAAGTAGTAGCATCATCCCACCTGTCGTGTGGCTGCACCGGTATAGGTGAAGCTGAAACAGCCACCTTATGGAGACAGTCAGAGCATAACTGTTTTCTTACACTGCTTTCTCATCAGAACCAAAACATGGTGTAGATTCAGAAAATACTGTGCAACTTTCCTTTGTAAGTTATGCCAGCATGTCCGGTGGCTGTGCAGCTATAGGTGAAGCTGAAGAAGTTACCTTCTGAAGAGTAGTGATGTCGCGAACCCGAAATTTTCGGTTCGCGAACGGCGAACGCGAACTTCCGCAAATGTTCGCGAACCGGCGAACCGCCCGAAACGCCCGAAACGCCATTGACTTCAATGGGGAGGCGAATTTTAAAACACACAGGGACTCTTTCTGGCCACAATAGGGATGGAAAAGTTGTTTCAAGGGGACTAACACCTGGACTGTGGCATGCCGGAGGGGGATCCATGGTAAAACTCCCATGGAAAATTACACAGTTGATACAGAGTCTGGTTTTAATCCATAAAGGGCAGAAATCACCTAACATTCCTAAATCACAATCAATATGGATTGACACCTGACATATGACATATTGACACCTTGACATATGGATTGACACCTGTCCTCAGAGCCCCTGATGCACACGGACACAGAGCAGAATAGAGACTGGTCCCCCACATAGGGTCACTTGGCAGATATGGATTGGACACCTTGTTACAAACTGCTATTTGTAACGGGCCCCTTTGTAATGGCACTGCCCCTGTTTCCCTGGCTGTGGAGAAGCCTCTTGCCAGCCTCCCTCCTCCCGCAAGATGACTATGGCCCCTGGGAGATTGTGAAAATGTATATGCACTTTTATTTGGTGTGTGTATGGTCTTAAGACTGCTCTGTGGGCATATTAGCTATGGACTCTCTTTATGTGACTGGTGCTACCCTTTAAACACCTTTTTGGGGACATCAGAGATAGAATACTTTCTTCCCTTTAAGGTCAGTGTCCAGACTTGTTGGGGACACGTCTTTAAGACGGTGTCCCCTGTGTCCCCAGACCTGGTGCAAACCCCATGTGCCTGCCTTGGCTATTTCCCCACACTCTGGTTCAGTAAATGGAAATTATTTCAGTTGCAGAGACTAAGTCCCATTCATGGACTTAGTCTTTTTCAGCCGCTTTTTTCAGCCTTATTTCAGCTGCAGAGACTAAGTCCCATTCGCGATGGGACTTAGTCGCTTTTTCAGCCTGAAATAGACCGACCTCACAGCCCAAATCTATGGAACTGTTTTGGGCAGGAAAATGTGCTTGCCGTCGGTCATAAAGGGACCTCCAGCCAACTTTTTAACCCCTGGATGGATTTGGCTGATTTTTGGTTATGTTTATGTTTTAAGTGTGCTGATTCCAAATATGTAATTATGAAGATGGGATGTGTAGTTTTAAAGTTACAGGGTATGGCTAAAAACTGTATTTTTACTGCCTGTGCTTAATTATGTTAATCTCTTCCCAAACGTCATTTTGTTCAAAGTGGAGAGAATGTTAAAAAAATATATTTTTGTTCGGAGTGTGAGAAATGCTTTTCAGCCGCTTCTAATCTTAAGTATCATTTGAGGAGCCATACAGGAGAGAAACCTTATTTGTGGTGTGTTTAGTATTGTTCTGATCAGTTTAATACCTTCCACGTCTCCTATCAGTGGACGTGTATATGGCAGCCATTTTA
>OW240912.1:33657569-33692803 GCA_933207985.1 Pelobates cultripes | reverse complement strand
TATTCAATCTATAACAGTAAAAAAAGTTTTTTGTTTTTAAATCCAAGCTATTGTGACACCAGATCTAATTAGTGGCACTTGTCAGCGTATCCACTGTTAGCGTAACACACCCGCTTTAGGACACTGGCTGCTATTCAATCTATAACAGTAAAAAAAGTTTTTTGTTTTTAAATCCAAGCTATTGTGACACCAGATCTAATTAGTGGCACTTGTCAGCGTATCCACTGTTAGCGTAACACACCCGCTTTAAGGACACTGACTGCTATTCAATCTATAACAGTAAAAAAGTTTTTTGTTTTTAAATCCAAACTATTGTGACACAGGATCTAATTAGTGGCACTTGTCAGCGTATCCACTGTTAGCGTAACACACCCGCTTTAAGGACACTGACTGCTATTCAATCTATAACAGTAAAAAAAGTTTTTTGTTTTTAAATCCAAGCTATTGTGACACCAGATGTAATTGGTGGCACTGACTGGGGAAATGGGCACAGTATGCACTGTGAGCCTGACACAGAAGCTGGCAGCAGTGGCAGACAACTGACTGCTATTCAATCTATAACAGTGAAAAAAGTTTTTTGTTTTTAAATCCAAGCTATTGTGACACCAGATGTAATTGGTGGCACTGACTGGGGAAATGGGCACTGTGAGCCTGACACAGAAGCTGGCAGCAGTGGCAGACAACTAAGTGCATTTACATTAGATAGAAAAAAAAATCCAAAAAAAATACCCTTATCCCTAACCTAGCTATGCTTTTCCCTATCTTATGAACAGCAGCTACACTTTCCCTCCTCTTACTAAGCATGCAGCTTGAGAATGAATCTAAAATGGATGCTGTCCAGTGGTGGGAGGGTCTGCTAGGGAGGCTGTGCTGCTAATTGGCTGGAATGTGTCTGCTGACTGTGAGGTACAGGGTCAAAGTTTACACAATGATGACGAATAGGGGGCGGGTCGAACCGCGCATATGTTCGCCCGCCGTGGCGAACGCGAACATGCTATGTTCGCCAGGAACCGTTCGCCAGCGAACCGTTCGGTACATCACTACTGAAGAGATGCAATGCCTAACAGTTTCCTACCACTAAATTTCCATCACCATCAGAACATGGTGTAGATTCAATCAATACCTTGCAACTTCCTTTGTAAGCTATGCCAGCATGTCCTGTGGCTGTGCAGCTATATGTGAAGCTGACGAGATTACCTTCTGAAGGCAGGCAATGCATAACAGTTTTCCTACCACTGCATGTCCATCACAATCAGAACATGGTGTATATTCAGACATGAAATAAACAAAAAAAAATATTACATATGGTGAAGTATAAAAGTACAGAAGGGCACTGTCACATTCTATAACCATGAAAACAGTCAAACAGATTTAAACTGGCTGAAACAGCACTTACCCCTGTCTGGAGAACTTAAAAATACTTTCAAAATAAGTTTGGGATATTTACAGTAATTTTCCCTCCATTTTAGGTATTTACTGGCAATTGCCCTAATCCAAGATGGCTGCCGCAATCTGTATTCCCATAATGCAAGTCATCAATATTGGGCCTTTAAGGCACAAACTGCACATGCGCGGGCATCTTCCAAGTGTATTTCCTGGCTAGAGTCCGGGGAGAGAGCTCGGTCTCCAGCATACATAGCCCCTGAACACCCAGGGAACCGGGAATAAATCTCTGGGACCGAGGGGAAGCATTAAGTAAAAGTGCCTGCAAGGTTATAAAAAGACAACAAGGTGCAAAATAACCAAAGTTAAAGGCATCTTAGTAAAAAAGGCATCACGGCATAAGGCAGTAAAGGCATAGCTGCATAATGCACCACAGTTTAAATGCATCACAGTTTAAAGGCATCACAGCATAAGGCACAGCTACATATTGCATCACAGTTTAAATGCACCAGTTTAAATGCATCACAGCATAAGGCACAGTAGCATATTGCACCACAGTTTAAAGACATCACAGTTTAAATGCATCACAGTTTAAATGCCTTAGAGCATAAGGCACAGCTGCATATTGCACCACAGTTTAAATGCATCACAGTTTAAATGCATTATAGCATAAGGCACAGCTGCATAGTGCACCACAGTTTAAAGGCATCACAGTTTAAAGGCATCACAGTTTAAATGCATCATAGCATAAGTCACAGCTGCATATTGCACCCCAGTTTAAAGGAATCAGAGTGTAAAAGTACCATAGTATAAAACACACCACAGTATAAAGGTACTATAGCAAAAGGAAATAAAGTAATAATGAAGAGAACAAAACATACATGTCCATGAGTAAAGGGAGCAAAAATGCTCACATCCTAATGGCTGTAGGGCAGGAAAAAGACTGAGGGACCTATGCAGGGATACTCCTTTTAAATGTTTTGTTTTATTCCTGTCCTATCGACTGTAAGGGAAGGAGCTAACCCATATGTATATGCTGCCATGATTAGCCAGGAAATATATATATATATAAGGAATATAAGTAAATGGCTGCACTCACGTAGTAAAAGTCCAAAATTTAATGATAAATAGTTAAAATATCCAAGATCAACGTTTCAGTCATCACAGACTTTCATCAGGATCATGATCCTGATGAAAGTCTGTGATGACTGAAACGTTGATCTTGGATATTTTAACTATTTATCATTAAATTTTGGACTTTTACTACGTGAGTGCAGCCATTTACTTATATTCCTTGGATATTGAAGCTACTTTTTGGTTGGCACCCGGCTACTGAGGGACATTGAAGCGTGAGTGCAGGAGCAATTTTGTTTTTTTATATATATATATATATATATATATATATATATAATAAGTGAGACGCTGGCAGGCTAATGTGCTTTAGGTTTGGAACATACTTTGTGCTTCTTTGAGCACATTTTGAACCATTTTGCTTGTTTTTATGTACAAAATTTGGAATAGTCATTTCGATATCTACACAGTGAAGTCTTGAAAGTTAGATTCAAGTAGTATCCTTGATTATATGAATGACATCAACACTGATAGCCTGTTATCTTTATACTCCAGAGCTAAAAACACATTAATTCAATTATATCGCTATTGTAACTTTTCGAATAAATCACTATGGGCTGCAACAATATTTTGACATATTCATGAGGCTATTTAATCTGTTTAGCACAGTTTTAACACAGGCAATCATCCAGCTCATTAATTTGAAGAACATTGTATGAATATTTTGTTTTTTTCAGTTTTGTAAACTTTATAAATAAAGTTATAGGATGCAATATATTTGTGACTTCCTTCTATATGTTCATATCATAAAGTGAAAACAAGATGGCAGGAGAATAAAGCTCTACTGCCATTTTGTTTCTTTCAGTTTTCCTTTTCCCATGCCTTTTGTATCTTAACAATTAACTACCCCCTTGCCATTTGCTTTTATTTATATTTATAATCGTTTTAATCTTTGAGCCAGATCTCAATATCTCAATATATCCATTCTGTAGTCTTTTATCAATAATGACTGCAGTTTGCCCTTCTGTGGGATTCTTTTCACTGAAGTATTGTGGATACATTTCCTTGGCAACTGAAAGAGTACCTTGCTCTATACGTTACAAAAAGATGATTCTATTCATAAGAAAAAGTAGTCCCAGACTTTTTGACATGTAACAAAAGAAAACTATTGTTAAAATATAAAAACAAGGGAAATAGAGGGACAAAAAAATAAATTAAGTTATAAAAATGTAAAGTGCAAACTTAAGCAACAGGAAACCTTGTGTCTTGTATGCAAATCATGGTACATTTTCTTTGAATCAATGCATTAATATTTAGGGCTATGTCTTGTTTTCATTTCATTTCATTATCCTAAAACCTTAATATATTCTAATTGCCTGTACTTTGCCCAAGGGACACTGTTATCCATTTTTATTGCTGTCAAATAGGTGATACTTTCACTTCATTCATCATAAGAGCACTTTTAATACTTGTTTTCTTTCAACGTATAATGTGATTCAGTGACCTAATTCATATTCCCAGAACCTGTCTGCTCCTTGTACTTCTATCTACAGACTGCAAGCAATAAGACATATTCACAACCGAAGGTAGAAGGATAGGGCATTTTTCAGTTGACTGAGAAGAGCACTAGTTCAGTGCTTCTAAAAGAGTAAAAAATGGGTCGCAAGAGAATACTGAGAACGGGCAGCAGCTGAAAAAGCCTGCCCTTCGGTCGGTCCCCGCTCAGTTCTCAAGCTGATTTTTGCTCATCTTGTGCCATTACAGAGAGAACATATCTGAAGCATATCAGACTGGTCCCACCCATACGGGCAGTCCAGATCCGAAATGCCAGCAAGTTCTCTCTGCACGAGAGATACAGCAACCCCAGACGATCGTTTCAGCCTTGTTAGGCATCATCAGTGAGGCATAGCTGATATCTCCCTAGGCACCTAAAAGAGCACTAATTAGTGCTGGGCCTCCTCAAAACAAAATTGCACTATCAAAATTCTTGCAGTTGTTTAACCACAGGTGTCATTGTTCAAAGTAAATGTAACATTACTTTTACTGTTACAGAAATGCTAATAAAAATTATAATAACATAACTATAAATATAAACAGTATATGATGGTACACTTCCTCTACAATTTTAGGGTCAACGTGCATGCAGGATATTCTGATACAACTTTTAATAAAGTCCAAGTTCACTCACTGTTCCCGTAACTGATTCAAGTTAGGAGTTATATTATATGGCATGCGATATATGTTTGTCATTGATATATTGAGGCTGTAGAATACTGTTATAGTTCCCATGCCTGCCAAGAGAAATGATGGGGGACCATCATTTTTTAAAGTATTCTACTTATCAATCTCATTCCTTGGTGTCCTTTCCTACTCCCACTTCCTTTGCGCACCTACAGTAAATTTATCACTTATGTGACCCAGTGATCACTATTTTGCAACAATTTTACAAAACTGGGAGCTCTTTGTGTTGGCAGCATTTTCTTTTTCAGTGACTTAAAAAAAAAAAGAGCAATTGTAAAATAGTGATTATTGGGTCAGATAACTGACAATCCTACCGAAAGCGCATAAGAAGAGGACTGTCAGAGGTAGCGAGAAGGTAGGTGATTTCTTCAAAAACTTCGATATATATGTGGATTAAAAAAATAATGAGATTATATGATATAAGATAAGGATTATATTAAGATTTTTAAAATTTTGAAAATTATGTTCCTTTAGGCCCACAGCTCCTCCCATTTATCCTGTGCTTGATGCATTCTTTTTATGTTTTAATGAAAAAGTCTCAGTATTGAGAATAACTTTGGGAACTATATAAATTAATGTATAGTTATGGGCGAACTAACATGTTGAATTGCATAAAATGAGTAATAAAAAAAAACAACAGCAATTGACTCTAAACACGAACATGTACATCTTAATAGGGAAGGAATAGAGAAAAAAATATGAGAAACCTCTTCATACACTATGGCATTGAATTGAAAAAAGGTTGCATTTATTTTATTAAAAACTATTTTCTAGAGCAAGAGAGCGTAGCTCACAATTGGTTGTTGAAAAACTAGAAGTTGCTAAAAAAAATATATTTTTTTCTTTCTAAAAGGGTGTCATATCTCTGTAGTATAAATATAAGTGCTAAATGTTAGAATTTGAATATGTTAAGATATCAGACCAGGCAACCTTCTTCCATTTCTCCTTTGTCCAGTTCTGATGCTCACGTCCCCACTGAAGGCCCTTTGGCAGTGGTCATCATGGACACTCTTATTGGCTATGCAGCAAACTACAATGTACTGTGTGTTCTGACATCTTTCTTTTATGGCCAGCATTATGTTTTTCAGCAATTTGAGCTACAGTAGCTCTAATGTGTGATCGGACCAGATGGGCTAGCCTTCGCTCCCCACATGTATCAGTGAGCCTTGTGTGTACGTGGTCTTGACGCCTGTTTACCGATTGTTCTTCCTTTCACCACTTTTGGTAGGTACTAACCACTGTATACCGGGAGCACCCCACAAGACTTGCCATTTTAGAGAGGTTCTGACCTAGTCAACTAGCCATCACTACTTGGCCCTTGTCAAAGTTACTCAGATCTTTTTGTTTGCCCATTTTTACTGCTTTAAATACATGAAATTCAAGAAATGACTGTTCACTTGCTACCTAATATAGACCACACCCTGACAGGTGCCATTGTAATGAATCTTATTCACTTCACCGGTTAGTGGTTTTAATGGTGTTGGCTCATAAGTGTATTATCCCAATTGATGTGCCTCAGATATTAATGTGCCTCATTAAAAAATAAAAGTAAAATATGTGTGCTATCTTTCTAAGTAGGACTTCCATGATTATATTTCAGTGTTTAGGAGGGTTAAGTATCCTTAAGACATTGTACAAATGTATACAAAAAAATTTAAGGCTTTCAATACAATTGAAACGATCATTAATCCTGAGTGCCATTATTCTCCATTTATGATTTCAACCATGAGACTGTAACTTGATCATAAAGGATCAATTGCATATTACTGGCTCAAGAAGTTCGACCGTCTGCAGCAATATCTGTAATAAACTAGAGTAAGTAGCAGGAATCAAAGTATGTGGATACTGGATAAGGTGATATAAAGTCCTACTCCACTTGCAATATCAACACAGGTATCATTGTTTCAATGGTATCAATATTACAATAAAGAGCATTTCCAAATGAACTGATTCTGCCAGTTTAAAAACTGAATGACGGAGAAGTTGACGTCGCAAACACATTTAGATAACTGTTTAGGAAACTTCAATACGGTCATCTAATTAATTTTACCTGCAGTTACATCACATTTACAGCTTATGTTTTACCTTGTGATGTGCTGAATAATAAAGGACACAATTACCTTACTAATTTAATTACTTTGTACTAATTACATTTGCCCAATCTGCCTGCACTAAGTGTATGTTTGAAGTAGGCAACTCAGCAAGAGAACACATTATATATGCTACAAATGCACAAAACATATGCAAATATATTGCGTTTCTGTGTTTGTGTTGGTCAAAAAGGGGTGGATCTCCTCGTTGGCAAAAAGTAAGTTCTTTAAAAAAAAAAAAAGTATAGTTTTACAGTGGCTAGTACAGGAATTTTGCATTTTTTTTCAATTACATTGTTCAAATGTAAGTTTTAAATACTTACAAAATTAAGGTCAAATGAATAAGGTTTGAAAAGCTGCAGCTGAAATGGGTTAAAGTTTTTGGTTCTTTAGAACACATTGGTAGGTGCCTACAACCCAAAATACATAGTTATTTGTCATAAAATACCAGCTCAGATTTTGAGAGAAGTGACCTTGTTGTTACAGGAATGGGATTTATGTCTGTCTAGTTCAAGTGTTCGATTGTGTTTCATCTAAGACTTCAAGGTATTGAGTTGGACAAATAATTGAAACAGTGGTAGAATAGGATTTCAGATGAGAGGGAGCCATTGAGATAAATGTGCAACAAAAAGTGTGTTATTTGCAATTGAATGAGAGATAACATAAAATAAGCTCTAAGATGAATTGTAAGTTAGAATACAAGTTTTGAAGGATTTTTGCAGGATGTGTTGAGTTTGATAGGTCACCATTAAATAGGTTGCAGCAAATAGGAAGGCTATGTATCTCTGTGAGATTGCGATGTTCTCTTTATAGATTAAATAATTTGCAGGAGTAAGGTAAGAAGGAGAAAAGAAGATTAGTTTAAAACAGACAGCCTGATATGATTTAATAGGATTTTTTGTTCATATTTTTTTTTCAGTTTAGAAATTGCATTCACAAAAATACAAGCACATGCACTGCAAATATTAGGGATGGGTAAAATGTCATAACCAAAATGAAAAGCATAATATTGCACTATTATTCACAATTCTAGAGGAGGAAATGTTTTTTAAACTTTGTCTTTAAAAATTTTACATTTCTAGCAATATATTTTATGTTGGGAAAAAAATCATCTACACTGAACAAAATTATAAACGCAACGCACCCCCATTTTTCATGAGTTGAACTCAAAGATCTAAGACTTTTTCTATGTATACAAAAGGCCTATTTCTCTTAAATATTGTTCACAGATCTGCCTAAATCTGTGTCAGTGAGCACTTCTCCTTGGCTGAGATTATCCATCCACCTCACAGGTGTGGCATATCAAGATGCTGATTAGACAGCATGATTATTGCAAAGATGTGCTTTAGGATGGCCACAATAAAGGACCACTCTAAAATGTGCAGTTTTACTGTATTAAGGGAGGTACGGGGGGGGGGGTCAGAAAACCAGTCAGTATCTGGTGTGACCACCATTTGCCTCATGCAGTGCAACACATCTCCTTCGCATAGAATTGATCAGGTTGTTGATTGTGGCCTATGGAATATTGGTCCAATCCTCTTCAACGGCTGTGTGAAGTTGCTGGATATTGGCTGGACCTGTAACACGATGTCGTATACGCCGATCCAGAGAATCCCAAACATTCTCAGTGGGTGACATGTCCGGTGAGTATGCTGGCCATGCAAGAACTGAGATGTTTTAAGCTTCCAGGAATTGTGTACAGATCCTTGCAACATGGGGCTGAGCATTATCATGCTGCAACATGAGGTGATGGTCGTGGATGAATGGCACAACAATGGGCCTCAGGATCTCGTCACAGTATCTCTGTGCATTCAAAATGCCATCAATAAAATGCACCTGTGTTCGTTGTCCATAACATATGCCTGACAATACCATGACCTCACCGCCACCATAGGCCACTTGATCCACAACATTGACATCAGCAAACCACTCACCCACATGTTGCCATATATGCTGTCTGCCATCTGCCCTGTACAGTAAAAACTGGGATTCATCCATGAAGAAAACACCTCTCCAATCTGCCAGACGCCATCGAATGTGAGCACTTGCCCACTCAAGTCAGATGACGATGAACTGCAGTCAGGTCGAGACCCTGATGAGGACGACGAGCATGCAGTTGAGCTTCCCTGAGATGGTTTCTGACAGTTTGTGCAGAAATCCTTTTGTTAGGCAAACTGATTGTTGCAGCAGCTGTCCAGGTGGCTGGTCTCAGATGATCTTGAAGGTGAAGATGCTGGATTTGTAGGTCCTGGACTGGTGTGGTTACACATGGTCTGCAGTTGTGAGGCCGGTTGGATGTACTGCCAAATTCTCTGAAACACCTTTGGAGACAGCTTATGGTAGAGAAATAAACATTCAGTTCACGGGCAAAAGCTCTGGTGGACATTCCTGCAGTCAGCATGCCAATTGCATGCTCCCTCGAAACTTGCGACATCTGTGGCATTGTGCTGTGTAATAAAACTGCACATTTTAGAGTGGCCTTTTATTGTGGCCAGCTTAAGGCACACTTGATATGCTACACCTGTAAGGTGGATGGATTATCTCGACAAAGGAGAAGTTCTCACTAACACAGATTTATACAGATTTGTGAACAATATTTGAGAGAAATAGGCCTTTCGTGTTCATAGAGAAAGTCTTAGATCTTTGAGTTCAGCTCACGAAAAATGTGGGCAAAAACAAAAGTGTGCAGGGTGTTTGCAGAAAGTGCTATCACCGGCTCATACCCAATAAAAGAAATTGAAGTTTGATAATATAAAAACTAAAGAAAGCTAAATATGTCATTATTGTTACATTCATTGACATTCTAAATACTGAATGTTAGTGTTTGTGTGAAAGGTGATGAATGTAGAAGGTTATAAAACAGAAAAGTACAGTCATTGTACAACCAAATAAAACAAAGATTTAATTTAGTACAAATGTGTAGCAACATTGTTTTCAGTTGATAAATGCCAGATCAGTTTGTTCATGATGATTCTTGACATTTTGTTATTGATGAATCTCACAATTTGAAATAAAGGAAACATCGAAGAAAGCAATCTCTTGTCAGGCAAAAATGTTTTGCGGTTTACTCAAATTTTAGCAGAACAAAAAATGGACAAAACAAAATTCTCTTTGTGGTTCAAAATATGAATAGTTACTAAGAGAAAATAAACAGCACAGTTCTCATCTACAGTATTTGCTAACTTCAATGCTTTATATAGCCCACTTAAGGCTTACATCTAGTTCCAAATAGAAACCTTGTTGAGTCTGAATAGAGGTAAAGATGTTGTGGTGAAAGTGGTTATCCACTACAATATTACATATTGTCCTCCTGTGGAAAAAAAACTATACAAATCAGTAAATATCTTGTCCACTGCTTATGTAGTAGCTGCATAAGTTCACAAAGAGTCTTTAGCTGATGGGCCATCTGTATCAGACAAGATGCACCTCCTTTTGTGAGGCATGTGTGTACAAAAATGTGTCAAATAAATAAACAGCAGCAGCTCTATACACTTGTGTGGAATACCCTCTCATCCACATCCAAAATCCAAAATCTGTAAAGTGGTAGAAGTAAAACCTACACCTTTAAATGGAGAGCTAAAATATATATGCGAAATGGGGTAAACTTACCCCACGTAACGTTGTTACAATGTTTGACTTGTGGTACATATAAAAAATAAAAAATACAACATAGTGCAGATGGTATAAAGGATAGAGTAAAATAAATGGTGATGAACTAAAACACTAACATTTAAAGAAGCCTATATATTAATACTGGCTCCGTAATCGGGCTTTTATGCTTTTAGGGAAGTTTCAAACCTCCAATCCGCTGTAAGGTATTTCTCAAGGAAAAAACAAAGGAGAGAAGAGAACCAATGTGTAAAATCAAGTAAAAGGTGTAATAAATATCATGCTCACCTTATACACAGCCATACAATCCTGGTTCTGAAGTATAATGGTGTTGTGCCAATTTTGAGGGGATGGCACTGCCCCTATGAAGATTCGGAAGGTTCCAGAGGACTTTAAAAATAATTACATTTATTTGTACAATATATAACATATGATATAAAATAAAATATAGCAGTATAAAATGTAGTCGAAATGCATTTTACTCTTCTAGAGCTGCTTCCATCAGCTGTGAGTGTGGTCCTGTGAATCTTTCATTTTTAAATTCCTTGTAGTACCTCCCCTTGAGTCATGTGTAAATGGTTGTCCAATCCTAAAATCTCTTTAGTTTTCACTATTCAAGGCAGCTGAAATGATATATAGCTTTAATCAACAAATCTTGCACCCTTTTTGACACTCAGTTTCCTTGGTGGTCAGTATTGGTTGGTGGTAGAACTTGACCTGCCTCCCGTGGTTGGCGGCCGTGACATCGCGAGTAACCGTGAACGTCACCTATTGCCGACCACAGGTTGGTACGGTCTTAACCACTTCCCGCTGTCTGGCGCACAGGCGCTTGTCTGCATTAGGGGAGATCTGTATCAAACCGATAGTTATCTTAATCTGCACTTCTTAGTTACCTCCACATTCTAATATCCCACAACTGACAAATGAGTTAGAAGGACCAGGATAAACTCTGTTGGTCTGTGGAGTGGATGTGGACATAAGGAGAATCTAAATGTTCCAGGTTCAGATTATCTTAGGTGGTATGTGAATCAACTTCTCAAATAATAAAGGATAATAAATAAAAAAAATAAAAAAAATGCAAAGTATAACTGATAAGTTTGTTGGTTTAAAATAAAATACTGTGTATCTATTCTATCTATGTAGCAATGATAGAGAACTGATACATACTATCTGCTGTATTATAGACTAATTGTATAATGAAAGTATTTAACCAATTAGGGGGAAAAAACCTATATAAGAAAATCCTTCTCTAGCATCTCATATTCTACTCTTACCTGATGAAGTGAGCATAGGCTCATGCAACGCGTAGGAATGACAGATACATCCAACTAGGACCTCACACAGAGATCAGCAGCTATCAACCGCACACTGTGTTCAGCCTGCACGTGCCCAGCATTGACGGCAACTCAGACAGAGGGGAATCCCCAGCCTAACACAAGATACCCGAAGTTAAGAGTTCCCCCCAGCGCTCGACCGACCACCCAGGAGCTAACTTACCATCAGACTCCCAGGATATGCATTAACACCAAGCAAGTGGAAACTGCCTGGGCTGGTGATATTTTAACTGCTTCCAGGCTGTCTATATGTGATACTCCTGCAGCTGCATCATCATACTGATAGACAAACCCAGAGTTTACTACTACAAGGAACAGAGAGCTCTCCTCTATATTATCAGGTCGGACTTTTTTTGCACGTTTACTGTATACTTTCCAAGTATATATTTTTCACAGTTTTATTCATTTATAGCAATTTCCCTATCTTCAACTTATATGTTGTTTTTAGTCAAGTTTTTTAATTTTTTTTGGCTTTTTTTACTGCAAATAATTAGTGTGCACACTAAACTAAATATTACTAGGTATTATTTTAAGTGTTGTGTTATAATATTAAATTTATATATAGAAATTTAATTGATAATATATGTTTAATTTAATAAATAAATGTTTTTTAATATAATACACTTGTATGATGTTTGCGCTTCTTTTAAAAATCTTCTATTGAAGGTTCAGATTAATACCTGCTTCTCCTATGCAAGAACTCCCAGTGTGTTCAAATACCCCTGCTCACATCTGCATTCATCTGCAAGCGAAATGCTGTTATATAGCTTAAATTATATTTTGATGCTGTCCTGAAATAAACTGCAGTAGTTACCAGAAGAAAATGGAAGAATGAGTATCTTTGTTGGCAAAGGATCATGAGAAAATCAGCAACTGTCCTTAAATATTTGGTTTGCGGTGTTGTACTGGATACTTGAGCTTTTCAAGAACTTGTTCCAAGCAATTTCTCAGTGAGAAAGGTGCCAATATAACTCCCTGGTCAATCTATGTAAAAAGCAGCTCTTTGTTGCCATGAATGTTGCCTTAGGATTTTGCAACTTATTGCAGTTTGACTTAAAATGTAAAATATAAATTGAAATTTATTGTATTTCCAAGATCAGATGGTGAACAACTATCATTACAGAAAGTGCTACAGAATGATTAAATCTTCCAATATGGAAGTCCAGATGGGATATAAACAGATAAATCGAAAATAATAGTTTAATAAATCATGTATTTTTGAACAGATATTAACAATTTCAGTAGTGTCATGGGAGAATCTTTCTTTCACTGGTAGAATTTAATGGAGTACATTATGGACCATGCCTAATTGTGCGATTAATTGCATAAAATATAAAAAAAACTAATGATAGTGAAAAAATGTCATCAATTGCCCATTTGAGCAGAGCAGCTCAAGACATGTAGAAAATACAATGTCCTCATAACAAACATATGGACAAAGAAAAATTGACACTTTTAATTTTTTTCAACTCACTTTTCAAGTAAAATGTATTCATAGCTTACTGTTTGTAGCAGTGTCTGTTTTCTTTATTTGATTAAAAAAAAAGTTGTTTGTTATATTTGCAAAAAAATTAAAACTGTTGTGTTCCAGATTTTCTTTTTTTTTTTTATGTATCTATTTTTTATTTAAGTGAACACTATAGTCAACTACATAACTTGATCTCAATGAAGTATTCTTGGTGAATTTGCACTTGTCCTTTTAAATGTGCAATGTAATACATTGCAGAGATAAGTCCACAGTAAAACTCGTCACAGGGCATGGAAGCTAATAGAAAAGCACTGTGTTCAATGCTTGAATGTACATTGCGGCAATCAGTGTACATATGCATTAGGTTCCCAATTAGATCAGATTACATTAGATTGTACCATCAAATATAAGGCTGTGCCACCACCATTAAGTCATGTGAGGTGGAGAGGTAAGCATGCTGAGAGAGCATTGGCACTGGAAAAAAAGGTGAGTAAGAGGGGGCGTTTCCTTACCGCACATGTGAGCGGACGTGTGAGACCAAAGCTCTTCTGAAACCGCGGCTATCACAGCATGGAGTAACCGACGAAACACCGGCTAAACTAATAAACCGCAAGGGGAATTCACCTCCTACCTAATGGCGACAAAACCGCAAAATAAATGAAGCAGAAAACTATACATGCCCACGTGGAGAAGAATCAAGCAATGGAACATGGTGAGCAAGATGGCGCCGATAGGCCCAAATCCCCAGCATGCGATTCTGAAGCAGGGGACAGCAGACACAGTCAGTCAGCGACGAACTCCTCTATCCGATTGATCGTGCAGGAATTGAAAGCCTCATTCAAAGCAGACCTGCAGCAGACATCAGGTTAGATATCAACAGCATAGGGGAACGCACAGCGCATCTATAAGAGCACACAGAGGAGTTAGTAGATGCACACAACTCCATGGCAGAGGCTTACACATCCCTAACACAAAAAATAAAAGCATTGGAAGGGAAAGTAGCCAACCAGGAGGACAGAAGCCAAAGAAATAATACGCATAAGAGGTATCCCAGAATCTGTTACACAAACGGGATTAACCCGATATGTGCAGGACTTATTTAGAGTGCTTATCCCCTCACTAACTGATTCAGAGCTAATCCTGGACAGAACGCACCGTCTCCCCAACCCCAAACATCTCCCATCTGAAACAACGAGAGACACCATTACAAGGGTTCACTACTACCCTGTCAAGGACCGCATCATGCAAGCAGTCAGAACTGCAGGCCACTGGCCTGACCCATGTACTGACAACAAATTCTTCACAGACCTCTCATCTTTGCTTTATAGTTTTTATCCTTTTTTTTAACCCATCATTCACATTACATTTTGTTTTTTCATTACTGTGTATTATCTGTTCTTCCCAAATGGTTTAACTGTCTCCTTTACACATTCAGCTTTAACAATGTCACAAAACAGTTCTCAGCATCTCACAGGTAGCAAATAAACGTGAGTTCCCTTTTTAACTGATAAAATATTGCTCTTACAACACAGACATCATGCATATACAATACATTGTTTACCTAATTTGGAT
This sequence comes from Pelobates cultripes, assembly GCA_933207985.1. NCBI lineage: Eukaryota > Metazoa > Chordata > Amphibia > Anura > Pelobatidae > Pelobates > Pelobates cultripes. The sequence goes on along the minus strand of OW240912.1, from coordinate 33,678,035 downwards.
GATAAAAAAAATGTTTCTTTGCTGCTTTGTCACTCATTACTTGCATGCACATATCTCTATAGATAATAACAACAATGCTTTAATTATCCTACTGTCAAAGTTATTCATTTAAAACAATGCATGTAATATTTATTTGAAATCAGTATGGCATAGCTAGCAAAGAACATATGGACACATTTGTTGTGTAGATTTATGTTCGAGGATAACCTGAAAAATAAAATTCTTTACATTTACATAACGTATATTAAGTAGATTTATTCTTTCAAATTGAATCCCTTTACTAAAAATACTTCATACAGGTTCAATATTATGTAGAAGATAAAGACTGATTTGAGAAGCCATGAAAGAGATAACACATGTCAAAGGTAATGCTTTTGAATATAATGATATAGCGAAATAATAATGTAGTATAATAATATCACGTATTTAGCAAAACAGATACATTTATCTTATTTGTTGGTTTCCAAGTAGAGCCTGCGATATAGGATTTATTATGTTACTAGTTAGTTATTGGTTGCCTTTCATTAGGTCTATTTGCATTCCAGTAACTGCGGTATTGATGTTTGTGTGGTATTTAGCTATTTTAGTGTCCTAGGCATAACCAAATCTAAACTCAAACCCTATTTCCCATTCTCCTTAATGCCAACATAATTAGAAGAGTTTAACTTTCATTTGTATATGTAATTTTGTGTGTATGTATTTGTGACTGGGTACAATATGTGTGATTGGGTATCTCTGTAAGTGACTCTAATGTGTGCGTGCTTGTCTGTATATGTGTTTGTGTCTCTGTATGCTTTATTCCCTCCTACCCAATTCAAAATGAACATGCATGCCCAAGTCTCTTCTGGGAAACTGACAGGAGACACGGGAAGTATTTGCAAGTCCATTCTTTAACTGTTGGCACCCTTATCTGTGAAGGTTTTAAAAACACATACAAGTGATAATTTAGAAAAAAAAAAAAGTGGTTTGCCATGAAAATTCCTTTAATTTTTTTTTAAACAAGTGTGCATGAAGCACTAAAAAATATAACAAAAACTCTGAACTATATTCATAAAATGGCAGTTATACACATTATACATGGAAAAAGTATTTAGTAAAGTGCATAACATGTTACATATAAATATAATGATATAAATAGAAACACATCTACAACACTTCCCTTCCTTATCCACACACATGCACATACACAGACTTACTCACTCTCATATATGCACACTCAATGCATTAACTATGCCTTACAAATACACAAATAACTACATGCAAACACACACAATTCTATCTACATTATGCATTTTTACAAAAGCACACACTGCCTCTTACACACACATGCACACGGGCACACTCTGCCTCTTGGGCATTGTGCACTCATAAATGTTATAAATATCTTTATTACAGAATTAAATGCATTGTCTATGGATGCTCCCATAGTTTTGCGGGATCCTACATAGATATCATTGTTGTACCTGAAATAGCGCACTGAAATGGGCTCTTTGCAGATGAAACTGGATAGTCATGGCAGTTGCCACGAGGGACAGCTTAAGGTAAGTAAAAGTTGCCTTTCCATGCACCCATGGGCCACCACACTGCAAGCAGGAAAGACACTATTGGAGGTCTTTGCACTTTAATGCAAACTACATCAAAATACAGTAAGAAACTTGGTTTCTAAGTTGCAACCCCAATCCCAGTGGGTAAAACATATCCACAGAAAGAAGAAAAAAATAAAAGGAACATACTGTAGTCACTTAGTTCATGCTGATGGTTCAGATAGGCTGTAAAATGGTGTTGAACTAATCCCAAATGAAAGTTTCACCACTTTGCTCCAAAAGGTCCGCACTTACTGACATCCATAATATATAAACAAGATGGTTCATAAGTAGCGCATCTTTATGTGACATGGCATGTAAATGGCAGGCAGACCTATAAACAACAGGGCATCAAAAATAATATTATAATGAGAAAAAGTGTCCAAACCAAAACAAAAACACCAATGCAAATATAGAAATCAGCTCTGTGCCTGCTGGAAAGAGGAGGGGGGGGGGGGGGGGGGGGCTCTTTGAAAAGATAGGTTAAATACCTAAGAGGGCTCTGTACATGTTTCATGTCTACCCTGACGCTTTATCAGAGACGCTTTTTGTGTAGTATATTTAGATAATAGAGTAATTATTAGATATAGTAAAACCTGCTCACCTTTTCCAGAGCCTAAAAGTACCTGCCTCTGGGTTTATAAGTTCTATTCAAGCACCAAGAGGGCACAGCCCTTCTTTAAGAAGCAGATGAATTGGTAAGCCAGGAAGACTTGAAAGATCTAAAGATGATAAATGTATTGACAAGCAAAATGTTAAAATACAAGCAAAACAAAATAAAATAATATAATATGAAAATGCCCACAGGCTTGTAGCAACATCCAAGATGCATTTTGCTCAACACATGGGATTTCTGTGGACTTTTCTCTATGTTTTATTTATTATTATTATTATTATTATTATTATTATTATTATTATTATTATTATGTTATTATTTATATATTGCCAACAAATTCTGCAGCGCTTTACAGTGGGTGGATGAACAAACATGTCATTGTAACCAGACAAGTTGGACACACAGGAACAGAGGGGATTGAGGGCCCTGCTCAATGAGCTTACAAGCTAGAGGGAGTGGGGTAAAGTGACACAAAAGGTAAGGATAGTATTAGACTAATGACAGTTGCAAGAGAGAAATCAGTCGGGAGCAATTAACAGTTTAATTGATACGCTTTTATGAAGAAGTGGGTTTTTAATGATTTTTTTTGAAGGAGTGGAGACTGGGTGAGCATCTAACGGAGGAGGGAAGTGAGTTCCACAGGAACGGTGCAGCCCATGAGAAGTCTTGAAGGTGAGCATCAGAAGTGGGAGTACGGACAGAAGATAGACCTAAGTCTTCAGCAGAGCGTAAGGGCCTAGACGGGACATACTTGTGTATTAGGGAGGATAGATAGGTGGAAGCAGCATTATGTAGAGATTTGAAAGCAAGAACCAGAATTGTAAAGCCTGCGTGGTGGAGCTGATGGTAGCACCATGGACTTGGAGGGAGACAGACACAGGAGTAGCAACACTTGAGGGAGGAAAGACCAGAATTTCAGTTTTGGTCAAGTTGAGTTTAAGGCAGCCATCCAATTAGAAATAGCAGAGAGGCAGTCAGAGACACTAGTCAAGAGGGACAGGGAGAGATCAGGAGAGGACAGAAAGATTTGCATGTCATCTGCACAGAAATTATATTGGAAGCCAAAGGAGCTAATGAGTTTGCCAAGGGAGGCTGTAAAGATAGAGAACAGTAGGGGACCAAGGACTAAACCTTGGGGGACACCAACAGAGAGAAGTTGGGGAGAATAAGCAGAGCCAGAGAAAGAAACACCGAAAGAGCACTGGGAGAGGTAGGAGGAGGAGTCTTGTAGACCGATATTGCGGAGGATGAGAAGAAGCTGTTGATGATCAACAGTGCCAAAAGCCGCAGAAAGGTCAAGGAGAATTAGGATAGAGTAGTGACCATGAGATTTTGCAGTGAGTAGATCATTGGATACTTTGGTCAGTGCCGTTTTCACAGAGTGCTTAGCGTGGAAATCAGACTTAAGCGTTGGACTCGAGGAAGTCTGTCAATCTCGCATACACAACTCTTTCAAGGATCTTGGACGCAAAAGGCAGTAGCAATATTGGATGGTAGTTGGATGGGGAGTTAGGGTCAATGTTGGGCTTCTTTAGAATTGGGGTTACAGTTGCATGTTTGAAGGGCGATGGGAATATGCCAGATGAGAGAGAGAGATTGAGATTTTAAGTGAGAGGTAGAGAAAGACAGAGTACGGATGAGATGCGAGGGACTTTGATCTAGGGAGCAGGTGGTTGGGCGGGAGGGATGGAGCAGAGCAGAAACCTCTTCCGCTGTAGTGGGTGCAAATGAACATAGAAAAGCAGAGGGAGTGAGGCTAGGGGAAGTATTGTAAGGGGAAGAAGAAAGATGAGAGATATCATTGTCATTCAAGTGAGTTGCAAAGTCTGAAGTGGTCAAGTTAGTAGGTGGAGGAGGAACAATAGGGTGAAGAAGAGAGTTAAATGTTGAATGTGTGAAATAGTCATTTGGGTTTGCAGAAGAGTGTGGTTATATTGAAGTAATTTACTTTTGCAGAGGAAAGAGCCAAGCTGTATGAGCGCAGCATACATTTATAGTGGAGAAAGTCAGATGCACAGTGAGACTTTCTCCAACAGCGTTCAGCAGTTCTGGAGCATTTTTAGAGGTATCGAGTCAGCTTAGTGTGCCAAGGTTGTTGTTGGGGACACTTTCTGCTTTTAAAGGTAGAAGCATGAGAGAGTGGAATTGTAGAAGGAGGTTGCAGAGCTAGGACAGGTGAGGTTTGAGATAGGTAAATGGAGAGTTTGGAGATTAGTGGAGAAATGTTCGAGGTCAAGACATTGGAGGTTTCTGTGAGATTGATCTTCAGACTGTGGTGTCAATTGGGTCTTGGGTGTGCCAATGTCAAAAGTCAGCAGATGGTGGTCAGATAGAGGAAAAGGAATATTGGAGAGATTAGAGCAGGTGCAGAGATTGGTGAAGGAGAGATCAAGAGTGTTTCCCACTGTATGGGTTGCTAAATTGGACCATTGCATGAGGCCAAAGGAGGAGGTTGCATAGAGCAGACGAGAAGCATCAGTGCAGTTGGGGTTGTTAATTGGGATATTGAAATCCTCATGTATAAGGGAAGGAGTGCTAGATGAGAGGAAGTGGGTAAGCCAGGAAGAAAAGTGCTCAATGAATAGCCTAGGATAACAGGTGGGGGGGAGAGGGGAAGGTGGTAGAGGATAGTAATACTTAAAGGAGTGGATTTAAATAGACGTACAGTGTGAACGAAGAAAAGCATAGGGCAGGGGCAGTTATGATTGGTTGAAACGTACATTGAGGGTAGAGAAGGATGCCTATACCACCTCCTTTACAGTTGAGTCTGGGAGTGTGTGAGAATTGTAGCCCACCAAAACATAAAGAGGCAGGAGTAGTGCTATCAGAGTGGGACAGCCAGGTCTCTGTAAGTGCAAGTAGTATGAGTGGGTTTGAGTTGAAAAAGTCGTGTATGGCTGTTGATTTTAAATTACTGCAGACAGAGTGGGCATTCCAGAGTGCACACCGAATGTTGGTAAGTGAGGGTAAAGGGCAGGGTATTGTAATGAGGTTTGTGGGGTTTCTGGTTTTTTTAGTGTATGTAGAGAAGGTGAAGGGCCCTGGGTTGGGAGATACATCAACAGCTGCTAGAAGCAGGAGAAGAGAAAGTGACAGGAGGTGTGAATGTGTTTTGTATGCATGGGGTATAGGATGAGATCGATTGTGGGTAGGAGTGAGAGAGTAGAAAAATGAGGCATGAGATGAGAGAAAGGAGGAGTGTAGCAGAGAGGGGCATATGTAAGGAGAGATTTTTATACTGAGGGAGAAGGAGGAAATAAAGAGGAGGAGAAGACAGATCATTGCTAAACTGGGAAAGAGTAAATTGGAAATAATTGGAATATCAAGAGCAGGTGAAGGTAGGGTAAATATTACATTTTATGGGTTAAGAAAGTGCAGGAGTGTACTAATAAGCAGCAATGTGTACACCTGTTATTTTTACTTATCTAAAATTTGGGTGTGACAATCTATAAATGTAATAATGAGCATGGGGTGGGGAAGGGAGGGTGGGTATCAGACTTTCTTACAGCAGTATTGGGGCTTGATAGTTTTGAAATCAGGCTTGCTTATTGCAGATGATCAGCTGATGGAGCACAGACTTCCTTACAGCACTATTGGGGCTTGATCATTTTGAAATCAGGCCTTGCTTATTGCAGACGATCAGCTGATGGAGCACAGACTTTCTTACAGCAGTATTGGGGCTTAATAGTTTTGAAATCAGGCTTGCTTATTGCAGACGATCAGCTGATGGAGCACAGACTTTCTTACAGCAGTATTGGGGCTTAATAATTTTGAAATCAGGCTGTTGAAAATCAGGCTATTTGAGCTCATCTGATGGAAAACTAGAAGATGGAAGGTATCACCTTTAGTACACTCCTTCCAAAGTGATTTGAGCCTGTCCTCATTGGCTAAAATTCATGGTGAGGTTAGCCATTTTGTTTTCCACTAAACACAAATAGTTGGACATATTACATTATATGTGTTTTGTTTTTCCCTTTTTATGAAGCACTGGATATGTCCTAGTGTCTCTATAAAGGTGAGTGTGTTCATTATAATTTACAGTGCTCCTCTGCGGGGCTTGGTGGTGGAGGTAAGTTTACTCACAATACCCTACATTCATTTTATATGTTAATTTAGTGGGAGACACCCACATTATTGTAGTAGCTGCCATCTAAGCATAATTTCTTGTAATAAGTATTTAAGTGCCCTCTCTCTGCATAGATCAATTTCTTTTTCTTTAAATTAATTATCATTTTTACAGAAAAACCCTTATAAAGAAACAAAACTCCATATTGTTCAACTTCCCAGGACATCAACAAAGTCTACATTTTATCAGACAGGATCCTAATCACGAATTATTAATAATCATATTCATCATAAAAGACTAAAAAAACAAATGTTAACACATGGAAAAGATGTACTCAAGCCTACTTACTGGTATTAATCTATATAACACTAATAATTTTGATATCTTTACATGCCTTACAATGGTAACTTCGAGAAGACACTTCTTACATATTTAATAATATGCACTAGAAAATCTCTAGCAAATAAAACTATCCCAAATTGTCCCTTGTGTATTCCTTAGAATATTGCTTAACATTCAATTTAATTAGCAAAGCACTGTCAGAGCATGTCAATGAACCGGCAGGATATATAATGAAAACAAACTGAACGGCAACTCATAAAGTTCATTAAGCCATTGTAAAATGTTATAAACTCTAGCGTAGTAATTAAGTTAGAATAAAATGCAGTAAAGACATTCATAAGCAGCCTATGTAAAGAGCTAGACAGTCATTTATAAATCTCTCTGGACAACTGTCTTGACCTTTCTATCTAATCAATAGCATATGGGGTTACAAATAGATCACATTAAAGTATGTAGTCCTTTATAAAAGATTATCACTAGACTTCTGTATAAGAGACACTGATATTATTCTAGATGGTCTGATCTTCCAAAACAAGCTCAGTAATATGGCAATATAGATTTTGATAACATGACTCAAATTACATAATTATTAAAAACATTCTATAGAAAAGAAGTAGGCTCTGGTGGGTCACATTAAAACTCTGACTCCAAATGCAGGTCACACATTTAAACAGTTTTGAAGGCCATCTCAATGATTTCTATACCAACTAATCTTCCATAGTTATTATAACCCATGTTATATACCCACACTAATTAATTACTGAATTAAAATGAGTAGACAAAACATACATACTCACATCTAACTGTGCATAGATTAGTATACATTATTGTGGAAATATCAAATTAGATATTTGTTTCTATGGGCACATCAAGTGGGGAATAAATTATATATATATATATATATATATATATATATATATATATATATATATATATAATAAATAAATATAGCTTATATCAGGTTTGCCTGTTTGTATACAGATTGTTGGTCACATACAATAAAAAAATTAAATCAAAATAAAATTTGAAGTATACATTTAGTGGCTCTTCATGTTCCCCAATCTGAATCGCCTTCTGCCAACACTTTGTTTTGTAATGTATTGTATTTTATTGTGTGTCTCATATTGTTTATTTGTGTGTGTGTTATGCAAGGTATTTAACAATTAATTATTGTAATATTTCCCCTTATATACTTAATTCATGATTGTTTTGAACAGATGTAAATGAAAATGTATGGATTGTAAGGGGAAATTATTTATTGCTTCATATTTTTTGGAAATAATGAAAAAATAGTAAAGATAAAAAAACAAAATTTCATGAACTAGTAGCATAAAAATATATATTTTTTTATAATTGTGCTTCTTTCTGTTTGTAAATGTTAATTAAACTGTTGTTGAACAGTAAACCCAGTAGTAAAATTAATAATTAAATAATATGCATAATTAAATAAGTAAGCAAAACGATATAACAGGAGCCCACATGCATGCATAATTGTATATGACTATTATCAATTTATTATTAATAGTGTTCTTCTATTTTTTCTAGATTTTCTGATGATCTAAATAAATAAAATATATAAATAGATTTTATAGCGTTTATGTGCTTAAAGTTATCTCTATCACAATCTGTAACAGCTTTTATATGAAAAACAAGTATTCTTTTTTTTTTTTCATTTATAGAGCTGAGTAAAAATCACCTTGTTCTAAACTGAATATAGGTTTTAATGTCTCATTTGTAGCTAAGTGCATTTTTAATAAATGGATTGTTTAAATAAAAAATAAAAAAACGAAATATACCAAGTATGTTACATTTCCTTAATTCTTCATCCATTTACTATGGCTTAGCCACAATAAATACAAAAGACATAGTAGTAGACCTCCAAATAAAATTTGTAGTATATATTTAGTGGCTCTTCGTGTTCCCCAATCTGAAACGCCCTCTACCAACACTTTGTTTTGTATTGTATTGTATTGTTTGTCTTATATTGTTTATTTTGTGTGTGTTATGCAAGGTGTTTAACAATTAATTATTGTAATATTTCCCCTAATATACTTAATTCATGTTTGTTTTGAAATTGATGTAATTGAAAATGCATGGATACCAAGGGAAAATTATTTATTGCTTCATATTTTTTTGAAATAATGAAAAAAGTAATAAAGAAAAAAACAACTAAATTTCATGCACTACTAATATAAAAATATATTTTTTATAATTGTGCTTCTTTCTGTTTATAAATATTAATGAAACTATTGTTGAACAGTAAAAAACAGTAGTAAAATTAATAATTAAATAATATGTATAATTATATAAGTAAGCAAAACGATGTAACCGGAACCCACATGCATGCATAATTTTATATGATTATGAAATCTTGTATTATCAATTCATTATTAATAGTGTTCTTGTATTTTTTTCTAGATTTTCTGATGATCAAAATAAATAAAATATATAAATAGATTTTATAGAGTTTATGTACTTAAAGTTATCTCTATCACAATTTGTTACTAAGCATAACTACTTTTTAAGAGCTTTTATATGCAAAACAAATATTAATGTATTTGCATTTATTGAGCTGAATAAAAATCATCTTGTTCTAAACTGAATATAAGTTTTAATGTCGCATTTGTAGCTAAATGCATTTTTAATAAATGGATTGTTAAAAAAAAAAAAAAAAAAAGCCATAAATATACCAAAAATTTTAAACTTCCTAAATTCTTCATCCATTTATTATGGTTTAGTCACAATAAATATGAAAGACATAGCAGCGGACCTCCAATGTGCATAAAACAAACTAAGCCATGATAGAAAATTGTATAGTTAATGACAAATACTTTTGTATCGGCATTCAACAAAAAGAGCATTACCGCCAAAAACAAAGGCAGAAATTCTTTGTGTGACAGGTTTGCTCCTGAACTCCAGCTTTAAAGAGATACTATAGTCGCAAGAACAAGTACAGCTTCTAGTATTTGTTCTGGTGAGCATAATCAGTCCCTGCAAGCTTTTTTGCAGTAAACTCTGTTTTTTCCAGAGATAATGCAGTGTTTATATTAAGTAAATGGTGACTATCTGTTCTAAAAAGAACTAACAGTAACAAGTGGTGAGTAGTGATGCACCGAACGGTTCGCCGGCAAATAATTCCCGGCGAACATAGCATGTTTGCGTTCACCACGGCGGGCGAACATATGCGCGGTTCGATCCACCCCCTATTCGTCATCATTGAGTAAACTTTGACCCTGTACTTTACAGTCAGCAGACACATTCTAGCCAATTAGCAGCACACGCTCCCTAGCAGACCCTCCCACCTACTGGAAGACATCTATTTTACATTCATTCTCAAGCGGCATGCTTAGTGAGAGGAGGGAAAGTGTAGCTGCTGTTGATTAGATAGGGAAATGCATAGCTAGGTTAGGGTATACAGTGTCCACTACTATCCTGAAGGACTCATCTGATCTCTGCTGTAAGGACAGCACCCCAAAAAGCCATTTTTAGGGCTAGAACATCAGTCTGCTTTTTTTCTGTGTAATGTAATTGCAGTTGCTTGCCTGCCAGCTTCTGTGTCAGGCTCACAGTGGATACTGTGCCCAGTGCCACCACTCACTCACTGGTGTCACAATAGCATTCACAGTGCCACTCCTATCTGGTGGCACATTAGATTGCATGCGCAGTGCCCCAAATTTGAAGAAGGAGGACCGACCAAGCATCTTTTTCCATCTCCCGGTTCCTAAAATCGATGCCATATACACGTCCCATGATAGGGGACCTAACAAGGATTAAACTGATAAGAATAGTACTACTTAACACACCACTCCTATCTGTTGGCATATTAGATTGCACGCGCAGTGCCCCAAATTTGAAGAAGGAGGACCGACCAAGCATCTTTTTCCATCTCCCGGTTCCTAAAATTGATGCCATATACACGTCCCCTGATAGGGGACATAACAGGGATTAAACTGATAAGAATAGTACTACTTAACACACCACTCCTATCTGGTGGCACATTAGATTGCACGCGCAGTGCCCCAAATTTGTTGTGATCTGTGAGTAAGGTAAGCGGTTGTCCATACAAGTAAGGTTGCAGCTTTTTGAGGGCCCACACCACCGCCAGGCACTCCTTTTCAATGGCAGTGTATCTACTTCCCTGGGCAAAAGTTTCTGGCTTAGATAAGCCCCGGGTTGCTCGCCACCATCTGCTCCGACTTGGCTCAGTACTGCTCCCAATACAAACATAGAAGCGTCTGTATGGACGAGAAAGCGTTTAGTTGGATCAGGAGCAGAAAGTACAGGTGATTTAATGAGCGCCGTTTGAGCTGTTGGAAGGCCTGTTCACACTCTGGGGCCCATACTACTATCTTGGGGAGGTTTTTACGCGTTCCTATATGGCACTGACTGGGCTTTAGGGTCAGTCCGGCCTCCCTAATCCGGTCTAGTACGGCTCCTATGTGGGTCAGGTGTTCGAGCCAGGAGCAGCTAAAAATGGCTATATCATCCAAGTAGACGCAGGCATACTCCTGAAACCCATCCAGTAGCCGATCTACCATCCTCTGAAAGTTAGCCGGGGCATTCGTCATGTCCTTAAACTGATACAGGCCAAACGAGGTGACAAATGCCGACTTGTGGATGGCGTCCTCAGCTAATGGAATTTGCCAGTACCCCTTGCACAGATCTATTGTGGTGAGGTACTGGCCTCTGGCCATTTTGTCTAGGAGCTCGTCTATCCGGGGCATAGGGTAGGCATCTGAGGTTGTTTTATCGTTTAGCCTCCGGTAGTCTACACAGAAATGGGTTGTGCCGTCCCGTTTCGGTACTAGTACTACCGGGGAGGCCCAGGGGCTGTCAGAGTGTTCTATCACACCTAACTGCATCATTTCCTCAATTTCTTTCCGCATATTTTCTTTAACTGCTTCGGGTATGCGATAGGCGGTTTGGCGAAGGGGGGTCTGGTCTAGGGTTTCAACTTTGTGAGTGGTTAACGGACTGTACCCAGATAGGTTGGAAAACGTGGCCCCCTTGTCCTGGATTAGTCTTTGGACCTGGGTTCGCTCATGGGGGTCTAACCGTTCTCCTAACTGTACTTCTCCCAGGTCTCCGCTCTGGCCATCTTGGTCTAGGAGATCTGGGAGTGGCAAATTATCATAATCTTCAGTGGCAGGTGCACAGATCGCGGTTACCTCTTCCGTGCGCTCGTGGTATGGCTTGAGCATGTTCACATGGAGCATGCGCTTGCCTCCCGTGCCTGTGACTGCACAAACCTGCTCTACCACCTTGTATGGGCCCTGCCAGGAAGCCTGCAGCTTGTCTTTGTGGACAGTGTCAATCCATATCTGCCAAGTGACCCTATGTAGGGGGAACAGTCTCTATTCTGCCCTGTGTCAGTGTGTATCATGGTCTCTGAGGACAGGTGTCAATCCATATCTGCCAAGTGACACTATGTAGGGGGAACTGTCTCTATTCTGCTCTGTGTCAGTGTGTATCATGGTCTCTGAGGACAAGTGTCAATCCATATCTGCCAAGTGACCCTATGTAGGGGGAACAGTCTCTATTCTGCTCTGTCAGTGTGTATCATGATCTCTGAGGACAGGTGTCAATCCATATCTGCCAAGTGACCCTATGTAGGAGGAACAGTCTCTATTCTGCTCTGTGTCAGTGTGTATCAGGGGCTCTGAGGACAGGTTTCAATCCATATCTGCCAAGTGACCCTATGTAGGGGAACAGTCTCTATTCTGCTCTATGTCAGTGTGTATCATGTTCTCTGAGGACAGGTGTCAATCCATATCTGCCAAGTGACCCTATGTAGGGGGAACAGTCTCTATTCTGCTCTGTGTCAGTGTGTATCATGGTCTCTGAGGACAGGTGTCAATCCATATCTGCCGAGTGACCCTATGTAGGGGAGACAGTCTCTATTCTGCTCTGTGTCAGTGTGTATCATGATCTCTGAGGACAGGTGTCAATCCATATCTGCCAAGTGACCCTATGTAGGAGGAACAGTCTCTATTCTGTTCTGTGTCAGTGTGTATCATGATCTCTGAGGACAGGTGTCAATCCATATCTGCCAAGTGACCCTATGTAGGGGGAACAGTCTCTATTCTGCTCTGTGTCAGTGTGTATCATGGTCTCTGAGGACAGGTGTCAATCCATATCTGCCAAGTGACCATATGTATGAGGAACAGTCTCTATTCTGCTCTGTGTCAGTGTGTATCAGGGAACCTTAGGACAGGTGTCAATCCATATCTGCCAAGTGACCCTATGTAGGGGAACAGTCTCTATTCTGCTCTGTGTCAGTGTGTATCATGACCTCTGAGGACAGGTGTCAATCCATATCTGCCAAGTGACCCTATTGTGACGAAGTGCCCTTCGCCACTTGTGCCTGGAGAGGACTGCTTGCCCGCCTCTTGCCCTGTGACTATGGCCCCTGGGATGTATTGCCCTTTAAAGACATGATTTGGGCATAATGGATTTGTGTTGTGCTGCTGCTGGCCCTTTAAGAACCATCTGGGGACATACGGTGGAGTTACTGGGTGGCTACCATTTCCTGTATCAGAAGCACATGGTGAGAACAATGGATGGCGGCCATTTTAACTCACAGACACTGTTTGGACTTTTCAACACGGTGCCATCTCGCCAGTATTTGGTGCACAGAGACATCGTGCAGTGGTTTTTGACCATACAGCAGGGGACACATTATACAGTGATTGTTTTTCATTTAGCCTGTATATGTTCTGTAGAATCTGCATTAAACTGTATTTTCCAAAGTACTGAACGGATCTGGGTGAATTTTGGATATGTGGTTCACCCAGATCCACCGGTTCCAAGGATATACTTTTTATGGGGTTATTGCATGTTTTGGGGTCCCTGTGTGTTTTATGAAACTGTATTATTTCTGGCCAGCAGATAATTGAGCTTTGTGTATTGTAGAAACTCAATTTGTTTTGCATAAATTGTGAGTTCTGTGTGCCAGTAAATCAGTCTTGTTCCAGCATTAAGCCTTGGCTCATGTTTGGGGGATTGGAGAAATACACTCTGGGGATTGCTATAATCACTATACTCCCCAGGGTCTGATCGCTAAGTTCTGCTAAGAGCTTGTTCCTGTTCCTGCTCTCTGGGGAAAAGAGAGGTTCACCCACTGGAAGCTGGATCCTGGCCTTGGGTCCAGGGTGGGTGGAGGCAGCAGAGACCCCGGCGCAGTTGCATCGCTGGAAGTGGGGTCTGCAGTGCTGATGGTGTCGTTTGGAGTGCTTGGAGTCCTCAGCGAGCACTAGGAGCATCGATTGGCGGAGGTACTCAGTCGGAGTGCCAGCGTTCCGTCACACCTATCTAGGGGGAACAGTCTCTATTCTGCTCTGTGTCAGTGTGTATCAGGGATCCTGAGGATAGGTGTCAATCCATATCTGCCAAGTGACCCTATCTAGGGGGAACAGTCCCTATTCTGCTCTATGTCAGTGTGTATCAGAGTCTCTGAGGACAGGTGTCAATCCTGAGATATGTCAGGTGTCAAGGTGTCAATATGTCATATGTCAGGTGTCAATCCATATCCATTGTGATTTAGGAATGTTAGGTGATTTATGCCCTTTATGGATTAAGACCAGACTCTGCATCAACTGTGTAATTTTCCATGGGAGTTTTGCCATGGATCCCCCTCCGGCATGCCGCAGTCCAGGTGTTAGTCCCCTTGAAACAACTTTTCCATCACTATTGTGGCCAGAAAGAGTCCCTGTGTGTTTTAAAATTCGCCTGCCCATTGAAGTCTATGGCGGTTCGCCCGGTTCACGAACATTTGCGGAAGTTCGCGTTCGCCAACCGAAAATTTCGGGTTCGCAACATCATTAGTGGTGAGCGCTAAAATAAGTATTAAAGCTTACCCTGCAAGGTTTAAGCTATACCGTCAAGATGAGAACAACAAACATTCCAATCTCTTAGGCTTGGAAGTATCACGGGCGTCGTTAGCCAATCAAGAGACTTAGTGGTATGTTTAAACCCGGAAACAGCAGCACTCAGTATACCGATTGATAAAGCCATACCGGACTGGCAGAATGCGTCTTGGACTTCACATTAAACATTTTTCAGTTAATGCTTCTACCTATTTATTTTAATTCCCCTTTTTTGTGTCTATATATATATATATATATATATATATATATATATATATATGTGAGGATATTTTACCCATTCAAGAAGAAACATCTTATTTTCCCATCACGCTCCCAAACCTAAGCGATTGGAATGTTTGTTGTTCTCATCTTGCAGGGTAAGCTTTAATACTTATTTTAGCACTCACTACTTGTTACTTTTAGTTCTTGTTAGAACAGGTAGTCACCATTTACTTTGTATTTAAATAGAGTAGAGGATCTATATTGTGGTTGAGCTGCTTACAATAAAATATTCACTTTATTACACTTTACTGTATATAAATATTATACACTTTGTTGCACTTTATGATATTTATAAGTGCCTTGAACACAGAGCACTTTTTTTATTTTTAGTGTTTTTATTACATTATGGGGATACCTCCAATGGCTACTAGAGGTGCTTCCTGGGGCAGGCTGCACAGTGTGCAACGCTGACATTCAATGTCTCCACCCTCTGCATGAAGACACTGAACTTTCTTTATAGAGATAGCAGCAGACTGTACTAAAAGTAAGATTTTAGTATATTTAGGGAGCAAGATAGGGTGCTAGATGATGTTTTTCACACTATCGGGGCAGGAATCTTGTGTTCCTGACCCTAAAGTGTTCCTTTAAATTCCTGTCTCTCTGTTGATATGACGTACTTTACTGTAGTCACCTTATAATTGCCTACATCGTGAGTGTGTCACATGGGTATTGAGACAGATACATTTTTTTCTAAATGTACTGGCTCTTAATCTCTAAATACCAATAACATACATTTTTAAAGAACCTGAACCACATAAATTAGTAAAGAGAGATAGAGAATTAAATAAACTGTGTTCATACACAATAAGCTAAATAAATGATTATGTGATCTTTTATTAGAATGTATACTAATATAATTGTTTGTTTGTCCACAAGTAAAATTAATCACAAATAGAAAGCGTGTTGTAGAAATAAAAGGAAATAAGCACATTTTATTATGGATTCTAAGTATTGTGAGTTACTTTTTTTTAAGACAGTTTTACTTGAACAAGCTGAACACTAAAGTTGAATACAATCACAGGAAACAGTGGGGAATTTATTAATGATTCATTCCAAGTTCCATTTCACTGCAGAGATACAACATTTTTTCACTGTCAAAAAAGTAGTCCCACAATGAAATTACTGAGAGTGGACCATCTGCCAGGAAGGGATAAACTATAAAAAGTGCAAAAAAGTCTCAACTGTACTCCTCCATGGTTTACTAAAGATTCAGAGCTATTTTTACTAAGCAGTGTTGTTTAAAAAAAAAAATAATAATAATAATAATAATAATAATAATTAAGAAATAAATAAAAGCATATATATATATATATAGATAATTGCTAATGCTTTTCATTTTATTGTAAATTGTTAGTCTTTTGGGCTTATTTACTAAACTGTAATTTGGGAAAAAATTACAATGTTGTACATACTAGGTCCAAATACAGAAATATTCTTCAACTTAGCCATGTTTCCCTCTTTTGATCTTGACTTTTGAATAAACTCCTTAAACTTTTAGTAGTGAGATGTGATAACCATCTCACTACCATTTATCATGTTGACATGGTATGTGTACTTTTTTACAGTAGATATCATAAAAATAATATATCATTCAGAGTTATTGCATGCATTTTAATACAAAAATACAATCCAATAACTTACATTAAGAGTAGAAAGCTTATAAAACTGCAGATTCCAGAAACCCTCTCTTTGCCTGTAAAGCACTCCTTATAGGAAAGACTCATTTATCATATGCCATGATGCACACATCTGTTTCCGTGGAGCATTCATTATCTTGTAATGTACTGTACATGGAGGTGGTTTAAGGACTTCCACACGCTAATAGTTATGGTTTTATACCCCTCTTTTTTCTCTTCTGTTCTGTTATTTGGTATTCCCTTAAAGGGCTGGCCTACTGGGATATTTTAAAAACTGTATTTAGAGACAATTCATAGCCAATTCAGAGACAACATAAAAACAAAAAAAAATGCCTAAAGTTTTTTTATGTATACATCATGCTGTGTCTCTGGCCAGTTCTCTCCCATTTTTAAATTAACGCACTTTGTTTATGCAGCCCTAGCCAAAGTTTTTATCTCCTCTTTTATTAATTGCCTGCTAGAGTTGGCATCATCCCCCTACGTGGGATTAACGTTCAATTAAAAGAGCATGAGATAAGAATCTATAAAGTAAACACACTGTGTTGTAAGATCCTTTTGAAAAGAAAATATTTTTTTCCATGTATCCCATGTGAGGTACAGCTAGGGAACATGTGACTCGAACTGCATAAACAAAGTGATTTAACTCCTTAAATCAAGAGATAATTAAGAAGTGACACTGCAATGGCATGATCTTTATACAGAAACCTCTTCATGAAGTCAAAATTGTTTTAGTGCTTAGAGTGTACTTTATTAGTCCTCCCTTACCTGCTAAATAAAAATGATCAATAAAGAACTTAAATGCTGTACTATTTAACACAGACGCCTACAGTAAAACTCAAATCAATTTGTCAAAATTTTAATTTTTTCTTGTTCTTATACAGAACTAACTGAGAGGGGGTAAGGGTGCAGCTGTGGTCTGATGCTACTGTTCCAACAAGTGACAAAAAGTAAAAAATACAAGCGCCATAACCTATTTTTTAACTTGTTTTTTAAGTATTTTTTTAACAATGTATTTGTGTATTTGTATATTGATGTATTTGATGATATTACACCTTTTTGGCTGCTTTTTCTCTTTACGCTAATACCATCTACTATCAAGTGGAAGCTCCTAAACTGAATTTTGTGAAGTACTTAGAGAGCTATATCCAAGCCATTTGGAGAGTTGATAATATGCTTTTTAAAGACTCCTTTTTAGTGCATGAATTTTTGGTATCTGTTTAGCTATTATGAATTGCTTTTCACCCTATGAGATTTTGTCAACCCTATGAGATTTTTTCTTACTTTCCTTTTTTTGTAAATTTTAATCTTTTCAAATTTATATAGTTCTTATATTCATAGTTGCATGTTTTGGAATCTGAAGATATGCCATAGAATTTCTCTGAAATGGCTATGGTGTCGTAAACGCTCTGTTTAAGAATGGTTTGACCACTAACCTAGTCTCCGCTCTTCCTAACCAGCCCAGAATCTCCCTGCACCGGACTAAGTCCAGTAGTACATACATACACTCTACTGGTGCAATCTTTTCTTCTACTAGTTTTCTAGTAAGTTAGCAGTAGTCCTTGCAACTGCGCAGGAACAGTTTCCTGGCCTCCAAAAAAAGTTGTGAATTGTAGAAATTTAAAACTACTAAATTCAATTGTTTGTTCCTCCAAACTTGAAATGCTAACTTTCCTCATTTTTAACTGAATTGACTATTAGGTGTGGGTAAGTTTGACTGGTCTACGTTCTACTCTTCAAATGACCACTAAAGAGCCTCTAGACCATTTGATCTCAATGAAGCGGTCTGTGTGCAATGGCCCTGTGATTTAACCTGGCAAAATCTAAAATATTACAGGGTTAAATCAGAAACTGCAATGTTCACTTTGCAGGATTACCACATCTAGGTGCTTCCTCTCGCACAACCATGTGCCACTTGGTCATGTGATGAAATTGCTCTCCTAGAAAGTATTAGATTGGCACAGTGCAGCAGTTTTCTATGCATGCACACTGGTCTCCCAATGTTTCTCTATGGTAAACATAGGATTGGCTGTTATTAATGTCCATCTTGATGATCTCAGCCAACGAGGCAGAGAACAGCATGGGGGGAGGGGATTAAAGTTAAGTATCAAACCCTAAATAGGTATGTTTGTATTCATTACTCTATAGTTTTCCTTTATGAGCAGGTTATTATATGTGTTTTCTTACAAGAATTTTTGAAATGGTACAGTAGTTACAGTAAGTTTGCTTATTTATTCCTTTTAATCACAATTCAACATTTTGATTGATGAGTAGGAGATCTAGTTCTCCTTAGTAGAATTTTTATATCTCAAAAATAAAATTTACAAAGCTTTTGACAAGGTTAATTATTTTCTTGCATTTCTCTCAATTAAAACTTTAACAATTTATAGGAGGACTTTCATGACATCAGTGGTTTGTATAATCTCTGTAACATTAGTGGATTAAAAAGACAGCAAATACATCGGCAATTTTACCAATTTTATATTCGGAGCAGAAAACTAAACTATAACTATAACTAAACTGTAACTAAAAAATACTATATTTTTGGCTGTACACAATTTCTTTATTTCTTTTCTTTTTTTGCTCATTGTAATTTTCTCTATGTTTCAATTGCTTTCTCTTTCTATCATGGAATAAGATTCCATTCATTGTTGTAGTAATGACTCTTTGATACTTTAGGGACATTCGGTGCCTCGTGGCGCCTAACTTGGAAATGTAAATATTAATTCACAGCTACAAATTCTGAACAATGAAGTGAAATGGGGTCACTGATTCATCACTTTAAAATAAGAACATTTCTTTGGGTTTATTCACAGTTCTCTGTGTCGCTGTATTAACACATTGTGCAATACAGAGAATGTGACGTGAATTACAAAATGCTACTTTTCTCTTCAGACTCAAAATCAAAGGGTTAAAACATTGATTTATGCCGCAGTTTGAGAGAGCACCATTTTTGTACTGAAAGCCCAGATTGAATACGACAAATATCTTTAGTAAGCATCAAATCTGCAGAATATGTCAATTTTATATACCTCTGCATTTCAAATGTTCCACATGACTGAAACAATTGAGAAAACAAGAATGAAGGTCCCAGATTCAGCAACAGAAAGATACGGAACTTATTTATTATCTCGGTGTGCCCAGTGAGACAGGCATATTGCTTTGAATATCAATTTAAACATAAGAGAAGATTCCATGATGTTATTTTTTTTTAAATGACCTTTCAAGTATACCTTTATAGAGAAAGGTGTTTTTTTGGGAGGGTTTTTTTTTTAATCTTTTTTTAATGTTCCAGTATTCGTTATGTAATTATGGAAATAATTAAAAAAAAATACAGAAAATGAAAAGTAATAAAAAAAAATAAAAAAACACAAAAAAACCTACTGCACTTTGAACAAACAGAATGTTTTTTTGTTTTTTTTTAATGGTCAATGTGTCCAGCAGTGATTTTAGCAAAAGTGCTTGAATATTTTTAAACAGGAGATAATTTCCAGTGGATAAAACATCTGGGGAGATAATCCTGTTTGTACAACCTTGTTTATTCTTTTATGAATCTCCCGTGGGAACTGATTCGCTCAGTCTGTGACAAGATAGATAATGAAATGTTAATATCAATGAACTGTATGGAAAAGCATATCAACATAAATGAAAACTTGTTAAATAGACCTTTGATTTGTAAGATATTAGCTTTTTCTAGGGCATCGAAATGAGATTGTTTCGTGTATATATTTATATATATAAAGCACAAGATATGCATGGATTTAAATGAGACGTTGATCTTGCTTGTCTGTGCAAAGCTATTTATCTTCACAGCAGATATCTTTTCTGGCTCCCCACCCTCTCCATAAATCTACTAAGCTATATTTTTATAGTTTATTTTATAAAGCACAATATATTTAGGTTTTTAGTATTTGGAAGAAAATAAAGCTAGACATGTGTTGTTTTTTTTCTTCTAGTGCTCTAAACCTGTATGTTTCAATCTGAAAGCAGACCGTGGATCAATTTGGCTGGTGTCAGTCTGTACTCCTGCAGTGAATCACACATGCAGGCTTCAGTAAACCTGAAATTGTAGAAAATT
>OW240912.1:33646683-33657469 GCA_933207985.1 Pelobates cultripes | reverse complement strand
CACACTGTCATTCTCTGAAGTTCTGCCTGTGCATAACACCCAGAACGACAGGTGGATGCGTAATAGGGACTTTAATATGTGGCTTGGTGAATGGTGTCGGGAGCAAGGATTTGGTTTTATTTCTCATGGTAGCTCTGTTTGGAATGGAGATAAGCTGTACAAAAAAGATGGTTTGCATCTTTCTCAAAAGGGAACAAATATTCTCAGTGAGCAGTTCAGAGGTTTTGCTAGGATGTATTTAAACTAGGAGGGGGGGGGCAAAAGGGTGATAAAACATCAATCCAATTGTCCCCCAAAACAAGAACAGAAGGTGCCTGTAGCAAGTGTGTTAAAAAATTATAAGCTTAGAGTCATGTCTACAAATGCTCGCAGTTTAGGGAATAAGATCCATGAACTTGTGGCAATAATGGCAACTGATAGTGTAGATTTAGTCGCTGTTACTGAGACATGGTACAATGAGAAAAATGACTGGGACATAGCAATACCAGGGTACTCTTTATATAGGAAAGATAGGGAAGGCAAGAAAGGGGGAGGGGTGGCCTTGTATGTGAAGGATAGCATAAAATCTAGCCTAATAAAAGTTAGTGAGGCAAACATAGAGTCCGTTTGGGCTTACGTTAGAATTTGGTAATCACACAGTAACTCGTGTAGGTGTGATTTATAGGCCCCCTGGACAAATTGAAGAGTTAGATAATCTACTAGTTGAGGAAATAGCTAAAATGACAATGAAGGGGGAAGTTATCATCATGGGTGACTTTAATCTTCCTGATGTAAATTGGAAAACAAAATTAGCTACTTGTGCCAGGAGCACACATATTCTAAACTCCCTACTGGAGTTGTCTCTAAAGCAAGTTGTTGAGGAGCCGACTCGTAAAGAGGCCATACTAGATTTAGTGTTAACAAATGGAGATTTGGTATCAGATGTTACTGTAGGTGAAAGTTTAGGATCCAGTGATCATCAGTCAGTGTGGTTTAATATAAGAACAGTGACTGAGTCACACCACACAAAAACAAAAGTTTTAGACTTTAGAAAAACAGACTTTTCTAAAATTAGAATATGGGTAGAGGAGTCATTATCAGACTGGAGCAATTTAAATGGAGTCCAAGAAAAATGGGATTATTTAAAAGTTGCACTATTGAAGGCAACAGAAAATTGCATTAGGCTTGTCAGTAAAAGCAAAAAATTCAAGAAACCACTGTGGTACTCCGCAGATGTGGCCAAAATAGTTAAAAACAAAAAGTTAGAATTTAGGAATTATAAAAAAACCCAGAGTGAGGGAGACAAAATGATCTATAAGATTAGGCAGAAAGAGGCTAAGCAAGTTATAAGAGCTTCAAAATCACACACAGAAGAGAAAATAGCACAGTCAGTAAAAAAGGGGATAAAACATTTTTTAGATACATAAATGAGAAAAGAAAAGTAAAACAAGGATTAGTTAGATTAAAAACAAAAGAAGGAAGGTATGTAGAAGAGGATAAAGGTCAGGCTGACTGCCTCAATGAATATTTTTGTTCTGTATTTACAGTAGAAAATGAAGGAAAGGACCTCAGTTGAGAAAAAGGATAAATGAGTCATTTATTACACGTGAGTTTACAGAGGAAGAGGTTCTATTTCAACTGTCAAAAGTAAAGACAAATAAGTCAATAGGACCTGATGGAATACACCCAAAGCTATTAAAGAGCTTAGTGGTGTACTAGCAAAACCATTAACAGATTTATTTAACCAATCATTGTTAACAGGAGTAGTCCCAGAAGATTGGAAGTTAGCGAATGTTGTGCCCATTTACAAGAAAGGTAATAGGGAGGAGTCGGGCAACTATAGGCCAGTAAGCCTTACTTCAGTAGTGGGGAAAGTGATGGAAACCATGTTAAAGGATGGGATTGATGAACATCTAAAAACACATGGATTTCAAGATCAGAGACAACATGGGTTTACTTCAGGGAGATCATGCCAAACTAATCTTATTGATTTTTTGATTGGGTAACTAAAATAATAGATCAGGGTGGTGCAGTAGACATTGCTTACCTAGATTTCAGTAAGGCTTTGACACTGTTGCACATAGAAGGCTTATCAATAAACTGCAATCTTTAAGTTTGGATTCCAATATTGTTGAATGGGTAAGGCAGTGGCTGAGTGACAGGCAACAGAGGGTTGTAGTTAATGGAATATATTCGAAGCTTGGACTTGTCACCAGTGGGGTACCTCAGGGATCTGTACTTGGACCCATTCTCTTTAATATTTTTATTAGTGATATTGCAGAAGGTCTTGATGGTAAGGTATGTCTTTTTGCTGATGATACTAAGATATGTAACAGGGTTGATGTTCCAGGAGGGATAAGCCAAATGACAAATGATTTAGGTAAACTAGAAAAATGGTCAGAATTGTGGCAACTGACATTTAATGTGGATAAGTGCAAGATAATGCATCTTGGGCGTAAAAACCCAAGGGCAGAGTACAGAATATTTGATAGAGTTCTAACCTCAACATATGAGGAAAGGGATTTAGGGGTGATTATTTCTGATGACTTAAGGTAGGCAGACAATGTAATAGAGCAGCAGGAAATGCTAGCAGAATGCTTGGTTGTATAGGGAGAGGTATTAGCAGTAGAAAGAGGGAAGTGCTCATGCCATTGTACAGAACACCGGTGAGACATCACTTGGAGTATTGTACATAGTACTGGAGACCGTATCTTCAGAAGGATATTGATACCTTAAAGAGGGTTCAGAGAGGGCTACTAAACTGGTTCATGGATTCCGGGATAAAACTTACCAGGAAAGGTTAAAGGATCTTAACATGTATAGCTTGGAGGAAAGACGAGACAGGGGGGATATGGTAGAAACATTTAAATATATAAAGGGAATCAACACAGTAAAGGAGGAGACTATATTTAAAAGAAGAAAAACTACCACAACAAGAGGACATAGTCTTAAATTAGAGGGACAAAGGTTTAAAAATAATATCAGGAAGTATTACTTTACTGAGAGTGGATGCATGGAATAGCCTTCCAGCTGAAGTGGTAGAGGTTAACACAGTAAAGGAGTTTAAGCATGCGTGGGATAGGCATAAGGCTATCCTAACTATAAGATAAGACTAGGGACTAATGAAAGTATTTAGAAAATTGGGCAGACTAGATGGGCCGAATGGTTCTTATCTGCCGTCACATTCTATGTTTCTATGTTTCTATGTTTCCAGCAGCAGCAGCAGAGCGGTGTATTTAAAGGGGAGACAGTCGGTCTCCCCCTCCAACAACCAGGCTTCCACCAGGCTACCCTCCCAGTAGCACTGGCAACAGGGCAGAGTGCCGCTGGTCTCTGCCCACGCAGCAACCCACCAAGTCAGCGTACCCGTACCCAGCCCAGCCGTGGTGAGGCACCTGGACATGGATAAGCTTCTCCTTTACCCAGGTGTAGTAACCATTTATTGTGGGTGGGCTGTGCTGTTGATTATTTGTTGTGGGTGGGCTGCTGGACTAACAAGGGCACTGACCGGCAGGAGGTCAGATACCCTGTTAGTCTGTTTGGAAAAGGGGAGAGATGTGACGAGACCAATCTCGCCACATTGCATTGGAGAAGCCTGATTGCTGGCCTGCTGCCTTTGGACTATGGCCCCTTTTAAAAGACTTTATTTTTCCAGGCAGAAAAGCTGTATTCGTGCTTTTCTGCCGGTTGTTCGGTAGTTTCAATCTACCGAACAACCATACGAATGACTGGACCACCTGGGAGCTGGAGTGTGCCGGCAATTAACCTCCCTGAAGCTGCGGTTAACCGCAGCTTAATTGATGAGCGCTGGGTGGCCGCCGTTCGTATCCCGAACACGAGGTCGCGGCCATTTTAAACCATACGAATGAACAGCGGTGTTCGCCTCTATTTTCATGGAACTAAAATCGGACACAGTTTTGCGCGAACACCGCTGAAGCCGCCGGCCTCCCTTCTTGTTCGGTGAAAGCACACGAATGACCCGGTGTTCGGTATTTTTGTGTGAATGTCTTATACCCCAGATAGGAATCCCATGGAGCCCCTTCGTATGAAACTGACTGTAAAGACTTTGGCTCCATGGCGATTGAACTGTATTCGGTATTCACCTAATAATGTGCACTCAGACCTGAGCTATCTGGGGATGTGTTACATGCCTGTGTTTAATGTAGTAAATGTTACTTTGTGCATTTTAAAGTATAATGCTGTTTTGTGTTCCCACGTGTGTAATGGAGTTTTGCCTTTGACTTGGGAGATAATTGGGTTACTTCCCAATTATCTCCCAGGGCAGAGGGGAGGAAGCCAGGATGCATTGTGGGAATATACTGTGACTGTGTGTCCTTTTTGTATACTTGTCTGTCCCTTGTCACAGTCCCCCATTTGGTCCCCTAGGGGAGTGTCCACCAGGTGGGAGACCTGCATAAAAGCTGGGCAGGTAGCCCTCATTAAACAGACCACTGCTTGACCCTCAACACGGAGCCTTGTCTCGTTCTTGGGGGGATTCACTGTATGCTGTTAGAGACTGATTGCCAGGAGTGTAAGCTGTTCGTCTGCTTTTCCTGTTAGTCTGCTAGCAGCTATTTGGGAGGTTCCAGTTCGGGAGTTGGAGTGCTATTTTGTATCCAGTTCGTGAGTTTTGGTGTTCTGCAGTAGCTGTGCCTGGATCTCTGGAAAGGGGGCCGATCGCCTAAACGGTTTTTACCCCTTGTGTGCAAAAACGGTCCGTTACAGTCTTAGCCTTTGGGATATTCAGAGATGTTATGTGTGAAGTGTACCCTAATAGAAGAGAGGAATTCGATCATTACATGCACAAGCTGGTGGACCTTGGTAACAAATATGGTGGCACGGCATTTTATGATTACCACAGGTCTTTTTCCACTAAAGTGTCTGGCGCCCTCTCCCAGTATGGTACCCGTATCAACTGGAGCAGACTGGACACAGAAATTTTCTGCCGACACTTTGCAGGGCTTAAAACACCAGCTTGTGTGTCCTGCTCTTCTACTGCACACACCACAAATTTTTGTTCAAGCACAGCAGACGACCACAGCCAGGCACCCAGCACTAGCTACACTGGTAGAACCGGGAAGAACGCCAGAGACAAGCTTGGTCGTCCCATCATTTTCTTCGGCAAATCTCAGATCTGCAATAATTTTAATTGTGGCACATGTAGTTTTAGTGCATGTAGATTGTTGCATATTTGTTCACAATGTTTCAGAGCACATGCTAAATCCATGTGTCCTAATAAAATGTACCCCAAACCTTACCTAACGTCTGTAAAAATTGATGTTCTAACAGCACTACTAGTCAATCACCCCTCTAGACATCTGGTAGAGTTTCTTACCACGGGTTTCAGAAACGGGTTCCACACAGGCATCATACATATGCCCACTGGTCAACTAGAATGCCCAAACTTGCAATCAGCAAACCAGAACCCAACAGCAGTCAATACACTTATAGCACAAGAGCTGGCAGAGGGGTTCCTGTTTGGACCATTCATAACACCACCATTCACATCATGGCGTACGAACCCCATTGGGATGGTCACAGAGAAAACTTCCCTCAAACAAAGACTTATTATTGATCTTTCAGCCCCACACACATCTGACACCCCAAGCCTTAACTCCCTCATTCCCTCCGAAGAATTTTCCCTTCAATACGCCACCATTGATCACGCCATTACAGCCATCACACAAACGGGTGTGGGTACTTGGTTAAGCAAGACGGACATTACAAATGCCTTCAAATTGCTCCCTATACACCCTTCCCTCTGGCACCTACATAGTATAAAATGGGCTGGGAAATACTATTTCTTCTCCCGCTTAACTTTCGGGTCGAAAAGTAGCCCAAAGATTTTTGACACTTTTGCTGAAACACTTTGCTGGTTACTACTTAACGTGGCAAGATGCCCCATAGTGATCCATTACCTCGATGATTTTCTTATGATAGAAAGCAACTCTCTGCCGCCCAGTAGTCTTAAAGAGGCAATCAATCTATTCAGCCACTTGGGCGTCCCAATATCCCTCAAGAAAACTGAAGGTCCAGATACCCTCATTACATTTCTGGGCATTCAACTTGACTCTGCATCCATGCAAGCAAGCCTACCACAAAAAAAAAACAAAACAAAAAAAAAAAACACGACATATCAGAACCATTCGTCATGACATCTATTATAGCGTTCACTTCCTTTTGCCACCTTAAATTACACTTATCATACAACACAATCAAACTATATCTGACAGGCATACAACATCACATGTTAACCCTAAGACCTAACACGCATAGCTTCATGTCATCATACCAGATAAAGAACATACTCAGAGGTATACAAAAATCCGTACCTCCTCGTCCGCCACAGCGATTACCTATAGACAATAAAAATTTTCAGTCATTATCAGACCTACTAGATTCCAGACCTTTCCACTCTACCGTCAATTCAGTCATTAAGACAGCTATGTACATAGCCTTCTATGGGTTCCTCAGGCCAAGGGAGTTCACCACGGTCACAGCAACTCAAAAAGATAGACGCCTGCTACACAAGCACCTACGAAAACATAGAGACTACTACATACTCTCTTTACCACAGTCAAAGACAAGCCAACATGCACCTCCTGTAGAGATCACATATTTCCCTACACTAAACAAATGGTGTCCAGTTACAGCATTAGATGCCTATCTTCTAAACAACACAGCGCTACCATCACAACCTTTATTCAAAATACAACACACGGTACTCACCACCACTGCCTTCATGAGCTATATACGATCCCTGCTAACAATGCTGGGTCTCAAACCTTCTCACTACTCAGGACACTTGTTTCGCATAGGAGCAGCCTCCTCCGCATCCAGCGCCAACGTACCAGTACACGTCATCAAGTCACTGGGGCGTTGGAAGTCATCAGCCTAACTACATACATACCCAAACCGACACAAGAGATAAGAGATGCTTTTAAAGTTATATCTGGATAAATTGTATATATTGTTGACTGTAATAAATATTTGATACTTTACTTTTGCCCTCTTTATTTACAGGCCTACCGTATCGTCGGTATCGGCACACCTCAACCGACTTGCTCTTTTTATTCCAGTTCCTATTTGAAGCTCACTCCTTATACTAGTACTTAGCACCTTACACAATTGAAAAGGCCGTTTGGCCTGTATTTGTGGGAGGGGCTTAAGTTAACTTACTCCTCTATATAAACTACACCTCTTACCTGAATCCTTACCGATCAAGGTCAGCGTCTGAATGCCCCTCCCACCCACTCCTCATACTGACACAATCTATATCACATTTCATATCTTCTTACTCATTGGTGGGCCCTCTTTATTTACAGGCCTACCGTATCGTCGGTATCGGCACACCTCAACCGACTTGCTCTTTTTATTCCAGTTCCTATTTGAAGCTCACTCCTTATACTAGTACTTAGCACCTTACACAAATATATATATATATATATATATATATATATATATATCATGTTTAATATCTGTATACATCTCTGTTTACATATGTAAAATGTGCATATTATGTATGTAAGGCAACATACATAGGTTATGTATGTAAAGCATTTATATGTTATGCATGTAATTTGCCTGTTTTGTTGTAATGCATTTAGGTGTGTAATGTGAATTTAAAGTGTGGTGAAACTGATGCATGTGGTAATTTGTTTCACTGCTCAGACTGCAAACTTACATTTAGTTGCAGTCTGAGAAGGATAAGAGGGTTAAATGAGATTTCTCTCCAGCTGGTGGGCATTATAGAAGGAAGCAGGTCCACAGGGGTAGTAACAGGAATGTCTGACATCAGCTCAGTGATGTTATTAGTCAGAGTCGACTTAAACACATATAAATTAAGTGCTAAACGGGAGAGGTGGATTTGCAATATGTCATTCAGGAAAGCAGGTTGTTCTGGAGACTGAAACTGAAGATAATTTAAAAACAAGGCAGGTGTCTAAGATGACCCTCGCTGGACCATCCATGGAATGTGGTGGAAAGACTGAAAAAAATGGGATGGACAAACAGAATAAGGGGATGTACATACAAGGGATGTGGGAGAGGGCAGTTAGAGAATGGGAGTTTTGGGGGTGAAAATAATGAAAATTGGGTAGACAGAGTATGGGTGTGCGTTTTGACAGAATAAGCACAATGGCGGGTAGGCTTTGGAACCCAGAGCTTCCATGCACCAACTACAATTGGTCATGGTGGCTGTGTTGCTT
Organism: Pelobates cultripes; assembly: GCA_933207985.1. Lineage (NCBI taxonomy): Eukaryota > Metazoa > Chordata > Amphibia > Anura > Pelobatidae > Pelobates > Pelobates cultripes. Next base: position 33,649,283 of record OW240912.1, on the reverse strand, counting down.
GAAGTGTAGAGGGGGAGTGCCAATGCACAAATCCACCATGGGTTCCAGATACGCCTCTGGATCAAGCCGAAACCGTGGAATTCAAACTTCAAGTATTAGCTGCAATTAAGCACCTATCCCTTTTATTTAATCAGACTATCTAAAAATGTAGGTGTCACATGTTATGATACTGATTTATTACTTTCATTTCCATTTTCTTTGCTTTGAATCCTCTTTTTTGTTGTTGCAATAATCAGTAAGTGAAAGCATATTTATGTTATAATGAGCAGGAAATTACTTTGCCATTTCCACATGTAACATCGAGATGAAGAATATAATACGTAGCAATATAAAGAATTATATCCTATATCACAGCAACCCTGTCATATATGCAAATTCAGGACATCATACTTAGATGCTGATTAGACAGCATTATTATTGCACAGGTGTGCCTTAGGTTGGCCACAATAAAAGGTCACTCTAAAATGTGCAGTTTTATCTGTCAGAAACAGTCTCATGGAAGCTCATCTGCATGCTCATCGTCCTCATTGGGGTCTCGACCTGACTGGTGAGATCCTGAGGCCCATTGTTGTGCCATTCATCCATGACCATCACCTCATGTTGCAGCATGATAATGCACAGCCCCATGTTGCAAGGATCTGTACACATTTCCTGGAAGCTGAAAACATCCCAGTTATTGCATGGCCAGCATACTCAACAGACATGTCACCCATTGAGCATGTTTGGGATGCTCTGGATTGGCATTTACGACAGCGTGTTTCAGGTCCTGCCTGTAACGACACCCCTAGTAGGTGAAGGGGTTAACGCCGCCAAAGCTGTTCTTTTTTCCAAATACAAAGTCAGCTACCGAACAGGAATCATAATGATTCCCCCAAGTACGAGACGAGGCTCTGTGTTGAGGGTTAAGCAGGATTTGTTTAATGATGGCTACATGTCAGCTTTTTATGCAGGTCTTCCAACAAGGGACACTCCCATAGGGACCTTGTGGAAGACTTAGACAGTTTTTACAATATCCAATCAGGTAACGGAACCCCCACACTCAACGTACCCCCAGATAGCTTAGATCGGAGCGCTCAATATAACCGAGCAGCACTCAGATCCCATGCATATAGTCAAATCGCCATGGAGTTAAAGTTTGTACATTGTGCGTTCGACGAAACGAATGAGCTCCAAGGGTTTACTATCTGGTACAGTTCCGTTTGTGTATTGTTAATTTACCGAACTGCACGGCGTTCGTATGAATTGGAACAAAGCAATGAATGGTTCGTCAGCTCAGCGGTGTTCGTGGGGAACAGTGTCTGAAATTAGTTTCATGTGGTTGTTGACGAACACCGCTGAGCGTTCAACTGTCCAAGATGGCCGCTGCCACGTGTTTGTTCATACGAATGACGACCACCCAGTCAACCGTTCGGGAGTTGGAAGTGTCTGCGGTTAAGCACAATGTTAATAAGGGCAGAATGGTTAACGAGCAGCACACTTCCCTGCTGGGTGGCCTGCCATTCGGTAGTTCATTCGTCTTTTTTTTTTTTTCAATATGGCATGCAGATTGACAGCACAAATTTTATTTATAATAAAACAGTTGAATATCACAGAATATAGTATAACAGTGTTTTAAAAAAATTTAATTCTTTATTTATTTATTTATTTTAATTTATTTTTTATTTTTGTTGTGCATGAGTTAACAAACATATCTGTTTAACCACAACCGTCGGTTCAAGTCTTATACAATAACATCATTTGGTAAAAATGTGGTTTCGAGTGCTTGCACTTTTTTCTTTTTAAAATATAGTAATATAAGCGTTACAAAAGCAGGAATTTCCAACAGTTATGAGGGTCTATGCATATCATGTCGATCTGGCTAACTGAGGTTACGCTAATGTTAGTAGTTTGCGTGGTGTTCGTGGGATGTAGCGTGGCTGATTTTGGGCTCAGTGATAACACGTGTCTTATGCAGTCTCTGTGTGGTGCGGTTACTAGTGTGATAGCATGCTGCAGTGTGTAGAGGTTGTCAGCCACAATGCTTAATATATAATTACGCCTGATTCTGGTAGTGGTACGTGTGGGTGCCATTCTATGGGAATTTCAGGCTAGAGGGGTAGTGACTTTTATTGTGCCCAGCCTAAGGCCAGTGGCGGATCCAGAGCCTGATCTCGGGAGGGGCACTTGTAGATTATTTAAAGAAATAATCCAGACACAATAACTACTACAGCTCAGTGTAGTGGTTATGGTGTCAATAGTGCCGGAACCCCCTCCTAGAGTAAGTAGTCAAACCGTTTAAGAACAGTTTGACAACTTACCTGAGGTCTGCTGGGAAATGGGGCGGTAGTAGGGCATAGGAGCAGTGGTGTGTGTGTGGTGCAATGTGTAAGGGGTGCAGTGTGTGTGTGTGTGTGAGGGGGACAGTGTGTGAGCAGTGTGTGTGTGTGTGTGTGAAGGTTGTAGTGTGTGAGTAGGCGGGGCAGTGTATGTCAGGGATGCAGTGTATGTGTGGGACAGTATGTGTGTGTAACAGTTGCAGTGTGTGTGTGAATGTGGGCAATGTGTGTGTATGGGGCAGTGTGTGTGTATGGGGGGCAGTATGTGTGTATGAGGGCAGTATG
>OW240912.1:33608039-33646583 GCA_933207985.1 Pelobates cultripes | reverse complement strand
TCCCCCCTCCCTTCTTACCTTTATTGAGGAGGAGGGGGACATATTTTCATCCCTGGTGGTCCCAGTGGTGATTCATTGGTAGTCCCAGTGGTTACAGTGAACTCTAGCCCGCGCTCCCGGGCTAGAGTTCACTCTCGCGAGATTTGGAGCGTTGCCGTGGTAACGCTCCAAATCTCGCGAGAGGAGGACCCGGAGGAGCTGCAGACTGAGCTCCCGGGTCCTCCCTCTCCCTCCCCTGCCGGCCGCCAGCACAGTGCCTGCGGACCGGGGAGGGAGATCTCTGATCTCCCCTCCGGTCCACAGGCACATTGCAGGGCTAGCGCCTGCATGTGCTGGCAGGGGAGGGAGACCGGCGGATTTCTCGGGGGGGGCAATTGCCCCGTTGCCCCCCCCCTGGATTCACCAGTGCCTAAGGCACACCTTTGCAATAATTATGCTGTCTAATCATGGGGAAGATTTGATAGTGTGCGGGAGGTCGTTCCGTAATTGTTGTGCTCTGTAGGAAAAGGAGGATCGGCCGGCTGCTTTCTTTTTTGTATTGAGGTAAACTAATAAAGTGCTGGTACTGGATCGGTGGTTATAGGAGGTGGGAACAGCTGGGGAGAGCATTCTGCTCAGGTAGGGTGGGAGCTTCCCAGAAAAAGCTCTTAAACACAAGGCTGGAAAGATGAAGGGTGCGTCTGTATTCCAGCGACAGCCAGTTTAGTTCTTTTAGCGTGTCACAATGGTTAGAATTGTGTAATTACATTGTAGCACAAATCAGAACAAGTTATACAATGTATTAAGTTTATTAAGGTAGATTTGTGGTGCAGGTGCATATACTACACCCCCATAATCAATGATTGGCATCAGCATTTGCTGTACAATTGTTTCTGTTATTGTAGAGCTTAGGCAGGATTTGTTACTGTACAGGGCACCTAGTTTTGGATAAAGTTTAGATGTAAGTTTTTGTATGTGGGGGCCAAAATATAGATTGGGGTCTAATAGCATACCCAAGTATTTGAAAAAGTGGACTGCGGTCAGTGTGCTATTTGATTTTGTTTAGATGCATAGATGGGAATTTTGTAATTTGTGTAATTTAGGTACTGTTCCAAAGATCACGGTGTCAGTGTTTAGGAAGAGTTTGTTTTTTGCAATCCACTTTTCTAACTCTGTGTACTGGTCTTGGAGCACAGCCTCAAGCTGCGGTAGATCAGATTTGCTTGCATAGCTTACTGTGTCGTGGAACCTCGGGGAACGCCACACCTGACTGGGAGAGGGAGGGAGTCGCTGTCAGAAATTAACACATATTGTGAGCGGACCGATACATATGATTGAAACCAGGCTAGCGGACGATCACCAATATCTGAGTTTTTTAGTTTGTGCAGTAGAATGTCGTGGTCTACTGTGTCAAAGGCCATTGCAAAATCAAGGAAAATAGCTCCAGTTAGGTCTACTTGTTCCATGCCAGTTTGGTTGTCATTGCAAACTTTTAAGAGGACAGTTGTAGTGTCCATAAAAGCACATCTAGCCGCCATCCGCCCCCAACTGCTGCACCGTCTCATCCCAAACCTTCCAAACCTTGACATATGATAACCAAGTGCCCGGCACCAGCAAATGTTTTATATACTCCCCAAGCAGGACGTCCCGAGCTTCCACATCTCTTCTGGACAAGCATTCCCCGTTTCCCTCACCTCTGGTGCTGCTTCCCGAAAACGTTCCCACTGTAAACGAGACAGCGCATCAGCAACATTCGTCAAACGCGGAATGTGCCTAGCCCTAAACACGATATTATAGGACATACACAAAAGTATCAACTGCCTCAATAACTGCACTATAGGCAGCGATGATGCTGACAAACCATTAATTGCCTGCACTACCGCCATATTATCCGAGTAGAACACCACTCTCTTGTTGGCCTCCCGCCATTCCTCCGCACACCAGTGTCCTGCCAGATATGCCCCAAACCCGACGCTGCCCAATGCGTCTGTGAACAACTCCACATCCTCCGACGACCCCACTGGTTCCCGAAAAAACACTCTCCCATTAAAATCCTGCAGAAATTGTGCTCAGAACCCCAAGTCCGATATAATGCGACGGTTGCCTCACCCCGGTCGTTGCTCGCGCCAGTTGCCTGCAGAAAACCCTCCCCGTGAGAATCACCCGACATGCGAAATTTAGGCTTCCCACCAATGACTGGAGCCCCCACAAGGTTACCTTCTTTGCCCTCCATGTCCACCAGTTGCCGTAGGGCATGCAGCTTATCCATGGGCAACCTGCATTCCCCTAGCACAGAGTCAATTTCCAACCCCAAAAAGCTGAGGCACGTGGAGGGCCCCACCGTCTTGTCCGCTGCCAGCCGCAGGTGATGACAATCCGGGTGTATGGGAAGAAGCCTAAACGCTGCTTCCACATCTACTTTCGCCATCAGTGCCCCATGACCTGCCTTCCGGATCAACTCGAGCGCATTGTGGAATGATGTATAGGATACAGAACACAGGGCCGCGTCGATATCATCATTTACCGATGCCCCTTTTGGGTACGATGAATGATGTATCAGGCAGAATTTGCCCGTTTCCTTCTTGGGGACCACCCCAAGTGGAGACACTCGCAAATCTGCCAGTGGCGGGGAAGAAAACGGACCTGCCATCCTCCCCAACTGTACTTCCTTGGGTAACTTCTCCCGAGCTACCCCTGCATGCTCCTTCACCGACTTAAGATTCCCGCACAACTTACCTGGACCTTTATCCTTAAATGGAATCACGAAACCCTCCGTGAACCCCTGCCATAAGAATCTAGCCACCTCTTGGTTAGCGTATTGCCTTAGCCAAGGCAGCATCGCCCAGCCGCCATTGCGGGAGCTGTTGTCCCGGTGAGTCCCCCTTCAACATAGAGCCTTGTCTCATGTGTGGGGGAAAAGGCTGCATCTACACTGGGGATTGCTAAACATTGTATACTCACCTGGCTATAATCTCTTTGAAGAGCTTGTTCCTGCTACGCTCTCTGGAGGAGGAGAGGTCTACCCACTGGGAGCTGGATCCTGGTCTTGGGTCCAGGGTGGGTGGAGGATGGCAAGACCCCAACCAAGCTGTGGTAGTTCGTGGGGTCTGCAGTGCTTATGTTGTCTGGTTCGGTGCTGATGGTCCTTGGTAAGCACTAAGAGCATCGATGACGGAGGGTCCGTCACACCGCTTCCTAACTGGAACAGGGGACAAACCGCAGCACTCTTGCCCACAGTCGCAGTAGCTTGACTGGGGTCCTGGAACCACTCCCTCCTGGAGCCTAATGGGGAATTCGCTCTAGACACTCCCAGACACTGGATTACACTCAGTCCTGGGAGCTCTAGTCCTTACAAGGACTTTCCCTGTTCAATCCTCCACACTGGAACAGTGATTAAAGAGTAGCCCTTTCCCCTCCCAGTTACCAGATGACACATAGATCTGGGAGTACAAGCTGGAATGTTTTAATCCAGGCCAACTGGCCTCCTTTTGCACAGAATGCACAGAAATAATTACATTATGTAGATCACAACCACAATACACAGTCTCCCTTCAAGTTCATACATAAACTCCTCCCCTTAATTCCTGTAGCTGAGAGATAATTGAGTCTAAAGGACTTCATTCAATTATCATTAACAAAAACATACACAAAATCATAAAACACCCAAAAGCATATTAAAAATACACACACAAATTATACATCCTCAAACACCCCTGATCTGAGCGCCCAAGTTGTGCAAATTGCACTCAGATCCATACAGTACAAGGGAATGGCCACTGTGTTAAAGTTCTGACCGGCTGCAAAACGTGGTCCTATACCAAAAACAGTTCCAGAGCATTTGGTGCTTTTTCCGGTCAATTTTCCGGGGCTCCAGTGCCGCTGGGGACCGTCCAGGAATCGCAAAGTCTTCATGCCGAATATAGTTCCAGGGCATTCACGACTATGTCCCCCTGAAGTCTATTCATGGTTTTGGTCGATGTGAACAGCCGCCTGGAAAGTGCTGAACCAGGGAAAACAGGGATAATAAAATATGGGTCTTTACAGTTGCTGACCTGGCCCATAGTCAGTGGGCAGGAGGCCAGCTTCGACACTCTTCCAGGAGTCCATGGCAAACATCTGTGGAAGGTAGCGTTTGTCACGGAAGGATTAGCATACTTGAGTTATTGGGGGAGCAGACAAGAAGACCTGCCAAAAGAGTTCAATGAGATGTGGTAAAAAAAAATTATGCTTTGGTGGGAACTATATAATGGATAAATAATATATAAATTACTTTAACTGTAATGCAATATTTATTTTGTTTAGATGTGCATTTGATTAAACTTGTAATTAATAATATAAAACCAGTAAATATTCTGTGAAGCTTATTTATAATAATTTATAATAATTTTGGAATATTTGCATCACATGGACTAACTTCCGGTTGCAATTCAATACTTTTTTTTCCCAATACATTTTTTTTTCCTGGCACTTCAAATGGAAAAGAACATGGAGATAGCAAATTATAACAACATTGAAGTGGTATTAGTTTTAAAGAGAATTCTTCATCTTGCTTAGAGTTTCTGAATTTGGTAACGTGCCTCTTTTTATTGTTTGAGCACCTACACGCCAGATATATTCCACAGCCATAGAAACCTATCCTATTATTGAGAAAAGTAGAGATTCACTCCTTCTTGATGTGATTTCTTTTTAAATTTGGGTCACCCTTAAAGATTACCCTTGGTTTATTTGGTAAAATCATAGATAAAGGGGGATCTTGTTTTAAGATAGACCAATGTTTGTTAAAACATTGTTATTGTTATAACTTTCATTACAAACAATTACGTCGGTATATATTTCTTTCTTTGTTTCATCTTTTTCTTTAATAAAATAGTTATTTGTATAACTGACATGTGTATAATTTTCTTGCAACATCTCTTCTTTATATACTTTTTTAATTTTTTCGTCTGTTCTTTAAATGTATCCTGCTCCGTACAGTTCCTGCTAATCTGGAGGAATTGGGATTTAGGAATACTATTCATCCATGGTAAGAAATGGCAACTGGATGTTTATATGAAGCTATTTACTTCAAGAGTTTTAAAATGTGTACTAGTTTTAACTTTATTGTTTTCAATAAATATGTTGAGGTCTAAAAACGTAAAACAGACTCCCTGCTAAAATTGATGGTTAAAGATATACCTTACTAATTAGTGTTTAATCTATTTAAAACAATCTTTTAAAGTGATTTGCATTTATTCTATTCTAAAAATCCCAAAGGTGCAGGTGTGCAAAGTTGTTTAGAAAATAGCAACCAGAGAAATATACTTGAACAGATAATATGTGAGGTATACCAATATATACACACAAGTATATGCAGAAATAAAAACAAGATCAGTGGGCAGCTGGAGCATAAAACACCAAGTGGTCAGGCAAAATATATAAAATATAATGTAATGTAAACTTTGTGCACCTGTACCTTTTGGATTTTTATTCTTGATTTTTGGAGGTTATTTATATCAGAACTCCTTGTAGGTTGCTGCATCCTCATAATATTATTTTATCAGTTTTTAGCTGATTCCCTATTGCGCCAACCTTATATTCCTTATATATCTTTTTATTTATTCTAGTCTTCCTTTTTTATATCTGACTATGTAATTTATGCTCTAGTTTTTTTACATTATAATGTTTTATTTAAAATATTACTGTTTTTTATTAAGAAAAAACCTTTGATAAGATGTACACAAATATTAGACTATGTAAAATCAATATGATATACCTTTATAGTGATTGTCTTTCAACTATTCTCATTTGTTTTTCTCTTTATTTCCAATTTTTCCTACCTTTTCTCTTTTCAAACATGGTACCTCCACTATGAGACTGGGCGGGCTGTCTGTCCTTAGTGGGAGGGGAGGCTCCTTGTCTGGGTTGCGAGTCCGAAAGGTGGGGCAATGTGCCACGTGATCGGCATTCAGATCTCACCTTCCCTGCTTGAGAAGGCATCAGCATGTGTGGCAGGGGAGGGATTTATATAGCTTGGTTGCTACTTGTAAGTGCTGTTTCTTAGTGTGTAGTTGGAGATATTCTGGAGAGTTTTACAGAAGCTTCAACTGTCTAAGAGTTGTGCTAAGAGCTTTCTTTTCTACTGTTACAGTTAAGATTCATCTGTAGGAAAAGGTTACTGATTGCACAAGGTTTGAATTCCTGTTGGTAATTATAAGGCATTTGATTAGATTACTTGCTATTGATTGCTGTTTAAATTAGCTATTGTTTGCAAATAAGCAGAGGCCTACCCAGGTGTTAAACATTCCTAGTGGGTGGTGATTTTAGGAGTTATATAAGGGCTGTTGTCATTAGCTTGGCTAATATAGATTGGTCGCTACGTCTAAGTGCTGTTTCTAAGTGTGTATTTGGAGATATTCTGGAGAGAAACTGGAGGTAATCTGAGGTATTCATGAGGATAAATAAAAAGTTAAGATTTGTTTGATTTAAATTATTCTCGTCATTGGAATGGCAGACTTAGTTCAGTGTAATAGTTGCTATGCATTTGTTTCACGTTCCACTTTTTGGAGGTTTGGTTGTTGTCTAATCTGTAGACAGTTCTCTATCTTGTGGCAGGAGATAGTATTTTTGAAGTCTTAGATATGTAAATTATCTGGTGAACAAACTCAGACTGGAACTGCTGAAAAGCCACTGCCGCAGAGACATACTAGGAATGGCATATGGATTACTGTAGGATCTGGTAGACTTAGAGTTGTGGATAAAAGGCATTTTGCACTGACTGTTGCTCTTCATAATTCATTTTCTGCACTTTCAGAGTGTAATGGTGTTGTGGAGAGAGGAACTGAGGCTAGTGATGTTGTGGAGAGAGGCACTGAGGCTAGTGGTATTGTGGAGAGAGGCACTGAGGCTAGTGGTGTTGTGGAGAGAGGCACTAAGGCTAGTGGTGTTGTGGAGAGAGGCACTGAGGCTAGTGGTGTTGTGGAGACCAGCTTGGAGACTATGGTGAGGCCTAATAGAAAGCAGTTGTTGTTGGGGGATTCCATTATAAGAGGTGTGGAGATGGACAATGGTGGTCTTGTGAGGTGTCTTCCCGGAGCTACTGCTCACAGAGACAGGAGACGTATCTGTAATAATGTTAAGCAAGCAAAGCAGGAAGGGGAATTGGATGTACTTGTCCATCTAGGGACAAATGACTTGGCTTGCAATGAGGTTTCAGAGGTTAAGGCAGTTTTTAGTGTTTTTGCCAATGATATACGGCAGGTTGCTTCCACACTGTCATTCTCTGAAGTTCTGCCTGTGCATAACACTCAGAACGACAGGCGGATGCTTATTAGGGACTTTAAACTGTGGCTTGGTGAATGGTGTCAGGAGCAAGGATTTGGCTTTATTTCTCATGGTAGCTCTGTTTGGAATGGAGATAAGCTGTACAAAAAAGATGGTTTGCATCTTTCTCAAAAGGGAACAAATGTACTCAGTGAGCAGGGGGTAAAAGGGTGATAAAACATCAATCCAATTGTCCCCCAAAACAAGGACAGAAGGTGCCTGTAGCAAGTGTGTCAAAAAATGATAAGCTTAGAGTCATGTCTACAAATACTCGCAGTTTAGGGAATAAGATCCATGAACTTGTGGCAATAATGGCAACTGATAGTGTAGATTTAGTCGCTGTTACTGAGACATGGTATAATGAGAAAAATGACTGGGACATAGCAATACCAGGGTACTCTTTATATAGGAAAGATAGGGAAGGCAAGAAAGGGGGAGGGGTGGCCTTGTATGTGAAGGGTAGCATAAAATCTGGCCTAATAAAAATTAGTGAGGCAAACATAGAGTCTGTTTGGGTTACGTTAGAATTTGGTAATCACACAGTAACTCGTGTAGGTGTGATTTATAGGCCCCCAGGACAAATTGAAGAGTTAGATAATCTACTAGTTGAGGAAATAGCTAAAATGACAATGAAGGGGGAAGTTATCATCATGGGTGACTTTAATCTTCCTGATATAAATTGGAAAACAAAATTAGCTACTTGTGCCAGGAGCACACATATTGTAATCTCCCTACTGGGATTGTCTCTAAAACAAGTTGTTGAGGAGCCAACTCGTAAAGAGGCCATACGAAATTTAGTGTTAACAAATGGAGATTTGGTATCAGATATTACTATAGGTGAAAGTTTAGGATCCAGTGATCATCAGTCAGTGTGGTTTAATATAAGAACAGTGACTGAGTCACACCACACAAAAACAAAAGTTTTAGACTTTAGAAAAACAGACTTTTCTAAAATTAGAATATGGGTAGAGGAGTCATTATCAGACTGGAGCAATTTAAATGGAGTCCAAGAGAAATGGGATCATTTAAAAGTTGCACTATTGAAGGCAACAGAAAATTGCATTAGGCTTGTCAGTAAAAGCAAACAATTCAATAAACCACTGTGGTACTCCACAGATGTGGCCAAAATAGTTAAAAACAAAAAGTTAGCATTTAGGAATTATAAAAAAAACCAGAGTGAGGAAGACAAAATGATCTATAAGATTAGGCAGAAAGAGGCTAAGCAAGTTATAAGAGCTTCCAAATCACACACAGAAGAGAAAATAGCACAGTCAGTAAAAAAGGGGGATAAAACATTTTTAGATACATAAATGAGAAAAGAAAAGTAAAACAAGGATTAGTTAGATTAAAAACAAAAGAAGGAAGGTATGTAGAAGAGGATAAAGGTCAGGCTGACTGCCTCAATGAATATTTTTGTTCTGTATTTACAGAAGAAAATGAAGGAAAGGGACTTCAGTTGAGAAAAAGGATAAATGAGTCATTTATTACACGTGAGTTTACAGAGGAAGAGGTTCTATTTCAACTGTCAAAAGTAAAGACAAATAAGTCAATGGGGCCTGATGGAATACACCCAAAGCTATTAAAAGAGCTTAGTGGTGTACTAACAAAACCATTAACAGATTTATTTAACCAATCATTGTTAACAGGAGTAGTCCCAGAAGATTGGAAGTTAGCGAATGTTGTGCCCATTCACAAGAAAGGTAATAGGGAGGAGTTGGGCAACTATAGGCCAGTAAGCCTTACTTCAGTAGTGGGGAAAGTGATGGAAACCATGTTAAAGGATAGGATTGTTGAACATCTAAAAACACATGGATTTCAAGATCAGAGACAACATGGGTTTACTTCAGGGAGATCATGCCAAACTAATCTTATTGATTTTTTTGATTGGGTAACTAAAATTATAGATCAGGGTGGTGCAGTAGACATTGCTTACCTAGATTTCAGTAAGGCTTTTGACACTGTTGCACATAGAAGGCTTTTCAATAAACTGCAATCTTTAAGTTTGGATTCCAATATTGATGAATGGGTATGGCAGTGGCTGAGTGACAGGCAACAGAGGGTTGTAGTTAATGGAATATATTCGAAGCTTGGACTTGTCACCAGTGGGGTACCTCAGGGATCTGTACTTGGACCCATTCTCTTTAATATTTTTATTAGTGATATTGCAGAAGGTCTTGATGGTAAGGTATGTCTTTTTGCTGATGATACTAAGATATGTAACAGGGTTGATGTTCCAGGAGGGATAAGCCAAATGGCAAATGATTTAGGTAAACTAGAAAAATGGTCAGAATTGTGGCAACTGACATTTAATGTGGATAAGTGCAAGAAAATGCATCTTGGACGTAAAAACCCAAGGGCAGAGTACAGAATATTTGATAGAGTCCTAACCTCAACATATGAGGAAAGGGATTTAGGGGTGATTATTTCTGATGACTTAAAGGTAGGCAGACAATGTAATAGAGCAGCAGGAAATGCTAGCAGAATGCTTGGTTGTATAGGGAGAGGTATTAGCAGTAGAAAGAGGGAAGTGCTCATGCCATTGTACAGAACACTGGTGAGACCTCACTTGGAGTATTGTACACAGTACTGGAGACCGTATCTTCAGAAGGATATTGATACCTTAGAGAGGGTTCAGAGAAGGGCTACTAAACTGGTTCATGGATTGCGGGATAAAACTTACCAGGAAAGGTTAAAGGATCTTAACATGTATAGCTTGGAGGAAAGACGAGACAGGGGGGATATGATAGAAACATTTAAATATATAAAGGGAATCAACACAGTAAAGGAGGAGACTATATTTGAAAGAAGAAAAACTACCACAACAAAAGGACATAGTCTTAAATTAGAGGGACAAAGGTTTAAAAATAATATCAGGAAGTATTACTTTACTGAGAGGGTAGTGGATGCATGGAATAGCCTTCCAGCTGAAGTGGTAGAGGTTAACACAGTAAAGGAGTTTAAGCATGCGTGGGATAGGCATAAGGCTATCCTAACTATAAGATAAGGCTAGGGACTAATGAAAGTATTTAGAAAATTGGGCAGACTAGATGGGCCGAATGGTTCTTATCTGCCGTCACAAACATTCTTTTAAGAGGAGAATGTGGCTGCCTGGTGGGTTGGTGCGAGTGATGATTGTGTTGACCTGCTATGTCACCTATGACAACCACGAGTGGCGAATGGCACGTTCACGCCAACCAACACTGACTATCAATTAAATTGTATTGAAAAAGGCACAAATTTCGCCAGCCTACGGGAACAGACAGGAGCAGCTGAACATACTGAATGAGAGAGGAGAGAGACTAAAAGGAATTGTAATTAGTTAATTATCTATAAGACACTTATGGAAGATTCACAAGACCATATTACAGCTGACTGAAGAAGCTCTACAGGAGTGAAATACATTTTGGCCTAATTCAGGACTTTTATTTTGTACCAGAAATTATTCTATACTGTATTTTTTTTATGTTTACATCATATGTTTTTACAGTACAATCCATTTTTATAAGGGTGGTGCGGTCCCCATTTAATTGGCAGAAAACTTATATACCTCAGAGCCAAGACTTTAAGGCTCTGAAAAAGGTGAGCACAATACATGTTTTATATTTTAAGATGTTCCTACTGACAGACTACACATTGGTTGCCTTTCTCCCTTTTATCTTTCTCGTAGTAAATTTTAAAGCGGAGAAGTGGTATGATGCTGCCCTAAAAGCATTGAAGCCAGTTTACAGAGCTAATATATATCAGAATATATATATATGCTGTAGTCCATAAGATCATAAAATAAGTCATGAGACCACTAACTGGCCTTGTCTCTCTCACCCCCATGATACACCTATATCTATATTATTGCTATGTTTCATTTTTATTTGTAGCAGTTAAACTCAGTGTCATTATTAATGGAACTACACTTAAAAAATAATCCTCTCCAATATTAGGTACCACTAATTAACTCTCATATAAAGAAAATGTGCTCAATAGAATAAAATACAATGAAATGCCTCTGAAATCAATAGTCCTCAAAGATAAGCTCTGTTCTCCTTTCAAATATCTTTCATTCACCATAAATGGAATATGAGAGGGACAGTGGAACAGATGCAAACCACACACAGAGTAATATCTTCAATAACAATGTAACTTTATTTGCTTTACCAATTTGATTCTTACATTACCAGATCAAATTCAACTTTATCATCACTGTACAGTGAACATACAAAGATAATGAAACACAGTTGGCCTCTGAACAGGAATATGGTAGTGATTAATAAAATATACTATAGATAAAATTGTTCTCTCTGTTTAAAATTTAGCAGTCCTTACTTAATGCCATGATACCTCTAATGCCGAAGAAAATATTGTCCCTCCATTATTAATAAAATACTGTAACATCCTAATACATATAGACATTACACAATGGTGCCACCAATATTATACAATCTAACTCTATAACCTACAATCCCCACTCCAAATTAAACACGTCTATCCAATATAAACCAACCATACCGTGTGCAAATAAAATGTATCATTAAAATATTGGGTTCAGATAAGATTAAAGGAGTAACCAGTATCTCTTCTGATTGTGCTGTGGCTGCTTCTTCACATGATGGGCATCGAGTTGTCAAATCCAGTTCACATCTATGGTCTTTGTAATCTTGCCGACAAAAGGCTGGAATGTTATGGTGGCTGTATATAAAATCAGTCTGTAATTGCCAAATGTGTTTCGCTCTCTCTGAAGCTTTTTCAATGAGCAAAGGGAAGCGGGCTTGTCATAGATGACAATTGATTTCAGAGACCGGTTGATTGCAGCAATCAGAAGCATATCCATCTGATAGAATGAGGACATTTGAACTTGGCATTTCATTGTATTTTATTTTATTGTGCACATTGTCCTTATATAAGAGTTATTTAGTGGTACCTAATATTGAAGAGGAAAACTTTTCATCTATATCTACCACTGGATATGTTTTTCTGAGGTTTTTCTACTCCTATCAAGAGAGACTTTTGCGATTTTAAAATATTTTTATTTCTTGCCTTTTTGTTTGATTGCACCGCAAACAACTCCTTTGATTGTTTTTATTTTATATTTATTGATTGCACTGCAAATAACTTCTTTTGCATTTCTTCTAACTTTATTTAAAGAGCTGCAATCAGCTTTTTGTCAAGTTCAGTGTCATGCAACCACAAGTTGAAGAGTCACACAGCCTGGCCTATGTCTCACAGATAAGTAGTAAAAAAAAAAAAAAATTAGCTGATATGTAAGAGAATTAGTTACTTAAAGGGACACTATAGTCACCTGAACAACTACAGCTTAATGTAGTTGTTCAGGTGAGATCTAAAGCTCCCTGCAGGCAATCTAATGTAAACACTGTATTTTCTGTGAAAATACAGTGTTTACATTGATTGATAGGAATACCTCCAGTGGCCGTCACTCAGACGGCCACCAGAGGGAATTCCTTTAATGCAGGGCCCTAAAAAGGCCATGTACACGTCAGACGTATTAAAATACGTCTGATGTGTGCAGGAGAGAGAAGGCACTGTGTGCGCGCCTTCTCTCTTCTGCCTGTCAGCAGAGGAGGGGGCGGGCAAAGACCGCGAGCTGAGCTGTCAGTCATGCGCGGTAGCATGAATGCCTCCCTCTGAAGTATGTGCGCATGTGCGGCAAAGCCGCGCATGTGCACAAGGGAGCAATGACGCTTCCAAATGGAAGCGTCTCATTGCTCCCTGCTCGCGCCCCCTATTTCGTCATTTTGACGAAATAGGGGACGCGGCTTCATGAGGATCCCGGCGCTGGAACCAGGTGAGTAAAAACTGCTGCCTGGAGAGTCCCTTTAATAAAATACAAACGAGCATATGGATTCTCTCGAGGGAAGTTGTCATGGATTTTATGACAGCATGTACAAATTTCGTGGTTCTAGGAAAACACAGAAAACTATAGTATAAATATAACGGTGCTGTGATCATTTTGTATGTTAGCAGAGTTATAAATGAATGCAGAGACTACAACTTACTTTTAAATACTTGCTGTTGCACCACTTAAAGGTGACAAGCAAGTGTCTATAGGAGGCCAATCATAATATATTTGTAAAAAAAAAGTGCCAAGCTGCATATACTATTTTGGTGAGTGCTAAAGGTTGCCTTGCAGTAGACTGGCATCGGGGTACCACAGAGGCACTTAGATCTGTGTCTGTAGAATCTGACGCAAAATAGTGGCTAACAAAACTGAAAATGTTGCAGCCAGAACAACAAATACTTTTTTGAATGTGATTTGGTAGACACTCCATCTTGTACCATATGGAGGAGTCACTTTCGGTGTGAAATGGTCTTAAAGGGATACTCCAGGCACCCAGACCATTGGAGTGATCTGGGTGCCAGCTCCCATCACCCTTACCCCTGCAAGTGTAACTATTCTAGTTTTCATAAACTGCAATATTTACATCACAGGGTTAAGCCCTCCTCTAGTGGCTGTCTACTAGACAGCAACTAGAGGACACTTCCGTGTTCTTAGAACACGCTATGTGAGGACCTCCAGCGTTGAGGATATCCCCATAGGAAAGCAATGAAAGCATTATTCAATGTTTTCCCAAGGGGAGGTCTATTACAGGTGCGTGGCCATTGCCCCACATGTGCATTAGGTCTCCCCCGCCGGCTGATGGGAGGAGAGAAGGCGGAGCCTGACCCAGCGCCGAGGGACATCGGCGCTGGACTCCAGTAAATCCACTTGGGATGGGGGGTGGGAGGAAGAAGTGCACGAGAGGGTCCTGCAGTGCCAGGAAAACGAATATGTTTTCCTGGCACTGGAGAATCCCTTTAACATTGTGATATCCTAGACGAGTGCTTTGTCCATACTGTAAATCTGTGATTTTTAAAACAGATGTCACCCTTGTCTTCATTATCTGTGTAGAACTTTAAAAATCCTTCATATTTCTGAGGTTCTCTAGCTTTTTGTAAATATATATTTTATTCATAGAGACTGCTATTCACCTGCACATTCCTTATATTCTATCCTTTAGTGTAATTATGTTGCTCTATTAACTAATCCACAGTGTTATATCAAGAATAAAAGCTTTCTTCCTTTTCTATTCACTCTTTGGCATGTCTTTCTGTGATACAATTACCAAACCTCAACCATCCAAAGTGTTAAAACCAAACTACACCAATATATTTTAAATTAATACTCAATTTGCCTTGCTGTGTTTATCGAAACAATCAAAGTCCATTTTCTTCATCTAGTTGGTTTAATTCCTTAGATTCCCTCTACAGTGTAGTGCCCCATTGTCCTAAAGTATCCCTATACATTGCATACCTATTATGCTATATCTATCACAATGGCGCATTGTGTACTCGAATTTAATCTGAAAAGTGCTACATTCATCAGTAAGTGCAAAAAAACCAAACACATACAATTGGATTTATAAAAACAGGCATTCAAATGGAATATAGGATATTACTAAGAGGCTCAGTAACGAGCGTGTTATACATTTAAATTAGGTGTTATGAAGGTGTGGTAGGAATCTGTTGTTCCATTAGTTTTCATTGTTCATTTTGAACAACAGTAGGATAGCAAAAATGATTTATGCTGCTCAGTTGGAAGCTGACACATGTAAAGAAAATACTAATTTTCAGAAGTGTAGCATGACATATTGCTATATCTCCCATCTCCTATTCTAAAATTACAAACTAACCTGCCAAAAATGTAACAGCAAGACAAAAGACATATGGACGAGGCAGAATGTTGTCAGGAAATATTGTGATGAACATTAAATTATACCATGAAACTTTAGTATTATACAGCACATAAAATGAGAGTTCCAACAGCTTAGACTATTCCTTTTTGCAACAGTTTTTGAAAGTAAAAATGCCTGCTGATTATATGGTATTAAGCTGCAAATAAAATGCTGGCCCCACTGTTATAAGGAGGACTATTTCTCAAGTTATCTCTGCAGACCCCAAATGATCACAAGAAAGGCATAACAAAAAAATACAATGGTTTTTGATCCCTTCATTACAGTATTAGAATTAGAAACAGGCCACTGTAGATAAGCTTGGTATATTGTTAGCTGCAGGGAGTATGGACAGACGGTAAAAAGTAAACACATGCACAAAAAATGAACTAGAACATATATTTGTCAATTTTCTGTGTGTGTGTTAACTATTTATGAACTGTATGTGTATGCAACGTGCCAAATAAAATTGCTATTTTCCACATTCTTTAATGGAAAAACAGGTTGATTTATGAGTTTAGGTATTTTGTAACCCTGATTATTTTCCAATATCTACTCTATGGTTCATAAACGGATCCTTCTAAAAGGCTATAAATGTGGCAGTAGTGTGTATATGCTAATTTGGAAGAGCAAAAAAGTATTATGAACCCAAAAATAGATACGTAATGTCTGCTGCAGCCACTGTTTATTAACAGGATCATTTTTCCATGGTTCTTGGCTGCCTTTAATAGCAGAGATCATTTGAACCCAGTGTTATATGGAAAATATATATATATATATATATATATATATATATATGTGAGATTGTGAGAGCGAGCAGAAAAAGAAGAACCCTCGGCTCTAATGTCAAGGACAAAGTAGAAGTAAAAGGTTTATTACCACTTCACATTTATCTACATATTTACTGTGTATATATATATATATATATATATATATATATATATATATATATATATGGTCAGAACTTCATATATCAAACTTTAAATCATATATGGAAATAGAGGAAAGGGGGAAAGTTGGCAGTGGTGTGCCGAAACCAAGGTACGGGTAGGCCTGTAATAAAGAGGGCCCACCAGAGGTAATGTAATAATAATAGTAAGATATTAGAGGGAGTGTTGGGTGGGGTCACTCACACAGGAAACGGCATAGGTAAGCAGGGGGGGTAGAGTTTATATAGGGAAAACCCCTCCCACAAATTCAGGCCTATGGCCTTTTACTTGTGGTCAGAACTTAAATTGTATATGGAAGTAGAGGAAAGGGGGAAAGTTGGTAGCGGTGTGCCAAAACCAGCGTACGGGTAGGCCTGTAATAAAGAGGGCAAAAAGATATTGCAGGAAAACACACTTTATTGCAAACTCATAATGCTAAACATTTAAGTGTTCCTGAGTTCTTTTTTAGGCTGCGAGATATATGTGCTGTAGACTGAGGATTTCCATCTGCCCATTCTTTTAATAATATATACTGTGTGTCCATACTGGAGTTTGTGGAGGTTGACCCAATTCTGTCTGACCCAATTCTGAAGGAATGACCAGAAAACAAGGCGGGATTATGTCCCAGTCTTAGCAGCAACGTTCTAACATGAAATATAAACTTGGAAGTGGTAAGTGGTGTCTGTGAAGAAGTAGTAAGGGAGAGTCAGCTGGAAGACTGTTGCGCGTGGATAGATATAAGTCAAGTATTTTAACGGGACACCAGGGGTTATCTGTTGGAAAGAGAGGGATTGTGGAAGGATAGTAAGTGTGGTTAGTCTTAGATCTATGTAAAGATATAACGTAATGGTCGCTGTGTTTGACCATGTAATTTTAAACATGTGCTGATATCGGATTGACGGACCACAGTGAACTCTCGGGGTCGAAGGCGATGTAGAAGGCAATGTAAATGACTACTTTGATTATAGAGTTAGTCTGGACATTAAAGGGGTTTGTGTCCAATAGGTCTGATATGTTCCTAAATATGAGTAATCTATTGGTAGTAGAAGGTCGATCTATTTTGTTGATGCCTTTAAGAATGGTTTTGATGGGGTATGTAGAAAGAAAAGGTGGGTAATTGGGAAAGGTAGTGAAGAGGTGGTGTTGAATACCTGTAAGATATAATTTGATAGTGTTATGTGCTAATTTGTAAGTGACAAAAAGATGCAAAAGCCACCATGGTCTCGATAGAGTAATTATCCAAAATGTGAAACTCTCCACCAAATTTGCGGAAAACAATCAACACCCTATAGTATGCTGTGGGTCAATAAGTGGGTCAATAATCCCGTTAGTCCATGATTAGCTCCGGAAATGTTGGTATTCTGGATGCGAGTTTGTTGGCGGAGGGATGCACCTTGTAGAATGCCTGAAAATTAGACTGGGACAAAGCACCAGCTGCTGTGATATGAATGCCCAGAATGTGTTCGCAAACCAAGAAAAATTGTAGTTTGGCGGCCAGCCATGTCAATTTCTGTACCAATTGCATTATGGTCAAGGAGGAGGAGTGCCCTTTTGTGATGATCTCGCAAGCCACCAAATTATCTGAGAAACACTTGAGTGCCTTACCGGCCCACAGGTGACCCCAAGTATAGGCAGCTGCTACAATTGGGTAGATCTCAAAAAGGGCTGAAGTTTCCCTGAAGGCCGCTAAGGTAAGTGTTTCTAGAGGCCAAAAATCCTTAAACCAGTAGTTACCAAAAATTGCAGCGAATCCCGTGTGGGCTGCTGCATCAGTTCAAATTACAGGGGAGTGGTCGGTCAGTGGTGGAATGAACATGGAGATGCCGTTCCACTCTGCCACAAAGTGCCTTCACAAGCATAAATCAGATCAGTCATTTCTTAGGGAAAAGCTTAGAAGGGCACATGGATTTTGTATGTGCCCTGAAACAAATGGAGCAAATGTGCAACAACCAGCAAGCATTGTAATTACAGGTTTCTGCATTAAAGTTGTTGCACACCTGCACCTTGCCCAAGAATACAACTGGTCTGCCTTGCTTATCTCTTTGTCCCCTATCCTGACAGATGGAGGGGGCGGTGGAGGGGTGGGATGTAGAGGAGTCTGCTTTGCAGGTACACAAGTTGGAGGAGTGTGAGGTAGAGGAACAAACCGCACAAGATAGGGGTCTCAAGCTGGCGAAATGAATGCAGAACAGCTCTGTATCCAACTTATTCCATTCGAGTGTTGAACTGGGCCAGAGCTGCTGCTGCTTTAGATTATACCAATTTGTGGTAATCGTAGAAAGCAAAATCCACGTACTTGTGCTCTTGATTCACCACCTTGTGTAAATAGAGGTTGAATTCCTCTTGCCTCTGAGGGTATACAGAGCAGATGACTAGAGTTGAGCAAACCCGATGTGAGGAACTGACTCTGCTGGGTTTCGAACCCTGGTTTACATGGTGCTAAACCTTTTCCTTACCAGTACACCAGCCTGCCTTTTGCAAATTTACCTGAGATCTGATACTATTGCTTGTAGAGTCAAGGTTATCAGTGACAACTCACTTCAGCTGTGTCTGGTCAGGTGTCTGGTTCTTGGCCTATAAAAGCCACTTCCTGTCTCTGTACCTTTGCCAGATAATTGTGGTTCCTGTACTCTCTAATCCAGCGTGTTCCTGTTTCTCCTTCTTGTTGCTGAATTTGGACTGTTTTTGACTTTGCTGCTTCTCCTTCCCACTGACCTCGGCTTGCCTCACTACGATTATCATCTTTCTGTTCCAGTCTCCCATCTCTGCTTAAGACCAGAAGGCCACTCAAGGCTCAGGGGCTCAACCACCTGGGTAACGAGTGGCTACCTCTGGCAGAAAACATTGCTGATCTGGCCACTGGACTCCAAAACTTTGTAACATCAATATCATTACAGAATAATCTGGCCCATTCATGGAGACCGTCGGATCAGATTCTGCATTGGCCCAGCAGGTTGCTTTTAATGCAAGAACTATGCAGACCCAGGCACAGACCATTCAAGTGCTGCAGGATCAGGTAGCTGAACTGCAAAATGAAGTTCGATCAATGCATAGTGAGCTTACCAGCTACAGGGCACATGATGTTGCGGCTGCTGCTACTACTACTGTTACACCTGCACAAGATGCCCGCTTGCCTCTACCAGAAAAATTTGGAGGAGACCGCAAAAAATTCAGGGGTTTCCTAAATCAGCAGGAGCTCCTATATTCTTTGTAGAAAAGAAAGATGGCAGTCTACGGCCATGTGTCGATTACAGGGACATTAATAAAATCACTGTTAAAAACCGTTATCCCTTGCCTCTCATTTCTGAACTTCTGGAGAGACTTCGTTCAGCTAAAATATTTACGAAGCTTGATCTACGGGGGGCATATAATCTGGTTCGCATAAGACCAAATGATGAATGGAAAACAGCTTTCAGAACCAGGTACGGACATTACGAATATCTAGTAATGCCATTTGGGCTTTGTAATGCCCCTGCAACTTTTCAGCATCTAATCAATGATGTACTACGGGATCTCCTGGATCAGTTTGTTGTGGCATATTTGGATGATATCCTGATATTTTCTGATAATCTTGAAAATCACAGAAAACAGGTCTGCATTGTTCTTGAGCGCCTTCGTACCCACCACCTATACATTAAACTGGAAAAATGTGAGTTTGAACAAACAGAAATTCAGTTCCTGGGGTATGTAATAACTCCTAAAGGTTTAAGTATGGACGCAAGTAAAATTAAAGCTGTGCTGGACTGGCCCATCCCCAAGAATGAAAAAGATATACAGAGATTTGTGGGGTTTGCCAATTTTTACAGGCGTTTCATTAAGAATTTCTCTGCCGTTATTACACCGATCACTGAACTTACACGTAAAGGGACTCCTTTTCAGTGGTCCAATAAGGCTGACACTGCATTTTCCAGATTAAAGACTCTGTTTACATCTGCCCCTATCTTGGTACATCCTCAGCCAGAATTGCCATTTACTGTAGAGGTAGATGCTTCTGATTCAGCTGTTGGGGCTATACTGTCTCAAAGGACTGGACCTAAGATGTTGTTACATCCATGTGCCTTCTATTCCCGCCAGATGTTACCAGCAGAAAGAAATTATGACATAGGGAATAAAGAACTTTTGGCTATAAAAGCTGCCTTCACCGAATGGAGACATCTCTTGGAGGGAGCCACCCATCCAATTACTGTCCTCACAGATCACAAAAATCTGGAATGTATCCAATCCGCTAAGAGACTGTCAGCCAGACAAGCACGCTGGTCCCTATTTTTCTCAAGGTTTAATTTTTTTATTTCATACCGCCCTGGTTCCAGAAATGGCAAGGCGGATGCCTTGTCTAGGATAGCTGACCCCCTCCATACTACAGTAACCAAGGCCACCATCTTGCCGGAGAGCAGATTTTTAGGAGTTACCTTTCCTTCTGATCTAATGTCTCGCATTAAAAGGGCTACTCTAAAGATCCAGTTTTTCGTGATCCTCCTCGTGATCTTCATATGACCATGCTTAATGGGTTTTGGATTTTTCAACAACGTCTGTTTGTTCCAGAATCAGTGCGACTGGACGTTTTACGCCTCTACCATGACTCTAAACCAGCAGGTCATCCAGGAATCCGAAAGACACAAGAACTACTTACCCGATCCTTTTGGTGGCCTAAATATTATGAGGATGTTAAGAAGTATGTGTCATCTTGTGATGTATGTGCCAGACATAAGACTCCTCGCTCATCCCCTGTTGGCTTGCTTCAGCCTCTTCCGATTCCTCATCGTCCCTGGGGATCTATATCCATGGACTTTATTGTGGAACTACCTCCCTCTAAGGAACACACTACTATTCTTGTTGTTGTGGACCGGTTAACTAAGATGAGTCATTTCATACCAGCTCGTGGTCTCCCTTCAGCTAAACAGACTGCTGACCTTGTTATTCGGGAAATATTTCGCTTGCATGGAGTGCCTGATGAAGTAATTTCTGACAGGGGAGTGCAGTTTACATCTCATTTTTGGAAATATTTTTGTTCTATTCTAGGTATTAATGTAAATCTGTCTTCAGCTTTTCATCCACAAAGTAATGGACAGACTGAGCGAACCAACCAGACTTTAGAACAATATTTGCGGTGCTATATTAGTTACCTGCAGGATGACTGGCTGGATTTTCTACCCACGGCGGAGTTTGCCTATAACAATGCCCAACACTGCTCCACTTCTCTGAGCCCATTTTTTGCCAATTATGGTTACCATCCAACCTTTCTAGTGAGTCTCCCAATTACTACTCCCATTCCTGCAGTCACTGACCGGCTAACCGCCTTACGAGATTCCCAAGAACTGTTGAAGGAGACTCTTTCGGAGGCTCAGGAATGTTACAAAAGAGCTGCTGATAGGCACAGAAAGGAGGCCCCAGTTTATCATGTTGGTGACAAGGTTTGGCTGTCAACAAAGAATCTTAAGCTTAGGATTCCTTCTCATAAATTGGGTCAAAAGTTCATGGGACCTTTTAAGATAATCGCTCAGATCAATGCAGTCACCTTCCGTCTGCAACTTCCGGATTCCATGAAAATACATCCGGTATTTCACGTGGCACTGCTTAAACCTTTTCATGAAAATACTTTCCCTGGTCGAGCCTTGCCTGCCCCACCACCAGTCCTCGTGGATGGTGAAGATGAATACGAGGTGGAAAAAATTCTTGACTCCAGGATCTTCCGCAACAAGCTTCAATACTTGGTTCATTGGAAAGGCTATGGTGAGGAGGATAGATCGTGGGAACCAGTGGACAATATTCATGCTCCTGATCTTCTTCAGTCTTTCCATGCACAGTACCCTGCTAAACCAGGAAATAGGGCATCCAGAGGCTGCGCCTGTAGAGGTGGAGGTAATGTGAGGAACTGACTCTGCTGGGTTTCGAACCCTGGTTTACATGGTGCTAAACCTTTTCCTTACCAGTACACCAGCCTGCCTTTTGCAAATTTACCTGAGATCTGATACTATTGCTTGTAGAGTCAAGGTTATCAGTGACAACTCACTTCAGCTGTGTCTGGTCAGGTGTCTGGTTCTTGGCCTATAAAAGCCACTTCCTGTCTCTGTACCTTTGCCAGATTATTGTGGTTCCTGTACTCTCTAATCCAGCGTGTTCCTGTTTCTCCTTCCTGTTGCTGAATTTGGACTGTTTTTGACTTTGCTGCTTCTCCTTCCCACTGACCTCGGCTTGCCTCACTACGATTATCATCTTTCTGTTCCAGTCTCCCATCTCTGCTTAAGACCAGAAGGCCACTCAAGGCTCAGGGGCTCAACCACCTGGGTAACGAGTGGCTACCTCTGGCAGAAAACATTGCTGATCTGGCTACTGGACTCCAAAACTTTGTAACATCAATATCATTACACCCGAACCACAAAGTTCAGGTTCGTACCGAACATTAAGTTTTTTGGACCCCGGACCCAAACACAGACATTTCAGTGTATGTTCGGGTTGGAGATCGGTGTTCGGTGATTTAATGGCGCGTTTTGAAAGGCTGCAGGGCAGCCAATCAACAAGGGTTTGACTCGTTTGCCCTTAGAAGCCATCACAGCCATCCGTCAAACACTGTGCTTTCAGCGCACTTTGAAAAATTCTAATTTATTTGGGTGCTAAATGGTAAATTTGCAGCCTGCACTTCATATCTGAGAGTCAAATAGAACCGTCAAACACTGTGCTTTTAGCGCACTTTGAAAAATTCAAATTTATTTGGGTGCTAAATAGTAAATTTGCAGCCTGCACTTCGTATCTGACAGTCAAAAAGAACCGTCAAACACTGTGCTTTCAGCGCACTTTGAAAAATTAAAATTGTTTTGGGTGATAAAAAGTAAAATTTGGGGTGTGCACTTCATATCTGAGGGTCAAATAGAACCGTCAAATACTGTGGTTACAGCGCAGTTTGACCAATTCAAATATTTTTGGGTGCTAAATAGTACATTTGCGGCCTGCACTTCATATCTGACAGTCAAATAGAACTGTCAAATACCAATATAACAATATTGTAATTCGGGGGCAAACTGAGAGGTCAGTTTATAGGGAAAACTGTTGCCTGGATACAATTCTAAAACAATTCCCATATGTCCTTTGCAGAGTTTAAATGCTGGAAAAACACAGGTGCCAACTGATGTTGAAGTTAGGAATCAGTGTGGAATGGATCAACAGGGTCTGGTGCAGGGTAACCGCACGCCCCCTGGTGTTTAGCACCATTGTTTGTGCGGCCACATACCAGGACCCTGATGCAGCTTCAGTAAAAAGAATACTGGATACCAGAAGCCATCATCAGACTGATCCGCAACTTGGAACAGGATGTGACATTCACTGTAGCAGCTGTGTTCGCTTTCAGCGTTCTCACCCTGCTGCTGCCCACCTCATATGCGATGTGCCCACAAGGTGGAACTCCACCTTGCACATGCTGGAGAGACTGTGCGAGCAGCAGCAGGCGATAGTGGAGTTTCAGCTGCAGCACTCACAGGTCAGTCGCTCTGCACCAGACTTGCTCTCCAATTGATCCTAGTTAAAGGATTTCAAGTGGACTCATTACAATTACAGGGCCTCCAAAGAGACCTGTATTGTTATTTGTCGTCACTACTTCCCCGCATCGGGAGTGGGTAATTTGCGCGCCTGCTGCCTTCCTTGGACGTGGTAGCTGTTTCTTAGGCTCCCTCTCCGAAACGAACCCTGATTCCCTGTTACCCGTGGTCACCATGGGACGTGCGATTGGCCCAAGGTTCTCTAGAGTCACCAAAGTGCCTGCGTAACTATAATGTCGACAGCTACTCTGCCGAATGGATTTTCACTAGTAGATAGGGGATGGTGGGGGGCCATGGGTCTGTTGGCAGGGACATGGGATCCCGCCGCTTGCCACCAATTTAAGCGGGACCTGGGTAACCGATGGTTATCCCCTTTGATTAGAATAGGTCAGACCCATTTCCCCAGTAACCGTATGGGACACAGTTCCAGGATACAACGTCTGACAATCTTTATTTGGGTACACAGCTTTGCCTCCTGTTGCCTCCTCCTCCTACTCCTCTACCACCTTCTCATCCGGTCAGCGTTAACACCTTCACCACCAACTTCAGCACAGCCAGAGGGAAACGACAGCAGGCGGTTTTAAAACTCATATGTTTGGGGGAAAAACCCCACACCGCGCAGGAGCTGTGGAACGGCATGGAACAAAAGACCGATGAGTGGTTGTTGGAACTGAGCCTCAAGCCCGGCCTGGTGGTGTGCGATAATGGGTGAAATCTCGTAGCAGCTCTGGGCCTAGTCGGTTTGTCGCACATCCCTTGCCTGACGCATGTGCTGTATTTTGTGGTGCAGAAATTCCTGAAAAACTACCCATATATATCAGAGCTGCTGCAGAAAGTGTGTGCTGTCTGTGCGCGCTTTCGGTGTTCTGACCCTGCTGCTGCTCGCCTGTCTGCGCTGCAGCGTAACTTCGGCCTTCCCACTCACCGCCTCATATGCGACGTGCCCACAAGGTGGAACTCCACCTTGCACATGCTGGAGAGACTGTGCGAGCAGCAGCAGGCGATAGTGGAGTTTCAGCTGCAGCACGCATGGGTTAGTTGCTCTGCGGAACAGCACCACTTCACCACCAATGATTGGGCCTGCATGCAAGACCTGTGTGCCATGTTGCGCTGTTTCGAGTACTCCACCAACATGGCCAGTGTCGATGACACCGTTCACAGCCTTACTATCCCGCTTCTATGTCTCCTTGAAAAAACGCTCCGGGCGATGATGGAAGAGGATGTGGCACAGGAGTAAGAGGAGGAGGAAGAGGGGTCATTTCCATGGTTATCAGGCCAGTCATTCACAAGTGGCTCAGGTACACAATTGTCCAGCATCTCCACACTGTCCCATGGAAGCGTTCAGCTGTCTATCTTCAAAACACTGGAGAGAAAGAGGAAGTACCGCCCTAGCCACCCGCGATCCCTGGCCCTGAATGCCAGCATTTCAAAATTTGTGGCCTTTGAAATTCTGTCATTCCATTTTAAAAACCTGATGGCGTTATTGGACTGCAAGAAATGCACCGCAGGCCGCAAATGTTTCTTTTTTTTTATATGTCCCAATATTTTGGGGGCTACTCCAATTAAAAAAAAAACAAACAAAAAAAAAAAAACAGTGTTGGCTACCTCCTCCTCCTCCACCGCTGCTTCCACCTACACCGCCACGGTCACTGCCTCCTCAACCTATGGGTCACTTAGTATAAACTATGTACACAATAGCAGAGGCTTGTGAAGACCTTTTCTCCATGCATCAGAAGTTGAGCATTTCTCCATGCATCAGGACTGCAAGAAATGCACCGCAGGCCGCAAATGTTTCTTTTTTTATATGTCCCAATATTTTGGAGGCTAACCTAATTAAAAAACAAAACAAAACACACCAAACAAATAAACAGTGTTGGCTACCTCCTCCTCCTCAACTGCCACTTCCACCTACACCACTACGGTCACCGCCTCCTCAACCTATGGGTCACTTAGTATAAACTATGTACACAATAGCAGAGGCTTGGGAAGGCCTTTTCTGCATGCATCATGAGATGAGCTCAGTTTGAACAATGAAAGAGAATACCCTGCACTCCAACCCTCTCTCAAATGGATAATTCTGGTGATCCTCCTAACAGCCATGCTTTAGATTTTGATTTATGTTCTTCCAAAGCTAAAATCAAAGATTCCATCTAGTAATATTTTATGGCTCAGCTGTATTTTTAATGTTTATGTATTTTATCTTATTTTAAGTGATTTCCCTATCTACATTTGTTTGCAGGGCACTTGTCCTACTCTTACCCCCATTTTACTTCCTTTTGCAGCCCTCTAGCCCTTTCCAATACTTTTTTAGAACCATTTGTGTGCCCAAAAGGTTGGGTTACCATTGACTTCAATGGGGTTCGGGGTCAAATTCGGGGTCAAGTTCGAGCCCAGGTGTCAGCTCAACTCTACAGATGACATCTCTGCTGACAAACATCTCTGTCCAAAGCCGAGAATGAATTCGGGGATTGAGAGTTTTTTGTTAAGATGTTGGTCCCTTGTTTTTAGGATCACGGAAATATCTCCGTCATTAAAAGCTCTATTTTCTAAAATGTCCTGCGAAGCAATAAGGAGAGAGACTAGGATGACATCATTACCATCTAGAATGTCTTTCTTAATGGAAGCTGGAACCGAATGTGCAGGGGTGATGACGTCTGAAGTGGAGGGAGTAATAGTAATGGCACTACCCTGTGTGTTTGAGGGTGCAGGTGTGGGGGCTGGAACGTTAGATGCATTGATAACTGTAGGGATGATGGTTTCTGTCTTGGTCATCCTCTCGTTAAGCGACTGTCAGGATTACAAGTTGATCCAGTACGCAGTACTGTGTCACACCTAGGACTAAGGATAACGTATAACCAGACCTAAGAATGGCCGAAGTTAACGTCTCCAAGAATAGTCAAAACACTTTCCGAGGTCAGGGACACAGAATCAGACAAAATGATGAGGGAAAGCCAAAAGTCAAGGATACCAGATATCAGGGAAGTCAAAACAAAGCCAAAGTCAAATACCAGAAAATCAAGATCAGGAACGCACTCTTGGATAACCATACGCATGAAACCACGACAGGGCGCTGAGCAAGAGGAGAAATGGCCCTAAATACCCCTCCTATGGATCTGATTGGCTGTAACCGGCCTTTGACCCCAAAGGCAATTACCAGGTTTCAATTTGCACGATTGCTGCTCAGCACAAACCCTCCTGTGGATTTAAATTGCTGCTCGGCACAACTTTTCCTGTCAGGACAGTAATGTTGCTTGGCATAATTTTTCCTGTCAGGACAGTAAATGCCAGTAGCTTATAGAGTTCTGCTTTCCTAGCTGTGACCGGGAAAGGAACATTCCTATGGCATAGTTCTGCTGTCAGTTTAGGAATGGTCCAGGATCTCAGAGACCCAGGGGTAGCTGGAATGAGCGATTCAGCAGGTGAGCTTGGTCTAACAGGCGTCTCCTTGGATTGATTCTTGCAACATCCTATAAAGAGATAAGTAAATAAAATACTATTTTGAAAGCCAATGGTGATATCCCGTATATAGAACTGGCTTGCTAGCTAATGCCGGTGGCGAAGAACTGAACTGCCCCATGACAGGTGAATCCCTGCTAATTGCCAGGTGGTGAAGAGAGGCTCTACCTATGATTTGGCTCATGGGGAAATCTGGCCACAAATTGGTGTGGTGGGATGTTGGCTTCTTGGTGACAGTATGGAGTAAAAATGCATATGGCCATGGCATGTGACATTCTAAATAACCCCTGCAGAAGAGGATAAGGCAATTAATCTAACATAAGGCCGCGTGGGCGATATCTCCGCGAGAGATGGGGTGTAGGCCTCATGGGAACAATAACGTAAACAAAGTAGTAAGGCCAGCTCCTAACTCTTGCAGTCAGTTCTATATCCCTAGCAGGGGCTTGTCTTATAAAAAGCAGCGTAAACATAACTGTACATACTAAATAGGTTGAAAAATATAAACAGTAGAAAATCTGGAGGAAGGATGTAGCTGGAAATGACACCTATATGAAAAAAAGATCAAGCAATTAACCTATGACAAGTGAAGTACTGGATTATAGATTTGTGTATATATACAGAATGTACCCTAAACAGAGCTGATGAGAGTGTACTATCACCAGAGAGGAGTTTGTCATGTGCACCTATACATAAACGAAGATACGTATGAGTAAAAGAAGAAGGCATATATTTTTAACGAAGAGTTTAAAAGAAATGAAGAATTACCTGATAGGTGTTGGAGTAACTCTCTGTATCTTAGTTTGTCTTAAAGTAGTAATTGTCAAAGCTAGAAAACAGATAGTACAACAGAGGATCTTTGTAAGAATGTAACGTATTGAGGACCTAACGTGGGTCCGATGCAATGAGACAAGCTGCTTAACTGAGCACAACGTGTAAACATAAAAGGCAGTGCGAGGCCTTAATGTACCAGTTTAACAAAGTATATGAACTCAGAAAATGAAAATACCTGAAACAAGATTGCTGGAAGAACACCTCTGTCCTAGGTTTCACTAGCAATATTGCTAACAATTGATATAGACACCTAAAATATGTAATATGTGTCAGGATGAACCAGTGGCCCAACATGCAGAATTAAGTAAAACACGTAACAAATACAAACAGTAACAATGTATTACCGGACCTTAGAATGGCCGGAATTAACGTAATAGAATAAACAGTCACGAGCCGAGGTCAGGAATACAGAAAGGAACAAATACAGAAAGAACAAAGCCAAAGGGTCAGGGATACCAGAAATACAGGAAGTCAAGCCAAGCCAAGAACAAATATCACGTGATGCCACATGCACGTTCACGTCAATAGTAATGTCATTGTGGGTGGCGTTATTACATAGCGCCACCTTGCAGCAGCCAGCGGCCTTCCTAACACTGGACCTGGCCACTGCATTACAAACTGCATGTAGGGAGAACTCTGGAGGTAAGGTGAGTAACCCCTCCCTCTTTTAGTGTGACTGCACCGATCTGGTGCGGTCACACTGAGGTGCCGATCGGACAATATGATAAGAGAACAAAATAAGTACCAAGTTTATGAAAATATATATAAATATGTATATGAAGACATTAATATAGAAATAGTATTTAACCTATCGAGCAAGCGTAATTTAATTTATGTTTGACTACTTAGTAATAGTATCTCGTGAACAGAATCCCAGACAATTATATGAAGCTAAACGATTGGTAATAAATCAATGGTACAAGTGTATTCGAACAATGGGAGCTAATTCCACGTTTGGTAGGCCGGAAAGTGGGAACACCATGAAAGGATGTTTCCACGAATACATATGTAAGCGTGCCGGATCTCGTGGCGATGGAGAAGGCCAGAACGTCGAGCTGGAGCAATGCAATTTGTCGGGAAAGGCCAGAACGGAAGTGCTGGTTGTCGTGACAACCTTTCACTCACACAGAAACGGCATAGGTAAGCAGGGGGTAGAGTTTATATAGGGAAAACTCCTCCCACATATTCAGACCCATGACTTTTTACATATATATCAAAAATGAAAAATCTGGCACTATGCCCAATCAAAATATATTAATAAACAAAAATAGGCCACGGTGCTTCCCAGCGGTAAATATGTAGCAACCTAGAAATGACGAGAGCACTCACTGGATTTGGTGAAAAAAATCAATTAATTGTATTTAAATTTGCATGAAAAAAATCAATCGTTTCAACCTCTATATGGTCTGTATCAAGATATATCTGTCACATCATGCCTTGTTCTGCGGATCATTCTGGCAATGGCTTCTGGTATCCAGTACTCTTTTTACAATTCTTGTTTAGTTTTTCTTGGTTTTCTGGTTTTCTATTCTATGTCTGGTTTTCTTTATGCTGGGTTTCTGGGTTCATTCTTATATTCTGTCCCTGGAATTCCCAGTCTCTTCATTTAAATGTTTGTTTTATGTTGCCACACCTGTTTGTTTTCCATTTTCCTTTTGTTTCAGTCTGGACCTGCAGCAGTGTTTCAAGTCTCTGCCCTTTCTTGCAGGTAAGTGCTATTGTGGTTTAGTATGGTTCTTTTAGCGAACATTAGGCAGTGTAGGACCTGCCGAATATGGGGTACATTGGCGTTGTGACAGGCTTATGCAATGTATGATCGTATAATGTAACTAAATCCCCATACTTTTCATATATAGTGCTTAGTTATGTCTCCTCTTGATTTACCTATTATATCTTGTCTTGTTTTATTTTGTTAACCCAGTCCATGTACAGTCCTGACCTGCCCCTGTTTAGTTAATGTTCCATTATGTCTTGTGTACATGTTCTGGGTTTAGCTTCCTATTCTTCTCTGGTTCTGGGTTCTACTAGTTCTGTCTTGTTTTCATGTTTGGTGCCTGTTCTAGCCTTGCCTTGTTTCTGTACTGGATACATGTCTGCTGCAGAGCCCCCCTATCCAGTTCCTGGGAGGTCTGCATATCAAGCTCCTAATTCCTGGGATCCGCTGTAGCTGCATCAGGGTTCTGCTATGTGGCCGCGCAAATGCTGGTGCTCAACACCAGGGGGCGTGCGGTTACCCTGCACCGGGCCCTGTAATCCACTTCCACGCTGGAGACTCCCAACTTTTCATCAGGCACTCAGGGGTCCCAGTTTCCGTACCGCCACCCATGACAATATCAAGACATATATAATGGTATAGGGATAGAATATATATATTTCATGTTTTTTTATATATGACAGACATAATCATCTATAATTTAGATACTAAAAAATAAATGCATTAGGTTCTGATAGAAATATGTAAACAAATGTGAAGCGATAATAAACCTTTTACTTCTTATTTGTCCTTGACAGATGACCCGAGGGTTTTTCTTTTTCTGTTTCCTGTCACAATTTCACTTATTTTATTCTCTTTTCCACATGTGACTTTTGTGAGCTATAATGCTATAATTGTAAAAGTAGCACATAGGCACTTATTGTGTTTTTAAATCTTACCCTCTAGTTGACAGCAGTGGGAATACAGATTGTCAATCCGAAAGTTACTCTTCAGGGAAATATGATAACTATCTAATCATTATTATATGAGTAGTATTTTGCATTAAGTAACTATAAAACATATAGGTAATTCATAACAGACAGTTCGAAAATATTTTATCCCAAGGACTAATATTTAATCTAAAAATTTAATTTAAGTTATTAGCAAAAAGCATTGTAATTCGAGCCTTTAGAGGAGAGTCCCAAACAGGTGATTTACTACAATGCATTCAAAAGAATTCCAGTAGAATTCAAAGTTAAATTTACATTAGAGGCCAAATTTGACAAAAATCTCCAAGTACATGTGGCTCAGATGTTGCAGCCTAAAATTTGAAATTCTCTTTAAATTCCCTTAAAATCCCAACAATTTACACGTTAGTGAATAATCACTCACAGGTTAAATCCCCATCATCTAAACTAAGGGATACATTTGTAATAAGAGCATAAGGTGTTTCTTCTGAATGATTTTACTGTCTAAGACACAGTCTGCATTTGTGTTTATATATCAGAAAAGGAAGCCATTAAAAAAATGTGAAGCAGATTCCTATATTCAAATACAGCTCCAGTTTTAAAATTCGGTCCCAATCAACATGCATGCAAATTGGGTTTTGGGAATTTTCAGATATATTGTTATTAAGAAAAAGGTAGGGAACCTCCTATAACCGCTGATCCAGTACTATCATGATATTTAGCATACAGCAATACAAAAATAAAATGGCTCGATCCTCATTTTCCTACAGAGCACCGCAATTATGGAATAACCTCAGGTACACAGTCAAATCTTCATGCAATCTAAAATCATTTAAGAGATCTATGACAACATATCTCAATACAGAATGCACCTGAAATTATGGTTGACTATGTTTCTTACCTGCTCTGTGTTACATTTATATATGTGTGTGTGTATGTATACTATATTTTTTTTAAATATTATATTGTGCTCTGGGCCCAGGACATACTTGAAAACGAGAGCAATCTCAAGGTATCCTTCCTGGTAAAATATTTTATGAATAAATAATATTGAACTTGTTTTTATTATTAACAGCTTTTTACATGAACAAATTATAGTATATATAGGTGGATTAACTGTAAGATGAACGTAGTTTGCTGCCTAGGATCCAGGTGTTAGACAGGGGCCCAAGTGCCATAAAAATACTTGGCCAAGCTTGGCTTCAATCACCATACTTATGCTAAATGAAGGGCGTACCCAAAACTGATAATCCTATTTGGACCAATAAGGAGCTGAGGACATTGTTTAAAAAAACAAATTTAAACATCACCTCATGTATTAGGTTAGTCTGGTATGCCTAGTGCAATACACAGGGATGAGGGAGTCTGACTTAAAATGAAATGCTCAGAACTGGATATAGGCAGAAATTTCACCAAAAATCTGTCTGAAAATATGAAGTAATAGAATTAACACTGTAAGTCCAGTGTGGTGGATCCAGGAGCTAGTTCACTAAAAAGGCTTTGCTTAAAATTTGCTACTGTGGGCGTATACTTCAAGCAACACTGGTATGTGTTATGTGTATACCTTTAAATCCTGCTAGAAACAAAGTAAATTTGGTACACGTCAAGTATTATACTTTGTGTAAAAGAAAAAATTAAAATTAAAATTAAAAAATTAAAACCACTTTGTATGTGGAAGCAGTATGAGAGATTGCTTCCTGTATTGTAAAAAATTAGTATGACATTGATGTATAATGACACAGGAAATGTATGGCGTATACACCTTTAAATCTGTAGACACAGAAATAAGTGGAGTATATGCCGAATGATATACTTTGTATTACAAAGATATAAACTTTATATGATAGAGATGCAGTATAAATGACTGTATTCCATAATGTAATCAGTGAAATCCAATAAAATCCAATAAAATTAAAAATAATACAAACTTTATTGGAAAAAGTGACTGTGCCACAACATTAAAATATATAAAGAATGAAAATGTATATAAAAAATATATCAGAATATCAGTCAGGGACGGTTTGCAAGATTGTTACCAGCACATCTGTATTTTTGATTCCGATTTTGCCATAGGGACCGATCAGGATGGATGTAGATACTTATGTGTTGTGAAATGTATCACTCTCTGCCGGCTGCTCGTGAGGTTGGCGTGCGTCCCAGACCTCACTCTGGGTGATGCACGCTGCTGGCCGGTCTGTCCCTTGATCTCGGAGTGCTCTTTGCTGGATAGAAGAAAGCAGGGTGACTGGCTCTATAATCTGCGTCCGTACCCCGCTTGGTTTGTTGTGGTCTAACGCGTTTCGTGGATGTCAGCCCCCACTTCCTCAGAGACAAGATTTGACTTATTAAGTGCTAAATGTGTAGAGGGTCAAAAAAATAAAACTTTTTGTTTCATTAGAGAGGTTAAGTGTTAGTGTAGGACTCACCTAGTGGTTTGCCTTGATGCGGTTTGCCTTGATAATGGCCATTTGCATGATACTAAAAACCTCCAGTTATTTAAAAGTGCATAGGATCTGGAATAGTGCTCTGTTAACATTATTTTTGCTATTGTTTTATAGTTTTGGGCTTATATATACTGTAGCCATTGCTCTCAACCAGGAGTAGTAGGAGTTTGAGCGCGGGGCTTAATTATGTGTGCCTACATTTTAACAAGTAGATAAGGGCACAATAAAGTGTATTGAGTGATAATAATTCATAAGGTTTGCTTAAGAAACATAAAGGATGTCTCCAATAACTTGTTGTACAGTTCAAATAACTCTGCATTATCTGCCGGTTGTCAGTGATGATTTTATTGTTAAGGTTCTCACTTGTACTGTTATGTGAATTGTTTTATAATCTAAATATTTTTCCAAACCTATATCTTGTAAAACCAGTCTATAAAAATCTAGCTATTTCTCACTTCATCTATGTTCTTAAATAACATTATACAATAAAATAAATATAGTGTGTAGGCGCTTCACAGTTATTGTGGCAATTCAGTGCGTGACTGAGAATACTATGCGGG
The DNA here is from genome assembly GCA_933207985.1 of Pelobates cultripes. Classification (NCBI taxonomy): domain Eukaryota; kingdom Metazoa; phylum Chordata; class Amphibia; order Anura; family Pelobatidae; genus Pelobates; species Pelobates cultripes. The sequence goes on along the minus strand of OW240912.1, from coordinate 33,613,177 downwards.
TTGTGTTGCTGGTATACTAGTGCTCCCCTTTTACACCAAACATAAACCGTAAATCACAATACAGATATACCAGTGTATACACTTCCCCAGTGTGTTTTTAATATAGTAATATTACCATATGATGAACTTGATTGGAATGAAATCTAAAATTACAAAAAGATATAAAACAACATAGTATAAACTGTACAATGGTAAATAGATATCGAACTCCCACTCACATTCTCCAGAGCTGTACCAGGCTCTGTCTATCAGGTACACAGGTTCCAATACTAGCTAGCGATCTCCTTGGTTCAAGCAGAAGATTTAGATGGGACTCCAGTATATGTTTAAAAAAATGTTGTTTAAAAAATGTATATGTTTAAAAAATGATGTTGGAGAATGCTAATGAATAACATTAGCATTCTCCAAAGTTCCTGAAGAGCATAGCTATCAACTGTCTCTCTGTTTTTTTCCAGGGCAGTCCCGAATGTTGGGCTCCTGTTTTGGCAAAGCAGTGTCAGGGACATTTCATGTATTTTGAAATATGCTAGGCAGATTGTAGAGACAACTGCTACTATTGAAACAGTATTATTCACAACTGTGTTGAAAGGTACATTTCAGAATATTATAAACATTTCATTTGCAATCCATGTCAAGGTAAATGGGGCAGGACCACTTTGGAGTACTGTCAGCAAAGTAAATTATGTTACTGATAAGCTCTCTAATTGGTTCTGCCCTCCTGGCTTGACTGTGATCTTGCCAATGTTATAAAGAGATGTAAAGAATCCAGATAACTGATACAGGGAATGCAATAATGTATTTTGAGTTGACTTCAGAAGAACCACAGAAGAAACACGGAAGAAACACACATTTTAAAATTGCGGGACTTACCTCTTTTAATGTGTAAATAAAAAAGAGAAAAGTAAAACGTCAAGTGAACAGCTGGTCATAAATTGTATAGATACATAGATATCACAAGAATGAATTGTTTAACCTTAGTGGTGTGTGTGATGGATTCAGCCAATTAGTGGAAAGCTAGACTTGAGAGGAAATTAAAAACAAGAAGTGATCGGCCAAGCAACCGAAAAAGAAAGAGGGCCGATAAAAGCACATCTTTAAAATGAATTTAATTGCTGATTTTGATTTTTTTTAAAATTTTTCCAGTAAATTGAACACAAGTAAAATTTTACATTAAATGCAAATCTTGATTTTTATTTTAGCTAATGAAATTTGCATTTAATTCGGAATCTCTTCACTTACATAATTTCAATGAGTTACATCTATATCCATATCTGTGATTATTAAGCATAAAGGATCTCACAAACTAAGTGCAGTGGGTTCACTGAGAAAGAAAACCACTATGTAAAGACACTGTTTTTGGAACAATTAAAAGGAAAATGTCACTATGTGGAGAGGTTAGCAAGAACATCTAATAGTATGATGAATCCCATACCAATATCTAAAACACTTATCATATCATTCTTATAAGTGCACTACCCTGAAGATCAAATATTTCATTTTGAAAAGTATGCCTCATTGTTTCAGACTGAACTTATTTAATATACCCAGTTGACCTTTTAATTCCTCTGCATGAACTGTTTTTTCTAGAAATGGTCCATTACATTTTTTTTTTGCTTGTTAACCACAGGACCTTTAAAAGTAAGCGACAAGCACAGGAAACCTGGGTCTGGAGCCAGCAAGGTGATTTAGTGCGATACATGATTCATTTTAAAGTCCTGAAGGTTACTATGAGCAATATGTATAACAATGCAAATTATTCTTTATGAAACACTTGTTATAGGATTAGTCAAAACATTTATAAATGAATGAAATGACTCAATAGAAACAAAAAACAAACACATTAATTTTAAACTGTTGTTCATTTAGCTACATGATGCTGAACTAAGCTTTGTTTATAGAAAACATCATTTCTATTCTGTCTAACTTTTCATCTACAAGGAACTGCTCATTAAAGTTTATATAAAATGACAGACATTCTGTTAGGAAAAAGGTGCCTATTCATTAAATAAAGATGAAATACAAACTATGCAGACCTTGAAAAAACAAAACAATTAACAAACAAAACAATATTGAAGTAACATAGCATTCATATACGTGTCTCTGACTTTTTGACTGTTAGTCTTTGTCAAAGAGATATATCTATGCCTAGAAATACTTCCTGTTGTGGGTTCATGAATATAGGCTTCATCAGGCATTGATGTCACTTGACGCTCTACATTTTAGATCCAGTAAGTTTGTGGGGAAAGCTCTAAAAATGGATCAAGCGCCATAAAAACACAAAAAAAAAACCATGGGTGAGTATAACCTGGAGCATGTAAGGTTTCAAAACAAAAGGTTAAAGGAACACTATAGTCACCTAAATTACTTTAGCTAAATAAAGCAGTTTTAGTGTATAGATCATTCCCCTGCAATTTCACTGCTCAATTCACTGTCATTTAGGAGTTAAATCCCTTTGTTTCTGTTAATGCAGCCCTAGCCACACCTCCCCTGGCTATGATTGACACAGCCTGCATGAAAAAAAAAACTGGTTTCACTTTCAAACAGATGTAATTTACCTTAAAAAATTGTATCTCAATCTCTAAATTGAACTTTAATCACATACAGGAGGCTCTTGCAGGGTCTAGCAAGCTATTAACATAGCAGGGGATAAGAAAATCTTAATTAAAACAGAACTTGCAATAAAGAAAGCCTAAATAGGGCTCTCTTTACAGGAAGTGTTTATGGAAGGCTGTGCAAGTCACATACAGGGAGGTGTGACTAGGGTTCATAAACAAAGGGATTTAACTCCTAAATGGCAGAGGATTGAGCAGTGAGGCTGCAGGGGCATGTTCTATATACCAAAACTGCTTCATTAAGCTAAAGTTGTTCAGATGACTATAGTGTCCCTTTAAATAGATGAATATACTTCTTGGAGTAGTGTTTGGAGTGTTTGGCAGAATGAACAATAGGTGTTTTTTTTTTTTTTTACTTTGATTCTCTGATTCTAACCCTGAAAGTTTGTTGTTCTATGTCTGATCTAATGCCTGTGTTTACAAGTAACATGTAATCATTTTGTGTTCATTTGAATCCCGCTAAAGGTTTGCAAGTGTTGTTAACAGGTTATTGGATCATGAAACACTGAAATAAAGTAAGGTATATATGAGATTCGCAATGACAGCTCTCTAAGGGTGACTTGAGGGATGAGCTACAGAATACACATGAAAGGAACATTGAATAAACAAAATGTGCAGTATAGGGGTGGAGTGGGAAATAAGTTTGTCAGGCCATTTTTAAGTGGCCCAGTGTGTATAGGTAGTATTTTGTGTTGGGGCTGTAGATAGTGTGTGTTTAGGGAATGCAGTGTGTGTGTTTGTATACAGGAGATCTAGTGTATGTATATGGGACCAGAGTGTGTATACGGGATGCAGTGTGTGTTTGTGTATTTAATGCAGTGTGTGTATAAAGGATGTAGTGTCTATATGGGTTCTAATGTGTGTAGCGGTGCAGCGTGTGAGTTGTTCAGTGTGTTTAGGGGTGTAGTGTGCATGAGTGGTGCAGTGTGTGAGGGGTTGCATTGTCTGTGAAGTGTGTGATTATGGTGGAAGGTATAGCACCTATATTGTGTATGTGTGTAGGGGGGGTAAGGTGGAAATATATATATATATATATATTTTTTTTTTTTTCACGATCTCAGCACTCTAGACATCCCGATCTTTAATGATGCTCCGGTGCCAACTCCAACCATAGTATAGGAAAAAAGATGAGTGCACTCTGGAGACTGTAGTAGTAAAGTAGAAATGCTTTTATTTAGCACAAATAAACATCAACGTTTCAGCCCTCCTGGACTTTAAAGGCCAGGAGGACTGAAACATTGATGTTTATTTGTGTTAAATAAAAGCATTTCTACTTTACTACTACAGTCTCCAGAGTGCACTCATCTTCTTTCCTATATATATATATATAGCTTTTGTACTTGCACTTAGGCTCAATAACTTTAGATATAGCCAGGTGCCAGTCCCAGGGGCAACAATTGTATACAAAACAAAAGGATATAGGGCTGCGCTCACAGTGTTTTTGTTGTGTAACTCTATATTTGAATCAAAGGTCGAGGGCAATAAACGTTTCAGTCCCCTGCCGAGAATTTCATCAGGATAATGACAACAATAAAATGAGAAACATACATATATATAGGAACAAAAGTGATGAACTAACTTACCACAGGTAATCATTGTGAATCCCGGTGTCCCTGCGTGCTCAGTGGGCATGCGTGTGTTCTGCTCTGACCCATCGCGATGACACAGTACGTGTGTTGTGATGTCATCGTTTACCATTGCCATGACAACAAGAGGACATAGTCTTAAATTAGAGGGGCAAAGGTTTTAAAATAATTTCTGGACGTATTGCTTTACTGAGAGGGTAGTGGATGCATGGAATAGCCTTCCAGCTGAAGTGGTAGATGTTAACACAGTGAGGGAGTTTAAGCATGCGTGGGATAGGCATAAGGCTATCCTAATTATAATATAAGGCCAGGGACTAATGAAAGTATTTTGAAATATTGGGCAGACTAAATGGGCCGAATGGTTCTTATCTGCCGTCACATTCTATGCTTCTATGGTTATTTACTAAACAAGGAACTGAAAAAGGAATTGCATATTTTAGACTTAAATAGTGCAGCAGAAAAAAGTGATAAATATTTGAAATGTCTCCATAGAAATGGCACTACTAAAAATGGTTTAAAGCTAAGCAGTGTTTGGAAGGTAGGGGGTTACACTTTAAGGTCTAAGCACCCCATATAACCTTGTCCCAAAACCTACATTTTCCTAAATCTACTAATCTAAGTGCAATTTGTTCCTATACTTCCTGCTATTACTACCCCTGGTAAAATAGCATACCCCATGAAGTAATGTTTCAATCTGAAGGTAGGGGGTTACACTTTAGGGAGGTCTAAACACCCCATACAACCTTGTCCCAAACGCTTCATTTTCCTAAATCTACTAATCTAGTACAATTTGTTCCTGTACTCCCTGCTATTATAACCCATGATAAAACAGCGTACCCCATGAAGTAATGAAACACAACATTGTAAATAGCGCAAGATGAGTTGAATCATTTTTTTTCAAGTTTTTCAATTTGTTAGCCTAAAATTTACCATTACTTTG
>OW240912.1:33562103-33607939 GCA_933207985.1 Pelobates cultripes | reverse complement strand
GATCCACCTGTAGTCCTTTTCCAATTATGGTCAGCTGCACCTAATTAGCAGGCTGATTACCCCTTTATCTGTACTACTGGATTTTGCCTCCTCCTTGTGCCATCTCCTGCAACTGGGCTCCAACTCCTGTTAAACTGTTATATAAGTCCCCAGGTGACTATTACAGTAATACATCTCAAGTGATAGTTCACACAGAGTAAATCAGTAAGCCCTTCTGACTGCCAGGTGGTTTCCTAAATTAATTCAGAAGGTGCAGATTTCTCTTGAAATTAGAAATACAGCCAATATTCAAGTCCAATTTTTCACAAGTCATCAAATAATGGGACTGACAGGATGAGTGTTCTTTTGTTTATTGTAATTCAGGTGAGTGCATACTTCATATAAGTAAGCTTACATTTCAAGTTTTTCTTTCTGCTTGTATATTTGTACTTACACAATACATTGTAGAAAAATACAGGGCTGCTCTTTATTCCCATTCCGGCCCTCTTGTAGAGTCGCCAGTCAGTTCATCTCCAAAGTCTGGTGACTTTAACACTGCCTGTAAGCAGAGGTTTAGCAAAGGGGGACAATAGTCTTCTGGCAGCTGGGTGAGGGGAAGCTGCAGGGCTATCCCCTCTGTCTGGAGCCCTGCCGGCATCTAGCATCTGTGTTTTTAAGTGGCCCCAAGTGTTATGATGGTAGGCCTGCAGAGTGGACTGAGAGTTGCGTCATCATCTGATACAAACAGCAGGTGCGGACTGATATGCCATCATTCGTTGCATGGAAACTGTGACACACACAGAGGAGAATCAAGAAGGAGTCCAAAACACTAGACACCTGGTACCTTGGCCAGTTAATGTTTGTTATCACTTGCATTTTTGTTTTTATAATAGGTGTCAGTAGGCTCTCATGTTCGAGCTTTGCCTAAGGTCTTGCAAGGTCTAGAGCCGCCTCTGATAGATCTTATATATCACTAGATACATCCCTGGATGTATTAAAACAGCTGTCTAATGCTTACGCAACCTTTTAGTAGCACTATAGTGATGAAGACTTTTTATAATCAACATTTAAAAGTCAATAAGAACAGGGGGGAAGAGTCAGCGCTAAATAACAGGATAATAAGCAGCAACCCAAAAAAGGGAATCCCTCAAGACCCTTAATAAGACAAGCTAGAAGTGGTGAAGGGGGTTAGCCCTTACCTCTTCACCATTTAAAAGTCAACATTTGTGAAGTGAATCAATCATTGTCACTTTGACAATTCCTGCATGTGTAGCATGGTACAGTTGATATAGTAGCTTAATACTAATTAAATATTAATATTAAGTATTAAGCATACGTTTTGTCTTGTTTTCTTATATACATAGTGTCGATACATCCCACAGTGAAACAACTTAAAAAAATGTATAGCATAAGTTTGATATACAGGAACAAGAGGTGTTGAGGATCTAAAGAAAATGGGGTAAAACTATACAAATGGAAAGGTACTTTCTATACAAAGTATAAATGAATTGCTAGGAGTCTTAAAAATACCAATATGTAATCATTATATAATTTAAAGGGAAGAGGAGGAGCTCTGACTGGGAATGAAAAAAGGCATTTTAGAAAGTCCAGCTGATACTTACTAGCTGGTAAATTGATATAGCTTCCTAAACAAGTGGGCTTTAAGAACGGAAAACTAGGTGAATGTCTAATTGAAAGAGAAGGACATTTTTTAATAAGAACATATAAAAGCTCTATAGGAGAGGGTTAGAGATGGATGTGGGAACATTAAAACATTTGAGTCTTTTGTAGAGTGGTTTAGCAGGATGGAACATAGGAGTTTATTAGAGTGTAAACTGGACCACTGTTATGGAAAGTAACAGTGAAGAAATATTACGACTTTAGATTGGACTCTACCAGTGTAGGAATAGTAAAGGGGGGAGGTGTAGAAAGAGTTTGAGGTTTGAAAGTTAAACTTGGCAACAGGATACCTTATGGATTGTCAGATTGAGTGAGACCAATTGGGAGCTGGTTGCATTAGTCAAAGTGGGAAGTATTCAGAGCAAAGACAAGCAATACGAACATTGGATGTTAGGAGGGAGCAGGTAAAAGCTACATGAATATGACAAAAGTAGCAGAATGTGAAAATGTTGATGAGATAGTGAAATATAGGTTATAGGGAACAGCGGGGCAGTGAGCATGTAGGATGGATTTTATAGAAGCTTCAATGACTTAGAAACTGACATCAGAGAAGATGTTCTTGATGGAGACTGAGTTTTGTTTTGGAGAGAATGAGTTGCATGAAGTGAATCATTATTCAGTTACAAATGGCAGAGAGGTGTTTGGTGGCATAAACACAGAAGAAAGGAGAGAGATCGGGGAGATAGGTAGATATTGGTGTCATCAACAGAAATATGTTAATGGAATCCAAGGAAGTATTAGATCACCGAGAGAGATAGCACACACTGAGAACACAAGGGAACCAAGAACAGAACCTCAGAGAGAAATGTGTTGTGGAGGGGGGACGTTAAGCCAGAAAAGGAGATGCTGCATGGGTACTGAAGAAAGTAAGAGGAGTATAGTGAAAGAACAACAGAACTCATAGCTTAAAAAGAAGTTGTTGGTGGTCATCTGTGTCAACAACAGCAGATAGGTCAAGAAGAGTTTGAAGAGAGTAGTGATCAAAAGATTTTCTAACTAACTAATTTTAAGGTTAAACATGGAGTGGGATTTTTTTCTATTCAAGGAATAATGGAGAATTGACAAAGGAAGAAACAAACAAAAAGGACAATTGTGCAGAGTAAAGGAAAGATATCAGGGGAAGATATGTATATTTTGATGTCATCTGTATTAAGGTGGCACTGGATTCAAGAAACTAATTTACTCTTGTCTCACCCCTAGCTTACGGTGGATAGCAGTTATTAAAGGACCACTATAGTGCCAGGAAAACATACTCGTTTTCCTGGCACTATAGCAGGAGCCGGGCGCACATTCAGCCAGTCTCATAGGAAAGCATTCATAATGGAAAGCTTTCCTATGGACGCTGGTGTCTTCTCACTGTGATTTTCACAGTGAGAAGCACGCAAGCGCCTCTAGCAGCTGTCAATGAGACAGCCACTAGAGGCTTTAGAGGCTAGATTAATCCTCAGTGTAAACATAGCAGTTTCTCTGAAACTGCTATGTTTATAAAAAAAAAGGGTTAATCCTATCTGGACGTGGCACCCAGACCACTTCATTAAGCTGAAGTGGTCTGGGTGCCTATAGTGGTCCTTTAATGGTGGGCTAGATATTTTCCATTCTTCTATTTTTATTTATTACTTGAGGATTTACCAAAACAGTAATACCACAGATCTGAATGGAAAAAGTTAAAATCTATTCATACATTCATGTAATTTTCTTTTCATTTTCACGGCATCAATACATTTAGTCCCCTCATGTCTGAGTGACGGTGTTTGGAAAAATTAACCATGCTGGGTTTTCACTAAAGTGTAAAATGTCAGCAATTCAGAGTGAATTCAAAGTTAGTTTAAAAGGTTAGGTACAATAGCTGAACTGGAAAAAAATCACAAACTCAGATAGCTTTCAGTTTCTTATTTTGCCTAAATTATTTCAATAAAATTATTAAATTACCAACTATTCCTTACTTAAGTGAATAATCATGTGATGACCCAGTGAACAAGGGATCTTTTTTTAAATATTTTCTTCTTTTACAATAGAATTGACTGAGCTATATATTGTAACCTTGCCATGGCATGTGACCAGGCAAAGAAAATTGCAGTTCAAATAAATTCCCATTATTATAATGGTCTTAGCATGTAATTTTTCAGAGTTACAATGTCAAGCATGCATTGTAAGTGTGTTACCTTACCAGCGGTTAAATAATAAGCTAATTGCTTATTAGAGTGTCTGCAGATATGCAGGATGAAGTCTGAAACATGATGTTTGTCTGTGCTCGTTTGCATATTGAGCTGGGAATTCTGGGGAAATTGTGAAAACATGTTTTCTCAGAATTACTGTGTCTAACTCAGATTTTTCCCATGGTCCAGCTTAAAGAAACACTATAGTCACCTAAGCAACTTTAGCTTAATGAAGCAGTTTTAGTGTATAGATCATGCTTCTCATGTCTCACTGCTCAATTCACTGCAATTTAGGAGTTAAATCACTTTGTTTCTGTTTATGCAGCCCTTGCAACACCTCCCCTGACTCTGATTGACACAGCCTGCATGAAAAAAAACTGGTTTCACTTTCAATCAGATGTAATTTACCTTAAACAATTGTATCTCTGTATCTGTAAATTGAACTTTAATCACATACAGGAGGCTCTTGCAGAGTCTAGCTAGCTATTAACATAGTAGGGGATAAGAAAATCTAAATTAAACAGAACTTGCAATAAAGGAAGGATAAAGTTTAGATGACTCTACAGGAAGTGTTTAGGAAGGCTGTTCAAGTCACATGCAGGGAGGTGTGACTAGGGTTCATAAATAAAGTGATTTAACTCCTAAATGGCAGAGAATTGAGCACCAAACACCAAAACGGCTTCATTAAGCTAAAGTTGTTTTGGTGATTATAGTGTCCCTTTAAGATATACAGATGATGCACAACAGCAATCAAAACGGTGATGAGTTTTATTGTGTTCATTGTTGCTCCCAGGCAAACACAGACAGGCAACTTCCTCCATGGTAAAACAAAACCACAGTTAGTGTGAAGATAAAGCGTTCCCAAGGAAAACATCTAATTGGATGCCCTCCACCATTGCAACAGAACACAGGTGAGTAGAATCATTACCTTCATGCTTTTTGCTGTAAACACTGTCTTTTCAGAGAAAATGCAGTGTTTACATTACAGCCAAGTGATAACTTCACTTGCCACTCCTCAGATGGCTGTTAGAGATCCTTCCTGGGTCATGGCTGCCTAAAATGCATCCAAACATTCAGTATCTCCTCCCTCTGCATGCAGACACTGAACTTTCCTCATAGAGATTCATTGATTCAATTCATCGTTATGAGGAGATGCTGATTGGCCAGGGCTGTGTTTGAATGATGCTGGCTCTGCCCCTGATCTGCCTCTTTGTCAGTCTCAGCCAATCCTATGGGTAAGCATTGTGATTGTATCAGGCTACCACTACTGATGATGTCAGCAGACTGCTTGTTTTTCTGAGGTAAACAGCATGCAGAGTTACAGCTTCAGGCTTGAATACAGTAAGATGTTGCTATATTTATGGAGGCATGAGGAGTCCAGGGGGAGCTAAATGGTGGCTTTAACACTATAGGGTCAGGAATACATGTCTGTGTTCCTGACCCTATAGTGATCCTTTAAATACGGTCACCGTGAAGTGAAAAAATATTATTATACATATTAAATCTGATCTGGAAGTTCTTTCACTTGCATTCGAAGCCGTTTTGATGACATAAAAAGAGTTGCTGTCCACAGCAGTTTGAGCAGACATAGGCTGCCAATCGCCACTCTAGCTGGTAATTACTCTGTTAGATTGGTAATAATTTTGATTTCTAAGTAGGGCAGACTGATTACCAGGTGCATTTGTATGGTTATGCATCAGCCCGGCGCTGTAAGATAATGGTTTAGGAGAAGCAATCCTATGAGATGTTGCCTGGCAACAATGTCTTGCTCTAGATAAGGTGTTACAGGTGTTATCTTAAAAGAAAGCTCTATTTTTTCTTCTTTGGGTAACCTATTTGCATAGCATCCATTACCTGGAGAGAAAAAAATATCCCAACAAAAGCAAGTCAATGTATGTATATGTAGAACACTAATAACAAAATAGACAGTTGTTAATTCTTTAGCATGCATAAGATGCCTTAATACTCATGTCTCATTTACATCATTCCATCATGCTTTATTAAACATATTTTTGATCTTTTTATAGACATATGAATACTAAAATAGTGAAATTATAGCAAAAGCGGTCAACTTGATCTTCCCTTGAATGTGTATTCCATTAGTCACACTGACCAGATTCCCTGATAAAGTGTGTGTGAATTCCAAAAGATAATTGCTCCAAGATTAGAACCCTTCTTTATAATTTTATAAGCTTTCATCTCCTAATGACTAGATGCATTATGCATATCAATTATTATTACTTTGCATACACAATCAGATGTCAAATAAACATATACTGTATGTTGGATGCTATATATTTAAAGGGACACTAGAGTCAGACAAAAAACTGCATCTCAAAAGTGCAGGGGTCCTGTCCTTTTGACCGTGCAATCGAAAACATTAGAAACTGCAATGCTTATACTGCAAGACTAAATTCATCTCTAATGGTTTTCAAACTGACGGCCACTAGAGGCATTTCCTCTGCACTGACCTAGTAAAAGACAGTGAAAGGATACGGAAGCCCATACAATGTTCTCCTCTGGAGAAGCTTGTATGCGCACACAGCGCTCAGTGCACATGCACATCAGGTGCCCAATATTCTTCTATGATCATGCAACCTCGATGAATGGCACGGGAGATGGAGAGGTGAGCAGCGCCAAGTAAGTTTTGGTGCTGGAAAAAGGCAAGTAAAAACTTAACTTTTTTATATTTATGACAAAAGGGGGGCCCTGTATTTAACTATGGAGATGAGCACAATATCATTAGGAATACAGGATTCACCAACTACTAGGATCATTTCTGCATTCTAATGTTCTGCACAAAAAAGGGCTGCCCTGTGCTATGTATAATTCATATGAGAGAATTAATCTGACTAGTCAAGGCAGTTGCAGTTCAAATTGAATGAATATTTAATAAAAAAAACAGTGGCTGATGTGCTACCATTTTGTTAATTTAAATCAAGCAATATGGCGGATACCACGTGCTTCGTCCATCACAACGGCGGGAAACCCAACATCACGTCTAGGCTAGACAGACTCTTTCACGATTTCTGGCGGAAGCTGAGACACCGAGAGAGACAGTCTGCTTCATGGCAAAACAGCAACCACTCTCGTCACCCTCAGCACTCACATTCCTGTCGTAGGCCTGTGGCTTTTACTGTTAAAGGGGGTCAGATCATGGAGGAGGAGGAAGCGCCATCTCCTGCCTAAGCGCATGTGAAGCAGAGATGAGAAACACTGCAACTCAATACTGAGACTCCCCATGAAGTTGAGATGCCGAAGAGAATCGGGATGGTGCTGCAGATCATGTGTTGTCTGCCAGGAGTCTCTCTGTGCTGCAGGACTGTGCTCTACCCCTTAATGATATAGGTGGTGGGAACCTTAGGGGCCTTACCCTCTGGCATAGCTTAGATGGTGATTATTCTCATGTTGCTTTTGTTGCTGTGTCCCCTGCTGGCATTTTACTATTATTTTGTTATCACTTTTCTGTACTTAAACTGGTCTACTTACTACTTCTCTGCCCTCACATGAGTACTTCTCTATGATTCTACTGAGGGGGCCTCCTAGGCTGGAACATAATGTCTGCTAATCGCCTGTTCTCAGACTATCAGTTTGTGTACCTTCCTATATTTGCTTCTTGTACCTATTTTACACTTAATCTAAAAAAAAAATGCTGTTATTTCAACTGCCGTACACCGTATTACTATTTATCATTGTTTATCTTGCTAGAGCTGTTGTGGCATAGCAGGAATGTTTGTTATTATAATATATATATTTATTATACAGTTTACAGGGATTCTATAAACCAGATAATTCTGGTAAAGCTTTGGAGTTACAATGCATGGTATGACTGGCTATACCTTGAGTCTTGAGCTTATGTTATCCTTCATCTAGCTCAAGGGCTCCCAAGTTTATCTTGACTGAGGTGCAACAGACAAAAGTTCAAGACTTACATAATTTTGTACATTAGTCAACAATTTAAAATTCTTCCAAGTTTTTGCCTGTAGGACAATCAGGGACAATAAACAACAAATAACCTCTTAAAAACCAGCTTGGTTAGATGCATTACAATTATGAAAAGCAATGGACTTGCATACCTATGGCAAGCCATCACTGAAACAGTCGCAATGACCACATCTAAACAGGAACATATTCGCGGAAGCAATGAACGTTTATTCTACATTCAACAGTGGACATTGCAAAGTTTTGACCACTTAAGGTCTTTGACACTCTCTTGGCACAGCAGTTACAGCTGTGCTCAAAAGTTTGCCTACCCTTGGAGAATTGGTAATATATGTGCCATTTATAAAGAAAAAATGAGTGAGCAGGTCAAACACATTTCTTTTATTTGTTATGGGATTCACATTCAACTGTAGGTTATAACAGAATGGCACAATCATAAAACAAAACATGGCAACAAAGAAAAAAATGAAATGATCCGTGTTCAAAAGTCTGCATACCCTTAATTCTTAAAACAATGACAGCGTGCAGTCAATTGTAATAGCTGTCTATGAGGCCCCTAATTCTAGCTGCCCATTTGTCTTGGCAAAATGCCTCCAGGTCATGCATGTACAGCACATTTGAGATCTCCCCCAGAGTGACTCGATGATATTAAGGTCAGGAGACTGTGATGGCCACTCCAGAACCTTCACCTTTTTCTGCTGAAACCTGTGGAATGTCAATTTGGCCTTGTGCTTAGGGTCATTGTCATGCTGGAAAGTCCAAGAGCGTCCCATGCGTGCAGAAGAACGCAAATTGTCTACCAGTATTTTCTGATAACATGCTGCATTTATCCTGCAATCAATTTTCACAAGATTCCCAGTGCCTTTAGAGCTCACACCACCCCAAAACATCAGAGAGCCAACACCATGCTTCACAGTGGGGATGGTATTCTTTTTACTATAAGCCTTGTTGACCCCTCTCTAAACATAGCGCTTATGGTTGTGACCATAAAGCTCTATTTTGTTGTCGGGCATATTGTAACTAGGCTTTTTTGTGGCATTGGCGTAGTAAAGGCTTCTATCTATGCAGCTTATTTTTTTTCAAGTATCGTCGCATTGTGCTCCTTGAAACAACCACACTGTATTTTTCCAGAGCAGCCTGTATTTCTCCTGAGGTTACCTGTGGGTTTTTCTTTGTATCCCAAACAATTATTTTGGCAGTTGTGGCTGAAATCTTTCTTGGTCTACTGACCTTGGCTTGGTATTATCATGGCGAGATAAAAGAACCCAACACACACAGAACTGGAGAGAAAGAAAAAGGGGAAGTAAGGAGGAGATATATGTTTGTCTATATACGTGTATGTATGTGTGGTGGGGCACCCTTGCGTGCAGGAGTAGCTATCCTGAGGTGTGGAGTTTGGTGTCATCATCCCATGTTTCGTGTCTCGACAGATTGTCCTTGTCGTGTTAGTGAGCCTTATTGTGTGTCGTAGGTCTGGGATATATACAGGGGTGGCCATTGGCCTCCAGTGCCCACCCCTCTGGGTGTCTGTCCCGGTCTCCCACTCCAGAATGTCTCGACGTTAGGCCTATCTGGTGCTATGTGTGTCAGCGACATTATATGTATACTCCAAGTTGTGTAGGCGTCTCCATCCTACTGCCCTTAGGAGGAATAGGCATTTGTGTCGTGAGGTATTTGTGTTGCTATAGTCTCCAACGTGTGTATGTCATGTGGAGCATGGGATTGAGTTGACCTGTTGTCATGGTGCCTACCAGGTCCAGGGCGGGTAGTCAGGTGTGGTGTGTAGTTATGCTGCGTCTCCTTACAAGACATCATGTGGCACATTCCCCTGATTCTCTACGTTTGATAGATGAGGGCTTGGAAGTTTTTGTCAGTGGTCCAGGCCGTCATGTATGTGTGTGTCATGTTACCTACCTCTGAGGAGGTCAGTCTCTCTTCCTAAGGGGCTCCTATGCCCTAGCATTTCGGCATTTTCGGCCGTTTTCGCGCCGGCCGCGCTAGCTCCTCCCCCTTTTATGACGCGACGGCCAATCGTCGACGTCATGACGTCATCATCAACGTGAACCGCCGGAAACCGCAATTCCGGACCTTTTGGGGGCGTGGTCATTAATTAAGGTGACAGGGTATTTAAGGGAAGCATTTACTACTACTCATTGCCCTGTCGTGGTTCTAGCTTGCTAGTCACTCAGCGCGTTTCTCTCTTTGTGTTTTTCGGTTTTGACCTAGCTTGTACTTTCGTCCTGCTTCTCTCTCCTCTCCTTAGACCCGGCTTGTTCCTCGCTTACCTGTCCTCCGGCTCCCTCGACCTCGGCTTACCTTTTGACCATTCTTGTCTTGTCTATACGTTAGTCCGGCCATTCTAAGGTCCGGTATACGTACCTCCTCCTGTCCGCACTCTGCGTATTGGATCCCTGTCACGATCCTGACATTACGACAGGGCCATATGGATCCTGCAGGTGCTAGCCCTCCTGACCCCAGATTTGAGGCCATGGACCATAGAATGGACCAAATGGCTCTAGCGTTGCAATCTTTGTTAGCACGTCCCAGTACCCAGTCAGAAGAAATACGTTCCACCGCTAGCCATCCTATAAGTACTGGTTTAGAGGTAGCCACAGTAGGCGCATCTTCCCATGTCACTTCCCCGTTACGATATGGGGGTTCGCCTGATACTTGTCGAGGTTTTTTAAACCAGATAAGCATATATTTTGAGCTTCAACCCCGGGCTTATCCTACTGACAGGGCTAAAGTAGGGTTCATTATAACACTGCTAATAGACAAGGCACTTAGATGGGCCAATCCTCTTTGGGAGAATGATAACCCTTTGGTTTACAACTATACTGCGTTTGTCACAGCTTTCAGAAGGACTTTTGACCCCCAAGGAAGAAAGGTTAATGCAGCCAGATCTCTGTTACGCCTTAAACAACAGAATAGAACTCTGGTAGAATATGCGTTAGAGTTTAGATCCCTGGCAGCAGAGGTGAAATGGAACGAACAAGCCTTTATGGATGTATTTATGAATGGGTTATCTGATGAAATTCTAGATGAGATTGCCACAAGAGAACTTCCAGAAAATTTAGAAGATTTAGTGTCATTTATTTCCAGAATAGATGAACGCATGAGACAGAGGCAGAATACTCGAGAAAGAGCTAGTAGACCACCTATAAGACTTGCTCCTTCCTTCCAGAACCCTGACTCCTATAATCCTACTTCACCAGAACCTATGCAGATAGGCAATACTCGCATATCTGAGGCCGAGAGACTGTACAGAAGAAGGGAGGGTCTCTGTTTATACTGCGGGCGGAGAGGTCACCTACGTCTTAATTGCCCTAATCGCCCGGGAAATGCTCGCACCTAAGTTCCCCTAGAGGACGGGCCTTGGGTGTTTCTATATTGTCCTCTATTTATAATGATAAAGACCATAGGCTTCTGATTCATGTCTCTTTAGCTTGGGAAAGTGGCGCTATATCTACGATGGCTTTGTTAGACTCTGGAGCAGCAGAAAGCTTTATAGACCAAGCTTTCGCTAATAAGCATTGTCTCCCATCCCAACTGAGAGACACACCCTTGGCCGTTGAGGCCATAGATGGTAGACCTTTGTCTGAACCAGTAATATTCCATGAGACTAAACCTGTTAAGCTAACTATCGGTATCCTCCACGAGGAGATGATATCCCTCCTGTTAATATCCTCCCCGGCTGTCCCAGTGGTACTATGGTATTCTTGGCTCAAGAGACATAACCCACAGATTGACTGGGAATGTGGTGAAATCGTTTCTTGGGGAACTGGTTGTAGGGATAAATGTTTGCTGAAAGTCACTCCTGTTTGCCCTCTACCAACTCTTCTCAATCCACAGACTTACAGATACCATCTCAGTATCTGGATCTCAAGTCTGTATTTGACAAGAGGAAGGCTGATACTTTACCTCCTCACCGGTCTTATGACTGTACTATTAGACTTTTGCCTGGTACTATGCCTCCTAGGGGTACGGTGTATCCTCTGTCTACCAAAGAAAATATAGTTTTAGAGGAATACATCAAGGAGAATCTAGACAAAGGATTTATTAGAAAGTCTTCTTCTCTGGCGGGGGCGGGTTTTTTCTTTGTAGAAAAGAAAGACGGTACCTTACGTCCTTGCATAGACTATCAGGGATTGAACAAGATTACCATCAGGAATGCCTACCCCTTTCCTTTGATTACAGAACTTTTTGATAGACTGAAAGGCTCCAATATTTTTACCAAACTGGACCTGAGAGGAGCATATAACTTGGTAAGAATTAAAAAGGGACATTATGAGTATACCATAATGCCATTTGGGTTATGCAATGCTCCGGCCGTCTTCCAAGACCTGATTAATGAGGTTCTTAGAGAATTTCAACACGAATGCGTGATAGTATATTTGGATGATATACTAATACATTCTAGGGACCTTGACTCACATCACAGACAAGTCAGAAGGGTGTTACAGAAACTTTTACAACATGGATTGTATTGTAAATTGGAGAAATGTAGCTTTGATCAATCCCAGATAACTTTCTTAGGCTACGTAATTTCCAAGGACGGGTTTATGATGGACCCGATTAAACTAAAATCGATTTTAGATTGGCCTTTACCCAAGGGACTCAAAGCCATACAAAGATTTATTGGATTTTCTAATTATTACAGACGCTTCATTAAAGGGTACTCCTCTATTATTGCTCCTATCACTAATATGACTAAACAAGGAGCCAATACCAAAACGTGGTCTACTGAGGCCTTATCTGCTTTCGAAACGCTCAAACAGACTTTTGCTTCAGCACCCATATTAGTCCATCCTGATACCTCCCTGCCCTTTCTTCTTGAGGTTGATGCGTCTGAAACAGGTATAGGCGCGGTATTGTCCCAGAGACAAAGTCTAGATAAACCTTTACACCCATGCGGGTTTTTTTCCAAAAAATTATCACACACGGAAAGGAGATATGATATTGGTGACAGAGAACTCTTAGCTATTATTATGGCATTAAAAGAATGGAGACATCTGTTAGAGGACACTGTTCTCCCGGTCACCATCTTGACTGATCACAAAAATTTATCTTACATTGGAGAGGCCAAAAGATTATCTGCCAGGCAAGCACGGTGGTCTATGTTCCTTACACATTTCAATTACATACTTACATACAGACCTGGTTCTAAGAACACCAAAGCAGACGCATTATCCCGTCAACACGAACCTATTACCATCACGGAAGACACATTGTCTCCTATTATTCCTGAACATAACATTATCGCCAACACCAATGTCAAAATACACTCTCCTTTACTCGCAGATATAATGAACGAACAATCTCTTGCTCCAGAACGTACCCCTGAGGGACGGTTCTTCGTATCTCCCAAATTCCAAATGGACATAATTCGATGCTTTCACAATAGCAAGTTTGCCGGTCACCCCGGCATCCACAAAACTTGCTGTCTGATTTCCAAAGACTTCTGGTGGCCTAGTTTACGGAGGGATGTGGAAGACTTTTGTCAAGGTCTGCGATATCTGTGTTAGGAATAAACTACCACAGACCCTTCCTTGTGGTCTTTTGCAACCCTTAGTCATTCCCAACAAACCTTGGGCTAGTCTGGCTATGGATTTTATTGTTGATTTACCTGTTTCCAATAAACACACAGTTATCCTCACGGTTATTGACAGGTTTACCAAAATGGCTCATTTCATCCCCTTGCCGAAACTTCCTTCCTCACCCGAATTGGCCGTGATATTTGCTAAGGAGATTTTTCGCTTACATGGTATTCCCAATGAGATTGTGTCTGACAGAGGGTCCCAATTCATTTCCCGTTTTTGGAGATCTTTCTGTTCCCAGTTGGGTATCAAGCTGAATTTTTCTTCTGCCTATCATCCTCAATCTAACTGGGCAGCCGAACGCACTAACCAGAAAGTTGAGCAATATCTACGTTGTTTTGTTTCTGAACGCCAGGACGATTGGGTCGGTCTGATTCCTTGGGCGGAGTTTGCTCACAACAACCTTGTTTGTGGTTCCACTCGTAATAGCCCCTTTTTCTTGAATTATGGCTTTAACCCTACTTTTCTTCCGTCGGTATCACCTTCTCATGGTATACCGTCAGTTGATGTCCATATAACCAACCTGAGAAAGTTGTGGGATCAGACTCGACAAATTCTTACTCGTAGCTCCACGGTGTTTAAGATGCATGCTGATAGGCGTAGACGGCCCGCTCCTGTCTTTTCTCCGGGTGATAGGGTCTGGTTGAGTACCAGACACATTCGCTTGAAAGTTCCTTCCATGAAGTTTGCTCCTCGTTACATAGGTCCTTACAGGGTATTGAGGAGGATCAACCCGGTCTCTTATCTGCTGGACCTGCCTCCTACTCTACGTATCCCTAACTCTTTTCATGTGTCTTTATTGAAACCTCTTGTTTGTAACAGGTTTTCTTCACACCTTGCTCCTCCTTCAGTTGAAGTTGATGGTCAAGAAGAATATATTGTTAAGTCCATTCTTGATTCTCGTATTTCCAGGGGGAAGTTACAATACCTCATAGATTGGAAAGGTTATGGCCCTGAGGAGAGGTCTTGGGTTCCTTGTGTAGACGTGCATGCTCCTCGTCTTCTTCAAGCCTTCCACTTTCGGTTTCCTTCTAAGCCCAGTCCCCTCCGCCCGGTGGGCGTATCTAAAAGGGGGGGTACTGTCATGTTACCTACCTCTGAGAAGGTCAGTCTCTCTTCCTAAGGGGCTCCTATGCCCTAGCATTTCGGCATTTTCGGCCGTTTTCGCGCCAGCCGCGCTAGCTCCTCCCCCTTTTATGACGCGAAGGCCAATCGTCGACGTCATGACGTCATCATCAACGTGAACCGCCGGAAACCGCAATTCCGGACCTTTTGGGGGCGTGGTCATTAATTAAGGTGACAGGGTATTTAAGGGAAGCATTTACTACTACTCATTGCCCTGTCGTGGTTCTAGCTTGCTAGTCACTCAGCACGTTTCTCTCTTTGTGTTTTTCGGTTTTGACCTGGCTTGTACTTTCGTCCTGCTTCTCTCTCCTCTCCTTAGACCCGGCTTGTTCCTCGCTTACCTGTCCTCCGGCTCCCTCGACCTCGGCTTACCTTTTGACCATTCTTGTCTTGTCTATACGTTAGTCCGGCCATTCTAAGGTCCGGTATAGGTACCTCCTCCTGTCCGCACTCTGAGTATTGGATCCCTGTCACGATCCTGACAGTGTGGGACCTCCCCTCTGCCTGTATTGAAAGCTCCTCTAGGGCGCATAGCTCTTCCATGCGTTGGTACCAAAGGGTCATATGTGGGAGAGTGAGATCAGGCTTTTAGCTACATTGAGGTTCCTGATTGTTAGGGATTTTTTGTATACTGAGGAGTGAGGAGCGGTTTTGTGTGGTGTTTGGATATCTTTTTATATCCTTTTCCATCTTTCTAAAGTTCCATTAACTTGTAACGCAGGTCTTTTGACAGTTCTTTTCTGATCCCCATGACTCAGTATCTAGCCGGCTCAGTGCATCCGCGTGAGAGCTACAAAACTCATTGACTGCATATACAGACACGAATTGCAATTTTAAAAAGGGTATGTGAACTTTTGATCAGGTCCATTTGGGTGATTTCTGTTTTCATTATGATTTAAAAAGGAGCCAAACAACTATGTGATAATAAATGGCTTCACATGACCACTATCCTTAAGGAAAATAAAAACATTTGCACGATCAGTCATATTTTCGAAATCAATGCCAAAATTTCACAATTTCTGCCAGGGTATGCAAACTTGTGGCACATACAGTGGCTGTATAAGCCACTGATCAATGTGATTAAAGTTTAGTATAAAAAAAAAAAAGTGAGATTGGTTCAACAGTCCATAATACTTGTGTTGTTTTGGGCTGCAAGTTTAATATTCTATGATACATTTGAGGACAGAATGTTGCTCTCGAATAGTGAAAAAAAATAATTAAAATATTCGGTTGTAAACAAAGATAGAGTTTATTTTCATGTAATGCATATTGCAATTTATATCTCACTATAATGTCACTATAATTTGTTATTTGTATAGCTTGTTTGAAAATATACTGTGACCATTTCATCCATATTTTGTGTTCCGTCTGAACAGTTATGTGTAGGAGTGTCATTGACTTACCTGGAATGTTTAAGAAGGGTTAAGTGGAGACTGATTTTTTTTCTAATAATATTCCACAAATTTGTTATTATTTATACATGGGTTTGCATAAATGTTTCAGTTGTGTTTGTGTGCATATGTAATTGTGAATGTGTGTGTGTGAATGTGTGTGCGTGTGTGTGTGTATATATATATATATATTTATTCTCAAAACGTAGCAGGTTTTGAAAAATAATCCTTTTCCCAAGAAAGTTGTTGCAGCTGGAAAAGAAAAGAGAAGTCAATATTTCTCCACGCTTGTCAAATCAATGGCTGCCTAGAACTGATAAGCGCTGACTGTATACACAGGAGGGTAGACCTGACGTGAGTTAGTTTAGAGTGTTCAGATGAAACACATTTCTCTTTTTGGTAAGCATGGCTTCCTAATTGAGGAAATCAGAGTAATATGAATTTGGAAAGCACACCTAATTGCAATTTGACATCACAGCTGCTTCTCCTCAAGCTATAAACTATCTACCCCAGAGAGGCCTAGATGTCAAGGCCCACACCACAACGTACATTCAACTGGCAATTCCGAAAGCACCACGACCACTAAAGCTCATTTCATGGATCATTACATTGGCAAAATTTTGTAAAATATTCAGAAATTCTGTTAAATTGCCTCTTTAGCAAGACACACACACATGCGCACACATATACATACCAATGGGAAAAAAATTAAAAATGAACTGGCATGCACTATTGGAACACAGAGATTCTCCACGAGCATGTTCTACTTGATTGACACATGCAAGAGAATTGTGCACTTCAAGCGCAGTGCGTGAGGCTGCTAATGGCAATATTTATGCACGTTGACTAATTATGTGTGTCACTTTTTGTGCACTTTATAAACTTCTTGTCAAGTCTTGCCCAGTCTGAGAGGAGAGGAATTGTGAGAACCTTGAACCCTCCAGGCACAGTGCTCCCATTGACTGGTGGTTGCTCATGGTGGTTTTATCTTTCATATGTTAGGCACAGAGCACCTAGCACAGTTTGCAGAAAAACAGAAGACTGAAGATGAAAAGCATTTGTTCTTAAGGAGGAAAATGGACGTTAAAGGAGGTATAATATCAAATCTAGTTGAAAGATGCATATCTTAATAACAGGTGTTGTTTAACTCCTTACGAACCAATGATATATTGAATGTGTTTGTTCAGCATTGACAGATATCGCTCTCTCTCTCTCTCTATATATATATATATATATATATATATATATATATATATATTTGTGTAAGGTGCTAAGTATAAGGAGTGAGCTTCAAATAGGAACTGGAATAAAAAGAGCAAGTTGGTTGAGGTGTGCCGATACCGACGATACGGTAGGCCTGTAAATAAAGAGGGCCCACCAAGGAGTAAGAAGATATGAAATGTGATATAGATTGTGTCAGTATGAGGAGTGGGTGGGAGGGGCATTCAGACGCTGACCTTGATCGGTAAGGATTCAGGTAAGAGGTGTAGTTTATATAGGGGAGTAAGTTAACTTAAGCCCCTCCCACAAATACAGGCCAAACGGCCTTTTCACTTGTGTAAGGTGCTAAGTACTAGTATAAGGAGTGAGCTTCAAATAGGAACTGGAATAAAAAGAGCAAGTCGGTTGAGGTGTGCCGATACTGACGATACGGTAGGCCTGTAAATAAAGACGGCAAAAGTAAAGTATCAAATATTTATTACAGTCAACAATATATACAATTTATCCAGATATAACTTTAAAAGCATCTCTTATCTCTTGTGTCGGTTTGGGTATGTATGTAGTGTAGGCTGATGACTTCCAACGCCCCAGTGACTTGATGACGTGTACTGGTACGTTGGCGCTGGATGCGGAGGAGGCTGCTCCTATGCGAAACAAGTGTCCTGAGTAGTGAGAAGGATTGAGACCCAGCATTGTTAGCAGGGATCGTATATAGTTCATGAAGGCAGTGGTGGTGAGTACCGTGTGTTGTATTTTGAATAAAGGTTGTGATGGTAGCGCTGTGTTGTTTAGCAGATAGGCATCCAATGCTGTAACTGGACACCATTTGTTTAGTGTAGGGAAATATGTGATCTCTACAGGAGGAGCATGTTGGCTTGTCTTTGACTGTGGTAAAGAGAGTATGTAGTGGTCTCTATGTTTTCGTAGGTGCTTGTGTAGCAGGCGTCTATCTTTTTGAGTTGCTGACCGTGGTGAACTCCCTTGGCCTGAGGAACCCATAGAAGGCTGTGTACATGGCTGTCTTAATGACTGAATTGACGGTAGAGTGGAAAGGTCTGGAATCTAGTAGGTCTGATAATGACTGAAAAATGTTATTGTCTATAGGTAATCGCTGTGGCGGACGAGGAGGTACGGATTTTTGTATGCCTCTGAGTATGTTCTTGATCTGGTATGATGACATGAAGCTATGCGTGTCAGGTCTTAGGGTTAGCATGTGATGTTGTATGCCTGTCAGATATAGTTTGATTGTGTTGTATGATAAGTGTAATTAAAGGTGGCAAAAGGAAGTGAACGCTATAATAGATGTCATGACGAATGGTTCTGATATGTCGTGATCGGCGAGGAATCTGTTGAATAGTGTAAAGGCTCTGTTATATGTAGTGTGAGTGTTGTGTGATAGTGCTAAATTGGCTAGATCCCTACTATGTTCCATGATTCTGTCTAGTCCATGACTAGTTGTGAGAACGGAAGGGCGACTGTGGCTGCTTGAGCTGCTGATGGGTGTGCTTGTCGGAAAGCCTGAAATTCAAAACGAGACAGTCTGTCAGCTGCTATATTACTAATACCTGGTACATGAAAGCAAACCAAGTAGAAGTTATGACATGCAGCTAACCACGTGAGTTTCCTAAGAAACCTCATGATTGTAAGGGATGATGATCTGCCTTTGTTGATTATGTGACATGTGGCTTGATTATCTGAGTGACACCGTACGGACAAGCCTGACCACTGGCGACCCCATGCCACAGCGGCAGCTACAATAGGGTAAATCTCAAAGAGAGCAGAGGTTGTAAAAAAGCCTTCTAAGTCATTGACTTCTTCCGGCCATTTACCCCAAAGCCATTTGTTGCCAAAGATGGCTGAAAAACGCTTGTTGGATGCTGCATCTGACCATATGGATGGGGATGTTTCTGATAATGCCGGGAGGAACAAACTTTTCCCATTCCAACTGGTCAAGAACCTCCTCCACATTAGTAGATCTGCTGTGGCTTGTGGATTTAAGGATAGTCTGTGGTTCTCGTGTTGGAAGTGTGGAAAAAGGCAAAGCAGTCTGGATATGAAAGCTCGTCCTTGAGGGATGATGCGCATAGCGAAGTTTAAAGAACCTATGAGGGACTGGAGTTCCTTGCGATTACATGTACCTATGGAAATGTAATGATTGATGCTTTTGATGATGGTGTCAATTTTCTCGTGTGGTAGGCTTGCTTGCATGGATGCAGAGTCGAGTTGAATGCCCAGAAATGTAATGATGGTATCTGGGCCTTCAGTTTTCTTTAGGGATATTGGGACGCCCAAGTGGCTGAATAGATTGATTGCCTCTTTAAGACTACTGGGCGGCAGAGAGTTGCTTTCTATCATAAGAAAATCATCGAGGTAATGGATCACTATGGGGCATCTTGCCACGTTAAGTAGTAACCAGCAAAGTGTTTCAGCAAAAGTGTCAAAAATCTTTGGGCTACTTTTCGACCCGAAAGTTAAGCGGGAGAAGAAATAGTATTTCCCAGTCCATTTTATACCATGTAGGTGCCAGAGGGAAGGGTGTATAGGGAGCAATTTGAAGGCATTTGTAATGTCCGTCTTGCTTAACCAAGTACCCACACCCGTTTGTGTGATGGCTGTAATGGCGTGATCAGTGGTGGCGTATTGAAGGGAAAATTCTTCGGAGGGAATGAGGGAGTTAATGCTTGGGGTGTCAGATGTGTGTGGGGCTGAAAGATCAATAATAAGTATTTGTTTGAGGGAAGTTTTCCCTGTGACCGTCCCAATGGGGTTCGTACGCCATGATGTGAATGGTGGTGTTATGAATGGTCCAAACAGGAACCCCTCTGCCAGCTCTTGTGCTATAAGTGTATTGACTGCTGTTGGGTTCTGGTTTGCTGATTGCAAGTTTGGGCATTCTAGTTGACCAGTGGGCATCTGTATGATGCCTGTGTGGAACCCGTTTCTGAAACCCGTGGTAAGAAACTCTACCAGATGTCTAGAGGGGTGATTGACTAGTAGTGCTGTTAGAACATCAATTTTTACAGACGATAGGTAAGGTTTGGGGTACATTTTATTAGGACACATGGATTTAGCATGTGCTCTGAAACATTGTGAACAAATATGCAACAATCTACATGCACTAAAACTACATGTGCCACAATTAAAATTATTGCAGATCTGAGATTTGACGAAGAAAATGATGGGACGACCAAGCTTGTCTCTGGCGTTCTTCCCGGTTCTACCAGCGTAGCTAGTGCTGGGTGCCTGGCTGTGGTCGTCTGCTGTGCTTGAACAAAAATTTGTGGTGTGTGCAGTAGAAGAGCAGGACACACAAGCTGGTGTTTTAAGCCCTGCAAAGTGTCGGCAGAAAATTTCTGTGTCCAGTCTGCTCCAGTTGATACGGGTACCATACTGGGAGAGGGCGCCAGACACTTTAGTGGAAAAAGACCTGTGGTAATCATAAAATGCCGTGCCACCATATTTGTTACCAAGGTCCACCAGCTTGTGCATGTAATGATCGAATTCCTCTCTTCTATTAGGGTACACTTCACACATAACATCTCTGAATATCCCAAAGGCTAAGACAAATTCCGGGATGGTTAGTTTACGGTTCAACCTAGAGTCTTTGGATCTGACCACCACAGATACTTCATCATACATATAAGTCTTGTTTTCTACAACATCCTGGGAGGCAATTAGTAAGGATGCTAGGTTGACATCTTTGCCCTCCAGGATGTCTTTCTTGATGTGAGCTGGGATAGTGTGTGCAGGATATACATCCTGTGAATCCGGCGAGTTTACATTACCCGTAGCGCGAGGTTCCACTGGTGCCTGTTGTACGGTGTCGGGAAGGCCTGCTTTGGTGAGTGCTGTGGTTACCGCCTCGAGATTAGCCAGTCTGTCGTTGACCTTGCTCATGGAATTCATAAGTGAGGCCAGCATAGCCTGGATGTCCCCTGAATTGGAGGTGCTGGTGCCTTCTCCTGCTTCCGTATTGATTGTAGTTGTGTTTAGAGTTTAAACAATTCCGCTTTTCTTGCTCTAGCAGGGTAGGGAATTTGACGTCTCCTTAACTCTGTTGTAATGCGCGGTATTGTCCAGGATCTGATTGACGCCGGACTGGTCATATCTCCCCTGTAAGAAGATGTCTCGTCCCTAGCTGGGGTGCCAGGAAGCGATAGCTCCTCACCACTCGCATGAGACATGTTTGACTAAAATAAAAGGTAAAATTATTATGTGAAACAGGAGTTTTAGTACTGGCTTGCTAGCTATGCCGTAAGGCGAAACAATTATGCTTAGGTTTGTGACTGGTGAGGCCCTGCTAGTGCCAAGTGGCTTGAGAGGCTCTATCTATGTGTTGGCGCGATGGAATTTTTTCGTGGCCACCGATCGTAGTGGCAGGATGATGGCCTCTCGTTGAGATTAAACAAGAAAATGGGGAAGGGAGTGACAGGTGAGGCCCTCTCTATGGAACTTGCGAGGCGGCTAGCTCACGAGTGGCCCGAGGGGTAAATGCCTCCGAGTATGAGGCGGGTTTGTTGGCCTCGCGGGACCGCTAATCCGAAGCATAATGCAGAGAAGGGGAATAACCAGCTATTGGCCCCTATGTCCCTATCTGCCAGTACTTAGCTATTATCTGGGGATCATACTTGGATATACTGTGAGCAGGTGTACATACCTGAGAGTATAAGTAAGGATTTATTTAGACAATCCGTTTAGTTGGTAGTGGATACCTGTAACTAAATAGATGGAAAACCAGATGAATATAACATGCAGCATGAATCAATCTTAATTAATGTTTATCTGTTTTCCATGGAGATCCGTGTGGGTGATGCTTGTAGGATATCCGAGAGTTTAAATTATAACTATATATGTGATAATTAAACTGCTATTTATTACCTACATATCTGTTTGTATTTAAACATGGGAAATTGTAAGGTCTTGTTTGTACCGATATGTAATATGACTGTGTATGACGTGATATGTACCTAAAATTGGAACGGTTGCGTATACCTGTGTAACAATCCTTGCCGTTGGTATATTGTGTAACTAATACCTGATGACTAATAATCCTGTACCCTGTATGGCCAATAACCATGTATCCCATAGTTGATAACTTAATCTGATCACTTACTGTACTAGTGTGTACGTAATAATGATATAATTTATACTAGAATTACTTATATGACCTGTCGGGATCAGTGTAAGTAGAACCTGTATGCTCTCATGTAAAATGACCTGTAGGGGTCAGTATTTGTAGCAGTCCTTATGTTCTATATGTATATATACATATGGCCTGTAGGTGGCAATGAAGTATGGATGCCCGTAATGTAATTTGTAAAATATGCAACAGTGTGGGACTTGATCAGTGATCTGATCAAAATTTGACAATGCTAATAAATTGTACAAGTATTTGCTGGAACAACAGTCCCCACTTCTGTGGAATAAGTGCAGCAAGAAAAAAATAAAAATTTTTTTTTTTTTTTTTACACAGTGCTTTGTCACAGAAAGAAACAATGATTTGTCATTATCTAGAGATTACCCATGTTAACTAGGTATGAGTGGTTAAACGTGAGACAGACGTGTGAACTTTCATTGAAGTGACAAATTTCTGTAAAACACTGATAAATTATGGTGTGATACAGTTCAGACAGAGCGTGAGTTTAAAAATACATTACAATGAGGTTATAACACCAACAGCTGAAACCTATCTGCAATGTATGTGATAATTGTTGTATAATAAGGAGGGTTTGTGGGAAATGTAGTTTATTGGGGGGAATGGAATATAAGTAAGTGAGACAGTGGTGAGCGGCGGAGGAACTGAATGAGGATTACAAAGTCAGTTTGTGACCGTCCTGGATATGTATATGAATATATATATGTGCCACTTGCTGCCTGACTATATGGGGTTAAATGCTCGCCGGGCGACCTAAGTAATGTAGGGGGGAGGTTGTCTGCCGAGCCCCTGAAATGCCCGTTTGTACTCCGTGTGTACGGATTTGCCGAATATGAGTTTGGCGCCCGATATAAATGCCTAATACTACAGGCAGCCGGAATAATGCCGGCCGCCGGGACAATGATTGCCCGTAAAGTGAGGACCTAGCCCGTGCCGTGAAAATGTTTCCCGGCGGCACGGGCAGATCAACTTACGGTACGCGACTGCTGATGACGTAATCTGCGGCGACGACCGGAAATTAAGCAGCTGGACCGACGGAAACCTGCAGCTGAGTTACTGGACGCAGTTTTGGCGTGGAGGACCTCGTGAGAAGACGGACGAATCCCAAAATGGCGACTGGATGAACCGGAAGTGCATTCAGACGCTGACCTTGATCGGTAAGGATTCAGGTAAGAGGTGTAGTTTATATAGGGGAGTAAGTTAACTTAAGCCCCTCCCACAAATACAGGCCAAACGGCCTTTTCACATATATATATATCGATTGGATAGTACTGTCGTAATGTCACCGACTTTGAACTGGGAAGTGAACTGGCTGCTGGAACAAATCCTTCCTGGACACAGAGAGATAACCTAGACCTGCTTGAATGTTACTACAACAGTTACTACAACAGCAGACCCAATGAGAGAGGCTACATGAAATGTATGTGGGAGCTATGGATGAATAACAGACCATCATTATTATTATTATTTTTTAATTATTTATATAGCGCCATCACATTCCGTAATGCTGTACAATGTGTTGGCTAACAGACATGTAATTGTAACCAGACAACTAGAGTAGAGTAGAGTAACAGAGAGGTGGAGGGCTCTGCTCAATGAGCTTACATTCTAGAGGGAGTGGGGTATAGTGACACAAAGGGTAAAATTAGGGGTATGAAGTAGGTTGTTACAAAAGTATTCACTGAGGGCTTAGTAGGTAATTGTTTACAGTTGCAGGAGAGGAGGCATGGAGGGTGGGGGATAAAAACCTGCCAGCAGTTTAATTGATATGCTTTCTTGAAGAATTGAGTTTTCAATGATTTTTTGAATGAGTGGAGACTGGGTGAAGGTCTTACGGAGAAGGGAGTTCCGCAGAAGAGGTGCAGCCCTGGAGAAATCTTGGAGGCGAACATTAGAGGTGGGACTACAGACAGAGGATGCACGTAGGTCTTTGGCAGAGTGGGGCCTCGACGGGACATAATTGTGTATTGGGAAGGATAGGTAGGAGCAGCATTATGTAGGGACTTGTAAGCAAGCACCAGAATTTTAAATTGAGGTCTATATCTAAAGCCAAAGGAGCTGAAGAGTTTACCAAGGCGGTCGTATGCATAGAGAACAGTAGGGGACCAAGGACAGAACCTTGGGGGATGCCAACAGAGAGTGATTGGGGGGAAGAGGCAGAGTCAGAGAAAGAAACATTGAAAGAGTGCTGGGATAGGTAAGAGGAGCACCAGGAGAGAGCAGTATCCCATAGATAAATCTAGTGTCACAACTGGAAATAAATGGACTACAGAAGAAATCAATCAGACACCATGATGAGGAAGAAATTCCCATACCCACATTTTTACCTGGAGAGAATTGTCAGCCTAAATCCATACTAAGATGGCATAACAACAGATATAAGGGAAATGATCCTAGAAAAGATAGCAGTTGTTAACCTGCAGACAAGACTACTGAAGATCTCTGGAAAGCAACCCCCAGACAGCACACTAGCTGCAGTTAATGTAGCATTGTCCACAATCCCATCCTGCACCATCACAGAAACAAAAAGCATTAGTGGTACTCCAGCTACTTCACTCCAAGATCAATGCTCACCATGGAGACTACGACTGGAAGCCAAGATAAAGACAGCACGGAAGGAAGTTAGTAAGCTGGATCAACTAAACAGAAGTGGAAAGATCAAAGATAGAAACTGGCTGCTGTGGAAGTACAAGGATATGCCCATACCGGAGGCGCTGAAAACAGCTAAGCAAAGACTGACAGCACTGGCAACCAGACTGAGCAGATACACCAGAGAAGCAGAGGCTAAGAGAAGCAATGCCCTCTTTACGAAAGAACCATCCAAGGTGCATGCATAGCTACAGGGTAACCACCACATCTCCTCGCAAGACCCACCCAGAGCTGAGACTAACAGTACTAGAAGAATATCTGCGAGCAAGAAGCATCTCATAACACCGAGGCCCAGTGGCTACTAGACCTGAAAGCAGACCACTGCATACTGCCAGAACAGGAACCAATCATCATCACAGTCGAATATATCCAACATTAGATGGCCAAAGGGTCCATATAGGGCCCTTGCTCAGACCCCTGTCAGGGGTGGATCTCCAGATGTTTTAGAGCTGTAACTCCCATGATTCTTTGCATTAATTTAGAATGCCTTTAGAATGAAAAAGCATCATGGAAGTGGTAGTTTTAAAACATCTAGGGATCTACCTTTTGGTCATCACTGGTGTTGAGTATCTACATAACCAGTAGGTCATGGAGAGAGCTGGATACATGGTATTCCAAATAACTCAAAGATCTTTCCTTACATTGTCAGAAGAAATAGTAATGTCTTTGAAATAAATCTGTTAGGTGATATCAAGACATTGAAAAAAATGTGTAAATAGTGAGTGATACGATAAATTGTCTGTCTCCTAGCTTGCCAAAGCAAATAAGAATGTCAGTTATCATTGTAGGTCACGTTAAAAATGTGGATTGTTATATTAGAAAGGATTTTTCGAGATATTGATATTTAAGATTGGTTTATTTTCTCATGATAAATTAGGTTTATTTGCATTTATAAGACTTTAAAATGGTTATCTGCTTCCCCTGCTTTAACCACTTCAGATTGAAAACAATTATTCAAGAATATGCGTTTTTCAATGTGTCATGTAGGCAACAAAATTCCTCATAGTTATCCATATACTGTCACTCAAAGAATCAAAGTCTTCTCAGAAAGCACACATTTATTACCATAGTTTAAGATACGCAAGCTCACAGCACACAACTTTCCAGTATAATGACTTCTAATTGAGCTAGCCAAGGAATCCAAAGATATGACGAGAATGCAGGTGCACTCTAGCTCTGCGGAGCTAATGGAAGTAGAAGATAACCTCCCCGGCGGTCGCAATGACAGCCACAGAGGTGTATACCGCAATGATTAATAAAAGTGCAGATTTCAAATAGAAATCACCAGACATGTAAAACAGTCCAGCAAGCTTTAAGACCGGGTAAAGGTCAGAACTGTCAACACAGGTTAAGAAAAGATGAATGGGATGTTGTCAAGACTGGTGGAACAAGAAAGGTCAGTATACAGAAGATCAGATAATATATAAAGGAGCAGTAAAAGAACTCATAGAAACTACATGTGAAAGCGCTCTCATAATTAAATTATTCTATATATATAGGGTGAGCACCAACATCAGTCACTATCCCCAAAGGGATGTATCATCTCAGCGTGGTGTCAGTTTTGCTTTATGTATCAATCCAGCAACATACAACATATGTCATTCTTAATCCATAAATAACAGATGGTAGGTTTGCCCACACGCATCAACAGAAAGTTGACAGAAAATAAACAGAACATAGACAGCAACTAACAGCAGGGGCAGAAGACACTAGCAATAAGTTAGTGTTTCATTGTGAAGACATACTGTGTGTCTGCATTTCATTTTGTAGTTGCAGCAATTTCTAACAGTAATTTATGAATACTAAGTTACATTTTGATCTAGGTAAATCACAACTTTCTCATGAACATACCGTAAGAATGTTTCTTTTATTGATGAAATTTACATTGTTTATGCAGAATGGGAAGCTTGGTCAAGGGTTCCTCTGGCTTTGGTAAAATTGGTGAAAAACTGAATTAACCCCTTAAGGACCAAACTTCTGGAATAAAAGGGGATCATGACATGTCACACATGTCATGTGTCCTTAAGGGGTTAAACGGCCCACGTTCTACTAGAACTATAACCAGTGCACTGATCTGTAGTGCTTATTTTCCTTAGATTGCATCTTTAAAGGGGATTTGGTGCCACGATCACCTTGGCACTATCTCTCAGTTATGTATCAAATCATTTTCTTACAGCAAGAGGTCAGACTATGGGAACCTGAGGGTCACACAGGTTGTATCAGACTGTAAGAAAATGGTTTGTCATATACGCAAGACAGAGTGCCAGGGGTATCTTGGCACCATGTGTTTATAAAACCTGGTTTAAGGTTTTTGTAAAACCAAATAAAATGGTATAACAAAACATGATGGGCTACACCTACAGATTTCTAACACAGCTACAACAATAAGGTCTTGTGGCTATGGTGCTTCTAATGTCCCTTTATTTCACTTTCCTCAGTAAATATTCATGCAGTTCTTTTCTCTTAATGTCTTTTCCAAATTTCCTGTTTTATAATACTTGCCATGTACTTATGTTGGGAAAATACATGTTGCAATAAAGTATTTTCTATGTTGTGTTTTGCGCAACAAAATAACTTTAGACACTTTGTCACTGACTGCAATTTATTCTAGCACCTGATATGGAGACAAATCGGAGGCTTACAGTGACAAGAGCAAATAAGGTCAACATGCTGGCTGTGACAGTGTTTTCCTGTTTTGTTTTATACCTTAGTAACAAAGTAAGCATATTTCTAATGTTTAATTTTGTTAAATTTCCATAAAAATACAAATATAACTTTATTTATGCATTCATAATCCTTTAAAATTCAAATACAACTTTAAGTATTCATAAACCTTTAAAAATATTAACTTTTTTTTTTACCACTGCCATGAGAGAGGTATGCATCGCATTTGGATAAAGGAGCACTCAGGCTGATGAAAAAGTATTGAATTTTAATAAATATTTTAAATTTAAATTCCTTCTTCTTTTTCCTTCCCTTCTGTTCCCTTGCATTCTTTATTCTACTTTTTGTCGACAATATGCAATCATAATCTTTGTATCTTTTTTATTTTCTTTAATTTTTTGCTTCCTTTTTGTATCTTATTCTGTGAACTAAATTTATTCTCCCTTGCTACGTGTTTGGTTTTAATCATTACAACTCTCCTTCAGAATGGTAACATTATTATATAGTTATATTATGCAGTTTAATCAGTTTTATTGGACTATGCCTCGGAGGTCCCCAACACAGGTTGGAGGTATGCAATGTCAACACATCTATCACAATGTGACACATTACAAATCTTTTTGGAAAACCAAAAAAAAAAGAAGCAAATAAACTTGATTTTAATTGCTTCTTGTCAAAATTGATCTCCTTAAATAATTTCAGATAGGTTCCTAAAATCTTGAGCCATCCCTTTATCTCTTTGTGATTAGATATTCCCTGACCTTTAATGCAGGCTATGTAGGCATTCAAACTGAGGAATTACCAGGTAATTTAGAGACTTACTGATATTTTTTCACAATATTTTTTATTTCTAAAATTGTATTTTTATCTTACATGCTGTTCATGCAGCACTGCAGTTCTGGTGCCAGCTGAAATCACACATTCTTTCAATCAGAAAAGAAAATCATATTACAACATGCAAAACAGGGATTAATCTGGCGCAAAATTTTAAACCACACATTAAGAAAGCCTGATGCAGTGGTTATGGTGCCAGGGGTGTGCCTGTGCACTCCTGCCTCAAGAATAGTTTGATAATTTATCTGAGATAACAGTTCCAGTTAGCTAAGCTCTGCCATGTAGAGCAGGATCCTTGGCTGAGAGCCAATGTGCATGACCTTGAAATGACGGGTTTAGCACAGTGCAGGAACTCCTGACATCAGATGAGGTGGGGTGGGTGTTCCACAGACCACAGGTAAGTTTTCAAACCATTCTTGGTGTGACTACTTACTGTGGAAGGATGCCAGTGCACTCCTGTCACCATAGACACTATAATATTCTTTTAAAGGATGCAAAGCTCTGCCTTAAGAAGGAGTCCTGCAGTGGAAAAACGTAATCTACCTTTTTATGTCAAAGATTATTGTTAGTATCATCCAAACTATAGCGTTCATGGGGGCATTTCATTTTCATATCAACTTATTATGCTTGTGACAATTTTTATGTTTGCTGTTTGTCTCCTATTTTCAGATAATCGACTGAATATTGATATCAATGATATCAAGTCAATCCAGCCAAGGTTAACAAGACTTTGGGCCCCAGGATTGCGAGTTTCCATATCTAAAACCAAAGCAAGACTTTAGAGGTCAAATCTATGCACTCTACTCATTCCTCCATTCATGTAGAATGGTCCAAATACTTGGTTTTTTTTTGGTTTTTTTATACTGACATTAAATGTAGTCTTTCAGATCAGGGAAAGACTGACCACCTGATGCACAGCCATAATTACACACACATAGGAGAGATAGGTTTCCTGTAAGCTTTTGAATGGTAGGCAACTCCCCCTTTCTCACAGAGACCTGGTTGTAGTCCTTCTCTTCATGCCAAGCCTCCTGCATGATCTCCATGTGCGGTGCTCTCTGTGTGGGTAAAAGATGGGGTCTATGGATTGGAAGTAGCATCATGTCCCTTCTTGCTTTCTCCTGCATCGTGATCCTGCCCTGTGAACACTAGGAAGATAAAGAACAGCCTGACTGAGACAACACACACCATGTCTATTTCTTGTAAACATTTTCTACAGCCACTATAAGGCATCCACTACAACCTCCATCCCTCACTGCACTCATGGAGG
Organism: Pelobates cultripes; assembly: GCA_933207985.1. NCBI lineage: Eukaryota > Metazoa > Chordata > Amphibia > Anura > Pelobatidae > Pelobates > Pelobates cultripes. Next base: position 33,578,276 of record OW240912.1, on the reverse strand, counting down.
TTGCATCCACTACAACCTCCATGCCTCACAGACACTTACTACAGTCCCTATCCCTCTTTGTACCCAAAACAGCCCATGTCCCTCCCCTGCAGCCACTACAGCCCCCATCCCTACTTGCACTCACTAATGCCCCTACTACACTTACTACAGCAATTATGCCTTTAAGAATCCACTACCTCCCATATCCTTTGCTGCACCCGCTAAGTCTCTATTCCACCATGCACACAGTACAGGTCCTAAAGCCCCCTGCACCTACTACAGCCCCCTATGTTCCCTGCATCTTCAACAACCCCTGTGCCCCCCTAGATACATCTCATAACCCCCATGCATACGCTATAGTCCCCCCTGCACTCTATGCAACCTGCACCTACTAAGCGACCATGCACACACTATAGCCCAATTCCCCCCCATCAGCAAGGGTTACTTGAATCCAAAACAGTGTTTTCTTAAACCACTGTTTTGGATTGGAATAATCCCTTAAAAGTATGGAGGACCTGTGCATGTTGTATTCATAACTGTGTGGCTCTCGCACAGCCATTCTGGATGCTGGGCAGCGTGCACATGAAAACTGATAACTGCACAAAGAAGTAGCCAAAATCCTTGGACCAGGAGGGGGACCCTTGATATCCTATTGCATGAGGGTCCTGTGACTTGTCAGTTCTCCGCTGTTCAGATTATTTGGTGATAATGGTAACAGTGATGATATGCATCTGACCAAACTACAAAATGTCTTTTGATGTCAAAATTCAGATGCCAGGTTGAGATGATTATGAATATCTGACAAAGCATACATTTTAGTAACCAAATGCGTAATACTTTTTCAAATGCAGAGACAAATTTATTTCAAGCGTACAATCAATACATTAATACCATATCTCAGTCACCTTTGCTCTCACCTTATAATTTATGCTAACTTGAAATGTAAGTCTTCACATTCATTTTCACACCTTTTCTTTGTAATAACACAATTATACTATCTTTCCTTAATGTAGTAATTTGATTCTTCTGTAACACTCATTTACACATGTCAAGCATGTCATCTCTAGACAACACCTAGGACACAAATTAATAAGCCCCATAAAAATGATCAACTCCTGGTTTTGTACTTTTTTTCTTACAAATAATATTCTCTTTAGCTTAGCTTTTTTTTAATATAAATTCTTTATTTTTGGTGCGCTGTGAGGTATACATAAGCTCACCTTGCCACGACAGGTAACCAAAGTAGTATCATGAGGGCGTTCTTGGCTCCCCAAGGAGGTAAGTACCCCTAACCAAGGCGGATCGGGGAGGGAGGGAGTTTTGTACACCTCTTATGGGTGTGCCTAGTGCTTATGTGTGTGCTAGACAAGACTTAAACTGCTCCTATCAGGACCTGCCAAAAGAATGTATGAACAACAAAAGGGTAACATAGTATAATTTTGATAGCCTAGAATACTAAAGCAAAAAATACAAAAACAGAATATTGATGCTCTATTATAGGTTGCTTCCAAACGTGGAGCAGCTTCTCCTTCCTTATCAGTCAGGTGGTTAGCGCGGTCCTTGGTGTGCCCCCCGAGGCTGGCCCTGGTGTCACCGTGTGGGTTGGCTGGCGGGCGTTTGGGAGCACTCTCCCCTGAGTGCTCCCTCGCGCACAGTGTACTGATACTGGAGCTGGAATATGGCATCATATTCCGACTCCGGCATCAGTACACAGCACGCGAGGGAGCTGAACAGGGAGCACTCAGGGGAGAGTGCTCCCTCGCGCGCCCACCAGACAGACAGCCAGCCCACAGGACCGGCCGCCAGGCAGCCCCACTGGACCCCAGGGAACCACCTCAGCTCTCCCAAAGGTATGAGACTGGGGGATTAAATTAAAAAAAAAAAGTGTGTCTTAGTGTGTTAGAGTGTGTGTGTGTTAGAGTGTGTGTTAGCGTTAGAATGTGTGTGTGTTAGTGTGTTAGAGTGTGTGTGTGTTAGAGTGTGTGTGTGTGTTAGTGTGTGTGTGTTAGAGTGTGTGTTAGTGTGTTAGTGTGTGTGTGTTAGTGTTAGAGTATGTGAGTGTTAGAGTGTGTGTGTTAGTGTGTGTTAGTGTGTGTGTTAGAGTGTGTGTTAGAGTGTGTGTGTTAGTGTTAGAGTGTGTGTTAGTGTTAGAGTGTGTGTTAGTTTGTGTGTCTGTTACCGAGTGTGTTAGTTTGTGTGTGTTTGTTAGTGAGTGTGTTAGTTTGTGTGCGTCTGTTAGTGAGTCTGTTTGGTGTCTGTTAGTGAGTGTGTGTTCTGTAAGTGAGTGTGTATGTGTCTGTCAGTGAGTGTGTGTGTATGTCTGTCACTGAGTGTATGACTGTCAGTAAATGTGTGTGTCTGTTAGCTAGTGTGTGTGTCTGTTTGTGAGAGTGTGTGTATGTGTGTCTGTTAGCTAATGTGTATGCGTCTGTTCGTAAGTGTGTGTGTGTCTTCAGCACTTACCTTTACTCCAAGGGAGTCCGGCGCTGGGGATCCGACCCGATCCGCCGCTCAGCTCCGAATGTGCATGCGTAGCAAGAGCCGCGTGCACATTCAAACCGCCCATGGGAAAGCATTACTCAATGCTTTCCTATGGACGCTCAGCGTCTTCTTACTGAGATTTTCACAGTGAGATCGCGGAAGCTCCTCTAGCGGCTGTCAATGAGACAGCCACTAGAGGCTGGATTAACCCTCAGTGAAACATAGCAGTTTCTCTGAAACTGCTATGTTTTCAGCTGCAGGGTTAAAACTAGAAGGACCTGGCACCCAGACCACTTCATTGAGCTGATGTGATCTGGGTGTCTGTAGTGGCCCTTTAAGTGTATGTGTATCTGCATGCACTGGCGTACATACCGCGGTCGCAGGGGGTCGCAGCCCTGCAACCAGGTGCCCTCCGCCATGTGTTGCGGCCCCGGCCCACACAGAGTAAGCGCGGGGGGAATCAGTTTTTGCCCCATGGGTTGTGTGTCTGGGCCGCCATTTTGGGTGGTACTTGCCACAGTAGTATAGTGCCAAAGTCCTGCTGCTGCATTATATTTCCGGGCTTTGGCCTCTGGGATCTGTGTCCCATTGCTGGCAGGAGGTAAGAGGGCAATCAGTTGTGTTGGCTGCTCTGTGTAGGCTCGGTGTGCTGAAAAGCTCCTTGAGGTTCATGGGCACTGATGCGTAGTAGTCCCCATTCCTGCATTTCGGCTTAGCCCGCTTCGGTGTGTATAAGAAAGGCATCTATCAATGCCGCAGGATGTCTCCAATCTGTGCCTGCTATTTAGGGGGCTGGATGGGTCTGGTAAGTAGTGGGATTTTGGCAGATTCAGTTGCCAGGCTGGGAGCTATCAGAAATGGTGTCTTACATGTAACCTTACATCTCTCTAGTGTTGCAATTCTATAAAATCTTACACAGACAATGTTCATTTGTGGTCAGAATATTTATATGGCAATCATATGCATGCAAGTGTTTTCATATCTGTATAGTTGATGCCTACTTTCTAATTTATTTTACTTTTACCTTTACTGGTTTCTTGTTACAAGTTATATATAGGTCTATTCACAAAATGAAACCAAATAAATTCTATGGTTTATATCCTCAAAATACATCTTGAACATAAAATAAACTAAATAAACCAGTGTCATACATTAAAGGGAAAATATAGTGCTAGAAAAGCAAATTTGTATTCCTAGTACTATAGTACCTTCATCTGCCCACTCTCCCTTGCGGCTGCCCCCCCTCCTCACCCCACCTCAGGCAATAAATGGTTAAATGTCCCTTGGCTCTGGGTCAGGCTCAGGGTCAGAGGGGGAATCTAGTGTGCATGCACGGTAATCTCCATAGGTACAGTGCGAGGAAAAAGTATTTGATCCACTGCTGATTTTGAACGTTTGCCCTCTGACAAAGAAATGATCAGTCTATAATTTTAATGGTAGATGTATTTTAACAGTGAGAGTCCCAATAACAAACAAAAAATCAAGAAAACCTCATGTCAAAAAAGTTATACATTGATTTGCATGACAATGAGTGAAAAAAGTATTTGATCCCCTATCAGTCAACAAGATTTCTGGCTCCTATGTGTCTTTTATACAGGTAACAAGCTGTGATTAGGAGAACTCTCTTAAAGAGGCTGTGAAGGACTGAAATCCTGCAGCGCACGCAAGGTCCCCCTGCTCAAGAAAGCACATGTACAGACTTGTCTGAAGTTTCCCAGTGAACATCTGAAGGATTCAGAGGAGAACTGGATGAAGGTGTTGTGGTCAGATGAGACCAAAATCGAGCCCTTTGGCATCAACTCAAATCGCCCTGTTTGGAGGAGGAGGAATGCTGCCTATGATCCCAAGAACATCAACCCCACCGTCAAACATGGAGGTAGAAACATTATGCTTTGGAGGTGTTTTTTGCTAAGGGGACAGGATAACTGCACTGCATCAAAGGGATGATGGACAAGGCCATGTACCATCAAATCTTGGGTGAGAACCTCCTTCCCTCAGCCAGGGCATTGAAAATGAGTCGTGGATGGGTAGTCCAGCATGACAATGACCCAGAACACACAGCCAAGGCAGCAAACTAGTGGCTCAAGAAGAAGCACATTAAGGTCATGGAGCGGCCTAGCCACTCAATGAGCTTACATGCTAGAGGGAGTGGGGTAAAATTACACAAAAGGTGAGGGTAGGAGTAGAGAAGTAAATTGGTAGAATCATATGCACTGAAGACTTAGTGTGTAGTTTTGTTGGGTTTTGTTTTGGCCAAAAATACATCAGGTAGCTGGATTGTTCTTGGGAGCTGAAGTTAACTAATGACAGGTCAAGCATTCATCAAGAATCAGCATTGACTTATTGGTAATTATGGATATTATTAAATGCAAATTCAAATTACTTTTCTTTCACATACTGTGATGGTTTTATAGTGGATGTTTAACACAGCCCTCCTTGGATTTTCATATATCTGTAGGATTCATGCTTGGTATTTAAATCATGTTTGTTTGTACAACAGCACAGAAGCTGACACCTCAGTTAATTAAATAATAATAATATGCATTCTCTGTCACCTCACAATCACGTAACAAATGCATCCCATAAACTGTGATTTGTACATTGTTTTCAAAGACCTCAATGTGTGATGCAGGGTTAAATAGTAAGTAATATATATATATATATATATATATATATATATATATATATATACACACACATACACATACATACACATACCATGCTAGTAATTTTATTCCTTACGAATTCTTAAAGCGAGGCTTTTCCTTATCCAGAAAGTCATAATGTGTTGACATGAAAACTGAAAATTTTTGCCCAAATTGGCCCAGAAGGAGAAATAGTTGAATTGCAGTTTGTTTGTTTTGTCCAGTATATTTATCATGGCTTACAATTGTCACTTCCTCACAATTAAGAGTATAGCGAGTAACCATGATACATGCATGAGTCACAGTTACTTTCTATTATGTTTGATTAATGTATCTCATATTGCATAGCTACATTCTCATGTATACTTAAAAAAGACTCAGATCCGTCAAGTTCGTCCTTCCCTCATCTCCTTTTTGACTGTTGAAATAAAAGAAGACAATAAACACAGTCTTAAAAGAGTAAATCCGACAATAACAACATTTTGTGTTTTATGTTGTTTTTTTCAAATAATTTTGCAACAAATATCTCTGGATGCGGCCCTGAGCGCCTTGTGTAGGAATCAACTCTACATACACTATATGAAGTAGGACAACAAATAACATTCTGTAGCATATTTAATTTTTTTTCACGTTAATACAAAATACTCTGTTTACTTGCTAATGTAAAAGGCTATTGTAATCTGGAAGGAAAGCTACATTAACAGAATAGACATATCAAGGATAAATAAAATAAAAATAAAAAAGCAAATAACAGAACAAAGGAAACAACGGAACTGTAAAAATGGAACAGATCAGATGAAAGTAGTAAACATATAAATCAGATACCTAATGAGTTTACAATAAAAAAAATGCAGATCAGCCACAACATTAAAAAATATATACAAATGATAGAACAGAAATTTTAGCAATACCAAAATGTGTATAACAATTTTATACTAATGTATTTCATTTAATTTTCTGTGTATTTTTTTTTTATTCTTTATTTTTGCGGGTCAGTAGTATGACAAGAGTACAGTATGTGCAGACATAAAGTAAATAGCAGATCAAAGTAAAATGAAAACATGAGATTACATCACATAGGCATAGCCGACCCTAATTTTAATTTTTTGATGCTATATAACAGGGGTTCTCAACCCAGTCCTCAAGGACCACATACCAGTCCAGGATTTAGGGATTACCTGGGTGTGTATAAGGTGTTTAGAATAAAAAAAAACAACACCTTAGGCTCTAAGGCAGGCATAGGCAACCTTTGGCACTCCAGATGTTTTGGACTACACCTCCCATGATGCTTTGCTATAATTATGGGTGTAAGAGCATTATGTGTGATGTAGTCCACAACATCTGCAGTGCCGAAGGTTGCCTACCCCTGCTCTATGGTGTTTTTTTTCTTTTTTAAAACACCTTAGACACACCCAGGTAATCCCTAAATTCTGGACTGGTAGGGGATTGAGGATTGAGTTTACAACCCCTGCTATATAAACTCCTATAGCTGGGCTACGTAAAGCAGAACAATAAAGCTTAGGGTGCCCCAGGAGTTGCATGTGCCCTGGTAGTTAAGGAGAGAAGCACAGCGTAAAAATATTAGTTAAAGGCACATACTTGTGCAGGTCAAAATCCTTCCTTGACTGAGCTTTGCCACCGATTCTAGTAGTAGGATATGAAAAGGCTCAGGTTGCATGCTGAATGTGCCGGCAGATGTAACAGGGTCTAATGTGAAGTTATGCACATTGAAGGGTGAGAGGGTGGGGGTGAGGGGGACAGTAACTTGTCCATCTATAAATCTAATAGTTTACAGAGCCAGTATATGTAATTCAACAGTGTAAAAATATTAAAACAATATAACTTAAAATGAGGTAACCCTTAAAAGTAAGACAGAAATTGTCAGTTGCTTCCTTCCAGTAGGTAATTCAACCGTCCCTGAAACAAGTTTTTGGGGCACGAATGGGGTGATTCCTTCTACCAGTGATGTGGCTCGGGTCATCGCCGCTGCCGCTGCCGACAGGTCCAGTGATTGGAGAAGTGCTGGAATTTCGGAGTGTGACAGGTGGTGTGGCTTGCCAGCTTTGTCTGCTTTTATTAGGCTGTGTGGTCCCCACTTCTAGTGAATGGCGTTCTCTCTCAGTAATTGGGTGACATTTCGAAAGGACCTCCTCCATGTAAGGGCTTGCCTGGAGAAGTCTCTTTAAAATGCCAGGTGGCCCTATGAGGATTCCCCTGTCAGAGTCCTGCATTATTTTAAGTAACAAACAAGCAGTTCCCTGGGTAGCGTTGGTGGCCTTAGGGAGGCGAAATCAGGAGTCGATCATTATCAGCTTAGCTTTTTTAGGTGTCAATACAGTGGCGATGAACCTTAATTTATAGTGAGGGAGTTCTGAGCTGGCTACAGCATAGAGCACTGGCATTCAGGGGTTAGGATTAGGGTTGCAACTTAGAAACTAAGTTTCTTTACAGGATTTTCCGTGAAGTTTGATGTAATTAGCAATTTTAGATAAGGGAATTTTTTCACAACATGTTCACTTTCAAAGAGAGGACATTCTGTACTACTGGAAGGAACAGTCTTCGAAGCTGCTGCATTTCTCATTGTTTAAATTTAGAAGGTTGTTTACCAACCACAATTCACACTCTAATTGACACAAAATAACCAAGTATTCTAGGAGTGTGTTGATATTTAATCAGAATTTGTGTGTTTTTTTATGACCAACAAAAACACCTGTAACTCGAAACAGATGCAAAACTGCACAATAAAGTTAAATAAAGGTACACTTAAGACATCAACGCAAGGATAAAAGCTGTCATGGTAAGTTAGGAGCAGGAAGGGATAAAAGAAATGCAGATAAAGTGAACATTTCAGAAAAAAAGGAAAATGTAGAGATAAGCCAGAATGTCGATTATGGGTGGCAGACAAACAGCTCAAGAACTAGAATTGTAGAAGAAAGGGAAAAAACAAAGACCACCACTTGATTAATAATGGCTAAGGAGATTGAATTTAGGGCCAAATTGTACTTTCTTAAAGTAATAATTAGGACCAGCTGAGTAGAGAGGTAAAAGTAGAGCAGAAAACCTGTTGACATTTTGGTGCAAATTTATAGAAAACAAGAAGGTTCTGAATGTCAGTCATTGAGCAGCAAAATTGAATGATCTAAACCTAATTCCATGTGAAATCTCTAGATGGTGTTTTTAGTGCAACATTATCATCTGAAACAAACTCATTGTGGATTGCAAGAATAAGCAATAACACTGCAAATGGTTAATAGCGCATACATATTTATTGGAATATCTTGCTACATATAAAATTTCCTAGTAAAGCACTTTCTGAATAGACATATAACAATTTGACTTCTGATTGTCAATTGTTGCAGCATTTTACGGGAAATATTTTAGCAATAATTTACACTGACTGACTGTTACATGTGTCTGCTCATTTTTGTAAATCCTTGTGAGGACAATTAACCTTAATTGACATTCATAAAATCTGGTGTCTAAAATGTCAACAATATAATGTCAAATTGTAGCAATGAGGGAGTGGCATCATAATAACGATTACAAATGCAAAATAAATTATTTTAGAACATTAGTGCACAATGGAGATATTTAGTGGTAGTATCATGTTTCAGTTAATGGCTTTTATGAATCCAGCTATTTGTAATATAAGATATTTTGATACTGCTCATATGTTTTAAATGATTTAGTATAGCAATCTAGTTCTGAGATATACCTGTTTTAGACTTACTAAGCTGGGCAACTTCGGAAAATTTGTCATTCTAAGATTTTTCCCAATAAAAATAATAAAAAAGATGCTGAAGCATTAAACTGGAACACACTCTCAATTTGTGTGTATCATAAGAATGACAAATAATATATTTCCCTCGTATTTTATCAGTTTAGAAACCACTTTGGGACACTTATTGAAAAAGTCTGTTATGAGCACAAAGTATGATTTTTTTTAACTCTTTTTATTAAGAAGAGAGCAAATAAATGACATCATTAAATTAGCATGTCTTAAAAGATAAACAGAGAATATGGAGAACGTTGGTAGTGGTTAGTCCTCCGCTCAGGTCTCAAAAACGTTTTTTTAGCTTTTGCCCATTTTTAGAGTTCTCATATTCTCTGGGGTTTTTTTGTTTTGTTTTTTTGCCATCTCTTGAAACATACAGCAAAAATTGCATAACACTAGTCAGACTGAACTGAAGTATGTTAATAGAGAATAAATGTAAGATATTAGAATAAGTACTATTGAAATTTACATTTCAAATAAGAGAGATTTGAATTCCGAGATGGGAATCACACATTTAAGTTCCTCAATGGTATCTTCACCCCAGAGCCGATCATAAAATAGTACAAGAAATAAAAATAAGGGCTTTCACTTGTATGAGTGCAATACAGCTTTATTGGACAACTTACAGCATTATTTCAACTTCTAGCAAAGCCTCTCTTAACCTAAAAACATTTGGAAATACTGAATAGAGATAGATATAAGGCAATAGTTGCCGGAAAGAACTTAAACTGATATCACCAATATATTTCCTGCAATGTTAAACAGAAAATATGCCATTTTATTGCTTTGTCCCTTTGCGACTTATTGTGACCTCCACCAACTCCTAACTTTACAGGCCAGACGATTCCAGACTCACTAATTACAATGATAAAACTTTGAGGGTAAGTGGATAAGGATGTGATAGATGTGATAGCTCCTTCTTGCTTAAGGAGACTTTTGGAGTGCCCATGCAATCTTTTTATATTCCTGGACAATATCAGGGATCAGGAAAGAAAGGAGGGTAACTCTGAGGGCCTCACTCTCAGTAAAATAGCAATCACCATGTTGCCCATGGAATGAGGTAATACGAGTGCCCTTATCAACTCTTCAATATTTTTTACTATGCGATCACCTGCAAGATAAGAGAATGGAAGACAGTTTGTTTTACATATGAATGTATTTCTATTTATCTTGGGTCCTCTGAACCTAATTACTTTGTATCTTTTTACTGTTTTCCAGCTGGTATCTCAATGCGACCAGCTGTTTTCTAATATTAGTTGTTCAGACGGGTATCTCAGGGTCATCAAACGTGTCATGCTCAACTAAAAAAGTCAAACAAAGCAGCTAATTAAATAGATGCATTTACATGCACTACTATACATGCCCCACTAGAGTTTAACTCAGCTGGGTAGCAAGTTGCATATCAATAAATTGGCATGGTAATTCACTAAATCATACATTTTCAGAATGTGGTTGGTAAATTGTAAATTTTAGGCCCAGCTAGCTGTGCTGGAACAACATGAGTTAGAAATGTGTTACAATTCCACATTTTAACATTTTGTTTGTAAAAATGTGTCCCGGGTAATTTCACAAAGGAACATCAATAAAGATAATGTAGTTTTGTTTAGCAAGCAGATCATTTTTAGAAATTCCCAGATTAATTGGCCACTATGTTCGCCTGACCTTTCTGCTTCCGATTACTTCCTGTATTGATATCTGAATAGGCAGGTGTGCATGTGCACTTAAACAGCTCAGAGAGAATATCCATGCAGAAATTTGAGTGCTAGAACTTTAAACATAAACATATGTTATGAACAATGCAAATGAAAGAACCTGGCGTTGCGAGGTGGCAAATAGAGCTTATTTAAAAGTTGTAATATTTCATACCTAGTCAAACAAATATGCAAACGTTAAACATAGCATTGCAATTGGTCCATTAATGAAAAAGTTGACTCCTCAAACCCTACTCTGCATTTGGCCATCCTGTATTAGCCTGTAGCCTATTCTTTAGACAGCCGCACAGTTTTTGCAAATTTAATTTTTTTTTTTTCTGATTTATTAATTTTTATAAAGATAGCAAATTAGGGACTTATCTATTAAAAGAACACTGTATACACCAGTGAAGGCTTGTCCATAAGGGCACTTGGGCCAGTGCTCCACCAATTTTTTATGTTGGGAAAAAATATTTACAGTGTTTGGTAGCTGTTTGGAGAAGGTTACTTGACAGCATCAAAAAAATTGGTCTTTCATTTTGACCTAGTGTCCTTTAAGAAGGAATTTCAGGAATAGCTATTGAGTTGCCATTCTGGCGGCAGAACCAGTTGCCTATGAGTGGAGGCATGCTATAAGCCTGTCTATTTAGGGGTCATTATTGGCTCAGAAACAAGGTAGTAGTTAGAGTCTTGGAAGTAACACAGAGACAGTACAACAGCAGCAACTCATGCCCCCTGCCAAATGTAAGTGTATAATAGTATCTATTATTCTCCCCCAGTATGCCTAGTGACTGCCTGAGGATGGCAAGGGATGGGGACATTTGTGATACAAAGCTCTGTGCTGCCTGCCCCTAACAGTATTAATAACTCCTACAGCAAACACCCACTATTTCTTTAAAGTCCTCACTCACTCTTTAGCTGAGACCTGAGAGACTCATGCTGTTACTAGTTGAATAATTTAGAAACTTTAAACTGCAGGACTGGGGCTGTGACTCTGCTGACTGGTCTGATTCTGATTTTTATCTGTTATATTTGTAATGATTGTTAATTCTGTTAACCATGTCAGCTACACCTTGCCTCCATATTAATTCTGTATAATAATTATATTGCCAGCTTCCAATATAATAATAACCTGATACTTTAACCATGTGTACACTGTATGCTGAAAGCCAATAGTGAGTCAGGAGTAGCTGACATGGCTGCAGTCTATCAGTGTTTTGATTCTTAAACCATGTGCACACTGTGTGCTGAGAGCTGATGGATTCGCTAACATGTTTCATAACAGCAGCAATATTTAATAAAAGTTACAGTTATCATGCAGGAGCACTATTAAAGATGAGATCATTAGAGGTAAAGCTAGGAGAGTGCTAGGAATATAGAGTGAGAGAGTTGGAGCATTATACAGAGACACGGTATTGCAGCTCTGTGTAATCTATCACAGTGAACATGGCTGTGTGGGATAGTTATTGGTATCTCCTCACCGTGCATTATTTTTCTGCAGTCGACAGATATCTTCTTTGTATTGTGTTTAGCTCTTTGTATTATATCTCTTTTTTTTCTCAGTTCTGTTTGTGATATATTTACCTTTGTATTGTATACTCAACTCTATGTATTTTATAAACATATTAGTGTTGTGTCCAGCTTATTTTATTGTATGAGGTCCTCTGTATTTTGTTCAGCTCTGTATTGTATGAGTATCTCTGTACTGTATAGGGAGGAGTAACATTCAGGGGGAGGAGTCTGGCACCAACCATCTTAAAAAATAAACCAGCCACCACAAATAGGCACCCAGACAACTTCACCTCAATGAAGTGGTCTGGCTGCTATGTGTCTCCTATTTTAACCCTGTAGCTTAAAACATTGTGGTTTCCCCTTGTATTTCAATGCCTTTCGTGTATTGTTCCTGTATATGCAGCAGCTCCTTAAAGTAGAGTAAGTGAAATGGATAGCTCTGTGCCTTTCCCCTCCCCCTTCCTTTTGTGAATGTATGGTCTGCCTGTATCTCTCCCTCTTCCCCCTCCCTTTTCCTGTCACAGCAGGACATTGCCACAAAGACACAACCAATCCAGTTTAACTTAGATGCTTTGTTCTTACTCCCTCCCCCTTCAGCTTCTTGGGATTGAAACCTCTGATGTTTTGTGTTGGAGGCCCCATGAAGGGGTCTGTGTCTCTAAAACCATGTGTAACAAAATAAACTGAGTCAGTCAGTGTTTTTACCTCCAAAACTGTGTGGCGTCCAGTTACTGGGTGGAGAAATGGTTTCCTGCTTGTTATAAGGGTTCCTGAACAACTGAAGGAATGGAATTAGGGGAGGTAACCAGTCGGGTTACCAGGGGGTCCGCTACACAAATTAGTTAGTAAATGGAATATCACAATTAATCTTTAGTTGACCAGACCATTTATCGCTGAACTTCTGACCTAGTGCTGCTACATAAACTGTGTTAGTTGTGTTATTTGTATATTATGCAACTTCTTAATGACACAACTTAAATGAATCTATAAACAATGGGAATATATCCTTTTACATAGTTACAGTGGCTGAAAGGAGACATATGTTCATCAGGTTCAGCCTTTTGTCAAGACAAGTTATAAAAAATGTAATTTTATTTGTAAAATTGTAAATATACATTCTGCAGAAAAAGCTGTACAAGCTATATTTTTATGTTGTACTTTTCACTTTAACTCTGCTAAAATCTCTATTTTTCCTTTCCTATTCTATTCTTACTAGAGCCATATATTTGATTTTGTAAAATGTCAATACTCTATAGATAATTTAACTTTATGACTCATGACTTTGTTCTACTTTAGTTTGAAACTCTCATAAAACAGATACAGTGAATGATTTAAATGCAAATACATTTTATATATAGTGCTCATTATAACCTTTCATAAGGACAATATGTTTTGTACATTATTCACATCAAGCTACATAAATCTGTATCATCTTTGCTTGAAAATGCAGCACTTCTATATTTATTTGCCTTTTTGTAGACACTAAAATATTGCATGTTTCCTTCTTAGTGGGTTGCCAAGATTTAATTAATTATCGTTGCTTTTCATACATACTAAATATAATTCCCTCCTCCTTTTCTTATTTACTACTTTAAATGTGTTTTGAGCCGCAGTGATTTACCAGAATCCATCTAATTATAAACCTCTTTCCATTCTATTTCAAATGGATTTTTTTCTGCTTTAATTTCCTGGCCAATCTTGCTTGTGACTGTAAAATATTCATTGGTGAAATGCATTGTTATACAATAACTACTGTCTGTGAATGCTAGACATTTATCTTTCTTTCTATAACAAAGTAATGCTGATTCACAAGTGACTAATCAAGATAGGAATATTTCTAGTTATATATGCAGAATAAACAATTATTACAAGTAATGTTAAGTTTTTGCAAGGAATGCAGCAGTTCTAAAAATATAAATATATATATATAGATATATATAAAAAAAAACTTTTATTAAACGGACACTATAGTCACCAAAACAACTCTTAAGGGTTTCATTTTCAGTCAGATGTTACTTTGCTTTATAAGTTTTTATCTTCAGCTCTAAAAAAAAAAAAAAATCAACTTTAACCCCCTCCCGACCACGGACGTAACTGGTACGTCCGACAAAAAACAGTCCTTAAGGACTGCGGATGTATCTGATATGTCCTGGGGTAATTAGAGCTCTGGAAGCGATCATGATTCCAGCAGCTTTAATTGTATTACAGTGATGCCTCAATGTTGAGGCATCGCTGTAATACCCCCCTCACTGCCAAGGGCCATCGGAGATTAGGTGGAGCCTTCAGCAGTCTTCAGAAGGCTTCCAATGCTCTGTCTCTACTGAGTGCCTAGAGGGGTCGAGGCACTCAGTATATATACTAAAATAAATAAATAAATCATTTAATTTAAAAAAAATTAACCCCTACCCGCCCTCCCTCTCCCTCCCACTCCCTCTGCCATGTACTTACCGATCGCTGCGGTCACATGGCCCCCATAGGTGTCTTCAGTGCTGCTTGCAGGGGAACTACCTGAACTGACAAGCAGTCCCCCTGCTGGTTGAAAAGTAAAAAAAAGTTAATAAAAGTAAAAAAAATAAAAATAAAATATAATAAATTAAAAAAAAAACTTAGAGTAAAATTACACATGTATATATAACATATATAATAACTATATATATATATATATTATAAAAAATAAATAAAAATAAACTGTAAAAATAATTTTTACAAATTATATATATATATATATATATATGTAATTTTATTCTAACTTTATTTTGATATTAATATATATATATATATATATATAAATACACTTAGAATGAATATATATATATCTCTATGTATATACCCTTAATGACCGCGGACGTACTATGTATGTCCGACAAAAATATGTATGTCCTCGTTAAGGACCGCAGACAGCAGCTCTGGGCCTCCAGGGCCATGTGATCACCATGATCACATCACCTCAATAGGAGTCTAGGAGCTGCCAGCAAGAGGACTGTCTGAGCTGTCAAACAGTCCCCCAGGCTGCTAAAAAGTAAAATATATATATATATATATATTTATATATATATTAACCTGTTAATTGCTCCCGACTGATTCCTCTCTTGCAACTGTCATTAGTCTAATACTATCCTTACCTTTTTTGTTACTTTACCCCACTCCCTCTAGCATGTAACCTCATTGAGCAGGGCCCTCAACCCCTCTGTTTCTGTGTGTCCAACTTGTCTGGTTACAACTACATGTCTGTTCGTCCACCCACTGTAAAGTGCTGCGGAATTTGTTGGCGCTATATAAATAACATAATAATAAAATAATTAAAGCATTTTCTAATATATTATACACATATATCTCAAAATACACTTATAATGAAATCATATGTATGTATAATATATTATAAAATGCTTTAATTATAATATATTATGCATATATAGGAAATAAAAGTGTGTGTGTGTATATATACACACATACACACAACGTATTTTGTGTGTGTGTGTGTGTGTGTGCGCATATATGTATGTGTGTAAATCTCCACGAAGAAAGGCACATGCTGGGCTTTTTGAAGAACACATAACAGGAACTGAGAATCCATGCCTAAAGTACAATGTGAGAGAAAAATAACACCAAAAAGTGATTACCCATAAGTTTGACAAAGACTGGTGGTAGAATTAGTGTATGGAAAGTATTAAAATACCATCATTTAAAATACCCTAGGGTGTCTACTTTTCCAAAATATATGGTTTGATGGAGGTAAATTACGTTGGCCGGCTTAAAAAATGTCCCAAATAGGACATGGGTGTGTGATGACCAGCTGTGAAAATTCCAAGTTGGAAAACTGGAATGCGCACCCTCTAAATAAGGTCTTTTAGCCTCCCCAGAACCCAACACACCTATTCATGGGGGGTATCACTGTACTCAGGAGATATTTCTGAACACATATTGTGGTGTTCTTTGGCAGTAATACATAACAGGAGCTGAGAATCCATGCCTAAAATACAATGAGTGAAAAATAACAAAAATATTACTACCCAAAAGGTTGACAAAGACTAGTGGTAGAATTAGTGCATGGAAAGTATTAAAATACCACCATTTAAAATACTCTAGGGCA
>OW240912.1:33484342-33562003 GCA_933207985.1 Pelobates cultripes | reverse complement strand
TTATTGTAGAGATAAAAAAATAATAATAAAAACAATATTTAGACTTCTCAAAAGCACATAAGCTAAATGATGGAAAGTCCAAATATAAAAGTCCAAACTCCAGCTAAACGCGTTTCACTCTTGTATGAGCTTCCTCAGTAGCTGTGGACAGCTACTGAGGAAGCTCATACAAGAGTGAAACGCGTTTAGCTGGAGTTTGGACTTTTATATTTGGACTTTCCATCATTTAGCTTATGTGCTTTTGAGAAGTCTAAATATTGTTTTTATTATTATTTTTTTATCTCTACAATAAATTGTTATTTTTTTTATATATTAGTCCATATAGTCCTTTCTAGCCTCCAGGAACACCATGTGGGGAATGCTATCCCAATAAATTAGCACATTGCCAACAAACCTCAGAGCCAGGAATTCAAGGCTCTGTCTAAGGAGAATATCGTTTGGGATAAAGGGGTGTGTTGCTGCCTCAAGAGCAAGAAGGAGTCACTTACGGAGCCAATAGCTTATAGGCTCCAACCCACGTGAGTGGTTTCAACCAATTGCTACCATTATTCATTTTTTATTTTTTTGTAAACCATCTGCACTATATTCTCTCTTTTTGTTGTTTTACTTTGTATGTAAAAAGATACCACATTATTATTGTTATCGTCATTTATATCGCGCCAACAGATTCTGTAGTGCTTTACAATATTATGAGAGGGGGGATTGAACTATAAATAGGACAATTACAAGAAAATTTACAGGAACAATAGGTTGAAGATGACCCTGCTCAAATGAGCTTACAATCTATAGGAAGGGGGGTATAAAACACATTAGGACAGGAAATATCAATCAAGTAAGGTGGGATTGAAGCATAGCTGGAGGAGAGAGTATAGTGCTGCCCTTTAGGAGAGAGCAAGAGACAGTTATGTAAGGTAGATGTTACTCTGGAAGGCACTTCTTAAAGAATTGAAGAGTAGGGGAAAGTCTGATGGGGGTAGGCAGGCTTTTCCATAGGATGGGAGCCGCCCGAGAGTAGTCCTGCAAACGTGAGTTGGCCGTACGGGTGTGAGCAGCGGAGAGGAGAAGGTCACGGGCAGAGCAGAGGGACTGAGAAGGGGCATACCTATGGATCTGTAAAGAGATATAAGAGGGGCTAAAATTTTCAGTGCTTTACATTAAATGAAAGGTGCCTATACATAATACAAGTACAGTTCAGCACACTCACAAAATAAATTCAGAGCCTTTTTCAATCATTCATTTATATTTAAAAGCACTTTTAGTGTTCACAAAATATGTGGTTTGACTTCAGTCATTAAAAAATACATAATTAAATTACAACATAAGTGAGATATACACTGCTGGTTATACCACATAATTACATCATATCAAACAGCTCTACGACTATTTAAGCATTTTTCAGAACAATTGTGGAGGTTTAGGATTGTCATTCAAATATACAAATAGAGGTGCAGGGTTCTCACTCAAATATTTTTGTGAGCATGTAATGCATGTTCTTGATATGCCCACAAACTGTGTTTTTGTTTGTTTGTTGTTTTTTTTTTTTATTATTTAAAGTGTCTTGCTTAAGCCACAATGTTTTTTTTATTTGTTTTTTTTCTGTATCCTTTAATCACTATTTGTGCCATTTTTTTTTTTTTTGCTATTAATAGCTTCTTTGCAATTATACAAGTAATGTTTCTTTATGTTAATGCTCATTATCACAGACCCCTCTCTTTTTCTAGATGAGAGTTCTGTACTGTTGTTAAAAATCTGACACCACTACTATTGTATTATTTGAGCAGCAACCAAGAAGATAAGCCAACAGTATAAAAATAAGCTTTAGTAACAAATCAATAATGGAATTAAAACTATTGGTAAAAAGGAATGAAGTAGTATTGGAAATATACTAAGTGCATTTAAATTCTCATTTGCAGACTGCACTCATATCTTACATATACATTTACCGAACACAGTTTGCACAAAAGAGCACGAATGCACACATATGGTATAGCACAGAATACCATTTCCAGTTAATGATGTTATTGTCAAAATTAAACATTACTTATTTATTTAATATTTAATTATCTGTTTTGGGAAGATATGTACCATACCTGTATCCCTGATATATGTAATATAATACAAATGTATTTACAAATAGTGTGTTGGAAAAAATTTAATAAATGTGATAGTACATTTACACTGGATAAAATTATTATATAATATCCCATTTTCATAAGAGTTCTAACATCAAGCAGCAGATGACAGAGACTCTAAGCAAGCAGATGTTTCCGAGATGAATGTCAGCTGTGAAGTGAAAGTGGTTGCATTGCTGTCATATTATTGATGCAATCTTGCATGTTAATGCTATTCTTTCATTTGATTGTAAAAGTTCAACTCCGTGCCTTTCAATCCCAGGAGACGGTCCCTTGTTCAGGAGTATGTTAATACTCTGGTGTGGACAGCGGTTTATTATCAAAATTTCCTCCTTGTGGAGCATTCTTCTTCATCCCTCTCCATTTAGAATGTACATTGATTGATATGTCATGTTTTCATTGACAAATCATTGCACATGAAATACATTTAGCCATGTATTTTCTTTCTCCCACCCAGAACATCTTACTTTTGTTTGATTAGGGCCACCAATAAACTCCTGGCCTTTAGAATATCTTTGTTTTTTTTCGATAACTAAATCTGTAGTTTTCTTTTTGTTGTTGTTCACACACTACCTCTAACCCCTTCCCAATCGCGACAAAAAATGGTCCTATGTCTGGCTTAAATTAAAAAATCTCAGTATTTTGGCACCTTTTTATCAGATGGCACTCTTAAATATCCTAAATATTGTAATCATTCTGTATATATATTTACCAATGTGTTTTTACATTTATATGTCCTCAATGCCTATTTATCTCTTATTTTATAATATGTTTGTTTTTTCCCTTTTATTACCTAATTGTATCCATAGAAAGTATTTTATTTCCCATTATTTTTTAAATACTCCTTTCTATTTCTTTCCCCTTCCCTGTACAACATTCCCCATAATCCAGAAAGGGAGGAGGTCACCCCTAAGCCCTCCCTCTTCTCCTCTGTTTATAGAGATTGAGAAACTGCAGTTACTATGGCAACCCGGCCGACTGTGTGACATAGGCCCACTATGCTATTTAAACAGGATAGGCCTTGTATGCTGTAACACTTTGAAAAAGCCTTGCTAACAGGTGAAATGCGTTGGTGTTTAATACAGCCTTTTTGCTATGTTGTTTTTTTTTATTTGTCTCCAATAAAAATAGCACATTTAAGCTATTTTAGAGCCACCAAGCCTATCCTGTTAAACACCATAATTTTATCATTAAGTACTTGAGGACTCACAAGTGATATCCTTGGTGGGAATGATTCCACCTACACTTCCTATACTGAGCAATATCCCTTTTGCTCCCCGCTTGTGAGTATACCTCCTCTTTTTATTTTAGTTTTATTCCAAACCATACAGAGAGCACTATTTTGTGTTTTTATTTCTCCTCCTATACACAGAGGATACCGGTTTTGGCACCATCTGACCAGAACATCCTTCCCCCAAAGATGCCTCTGAGACGCCTCTGAGAATGTACCAGGACTACTATCATATCCATAGATGGGGATTGTACCTTCCAGGCACATATATCTGGAGCTGAATATAAGTTCCAGAAAATTGTAAGTGCAAATTTTTCTTTACTTAACACTATCAGCTTTTCAACATACTACACTATATCTGTGTCATCTCCTCTCTCCCTTATATATCACTGAGCTTGAGAAGACTACTACAGGTGCTGCTTCCTGCCACTACCTTCTATACCTCCGGTTCTGCCAGAAAAGAAGAGACTCTGGTTCCAGGGAAGTTCTGGCAGCCATATTACAAGCACTGATACATTCCACCCCCTACACACACATATGTTTAACTATTAACTACATAATTATTTGATATCATTAATTATAATTTGAGGGACCTGCCTGACAACCCAGACAGACAGTCCAAAGAATTTAATTGGCAAGCCCTATATTTAACTCTGTAACTTTCCAAAACACCATAAAACCTGTACTTGAGGGGTACTGCTGTACTTGTGAAGCATTAATCTACACAATATATGAGCGTTTTAGAGCAGTAAAACGTATTACACTGATAATATCATTGGTGAAATGGCAGTTTATGTGTGAAGAATGCAAAAAAACAAATATAAACGCTAATTTTGGCCAGGGTTTGTGACTAAGTGGCTACTAAAAAAGACTGGACATGCCTCATTTTGAATACTGTGGGTTGTCTACTTTTAAAAATGATATGCCATGATGGGGTTAATTTTTATTCCTGGGCTGCCATATGGTCTCAAAGGCAAAAAAATGTTTATAGTAAATTATATGATATAGTTAAAAACTATTGGTTTTTAACTATATATTGGGGCTGATGTGTACTGTGGTCATTGCTGCCACCCAGGAGTGATGGGAGTGAGCGCAGGACTTCTCTTTTTTAATTATATGATATGATGAAAATAATGTTATCTTTAGAAAGACCATTTAATGGTGAGAAAAACTGTATATAATACGTGTGGGTACAGTACATGAGTAAGAGGAAAATTACAGCTAAACACAAACAGAGCAGAAATGTAAAAACAGCCCTGGTGCTTAACGGTAAGAAAATTTAAAAAGTGTCCGGTCACTAAGGGGTTAAATAACCATTTATTCACATTTTACACACTGTATTTAATATACCTAGAATAATAGCTATTTATTCATATATCTTTCATTGCAGCAGTATGAATGCACAGCACTAAACTGCCAGGCAGCACTAGCTATGCAATGCCAAAAAGATTGTAGAATTAAATTAAAGCATTACAGAGCTGGACACAGTATCATGATATCATACACATGTATAAATTACCAAGGCAGAAGATGTAAGCAGTGTCTGAAACAATTCCTAGAACAACTACACAATTTTTACGGTTACACAATTTTTAAGTGTCAACAATATGCAAATGGTAAGCCAACTGCAGTCCATCTGGAAAAAAATGTTCTTGCAGTTTCTGAAACATCTGTGCTATAGACACCATATATGCAATTATAAAGAAAAAACATCACCGGATGTTGCAATTGTATTAAAGTAAATAGACATTAATTCTATTTAAATTAATGGCAATCAATACTAGAGGAGTACTACATACTAGGATGTGTTCTACTAGGATTTGTTCTACATAACTTTGATAAACAAATGAAGTGTACAACTTACTTCTAGTAGTAAATATAGATTGTTACTTAGCTGAAAAGAGACATCCACCCATCCAAGTTCAGCCTTTCATCTATTTTTGCTGTGGATTCAAAAGAAGGCAAAAAGCATAGTTTGAAGTGTTTCAAATTGTGCAACAAACTAGAAGTGCGTCCTGGGTCAGTGCTGCACAACATGCCGCACTGACATTCAGCATCTCAGGCGCTGAACTTTCTCCATATATTGATTCAATGCATCTCTTTGGAGAGATGCTGATTGGTCATGGCAGTGTTTGGCTGAGATCATCAATTGGATTGGCTAAGATCCACAATTTTGAATATCTCAGCCAAGAAGGCAGATCAGGGTGCGTGGGCAGCGCTGACAGACCCATGCAGTTCTGGAATTAAGGTGTATATTTTACTTATTTGAGGATGGCAATAGAGTTTTTAACACTATAGGGTCAAAGATACAAATTTGTGTTCTTGACTCTATAGTGTTCCGTTAAAAACAGTAATTGAACAAATACCGCCTAAAGTAAGTGGGCTTAATGTTTCTCTAAAATAAGTATTTCACTGGCCAACAGCTGATCTATATTAGCTGCAGAGGTGAATTCTTATTGCTTGGGAAAAAATGTGTGCAGGTTTTTGTAAATATATATTTTTTGTAACCAATCATAATATGCATTAAAAAAAATATGCAACCAATCATAATATGCATTAAAAAAATATGCATTTTTGAACATAGAGTTTTTTTTAAAGAAACTCACAAAGCACCAAGGTATATTATATAAAAAAATATCAACCATAGTCCATTCACTGATATTATAAAAGACAAAGATGAAAGTATTGATGATTATCACATTCCCATTTTAGGATAGAAGAGCATTAAATTGGTTTCTAATATCACTTCAGAGAGATTATTTTCTCAGTTACAAAGACCCAGCTGCAGAGCAGATAGAAACTTGAGATCATGGCAACGTGCAATCTTCTGTTGAAATAAGACTGGGCCCAGATGATGAATAGATGTGATACTAATTGTTAATTATAATGTAAAGAATTCAATCACTGTTTCTTTTCTCCAGTAATAACCCAGTTACTGATCAACTCTTCAGGCAACCCTCCATCCTTGTCTATCTTGGTTCTATGGTGGTCAGACTGCCCCAACATATATTATCTATGCTCTCCACACTTGTAGTAAAAATATGTAATGTATATGTTAGATAGAAAAAAAAATATTGTATACATTGTGTTACTGCATTTTTTTTATTACTCACTAAATATTAACATTGTTATAAACCATTGTTAGTCCTTTCACTCCACGTAATCTTATTTTATTCTCTCCGACATTGAAAGGGTACATTCCATGTATAAAATAATAGGTTTAACCAATTGACAATTGCCTTATCTGCAGAAGTTCTAGAACACGAATACCGTGCAACTAGGCTGTCAAACCAATCTAGTATTTGTATAGCCACATCAGATATGAGTCTACCTGTTGGCTAAATCTATTGTACACAGATATACTAGAAAGAAAACACGATTCTATTGTTGTGACAATAACTGTGCTGATCTCTTTATTTTTTTTTTCTTCCACACTTGCCTTCATGGCACTGTGTCCAACTCTGTTTGTATGTTTTGCGGTTTTAGACTGGGTTTGATGGGGTGGGGGGTTGGAGGAGGGAGAAGTTACTATGCACATTTAATACTGTTTAACAGGGGATCTCAACACGCATACCACTTCAGGGGGAAAGTGGGGGATGGGGGAACTACTTTTTATCTCTTGTTATTAGGTATACTTGTACAGAGTGATAACACCTGAAAATGTTCACAATGGTCATATCTTGTAATGCTCTAGCATGTAAGCTCATTGAGCAGGGCCCTCCACCTCTCTGTTCCTGTACGTCCAGTTGTTTGGTTACAATTACATGTCTGTTAGTTCACCCATTGTACAGTGCTACGGAATCTGATGACGCTATATAAATAATTAAATAATAATAATAATGTGCTGTAGAACAACTTGTAATGACTTATCTGCAACTTTCATTAGACCTTTGTTTTATATCAAACTAACAATATTGTAACCCCCTGTCTATTTAATTGTCTTGTTTATATTTATAAATCTGAAAATAAAGAATATAAAAAAAAAAAAACTGTGCTGATTTCTGTACATCAATATTTAGTGGTAGGTCTGTTTACCAAGCCAGATTTTCAACAAATGGAATTCAACTGTTGATTATTCATTTTTCTAAATGGCTTGAGGCTTTTCCGGTCACTTATTTTATTTATCTATTTAGTTATTTAGTCAGTTTGTTATTATTGCCATTTATTTAACACCAACATGTTCTGCTTTACAACATTATAAGTATTAACAATAAATTAGATAATTACAAAATGTTACAGGAGCAACAGGTTGATTAGGTCTCTGCTCGATAGAGCTCACAATCTAGATAGTGCTCTTATCTGGAGCACTTTACAATTTATGCAAAAATAACATTGGTAATTATACAAACAGGGGGTACATATCTAGACACACTGAAGGACACTATCCGTAAGCTTACAACCTAGAGGATAATAGTATATTGAGACAAAAGGTTGTAGGGAGAAACAGCACTTGTGAATTAGCAGAAATGTATCCATGATTGTGGATTATAAAGAGTACTTTATAACAATCAGTAAATCGTACACAATGAGTATGTTGAGATGGAATCTGCAGTTACTATGCAGGAATGTGGAGAAAATAGATGATTGTGAGCATACAGTAAGTAGCGTATAGAATTCAGACGAACAGTTAGGTTGATAAAAAGCAAGAAGTCAGTAGGGCCCCTCAGTCAGAGATCGAAACAGAAAAGGGCTGGTAGCTTTAAAAAAAATATTTAAAAAAAGAGGTTATAGATAAAATTGATCCAGTTGGGTCATTTGCCAAGAATCAATTTGCATTTGTATTGAAAAATTGCATCTGGGAAACAGAAAGAAACATGGATGATTGTCACACCCATGAAGATCCTGGAATAATGGGAGGGAATATGATCAGATATGTTGAATTATGTTGAAGTAAAGTATTGGCTTAGGAAGAGACAAGGAAGAATTGGATGTGAGGAGGGAGCTTTTCCACTTGTATGGGACTAAGAGGGGAAATTAGCAGAATTATGAAAGAGCACATGGGTGTAGTGATTTTGTAAGTGTAGTGTAGCTGATGTAGCTGAGAATATGGTTTGGAGCATAGTGAGAGGTGATTGAGGAGAGGTAAAGAGGGTCAAGGTTATGAAGGGATTTGAACACGAGAGACAGGTGATGTACTTGAAGCCCGTTAATTTTTTTGAAGAATGGGGATTTGTGGAGTAATGGACTGTTGAGGAAGATCAAATAGAATGGTGTTACAATAATCAATCCTGGTGAGAATGAGGGACTTGATAGAGAATTTGCAGAAGAGGTTAGTAGAGGCAGATTTTCTGAATATTAAATATGTGAAAATAACAGACAGAAGTGACTGTGGCTACGTGTTTCAAAAACAGTAATGAAGAATTAAAAATGGCCTGAAGTTGCGAAGAGCTGTGTGAGCTGGGGAGATAGTGAGAGGGGGAAAGTGGAGAGTGGGTTTTGGAATGGGTGGTGAAGCAGAGGGTACAGGGAAGAAGAGAATTTCAGCCTTTTCTGGATTAATTTAAAGAAAATGTGATGGCAGGTAAGGTGTAAAGGAATGGAAAGAGAAGATATGAATGTCATCTGTAAAGAAATGGGAATTAAAACCATGCAAAGAAATGAGGTTGGCCAGAGGGACAATTTAGAGGGAGCACAAAACCCTGCAGGATACCAAATGAAAGAAGGATCGGTGGAGTAGATGTATTGTTGAAGGAAACTCGATAGGATCAACCAGAAAGGTAGGATGACCACTTTATAAGGGTAGTATCAGTAATACCAAGGTTGGCTAAGGTGAGGAGAAGAGTCACTGAGGCTGGAAGAGAGATTAGATTTTGTGCAAAGACGTTATGGATGGAGAGAAGCACTATTTCAGTCAAGTGAGCATACTGGAAACCAGATTGGGTGGCTGGGAGGATAGAATAGGAGTGGGTGAAGGCAGATAGCTGATTGTAGATGACACATTTAAGAAATTTAGAGAAGTAGTGAAGAAGAAAAGCAGGTCGAAAACTGGTAGTAATTACCATTGAGGGTTTTTTTTTTTTTAGAAGTGGAGAAATAACTGCCAATTTGAATTAACTAGGATCATAACCAGAAGTGAAAAAGTGAATGTAATGTGGCGAAAGGATGTCTTTTTACTAAAAAATGTTTAACCACCAGTTTATTCCAGGATTTTGCCTTTCCTGGTAATGCATAAACCAAGAAAGGTTACCCTTACTGGACTGAAATCACTTG
Source organism: Pelobates cultripes (assembly GCA_933207985.1). Lineage (NCBI taxonomy): Eukaryota > Metazoa > Chordata > Amphibia > Anura > Pelobatidae > Pelobates > Pelobates cultripes. Next base: position 33,552,430 of record OW240912.1, on the reverse strand, counting down.
TCATTTTAATAGTAGTAAGTAATGCATTCACTATGTCCATGGCTGTCTCAAAGCTTGTGCAATCTTCACGCATGATAATGAAGCAGTCATCGATATAGCAATTGTAAAATATCATCTGGGCACCAAATTTTCTTTTCAAATAATACCCATTTGCGTATGAGGGTACCATTGCTGCCACCATCGTAGTACCAGTACGTTCCATATAGAACTTGTGTTCAAATCTAAAGTAACTTAGAGTAAGGGTCAGTTGTAGAATCTTTAATTAAAATGTAATTTTAAAACCCTGATAATATCGGGAAATTATCACCAGCTTCTGAGAGCCTTAATTCCCAAGTGATAGGAAATAACTATGCACAGACTTGACACATCCACAGTAGCCAGCGTGATATCTCCGTCGAGTAAAGTTACCTATTTCAATTCTTCAATCAGTGCCTAACTATCACACAAGTAGGACTCTGTAAAAATTGGGTCCTGTAAATAATGATCTACCCATTTACCATTTACCCAGGCATCTAATTAAACCCCCAATAGCTGACACATTAGGTCTGCCAGGGGAGCTAATAAGTACAACTTGGGGATAGTGTGTTAAACAGCAATGCTTGGACTCTCTTGTATCAAAAGATCTCTTTCTTCCCTGATTATATATCCAGCTTCAAATTCATGATTCCCTGTAGCTTTAATTACATCCATGTATTTAATTGTTGGATTAAAAGTAATCATTTCATATGTGCAAACAACCAATAGTTAACTAAGTATTACAATAAGAAGACCCAAGAGTACTCATATACTTCTTTGTTTATTTTGTATGTATTGCTGCTCTCGGAGCAGCAGGGCAAATAAATATTTGACAATTTGGTGGAAGTGTGCCATCACATTGTGCATATATATATATATATATATATATATATATATATATATATATATATATATATATATATATATCAGTAAAATACCTTTTAAAGGCGGCAGATCTATTTTTGTTTCTATTGTTTCTTTTCATTCCCCAGCCATGGACTTCACTAATCTAAAATGAACTGGAGCTGTAATGTGAATTTCTGAAAAGCAGATTGTAGGATCATCCTAAATCATTCAGCATAATTAGCAGCAAGCATTCCATTACGTGAACTACATTTCCATTCATTAATTACCATTTCTCACTTCCTTGTGTTTCACAAACTTAACATGGAGAAAGGTTAATCACTCTCTGTCAAGTGAATAGGAAGAACAGGAGATCTGCCTCCGCAAATTAACTTCAAAAAACAATTGAAGATTTCATGTAGATAGAAAAACATATGTGATTAAAACAGATCAAATGATTGCAGTGTAAAATTGTCACGTGAAATCTAAACACAAACATTCGTTCATCAGGGCCTCTGATATCAAATTTTGCTGTTAAAGGTATCACTTAAACTTTTTCTCTTCACTTAAAGGTGGAGAAATACATACTGTTTATATTTACATTCCATCACTATATTATCACTATATTTCTTTTGTGGTTATATTCTATTTAATTTTATTTTTATTATTCTGGTTAAAAAGCTGTGTTCTTATTGTGCTCTTCCTGCACAGATGAGACACCACCATACCCCTATTAGAAAAAGGGTTGAGGCACTCCAATGTCTTCAGGCCTTTATTGGAACTTGGAACCTTGGGAGTCAAAACATTGCAGTGTTCCACATGTTCCAATAAAGGGGCCTGAAGACATTAGAGTGCCTGGACCCTTTTTCTAATACTGGTATTTATTATTTCTGGGCTTGTGCTGGCCCTTGGTTCAGTTAAGTACCCTGTCTTAAGTGGATTGAGTGCAGTTCCTTTTCCATTTTTTGCAATTACTCAACCCCTAGCATCACTAAAGATCTCTTGTAGGAGCTATGCAGGTGGAGCACAGCTGTTTCAGCAGTCTCCACTAGCCATCAAGGAGAGGAACCAGTCCAGCTCTCTCATGAACAGGGAGAGAAAATAAAAAATAATTTGTGCCATTGGATGTGTTTCAGAATGTGTACATGCATGTATGTGAGAATGTCTGTATATATGTGTGTATGTGAGAATACGCATGTATATATTTTTTCACCTACAGAGTGCTTGTGCTTTGCCTTTAATATAGACTAGTATACATTACCAGACCAAAGAGTTATTCCTGCAGGACCCTCTGTGAGGTGTTTAAAACCCTTTCAAAGCACTCCACTATTAAAATCACAATAGAATATACTTTCTTACTAGTCATGTTACTACAATCCACAATGCATTTCTTCAGCCATTCCATTGCCAGGGACCTCTCTAAACTATAGTCTGCAGTGCTAAATGTTAGTGCTCTCCTGTATTGCTAAAATACTAATTGGCTGTGGAGCCTACTCATTGCAACTATGCAACTGCTGGATGCTGTACCTGAATAGATTGCTAATTTGCATAAAGTTGCTATTTTTGTAGGCTGTCACTCCTATAAGATCTGTATCACAGTGTATCAAAGTTGCACTCACTTCACATCAAAAAGTAAGGTTAAATTAATACCGCATGTATATACTCCTTTTAGAAGATGATATTTTAAAGAATCGACTCCCGAGGTATCCAAGAACTATTGATCTTTCAATTAGGAGTATAGGCTGTGTCTTTTATGCTGCTATTTGTTATGCTCCTTTTGAGAGGTTAATTTATTAATTAACTATGTTATCTTCATTTAAATTTTACTATTATTATCATTTTTATGTTTACATTACTTATTCTTTTATGAACATATATTTTTGAATATATTTTTTAGCTACATGATGGTTATCTTTAAGATTCCCTTTGATCACATGTCTATGTCCTCTCTCATATTCCACACGCACTAATTTATATGTACATTAGGATTAATTTTCAAGTGTTCAATTTAAATGGGTATATTACAAATTTTCTGTTATATTTGAATATACTTTTACATACACAGAGGCTGTGCTAAATATCCTGATTGCTATACATTATTTGCATTTTTACACCATTTTTATGTTTCTTTAATAAGATAATGATACATTGTCTCACTTTGTTTTTTCAATAATATGGCACTTTGGACTTTTTTATGAACTACTATTGAGTTGACAGTCACTAATATCTACCACATGAATGCTTGAATGGAACGCAAGCGTTCTTCCGGTCTCCATGAATTTGGAACGCAGATGTATCTGTGATATGCACACGTGACCGCAAGGTGAACTAAGGCGAGGCTTGGAACGCACACAGACAATTACGAGTAACAGTTGTTTGTCCTTAACACGGACGGGCTGATGGCATCCGGAGGAGGGGCTGGAAGAGGTTTAAAATCCAAGCCGGGCGGCAAGAAGATTTTAAACACTGGAGACTGGAAATTCCATTTTGATTTTACCCCTGAGGAAGTCTGTAGTATCAGACGAAACGCGTAGGGTTTGGACTATTATGGGAGAGTATTTATTTTATTTGATTTATGTTTGTTTTATTTATTTGTAATAAATTTTATTTTTTAACCCCTTAAAACCGGAGGGCGTACTATTACGCCCTATTCTAAGTGGCTCTAAACACCGCAGGGCGTAATAGTACCCCACCACGGTTTTTGTTACTTACCCAGTCGCTGGCGATCCCACGCCGGCGATCGCGTTTGGGGAGACTCACCTGGGATCCCAGGGAGTCCCCCACGGCGGATCCTGCCTCCTCCGGCCCCCGGCCATGTGAGAGTGAGGTCCTTGCGAGGACCTCACAATCGCATGGCCGGGTTAGCTGGCTGCTGCATTGCCAGCAGGGGGACTGCCTGTAAGGACAGTTAGTCCCCCTGCTGGCTGGAAATGAAATAAAAGAAAGTTAAAATCAGTGTAAAAAAAATAAATTATATACTTAGATTATATATATATAGATATATATTATATATATATATTTATGATTTAAGTATATATATACACATATACATACACACACATACACTGTCTAGGTGTATTTTACTATTAATATATATATATAAAAAATATGTAAATACGTTAAAAAATGTAAATAAAAAATAATACAAAATAAATAATTAAAAAATATATAGATGTGTGTTATTTCGTTCTAACTGTATTGTGATATTAATATATATACATATTTATATATATATTTATATCAAAATACACGTAGAACAAAATAAAATATATATCTATATACATAAATATATATGTATATATCACTCTATACATACCTATATATAAATAAAAATATTAAAAAAATTATATATACATATATATATACACATACGTATATATATATATGTATATATATATATTAATTCTACATATATATTTATGTAATATTTTTACATAATTAGGCATTTTAATTAATTACAATTAGTGGGACCTGCCTGACAACCCATGCCGAAAGTATAGGGAATTTAATTTGCTAGCACTATATTTAACCCTATAACTTTCCAAGACACCATAACACCTGTACATGGGGGGTACTGTTTTACTCGGAAGACTTCGCTGAACACAAATATTAGTGTTTCAAAACAGTAAAATGTATTACAACGATGATATCACCATTAAAAAGTTAAATTTTTCGCATTTTTAACACACAAACAGCACTTACACGGACGATATTATTGCTGTGATACTTTTTACTGTTTTGAAACACAAATATTTGTGTTCAGCGAAGTCTCCCGAGTACAACAGTACCCCTCATGTACAGGTTTTATGGTGTTTTCAAAAGTTACAGCGTCAAATATAAGGCTTGTGTTTCATTTTTTCACATTAAAATTCGCCAGATTGGTTACGTTGCCTTCGTGACCCTATGGTAGCCCAAGAATGAAAATTACCCCTATGATGGCATACCATTTGCAATAGTAGACAACCCAAGGTATTGCAAACAGGGTATGTCCAGTCTTTTTTAGTAGCCACTTAGTCACAAACACTGGCCCAAATTGGCGTTTTTTGCATTTTTCACACACAAACAAATACTAACGCTAACTTTGGCCAGTGTTTGTGACCAAATGGCTACTAAAAAAGACTGGACATACCCCATTTGCAATACCTTGGGTTGTCTACTATTGCAAATGGTATGCCATAATGGGGGTAATTCTCATTCCTGGGCTACCATACAGTCTCAAAGGCAACGTAACCAATCTAGTGAATTTCAATTTCAAATGTAATGTGCTATATTTGACCCGGTAATTTCCCAAAACGCCATAAAACCTGTACATAGGGGGTACTGTTTTACACGTGAGACTTTGCTGAATACAAATATGTGTATTTTATTGAAGTAAAAGCAAACAGTATTATGACATTGACAGTTAAAATGTCATGTAGAACTAATAAAATAACATTTTTTATTTTCTCCCATTTTTTTCATTTTAAATTATGTTTCATAGCTAAATATTTGATATTAAATGAAAGCCCTGTTTCCCCTGAATAAAGGATATATAAAAAGTGTGGGTGCATTTAATATGAAAGAGGTGAATTACGGTTGGACAGACATGTAGCGCAAATGCCAGGTTTTGTTTACGTTTTGTTTCGTTCACAACGTGTACATTTGGCTCCGTCCTTAAGGGGTTAATTAGAGAGATGTTTACTTTCATTTTGATTTTGATCTAATGAGAATGCTGGCGGACTGACACCAAGTATCCTGGTTACCTGTGATTTGATATGCTCATATATCACTATAATCTTATAAGTGTTTTAATTTTTAGTGCATTACTGGGTCACTAATAGTCTGCACTTATTATTATATAATTTCTCCCTCCTACATGCCCACAACGTGAAAAAGATTTTCTGTCATCCTTACTTTTTGATGTGCCTTCAATCAAATTATTTCTAGTGAGTGCAACATTGAACACCACTTTTAAAGGATATTTTAAATAGAACACCATGATATTTGTTTTCTTCCTACTGTAGATCTTATATTTTATACATATATTGATAGGACTGTGAGGAGTCCTATTTTGCAAGATTCTACCGCGTGGGGTATCACTATATAGGTAAACTCTTTTTCTGTGTTTTTCCTTTCCCACTTTATGTTTTTCCACTTGTGATTTTTATAGGGTGATTTTTTTTTTGTATGGTATACCTTTAGAAATATGTCATTATGTTATTATAAGTTTCTGTATGTTGTCTAATGTGATTTGACGGTTTGTATTTTTATTGAGTTGTCACAGTAATCTAGTATATAATACAGTTATATATGTTAGTTCCTTTTGGAACTTGTTATCCTGTGTGGATTTTTAGGGATCTCAGTGACAGAGTCTTCAGGCCTGTTTGCTGGTTACATAATTCCTCTAGACCTGGGATAAATCAAGAGAGCTAGGCCTGAGAGCCACAAGTGCTTTTGTAAAGGCAATAGCAATCACTTGAAGGAAATCTGCAGAGGAATAAGCAGAGGGGACGATATGGAAGAAGTGCTGCAGCAGAATAGGCAGAGGAGACAATACCTTCCTGGATGGAGAGCTGCAGCCTGGTTGGATGGAAAAGCTCCAGAGGGACCGCAGCCAAGCTGCATCGACTGTGGCAAAAGTGCTTTAGATTTCCCGGTTCCAGCTAGGAAGCAAACTTGTCGGCAGTACACAGCCTGGGTACAGGGACCCTCCGTCACATTAGGCTTATCTTATTTTCCCCATTCTTCTCAAATCTCTATCCTCTACTCATGCATTGGCTTCTTCTCTTGGATTCAATTACAAATATTAGTGTTTACCTACAAAACATTTTTCCTACCCAATATCCTCACTAATCTTTACGTTAACCTTAATTCATTTACACTTGCCATACTAACACGGTGTCTGTAAGACTTCTTCATTCCAGTGAAAAAGTCTTCCTCATACTATTAGACTTTTTTGATCTTCAGTTCTCTATTCCAACTGTTTGGAGTGGGCGTACTAACTATCATTTTAATTCCTTTCCCTACGGCAGCCCATTTGTCCCACCTATCTTTGTTGTTTTATTTGAAACACATTCCACCCTTGTTTCTCCAACAACCATATATCAATGCATATAAAACAATGTTAATACACATAGCTTTCAATATTCTCCATTCATACATTAAATATTCACTTTTGTGGAGTAATACCCTCATTATAACTAATTTCCTGTAAGCTTGTTTAAGGAAAAATGATTGAAGGGCTTTGTGGGTAAACACTAATATTTAAGAAGGATCGTCTGTTTTTCAAATACATATTGTACAGCACTGTGAATGCAATAGTGCTTTATGTACTTATTTCATATTTATTTTTAAATTTTAAATGCTGAAATTAGATTTTTTTTTCTCAATTAAACTCACTTTTAAATTTTACAAAAATATGTATAAAGTGGAACAGAAAAGGAAAAGCAGTGAGGTTAACAGCACCAAAACCAATTTACCTCCGTGTGGCTGCTTTAGAATTTCATAATCTCTGCATCTCCTGGTTTAAAGAAACAATTACAATTTGCTTCAAACCAATGAAAATCAGTGTTTTTGCAGTCAAGAATGTGACTGTAAGAGAACATTGAGAATTTACAAAGCTAAAAGCAGCACTGTCAGTTTCAGGGTCTTCACATGTGACAGACCACCTGGTCACCTAGGACTGGTACATGTCTCCCAGCCTCCACCTTCTCCTAAAAGGACTATATCACTGCCATTTTCTCCCTCAAGCCCATGACTCCCAACTTAGCACTCTATTTTCCTGGCCCAGGCGCATACTGAAGCCAGGCCAGGGAGCCACTGCGCACCTGACTGGGAGCTACCCCCAAATCGTCTGGAGTGCTGATCGATCTCGGAGTTGCTGCAGTCTGGTAAAACTTTGACTAAGGCACTCTTGGTCCCAGGACCATCAATCATGGCACTTTTTGAGGGATGTAAGAGGGTGGTGACGAGATATCCAGTGACACCAATGACTTCAGGGAATCCCATTTACCGACCGAAAGCAACATCATTTAAGGTGACCGGGGAACTCTACTCAACATCATGGAACTCTGTGCTGGACCGGAAGCTAACCGTGACCCACTGAAACTTCGACTTTCACCTAAATTGTGCTAGTCACATCTGAGCCAAGTGCTTTTCAGTGCTTTTCAGTGGGCACTCTGACACAATCTACCTGGGGACACCAGTTGTGTGGGGATGTGGGCATAGAAACCAATGTTATTGTATGTCTTGCACCCCAGGTGCCAAGTGTCTGGCCGCTAATTACGTTATCTTCTCTGGTACAGACACCAGGGATGTCGCAATTCCTTTGATCTCCCAGGGGTCTCAACAAGAGATATAAAAGTATAAAACGTACAGAGGTATAAAAGTGTGACCTGTTGTGACAATAAAGCAGTTATTTTTCACCCTTCACTAAGTCACAGCTAGTGTTTGAGTTAGACAGTGATATACAGTGGCAGAAGTCTATAATCACTCTGAGCTAAAAACACACAAGGAAAGGAGACTTGGCAGTGACAACCAAGCTACTTGGGGGTACACCACTACATTGCATATTTTACCAAAATTACAGAACGTGAAATGCCTGCTTGATGTGCGGCAGTCCAGGGATGAAGTTAGAGGAAAATATACTTACCTAAAGCTCTACCTCATGGGCACTGCCATCTTTTGGGCAGGATCAATCTAAATATACTTTGAAAAGATTATAGTCTGTTTTGCTTGTTAATAATTCAAGGATTTTGTAATTGGAAATTTTGTAATTTGAAAAATATATCCTATGTGGTTTTGATTGATTAAATAGATCCCCTAGTTTAGTATTATTGATCATATGAATTGGGGGGAATTCTTTTTCATTAAGAAAAGGGGAACCTTGGTTCTTTATTGGTTTCGAAGCTTCACACTAATGAGGACCATGGCTCGTTTAGTGACACTGTGATAGAACAAGACTGAAGTCCATTGGGTTATTGATCTTGGTTTATTTTTTAAATTAACATGTGTGTGTGTTGCCATTTACTGCTTGTATCATGTATGTATGCTTGCAGTTGCTATGCATGATTCAATGTGTACATGGGATATGTTATATTGTGTATGTGCATCAACAACTTGGGGTATTGTGTATTTAGGTATGTTGACAATCTTATTTGTGAGGAAGTGCACACGCTGCAAGACTCACACACAGAGTTAAAGTTACACACAAACACACTGCTAAACACAAAATGCACATGCACAATCACACTGCTACACCCACTACTGCATCCACAAATTGACAATGCTATTTGAGGCACTGAAATCAAGCACAGATTTGTGAATAGGTCCCTGTATCAGGCCTGACATCCACTTTGGGTCCGACAGCCTTGAATGCCATGCTAAGGCACCTCATGCTACCCGCGCTCTAAAATATGAAGGATAATCAATTTTAGAATACATCGACAAAGTGGAAATAGACACAATATCATTCTGACAATCCAGTTTGTTTTTTAGTTTCTGAGGAAGGAGTACTTTGTCATGTGTAAAACAACCCAACTAAGATGCATCACTAAGCACAGTAAAGGTGGTAGTTACTGAAAATATTATGTTTTGTATGAGTGGGATTATTAATACAAAAGGTGGTCGGAAGCATAACAATAACTGACATTGAGAGGGCGACTATTAGATTAATTCAGGGATCTAGATACCCACTTGTTCATTAGTGGATGGATGCACATACATAACCAGAGTATTGGGAATCCCACGGTCTCTTCATAAATGATCTAGAATACTTCAGCATGCTCCAGTGCACCAAAGGTGCTTTTTGTTTTCTTATCTATATGTAATTATTATCTCCATCTCATTGTACACAAAAGATCAAAAGAAACTTGCTGCCTGGTTACTAAATGTTTATAAATGTTTTTATATACTACAAACAAAAAATACAACCTCATTATACAAATTAATAAAAGAATATTCTTATCGGTAACACAGAAACAGCTTTTCACAGATCACCTCCCAAATGGTGGTCTTAACAAACCATAGAAATATATACAAGTTTAGCTGGTATTTCTTAAAAGAAAGAAATAAACAAAACATAGTGTGAAACAGTTAAATACAAGAGACACTCTCTGCTATAGATTGCACTCACTGGATATTTGAATAAGAAGCTCTCCAATGGTGCCTCCCCCAAAGTGGATGAGGCACTTGTATCTTCTTCTCAGGTTAGTTTTTTTGTGTCCTGGAGATTTTAATAAACACATTTACAGGTGTGAACACATCAACTTAATTTAAGTAATTATCAGGCATTAGTTTTGCGCACTGCAAGTTAAATCCTTCAATAAAATTTGCATCATAGATGGTTTGCGAATGGCTGAGAAAAACAAACCAGCACTTTGCTGCTTCTATTACTTTTGATTCTAAAAATACAGCAATAATTGCCTAACAAACAAATCAGTAACTGTCACAAGATTATTTTCATGTGCTATTTCATTTTAAATTATTCATGTTAGAGAAACACTTCAAAAATCAAAGCACTACTGGTCATGGTGCCTAAAATGCCATGGTGGTCTACCATGGTATTCAAACCATATGCAAATGTCCTGACAGCTTACCTGTTGCCCACCGGGCACCAGTCACTTTCTCTTGTGGCACCAGAAGCTCTCTAACTATGCACTAACTAGCGTTCATAAGATCTTTGTCTACTAACCCTGGGAAAGTTCCAAGATACTCATTGACACTATAACCATTACAGTGGAAAGCAGTGGTTATGGTTTTTGGAGTGTTTCCATTTACAAAATAAATACTTTGGTACTATGCTCATGACTAAATGCATTGATGGATTTAAGAACCATATCCAAGCTTCCAAAGGGTTAAACAAAGCATGAACTGTGGTTCTAATGAAATAGGTCATGATATTTAAATTCTAGATCTTCCGAGTATAGTTGTAACTCTGTCTAAATATATGGGTGATTGCCTTTCCTGTTTTAGTATTCGCTCTAGTGGTTTAAAGCTTAATAGCGTAATTTGCAGCATATCCATAATGAAAGGGGATATGAGCACGGCCATAAATTATGGCTCATGGGTGTGCTTACCAGCTTTACTGCTGTGTGTGACAATTAAAAAAATACAACAGCGGGATATTTAGATACAGGCTCGATATATGGTGGTGTTATTTAATAAAGCTAGTGTCTCAGCTAGTTTTTGGGATACTGTAAAAAGTAATCAAAATGTAATAATTAATTTAGGTTCAGATAGAAAAATGGGCCTATCACAATGAAATAGCTTAGAGATCAGTGCTTGCAGAAGTAATTTCACTGTTGTATTATCTGGACTACTCATTAGCAGAAGGCTATAAGTCACAAATGCAAGTAAATTATGCAGTTCTTTGTTTCATTGTGTGCAGCGGCACAAAGCTGTACAGCGCAGAGTCAATTTTAGGACATCAGCTACTGTTGATGTCATATTATGTTTTAAATGGATGTGTCGATCTATTACCTGACCCTGACATATGAGTAAGTCACATGTTGTTGTCCATGTAAATCAATTTTTTTGACAATCTTTATATTTAGATTTTCTGATTGTAATTATTAAACAATTACGTTTGCAGAATAACGTGTTATTAATGTGACAAATTGTACAAGAGAAGTCTGCCATTGTTTGAAGAAGACAATAATCAATTGTACAAAGTCAACAGGGTTGCATGAACAAAGTTGGGCACATCATGTACTCTCTACATTGGGTACATTCCGATCGAGACAATAACCCATAATGGGTGAGTGAGAGGCCTTCTGACCGCAGTGGCCATGAATTGTTATAGGTGCCTCCATTGCACGTACTGTTTCAGATTAAGCCCCTTTCCCATCTCTCTTTCTTGTAAAGCTATCTAAATGACACCATACCTCAGTTGGTACTGATACTTAAATCAGTCTCATGTTAAGAACGTTAGTGCCTCCCTTATGTAGTCAACTTTTGAAAAAAAAGTATAAATGTAAGTACTCAACAGACTGAATTGCATTTTTACATTTGTATGTACTATAAAATTCAAAATTGTTAGCATTAATTAACTTCACTAAAATGAACTCCTTCTGGGGCGTGTCCTGCTACTCCATGTGAGCGTTCGCACAACTTGAGAGCTCCCGACACTCAGAGAAAAAAAAAAGCAGTTTTTACCCAAAAAAAATCCACATTTTTTCTAGTACTAGGTAGAGACTACTCCAGGATATTAAAGAACTGGAGGACAGACATAAAGAACTGTTGTCAGACATAGACTATTGCAAACTGGTCTCCCTTCAGTCTGAACTTAAGATCCTTATGGACGACAGGACTAAAAAGGCGATGCTATGGGCTAAACAGAAATTTTACTCTCAGGGTGACAGGTGTGGGAGGGCACTAAAAACCCAACAACACTGCATTTACATTCCTAAAATTAAAAGGACAGACGGGACGATACTGCAGAAGACAATAGTGTGTATAGTGGGGTGACAGGGACTGTAGTGGGGATATAATAGCTGTAGTGGGGGAAAGGGCCTATAATTAAAGGATAGGGACTTTTGTGGAATTGATTTGGGTAAAGTGGAGTGACAGGGGCTATAGTGGGGTTACAGGGATTATAGTAAAGGAAAAGAGTCTCTAGTGGGAGGATAGGGACTATTGTGGAGTGGTTAGTGAGTATAGTTGGATGACAGGGGCTATAATGTGGTTAAAATAGCCATAGTGGGTAATACAGATTAAGGAACAGCGCTCACATAAGAAATCATTTTTTTTTAATTGTATAAGGCTACTTAAACTCTCAGCAAACAAATTTGCGGATTCAGCTCCACCATATGGCCATATTGTGTTAAGCCCACCACTACTTGACAGTATCTCAATATCAGTGGGTCTTACACTAATTCCAATGTGGGAGACAAATTAATTTTTATATATGCATTGTTCCTTAATCTGCATTATGTATAATTTTTTATCACTACGGCAGCACCATTCCTTGCAGAATGCACCTTCCAGGTGTGCTCCCAATTCCCTTTTGCATTTACTATGTAAGTATGGAATCCAGGCCAGATTGCTTTTGGGTTGAGAACCTGCCCCGCCCCCCAGCTTCAGAGGACACTTTGGAGGTGACCACAGGTATATATATGAAGAGGTACAAATGGAAAATGGATCAGCGCTGTGTGATGTAGTAGGGGGCTAGAAACAGGTAGAGAGCTGCAACCTATAGGTATGAGGTTCCCTCTAGACTCCTCAAAAGAGAAATGGCAAAAACAGAAATAATAGGTCGCGCTACAACAAATATAAAGAGATAAATATAATATATTAGCATACACTAAAAAAGTATAAAAAGGAATGTGTAAATAATAGTCCAAATACTTGGTGCACTTTTGGTAAATTCCAATGGATGAGTGAAGATCTCAGTACTTAATGTCTTTCTCTTACTGTTGACAGCAAAGGGGTAGTATATTCAGTGAAGAACTGGATCTTCTAACATAAACGTAGTCTTGACTCGATGGTAATCATGGAAAATAGAGGAGACAGAAAAAATCCAATAGTGTAGATTGTCTGTAAATAATGGAGGATATAGAGAATAATAGGGAGGTAATACACTCACCTATTACAGAGCATAAACTTGCTCTGGTATATATGGCATTCAGTGGCGTTTGTCCCCCACTGGTAGGTGAAGACGATTCCTCAGTGTGGGAAAAACAAGGGGTAAAAAACAGAATATAGTGCTCACTGGATATCAATAAAATCAAATAAAATAAAAGAATAAAAATACTCACATTCGGATGAGCAGAATAGACTGCTCAATGTAATCGCATAAGTGGTACAATCCCCACCCAGGATTCTTGGCTGTATGTAGACTCCAAAATAAAAGCAGGTACCAGGAAATTAATAAAATAAAATAAAAAAGGTATATGGCAAAATAGTAATAAAAGAGCCAATATTCCTTTATTAATACAATGTAAAATATAAATAATAGCCAAAACGCGTTTCGCCACACAGGGCTTTATCAACTGGCAATAATCATATATATGAAGAGGTCTGGGATGGTAATGTCACTTTAATTATAATTTTCATGGAACAAATACATGATATGCATTGTGGGGTGACAGGGGCTGTATAAATGTTTCTTCCCCCCTACCTGAGACTTATTTTGTGTCAGAGTGGGGAAGCCTGATCCCTAGTGGTCTGGTGGGAGATGAAGCATGTCTGCACTTCCTGCAGATGCAGACAGCTTCATCCGTCTAGTGCCAGAAATTGTATCACTGTATTGCTGCGTAGTAATGCTCTGACATGGTAGAATGGAGGGGGTTACAGTCAGCTAAGACAGACACTGAATGTATATGGTGCTGAAGGCATATGGTGCTCCATTGTCCAGTTCTGACACTTCTGTCCCCAGGTAAAGTGCTTTTGGCAGAGACCAGGGGTCATCATGGGCACTCGCACCAGTCTGTGGCTAGGCAGGCCCATATGCAGGAAACTGTATGTTCTGAAGATTTTCTATCATAGCCAGCATTACGGGTTTTTTTTTTTTTAGCAATTTTAACTTCAGTTAACTTTTCCATGTGATTGAACTACACGGGCTAGTCTTCGCTCCCCATGTGCATCAGTGAGCCTTGGGCATCAATGATCCTGACATCGCTGGTTGTTCTTCCTCACACGACTTTTGGTAGGTACTAACTACTACATATCAGGAACACCCAACAAGACTTGCCATATTGCAGGTGCTCTGACCCAGCCTTCTAGTCATTACTATTTGGCTTTTGTCAAAGTCACTCAGATCTTTCTGCTTGCCTATTTTCCCTGCCTCCAACATATGAAATACAAGAACTGACTATTGACTTGCTGACTAATATATCTCACCCCATGGCAGGTGCCATTGTAACGACATAATCAAAGTTATTGACTTCACCTGTCAGTGGTTTTAATGTTGTGGCTGATCAGTATAGACCAGCCCTCTTGCCTTTCTACTCATCTTTCCAACAATTTTCACTTTCACTGAATATACAGTAGTTTCTCCTTTAAGCCATTTTACCTCTTCTGCTCTCATTTTAACACTTCTTACTTCAACTTACATTATTTCAAGGACAAGCCTGTTTTCTCTACCTCATCATCTATTTCTCTTCTTGAAACTGTCTTCCTCTCTCTAGTAGCTATCTTCTTTCCATCTTATTCTAAATACATTATTATTACTTATCTACTGTAACAATATTAACATTTTCATGTAGCCAGTTTATCTATCCTGCTCTGTAATATTCTGTACATGCAGTTTTTCATTGTTATTTCAAGTAAACATATTTAACACATTTTTCATGTTCATATAGTACATAATAGTTTGATTGTTTGAATTTGATTGGCAAATATTTCACTATTGCTCTACTCTCCCCACCCCCAGCAATAAATACCACAAAACAATTAACAGAAACAAAGAATCTTCATTGCCAAAAGTTGCCTATCCAATCCTTAGAGCAGGGATAGTAAACATTTGATACTCCAGATATTATGGATTACATGTCCCATAATACTTTTACAGCCGTAATGCTGGGAAAACATCAGAAAGATATAGTCTTTAACACCCGGAGTTCCGATGGTTGCCTACCCCTGATCTAGAATAAGACAGGACCAGTTTTTCTCCAGACATACATAGAAACATAGAATGTGACGGCAGATAAGAACCATTCGGCCCATCTAGTCTGCCCAATTTTCTAAATACTTTCATTAGTCACTGGCCTTATCTTACAGCTAGTACAGCCTTCTGCCTACCCCACGTATGCATAAACTCCCCACTGTGTTAACCTCTACCACTTTAGCTGGAAGGCTATTCCATGCGTCTACTACTCTCTCTGTAAAGTAATCCTCCCTTAAAAAAATCTTAAACCTTTGCGCCTCTAATTTATGAATATGTCCTCTTGTTGTGGTAGTTTTTCTTCTTTTAAATATAGTCTCCTCCTTTACTGTGTTGATTCCCTTTAAGTATTTAAATGTTTCTATCATATCCCCCCGTCTCGTCTTTCCTCCAAGCTATACATGTTAAGATACTTTAACCTTTCCTGGTAAGTTTTATCCCGCAATCCATGAGCCAGTTTAGAATCCCTTCTCTGAACGCTTTCCAAAGTATCAATATCCTTCTGAAGATACGGTCTCTACATTTTGATAGACTGTTTTAAGACTTTATTAGGACATTACTTCAGAAACAACTTATAATAGCTGTAATAAATAACTTCCAATTGTTTCAATGCTTATTCCAGTGTTATTAACATAGTGATATGGCTAAACAATGTTTTTATATAGCAGGAAATGTTGCATTGTTTATTTTTTTATTTATAACAAGTATAAAACTAGAATTAAACTTTCCAACATTCTACTGAACGGTACTGTAATAACATTATTAGCTTTAACTTTGAGTTAAATAAATGTGATGGAAAAATGGTAAATTATAATTACATCTCTCTGTTTGCTACTTCAATCTCCGGTTCCGACCTACTGACTTTAGAAAAATGCACATATGATCCAATGAATATATTTTTTTCATTAAAATGAAATGCAAATCTGAGATATGGACAGACTGGGCAAATTACTTTCCACTGTCTGACAAGAAAGGTGGCTACTGACGCATGTCCAAAAATACAGTGATTTTTGACGATTAAACTGTAGAGTATAAATTTCTTGAAATTAAACATGCATTTTCTTTAGTTACACTTGAGGAACTCAGAGGAGAAATGAAAAGTTGTTAAGCATGAACAGTTTCATTGGGGAAGAAATCTCAGATGATAAATAAAAAAACACTGTTATGAAAGAGCAAAAAGTGGATTTACACCTAAGTAACTCCAAATTTTCTGTTATTCCATTTATAGTACCCTTGCATTAATAGAAGATCAGGAATGAAAAGCAGAGCCAAAATATTATTAATGAAACGTCAGCTGAATTTACTGTAGCACAGGAAGTAATAACCTTATAATTTAATGTCAAGAAGATAAGTTTCGGCAAGAGTTCATTACACAGAAAAGGCCTATGCTTCCCATTGTACGTGGTGTTTTCAAATTCATATCCTCTCAATAGTTACTTCGATAAAACAAAATCCTTGTTCTTTCAGATAATACAATGATGGCATATTTATTTGGGGGATAAATTGAATATTAAATTGATTATTACATTTATCTCCATTTTCACTTTGTAACACATTCCTATGGAACTTAACAAATGTGTTATTAAATAAACATCGTGCTGACCTTTGCAATTATGTCTCTGTCAGTTATCTGTCTATGGGCTTTAATCTTAAACAATGATGGTTTAAGCAGATCAAGTTATGTTTTTTTTTTTTATAATCACTATTATAAAATGATTAGACAATTATTAAGACAATGAAATATCCTATTGGTAGATAAGTTAAATTCACTGATACACTATTTATATATTATGTAAGTATTGATTAATGTGAATCTAATGCGTATTTATTTTTGCGTGATAAAACCATTTCCATAATTTCGACTTTGTATAGGTGTCTCCAATTAGCCAAGACAGACACTGAAGGTATTTGGTACTTTGTTTTTGATCTTGTGAAATTGGTTTTCTTTACCTAAAATCAGTTTATAATTAGCGTTAGTTAAGGGTTTCCATATATGTTTCATGTGAAAGCCAGTGCTAATTGGGTGTTTAGACTTAAACAGCAAAGCAGAGAAATAGTGGTGCAAAAACATTTTAATATATCACTAGATTTGTATAGTGTCCCTGTTAGTCAGAATAGGAGAAAATGTAGTTGTATATCTATTGACAACTATAGCTTAAAGTGCCACTATAGGCACCCAGACCACTTCAGCTCAATGAAGTGGTCTGGGTGCCAGGTCCATCTAGTGTTAATCCTGTAGCTGTAGCTGTAAACATAGCAGTTTCAGAGAAACTGCTATGTTTCATTGAGGGTTAATCCAGCCTCTAGTGGCTGTCTCACTGACCGCTCACAGTGAGAAGATGCAGGACGTCCATAGGAAAGCATTGAGAAATGTTCTTTGGCACGGACGTCGGCAGAGGGAGGAGAGTTCCCCGCCCGGCACTTGGAGAAAGGTAAGTGTTTAACCCCTTCAGCCCAGCGGGAGTGGGACCCTGAGGGTGGGGGGGACCTAAAAACCCTATAGTGGTCCTTTAAAGTCAATTTATCCTGGTATATTCTCTTAAAGGTTCATTTTAGATTAAAACAAGGCTGAATTTGGAATTTTCTTCCAGCTTTGCCTTATTGTCTTATTGGCTTCAAATCGTGTGTTGGCTTACACTCAACCTTAAGAGAATAAACCTCATTGTTCACGTAAACTATTATTTTTTAAACATATTAGAGCATGACTTTGAAGGCAGAACTGCATGTACACACACACATACAGACACAAACAGACACACACACACAGAATATCTTTCAGCATTAGATTTATATAGCTTAATATTGTGTATTTGCTGTTTTCAGCAGTTATTGTCAGATGGTCACTATAAAGTCACATATACTTACATCCATAAGTAGATATAATTGCTCCCAGTGGGATTTGTTAGACAAGGTTCTCATTCATTTTCTGACACAATACTTGCTGGCCTGTATTATATGATATTAAATTCCATTGAAAAATGTCACAAGTTATAGATTTTGTTCCTTTTCTAAAACTAGCTCTAACTAAGGACATACATTTTGTTGCGCCTTTCTCCTACCATCTGCACTTCTATCAAACATTCTGTTCTCCAGGTTCCATCAACAAGCTAAATGAAAAGGTTAAGATCATTGTTTTTTTTTTTCCTTAGGTTATTATATTTTAATTTGCATGACACAGAACATTAATAATCCTAGATAAATATATTATCAGCAGAGTCAATCAGCAAATCCGATCTATGTACATATACACATATATTATGTGAATTTAAAAGCATGTACTTTAGATGAGACCTCATTTTACTGATAATGCATCTTAAAATTGATAAGATCTGACAAGCTATTTGGAGCTGTATGATATAAAGAAAAAATGTGCGCATTTAGTTTGAAGTAAAATCAATAGTTCTTTTTCCTTAGTGTTTGTAGCCACCATGTCTTTTTTGTTAATTCTTTTTTTTTTGCAGTGTATATATAGTTTTATGATGGTTTATGATGACATAGTGACATAAACAGACTATGACAATATAGTTGTGCTATGTCATACAGGATTTTTTAAATCTTTTTTTTTTTGTAAGATGATAACATGTCCTTGAGCATGATGGTTATAAGACCAAATGCTATTAGAGACAGTGACAAGTCAAGGACATATAAAGAGAGAGTGCACAGGCCAAATAAACAGTTAAAGGCCAATTAAATGCTTGATTCTTGTGTCCACCAATGAGGTGCTGCTATGATCCAGTGGCTATTCGGTTTCTGACAGATGAACATGAGTTTTGTAATCTAAGCTATAGCATTCATGACATGAGTAAGTGCACATTTGTATCCACCATGTCTTAATGTAAAACAAATCACAAAACAATTCTTGGGTCAAAGACCGTGAGAGTGCAGTAGAGAAATGCTCCAAGGGCCACAGATGCACTGTGGAACGTGTCTTCCACATACCAAACTGTGATGGTTGATGACCCAGAGGTGAACTTTCTAGTTGGGCACATCAGTCATGAACTGAATGCATAGGAAAGTCAGGGGCCCAGCAGTGCAGTTATGAACTAGCTCAGGAGATCAGATATTTCAACCAGCCCAGCATCAATTCGGACAATGTATGCAGTGAAGGTAGTTGGGCACCTCATGTTTTTGAGTATTTCTGCAAACTAAACATCAGTCATATTCTCCCTACCGGGTCTTTCAGTTCTCCATGGTGGGTAGATGAAAAATGAAAAAAGTAGATAGGAAGTGATCTCCCACATTCTGAAGGCTTTATGATGGTGCACATTATCTGTAATGTCAGCCAGAGACCACAAACAATGACATAGCACAGTCCATCGTTGACACCATCAAGCTTTGACATCACACTCTAAGTGCAGCATGCAGTCCCATAGATAGAGCACCTGTGGCTTTGAGGCAGGTATCATTGACACAGTACCACCTTCTGGTCATCTCCAAAAGCCTCTGACTAATTTCCTGAAATGGGTGGGTTGGTTATGTTCATGTGGTCCTTTTCAATTGACAAAACGCTTCATCCCTGGGGATGAATTCAAGCTCATTGCTTGCAATGTCCTTCATTACTGTCACAGCCATTTCCAAAAATAAGTGCTTCCTTGAGATCCCCTGCTGTCTGTCCCAAGATGCAGTGCTGTGAAAAAGTTAAGCAGAGGCTCATTGGCATACAGCATAATGCCCAGATTACTATGATGGATTGTCACAGGGTATTGGCAGACATCTGTAATATGTGCTCCCAAGATGTTTTGACCAACCTTAAAAGAGCGGAGATCTCTGCTGCACAGTTAGGTACTTTGGAAAACACTATTCAGAATTCTGATTATAGCTATTTAATACCTCTTCAGCCCTACTAAAGCATAACAATGAGATAGACATCACTATACAAAGTCCATTAAAAGCTAGATGCAGGTAAAGAAAGATATTTTCACCAACTAGCTAATGCAGACACAGATTGAAATGAACGCAAATATCCAGTGGAGAGAGGTATTTTTACTGTAAACGATTTCTTTATCAGTGTGGGGCTTTTGCCTAAAGAGTTGGCAGCACATAAAAATCAATGTATTGTAAGGCCCCGTGGCACCGGGCTGATTAATATAATTGCAAAAGGGAAAAAAAATCACTAAAGTAATGCAGTTTAAAAATAAAATTGCATCTGCTCAACAATACTGAAAGTATTTCCTTTAACAATGAATTTCTGTCCATTTTTATTACTAAAGAATATTTTTAATCATTCAGTGAAAGCACAAGGCACAGCTTGAAAAATAAAATATGCTTAGTAATTGTTATGGAAGTAGACATTGTATGATTCACAAGGTTAATAAAATAAGAAATGCATTTCTAATTTATACAACTTAAAAATTGTTTTGTAAATATTTTAAGATTTATCATGATAATGTGATGCTATTAAGACTGTTTTTTGTGTGTTCTCATTAACCATGTATTTTTTACTTATATTGAAGAATATTAAAGAAATCTGCAGGTCCAATTCCAGTGGTTTACTCACAGCGGCAGACTGCAAAAAGAGACTGTCTTAAATGTTTTGTTCCCAAGAGCCCTACAACTGTGTAAAAACTGTACAAAACCTTTCTTCATTTGAGCACCTACACTCCCAAACTCATGTGCTTTGTAATGTTAAATAATTTGATTTGTGTTTCTTTGATTTAATTTTTTAACCACATTTATTTTTTCCTTCCACTCCAGATGTGTCCTTCATGCGGTATTAACGGGGTCTGTAGCATAGAAGCGATGAAGTGAGGTTGACTTAATGTAGAGTCCTTTGTAATACAGGCATTTGGTTTTATCCTTGTAACTATACTTACTGTAGGTAGGTATTGCACAAACATATTGACACAATATTCTACATTCTGAATAGTACTTTCAGATTCTTAACAAATGTATTAAATTGGGTAATTCATTATTTTAATTTACATTTTCTTTTTGCTTAGTGCAACATATTTTTTCAATTCAATTGAAGCATGTGATAACATATACACTAATATTGTTTCCCACATTCTACAGTATTTCTGGAAATAAACAATGAATCAATGAAAAAAAAAAAAAAAACAATGCTGTCAATTGATTAATTTTAAATTTTGTTTGCTTAAACTTTTGTCCTATTTGATGCTTTGTATTTGCTAGCTATACATTACATGTAAAAATAAAAATGTATCTGTTTTATTCCCAAGAAAAAGTACATGTAGAAAAAGACTACTTCTCTGTATCTATAACCAACCATCTATAACCAACTGTAATTAAATACCAGGGTATTAAATTATGACAATTATTTATTTTTATTAATTTATTTTGTTTGGCATAGATGTTAAAATATAGCTTAGCTTAAATTATGTTAATTTATCAAAATTAGTCACTTGTAGTTAAATCTATGAACATTTAGACTACAAGCTTTATGAAAAAGATCAATCAAAGGATCTCTCCATCCATCCTACCATACAATGTCTTATACAGCCTATCACTCAGCCATAATAGCTTATCTAGAATCTAATATTCTACTCCTGTCTCTAAAATAAAATAAATTGTGCAGCAAGAATACCTACATTTCTATAGCTACCGTAGAATAAAATGGTCCCCAGTGTGCAAATGTAACATTGTAACTTTGACCATGTGTGCTTTGCTTCCACACATATACAGTTGCAAGAAAAAGTACGTGAACCCTTTGGAATGATATGGATTTCTGCACAAATTGGTCATAAAATGTGATCTGATCATCATCTAAGTCACAACAATAGACAATCACAGTCTGCTTAAACTAATAACACACAAAGAATGAAATGTTGCCATGTTTTTATTGAACACACCATGTAAACATTCACAGTGCAGGTGGAAAAAGTATGTGAACCCTTGGATTTAATAACTGGTTGAACCTCCTTTGGCAGCAATAACTTCAACCAAACGTTTCCTGTAGTTGCAGATCAGACGTGCAAAACGGTCAGGAGTAATTCTTGACCATTCCTCTTTACAGAACTGTTTCAGTTCAGCAATATTCTTGGGATGTCTGGTGTGAATCGCTTTCTTGAGGTCATGCCACAGCATCTCAATCGGGTTGAGGTCAGGACTCTGACCGGGACACTTCAGAAGGCGTATTTTCTTCTGTTTAAGCCATTCTGTTGTTGATTTACTTCTATGCTTTGGGTCATTGTCCTGTTGCAACATCCATCTTCTGTTGAGCTTCTTCCCCTATTTATAGACAATTTGTCTTACCGTGGACTGATGAACAGCAAGGCTTTTGGAGATACTTTTATAACCCTTTCCAGCTTTATGCAAGTCAGCAATTCTTAATTGTAGGTCTTCTGAGAGCTCTTTTGTGCGAGGCATCATTCACATCAGGCAACGCTTCTTGTGAAAAGCAAACCCAGAACTGGTGTGTGTTTTTTATAGGGCAGAGCAGCTGTAACCAACACCTCCAATCTCATCTCATTGATTGGACTCCAGTTGGCTGACATCTCACTCCAATTAGCTCTTGGAGATGTCATTAGTCTAGGGGTTCACATACTTTTTCCACCTGCACTGTGAATGCTTACATGGTGTGTTCAATAAAAACATGGCCACATTTCATTCTTTGTGTGTTATTAGTTTAAGCAGACTGTGATTGTCTATTGTTGTGACTTAGATGATGATCAGATCACATTTTATGACCAATTTGTGCAGAAATCCATATCATTCCAAAGGGTTCACATACTTTTTCTTGCAACTGTACAGTGGTCAAAATATCCAACCGCTAATTTCATTCTCAGCTCTGCAACTGTGAGGAGGAAGTATAGGCAAATTATATTTTTACAATAATAAGTGACAACCAACAAACGAAATCCCCTTTAAAACCACGTTAGTCAACTTTGGTTGGAGAGGAGACATGTGTAAATGGGATATTTAAAAGCGGACTGTGTTGGCGTTATGTATTCACATTATTCAAGTAATAAATAGGCAAGATAAAAGATTTAAAGGGGAACCACTAATTCTCGGGTAATTACACCTTTGAATGCAAAATTTGAAAATGACCTAAAAGATGTGTTAAATGTGTGATGATATGTTTTCTTTTAAATTATAGTTAAAGATTTAGCAAATGGCATCACAATCCAGTGCAGTTCAGACACAGCCTGGGGAAGCATTGGAAATGAAGGGGAAACATAGAAACACTGTCCTCTTCTACGCTTGCTCTTTTATAGGGACTGCCACATGCAAAGGACAGAACTTGTAATGATGGCTGAGCTTATAACAATGATTGAAAGATAGCTTAAATGGAAGCACCTAGTTATATGATAAAGAGGAGTGGATTTCTACTTTATATTTTATTTTTCACACCTCACAAATTCATATTTGTTAAATACAATGCATACTTGTCTTTTTTTTCTACAAACTTTAATTGGAACCAACCATATCAGATATAGTATACATACATTTTTTTGTTTGTTTTTTGATCATTTCTTATTTTTTCTACGTTTTTTACCCAACACATAAATATTCAATAGGGTGTTCAGTTATGTAACCTCAACACCAGCCATGTTCTTCTGCTCTACTTAAACACAATAAATTATTTGTAAAACAAAAAAGAGAGGATAAATTATTTTTTTTAAATCCTGGAAAATTACAGTACTCCGTCAAGAACCTCTGATTACGGTGTGTTTCATGTACCTGGTCCAGTCTTTAGAACTACTAGACATTTATTATTTCACAAGGCAGGTTGTGATTGCAATTCATGCATTTTACTGATCCCTAGTCTCCTTCTATCTCTTTCTCCAAATTGATTAATTATTAATTTAGCCCAGTGGTAAGTCAAAGGTCAGTAAGAGCTGGGTGTGATCATTCTTTACATCAGTATAGCTATGACCACTGCCCTTTTTGCATCTATTACCTTTGTATGCTTTCACTCCTTTCACATTAATAACCAGATGAGTATAATAGTAAAGAAGTTCATAGCAATTCAGGGAAAGATGGTCACTTGTCATGATGATAAACAATGACATTTCAGCACTCTCTCCATTCTCAGAAAAACCTCCTCAGGCCTCAAACACCTTTTGAGCAATTGTGCACTCAAGAAGAGGAAGCTCGGAGCTATACAAGTTGCTCCTTGAAATGAGCCTCTTCCAACAAACAGGTACATGTGCTGCTGGGAGGACACACAAGGGTGAGTTTTAGCGAGGAACAGTGGACAAAATTATTTATTCTGAACCTTCTTCTTCTCAAAAATACTGGAGACAAATTATGAGCTCCTTTCAGAGTGGTATAGGACTCCAAAACTTTTACACCCCGAATTGCTGAAATCAGCCTAGCTCTGACACTCTGATTTTAAGAAATCAGCCTAGCTCTTGTTTGTACTGTGGGACAGATGAGAGTACTTTGCTGTATGTGAAAATTAAAGCAAAGAGTATAGCCTTGTCTCTTACAGCCCCACTCTAAGCAAGAAGGGGGGGGGGGAGATAGGTACAAGGCAGTATGGTCAGGTGGTGGTGCCAGCTCCACCGAGGACTTGTACCCAAATTAATTAATGAACTGAAAAACAAAAGTTGTCTCCAACCAGGGAGATCTAAGGATGCTGGCAATGGTAATGAATAAACAACACAATAGGAATGATACACACAAATCTCTAACTTGGTTATGGTAGGTGTCTATGTGAGGGAACAGTTTGAACCAATGTTCCAGTATATTTGCAAGTGCCCTTCAAACACAAAACTATTTACATATAACTTTATTAATCTTTAATTAAAAATGCGAAATTGAAGGAAACACAAAAACCCCCTACGATGGCTAAAGAGAGAGTTGGCAGTGTTATATCTGCCTTCAATGGTATTGCATAGGTCTAATTTGGCTAATATATTGATTAAGTGTTCGCTTAACTATCGCCTACAAGACCTAATGCAAGAAGGCAGTTGGATCCTCAGAGCGGATAGCCCTCAGTGGGTTAAAGGGGGAGGTAACCAAAGATTGCTACGTTTTGATGTTTTTACAATATAATCCTTGTAATGGCGAAAAATCGGCCTTCCCATCTGTACTCAGATAAGCCACAACAGGCAAATGAAACAGCTGGCCGTTTAGCTCCTGTACAATTGAGGAAAACATCCATAGCTTGGTACATTCTTATCCCTTAGAAACACCCAGAGGTATTCAACTCTATAGTGGACCATATCTAGAGTTATCTGGAGTCCTATCTACAATCTCCAATGCTAGTCCCTAGTCTCCTGTAACACCTTCGTGGGTGTTCTAAATTAGAACTCACTCTAAGAGATATGACAGTCTCCCCTGTTCCCCATCGTCATAACCAACTGAAAGCAAACAAAAAACATAGTCAAGCGAACAACTAATCAATATATTAGCCAAATTAGACCTATGCAATACCATTGAAGGCAGATATAACACTGCCAACTCTCTCTTTAGCCATCGTAGGGGATTTTTTGTGTTCCCTTCATTTTCGCATTTTTAATTAAAGATTAATAAAGTTATATGTGAATATTTTTCTGTTTGAAGGGCACTTGCAAATATACTGGAACATTAGTTCCAACTGTTCCCTCACATAGACACCTACCATAACCAAGTTAGAGATTTTTGTGTATCATTCCTATTTAGTGATGTCCCGAACGGTTCGCCGCGGACTCATCATTGAGTAAACTTTGACCCTGTACCTCACAGTCAGCAGACACATTCCAGCCAATCAGCAGCAGACCCTCCCACCTCCTGGACAGCATCCATTTTGAAGCTGCATTCTTAGTGAGCTGTCCAGGAGGTGGAAGGGTCTGGGAGGGAGGGTCTGCTGCTGATTGGCTGGAATGTGTCTGCTGACTGTGAGGTACAGGGTCAAAGTTTACTCAATGATGAGTCCATGGCGAACCGTTCGCGAACCGTTCAGCGAACCGTTCGGGACATCACTATTCCTATTGTGTTGTTTATTCATTACCATTGCCAGCATCCTTAGATCTCCCTAGTTGGAGATGATTTTTGTTTTTCAGTTTATTACTTTGCTGTATATTTGGTTGGATTGTTTGAAGATAGTTCTATTCTGGAAGAGCATCCACACTACCCTATGATGCTTACTGGACAGTCTTCCCACTTTGTGGCCGGCAGAATACTTACAACTTTATATTAAATCTCCATCTATAAAAAATCTCTGCTCAAACACCTCCTGAATGTTGCTAAGACTCTGATCTGTTCTACCAGGGGATCACTCATTCTCCAATGCAACAATAGGTTGTAAAGAACATGGACAGTCTTCATATACCAGAGACAGGTAAATTATTGGTCCACTTGAGTCCCGTGGCTGAAATCCCTAGATTGGGGTTACCTGGGGAGCGAGGAGATATATTATAGGGTAGTCATGAAGAGGGTAGTCACGTTCCTGTGTCTTGATCACCCTTATTCTTTGCTTTCTGCCTTTCCTGTCTCTTTTACCTGATCATGCTCTCTCCCATGTTGCTCTCTTTACATTACTTATAGTCCCCTAATGAAACAGATTATCTTCTGGACTTTGTCCAGGGTTTTATTTTCTCTACTCAGGTTATATTATTTTGTCATTTGAAAATACATATTGATGTGCTCCATTTGTGTGTTATTCCCATGAGGTCTTTGTGGGATGTCTGTTACATTTATGTGATTTCTACCTCCTTGTTACCATATTCCTGTTTCTCTTCTCTGTAAGGGACATTCTTCCTGATGTGTTCATATAATGGTTTGCAAAGTGATAAAAAAAAATCTTAAATACAGATTGACAACAAAAATGCAATTTTGAATAGTTGTGTACAAATTATGCACACTCTTATGTCAGCCTTAGCTGCATATCAATATATTGCAGTGTTATTTAGTCAATTAAAAGTACCTTACCATACTCCTGTTCCTGCCTCTTATCAATGTTTAACTGTATTTGTAATCTGTGCAGAACACATAGTGTGCAGGCAAGTGTGTGTGATATTAAAATTGTATTTTGAAATACTGGCCATGCTACAATTCCCACCAAAACATTTTTCATGTGGATGCCAAAAATAATTAATGGCCTACAGCAACCATCACAAAAGCTTGATTTATTACACTCTCTTTGACCAAGTTTAGAAGGATCATATAGAATTGCAGCAATAATGTACACCCTAACTCCTTCATTACCAGGGCTATGTGCTTCAGGTCAGTTTGGCAGTGCTAGGGTCCAACACTGTTATTTTTCTTTTCTATAATCTTCAAAAAAAAGTAGATACGATCTTGACCTTGTTTAGTGCTTTAGTGTTCACAAATAAAAGCAAATACGAACAATATCGTTCAAAGCCTTAAAATAAATTGCTCTATATGAAATTGCACACTGGGAAAAATTCTAAAGTGTACATTAATGTCGTGGACTGTTTTTTAATGGTACATAATAGGAACTGAAGGTAAAGACAAAACCAAAAAAAAAGAAAAATGTCCTAAACACCGAAAATTAGAGCTTTATGTCAATAGGCTACTTGATGGTTCCAGTTAATTAGAATCCTGCTAGAACTCCAGAACTAATGACAGTTCTCTAACTGCTGTAAAAATATGTGATCAACGTGGTCTTTAGTACTGGATAAACTTATTTTAAAGTATTATTATCTCTTGAAGTCTGCATTCCAAAAAAATAGCATGAATTTTAGCATGCATTTTGAATAAAAAAAAAAGGGTATAGAATAAAACAAATGACTCATCGTGTTTTCAGTATTGAAGATATGCTTCGTTGAAATTGCTTTGCCCAGATAGACATTATTTAAATCTAAGCCTACTCAAACGGTATTATTATTTCATTAATTGTTCAACCACCCATGTAGACTATTTTCTGAAGTGCACTTGTGGTACTCAATATGTTGTCGGAACAAAAACACAATTAAGTAAAATGATGCAAGAGAAAATACTTTAAGATGTCATTTATAATACAAAGTTTTAAGACATTTGAAGCAAAACTACAATCAGAATATTGTCTTTTTGCAAATCAAAAGGACTGAATCTGTCTTTTTTTTTATAAATATTAACTGAACAAGCTAAGTTATAAATCCTAGCTTCATTTTTTATATTGAATTGCCAGCGACACATCTGTCAATATTAGTTATGCTTGATGGGGTCAAATTATACTGCTGGGTAAAGCGTTCCATGCACCTCACTTTTGAATCGAACATTCAGGGAGAGCCTTTTAAGCGATACACAGACACCCTGTTTCAAATTGGGCTACTACCAGTGTATTAAGGTTCAGGCAAACATATTTATAGACAGAAGTTACAGCAAAAGTAACATGACAAGATTACATCAGTTAAACACGATATTACTTATTCAGCAATTAGCAACATTTATTTTTGTAACCAGAGATTAAAAGGTTATCTCTTTGATGGTCTGAAACAGGTTTTACATTTAAGCTGACATTTAACAATATGCTATTTCTAAATTAGCCTTGTCCATTTACAGTAGTCACGTACTTCATTTTTAACCCTTTCAATGCTGATATTTGGATCCATATCTTTAAGATTCATGATGTGAAAACCCAATTGTTCCAATGCACAGTTTGCAAGTTACCTTCTAATAT
Source organism: Pelobates cultripes (assembly GCA_933207985.1). NCBI lineage: Eukaryota > Metazoa > Chordata > Amphibia > Anura > Pelobatidae > Pelobates > Pelobates cultripes. The sequence goes on along the minus strand of OW240912.1, from coordinate 33,523,481 downwards.
TTTCTCCAGGTTTCCTGAAAGCAAGTCCCTCAGTTTACAAAACTTTCTCCTCTGATTCAAGTTCCCGATCTAAGTCCATCATAGCTAAAATACCTCTGCATTATCCTGTCTTCTGATTGATATATTGTACCAGACCCAGCTTGCCTCCTGTTATTCCTCTATTTGTTTTAGCACCTAACACTGATTTAAAGGTAACAGACCCTGGCTACTCCTTACTGATTATCATCTCTCTCTCCAAGATTCACATTTGGCGCTATTTCTGGTGTGATTTCTGTTGCGGACAACAGAGTATTATTTTATTTGTATTTCTGATTTTGCATATATACTGCTCCAGATTGATTTACCGTTACTGAACCCCTGGTTGCTTACTGGAATACTATTTTTGCATTATGCTATTATGTTGTACTGTCTTCTGACTTGTCTTGCATACTAAATGTCCTCTTTTCAATTGGAAAACTAAATTAACTAAACTCTTAACTGAACATCCAGATTTAAAGGCTTCTTTTATTCTCTCCATACATTGTAACTTTGATAATACAAATTGTTCTGATCATATTACATAACATTGCCACTAATTTATTAACCAATATTAATAGATCGATTTAAAGGAATAAAATAACTGGATCTAACAATGTTTTTTACTTCTATGTAATTTCAGACTACCAGCTCCTTAACTGCTGGTTTGTCATTTCCTCTTAAAATCTCAGCCAGGATACGATAAACTGTGAGCACTAATGCAGTAATGATTGTTAATATGAATCATCAAGTTCGCACACTTCAAGGCTATTGAGGGAGCTGGTGATGTCACCTCAACATTAGAGACTGAGTGTGCTTCTTATAGCCTATACGTCATACAGTGTGAACCTGGCGGCCATTATTATAAGAGCTGCTCCATTATACTTATGCCAGCATTGGGAGGCAGTCTGTGAAGTAAGACATACATTTTATATAGCAATTGTTACTAAATAAAGTACCAAAACAAAAAAATGAAATATCAGCGTTATTATGAAAAGGGACACAGGTCTATGAGTATAACGCTGATATGTGTCGCTTTCATAATTATGACTGCATTTTCTGTTTTCAATTAGCCACAATTAGTGCCAATTAAAATGCACAGTTTCCAGTCCAAATGTAGGTTAAAAAAAAATCCCAATTACCCTTTGTCCCAAAAGAAGATGAAACCAAGTTAAATAATCAAACTAATGAAGCTGTGCAGTGTCTATGAGTTTTGCTTGCATAGTAGCAATCCTCCATACCTGGAAGGCCTTAACCTGATCAGTGTCTGAGCCCTGACGACAGTACACTGGATCAGCAAAAGGGAGATTGCAAGGAGGAAGCAAGCCGGGGACACGGTGGCAGGGAACCGGGAACTGGAGACACTACTGTGAATTGTGGACTTGTGAGGTAAATATACCTAATGCTGCAATACTTTTTTAATGTACTGCACTTGTGCCACTTATAAACATACCTTACTTATATCTGACAGCCGGTTTATATTATTCTGTATATGAAAGTTGTGGGAGTTGGGATCCAACGTACACCACAGACCTGATCCACCCTGGGCATTATATTGTTGAGTGGCTCTGCTTGCCACTCTTCTTTTGTGAGCGATACTCCTTTGGGTATTCTTCTTTTTTTTTTTATAAAAAAAAGATGCACTGTGTCTTCAAGATAGAAATTGTGGGGGGGCGGGGCCTGACCTGCAAGTTGGCCAGACATGTTTACAGAGAGCACCTGCCAGCACAAACTTTAAATCGACTAAACCTACACAAAGAACTGGCAGAAGGATCAGAATTTTGCTTGACAAACTTTAGTTTAAGGGCTTGAGACAACTTGATCTGCCTCTCTACCATAAGCAACAGCTCTACTAACCTAGATTCTCCCTCTGTTCGAATTGTTATGGGGGCGCAGCCCGGTGGTTATTTTATTTTAGTTTACGTTAGTGAATTTCATCCTGCACGTTTTCAAACAGTATAATGCTTTATTACTTTAATGCGTATTACTTTACTCAGCAAAGTATGTTTGCCATATTATGCCTATCGTGCTTGACTGCCTGCAGGACCTTATCCTACTAATCCTACTTCAGCACCCTCGAGCATTAACGGCACCATGTTCTGATGCCTTTTGTATTGATGCTGATGCTTTAATAACATAACTAACTAAGCCTGTTTAAAATATAAACTCACTAGTAATGTTGATGCTTTAACGACATAACTGATTAAGCCTGCTTACATTATAACCTCACTCTTAATGTTGATGCTTAATGATATAACTAACCTAGCCTGCTCATATTATAAAACTGTGCTTGTTACTCATATGTCCCGCATGTTAAGCGAGAAGAAACGCCTGAGGAGTGCTTTTGGGGCCCCTCAGACCTGCTTGTACCATTTCTATTCAGTGCAAAAATAAAAATTTATAAAAAATAAAAAAAATAAAGATAAAAATTGTGTGTCACGTTGATAACTTTTCACATTTTTATGTGCGATTTAAAATCCAATATCCTTATAACATATATCCTTGCTGTGTGTACAGCAATATTACACAATAGTTTATATACTTACCGTATATACTCGAGTATAAGTCGACCCGAGTCGAGACCCCTAATTTTACCCCAAAAAACTGGGAAAACTTATTGACTCGAGTATAAGACTAGGGTGGGAAATGCAGCAGCTACTGGTAAATTTCTAAATAAAATTATATCCTCCAAAAAATATAGTAATTGAATATTTATTTACAGTGTGTGTATATAATGAATGCAGTGTGTGTGTGTATATAATGCAGTGTGTTTGTATGAATGCAGTGTGTGTGTTTGTGTGTATGAAAGCCGTGTGTTTGTATGAATGCAGTGTGTGTGTATGAATGCAGTGTGTGTATATATGAATGCAGTGTGTGTGTGTGTATGAATGCAGTGTGTGTGTATGAATGCAGTGTGTGTGTGTGTGTGAGTGCAGTGTGTGTGTGTGTATGAATGCAGTGTGTGTGTATGAGTGCAGTGTGTGTGTGTGTGTGTATGAATGCAGTGTGTTTGTATGAATGCAGTGTGTGTGTGTGTGTATGAATGCAGTGTGTTTGTATGAATGCAGTGTGTGTGTGTATGAATGCAGTGTGTGTGTGTATGAATGCAGTGTGTTTGTATGAATGCAGTGTGTGTGTATATGAATGCAGTGTGTGTGTGTGTATGAATCCAGTGTGTGTGTATGAATGCAGTTTGTGTGTGTATGAATGCAGTGTGTGTATGAGTGCAGTGTGCGTGTGTATGAATGCAGTGTGTGTGTGTATGAGTGCAGTGTGTGTGTGTATGAATGCACTGTGTGTGTGTATGAATGCAGTGTGTGTGTGTATGAATGCAGTGTGTGTATGTGATGCAGAGTGTGTTTGTGTATGTGATGCAGAGCCTTGGTGGGGGGTGGGCATTTTTATTAAATGTTTTAAATTATTATTATTATAATATAATTTTTTTTTTATATTATTAATATTTTTATTTTATTATTATTTAAATTTGTATTTATTTTTTTTCATCCCCCCTCCCTGCTTGATACATGGCCAGGGAGGGGGGCTCTCATTCCCTGGTGGTCCAGTTGCATGGGCTGTGTAGGAAGGGGGCTGGCAGCAAGCTGTAACTTACCTTTCCTGCAGCTCCTGTTAGCTCCCTTCTCCTGCGTTCCGGTCAGCTCCCCTGTCAGCTCCACTGTAAGTCTCGCGGTCTGAGTGCCGCGCGGAGCGTTGCCACGGTAATCCATGGCAGCGCTCTGACCCCGCGGCTCTCGTGAGACTTGCAGTGGAGCTGACAGGGGAGCTGACCGGAACGCAGGAGAAGGGAGCTGACAGGAACTGCAGGAAAGGTAAGTTACAGCTCGCTGCCAGCCCCCAACAGGACCGCCAGGCTTGTAATGATCCCGGCGGTCCTGGTCTATATTATGGCAATGTAAGTTGCCATAATACAGACATTGACTTGAGTATAAGACGAGTGGGGGGTTTTCAGCACAAAAAAATGTGCCGAAAAACTCGTCCAATACTCGAGTATATACAATATATGTATTTTGTTTTTGTATGTCCTATGGGCCAATGTACTTACCTGATTGATAATGTAATTGTAAGTGTATTCTGAAGATAGGTTGGAAGTGGCTATTATACTAATTGTAATTACACTTATATACCACTACTTATGTACTTACATTTACACGGTATAATATTTTTGCACTATTGTGATTTTTGAATATTGCACATTTGCACTTTGAAAGTGCCCTGCATAAGGATATTGCACATTGAAAAGTTATTACAGTGATACATCATTTGTATCTTAAAGACACAACTTTTTTAAAATTTTTTATTCTTTTACCAGTATTTGGTGTTTGTTTTCTCGGTTTTGACACTTTAAAGGTTCAGCTATATTCTTAGTAATTATTACATTTTATATAAAATAATTTGTTTGCACCTTTTATTGTTTTCACTTGGGATTTTTACTTTATTTTTTGTATTTGTTTATAAATTGATCTGCACGATTCATATTTTACATTTTTGGGTTGCTTAAAACACAGAATACACTACAAGAGTTTAACATATAAATATAAATGTACGCATATTGATTTTACACTTACTTTGCGCAAGAATCTTCTTTACTATTTGATAAATAGATAATTATGAAAAAAATATCCAGCTAAATTATAGCAACAGTTTGCCTATTTCAGCCTGTATTTTGCAATTTGGTCTTCAATTCACTACAATGTAGTTTTCAACTCACTATATTTACAGCTTGATAAATAAACCCAAGAGAGAGGCCAAGAACAGACTGGTATTATATTCAAATCAATAATCTCTAGCCAACAGACGACTACCAAATGCATTAGAAATTCAAACAAAATAAATTATAAACACAAAATATTCCTTGAAATGTTATATGGGATTCACTACAACGTTATGACAAACAAATGTACCAATAACTTCATTTTCTATTACAGTGGCAATGCTCCCTCGAGATAAGGCACATTTGAACTTGGAAGACATGTGATATATTAAAGGGTTAATATTCCAATGTCATATCACCTTTAAAGCTCTCCAAGGGCCTGATTCAAGACATGTCAAATCAGTATGAGTGCTGTTGTTTATATTTTAAAGTGTGTCGGAGACAAATTATACAAACTGGAGACAGCAAGACCAATCAATGAATGCATGTCATAGCACAAATCATCTATTAGTTGAAAAGTACTAAATTGACTTGTACCATGTAATTTCATCACCGGAGGCCATGAAGTTAGTTAATAAAATATTAAGGTAATTTAATGATATTTAAAAATGGTGAAAAGACAAGATTGCAATATTATAATTAAAGATGAGAGCCACAGTGTTTGGAGTGCTGCCCATTATTTTCACATAACAAGGTTATGGATGGTGTACATATGCACATTTTTGGAATATTAATTTTTGGCCTTTTGTTTTTTTCTAACAGTGTATCTTCTTCAAGGCCGATGTATTATTTTTTTAATGTATTAAAGGGTTACCCCAAGGACCATGATCACTTCATGATTCTGTATGTGCAGAATTTTGTTATTAAATGCTGCACATACAGTGTTTAACCCTTTTACTGCCAGAGGTGTAACTCCTCCTACAACAGCATCATTGAGGCTAATATCAATTCTGTGCATATTGGACAACTAATTTCATCACAAACAGCATGCTTCTGACAAGTGCCCCCTATAGACTTAGCCCCTCACATATGATGTCCATGTCCTATCCTCAGCCCATCATGTCCAGCAAGATCACTGACATCAGCAGAGGAGGATCAGGCTGCAAGGAGAACTTCAGGTTGGCATTAGGTAAATCTTAGATTTAGGTGTTTGTTTTTGGAGGAGAGTAATTTTTTTAGGGGGAACAGGATAGGAACGTTTCCTCTAACCAATAACAGTGTTTTATGAAAACACTTGGTTGGAGTAACACTTTAACTATATATTACTTTAAAAAAGTATTCCCCAAAATTTAATGAAAACTAAAAAGACATACTTTTTAAGTAACTATATTTGCTGCATATTTCAAGGCTTTACAGTGAACCTAACCAGGAATCTAACCATGATGCTCATGGCATTCTGTATCACTTGTGCATTTTGGATCTGTTCTGCCCTTTTGGGTGGGATCAGTCTGATATGCACATTACCTGGTTCTTTTTGTAATGGCACAAGATGTGCTAAAGCCAGCTTGAGATCTGAGCGGGAACCCACTGAAAGGCAGGCTATTTGATCTGTTGTATGTTCTTAGTACTCTCTTGCATCTTGCAGTAATTTCCGTACACAGAAATGGCTTATAGAAGTTGTAGTTCAATTATCAACTTTGTATAGTAGAAAACAGCTAAACCAAACCTCTCTGAAGGCCACAATGGCACGTACATTAGTATTGTTGGTTGTTGGAAGGGAATCAGAAAGAATTGTCTTATGTTTTATTTTAAAGGTCTATGAAAGATTCATTAAACAACGCAGATCATAAGTAACTGAAAAATAACCTACACCATGCACAAAACATACACAATATATATTTTTGGGATTTAAAATTACTTTAGTCATGTACAATCACGATTGCTGTTGTGTGTGTGATAGTTGAAGTGTTCCTTTAAACATACACATGTATTCCTATTCTCACCATGATCGATAATCCCTTTTAATTATGTTAAGGTTTATCACAGAGTAAATGTTCTGCATGAAGCTGCATTACTCTGTTTTTTTTTTAGAGTGGTGGATTGATATTTAAGGAGAGGGAAATCTGTTACCCTCTATTCAATATTCCTATGCCCATAGGATTAACATCAATTCTTGTGAGAATTCTTGTATGGTTTTAGACATACTCTAAGGGAAACAAAAGTATGCAGAAAAGAATATAAGGAAGAGAAAGATGTATTAAAAATCCTTTGAGGTAGTCATAGTGAAAAATACTCCAGGGAGGGTAAAAAAAAACAAGAGGACATAGTCTTAAATTAGAGGGGCAAAGGTTTAAAAATAATATCCGGAAGTATTACGTTACTGACAGGGTAGTGGATGCATGGAATAGCCTTCCAGCTAAATGGTAGAGGTTAACACAGTAAGGGAGTTTAAACATGCGTGGGATATGCATAAGCCTATCCTAACTATAAGATAAGGCCAGGGACTAATGAAAGTATTTTTTTTAAAATGGGCAGACTAGATGGGCCGAATGGTTCTTATCTGCCATCACAATCTATGTGTCTATGTTCTATGTTTCTAAAAATCAAAAACAGAAAATTATCAGGAAACCAGAATGTTTAATAAACAAAGTAACAAATCTGAGAATGGTGGTATTGGAAATCAGAAGAATGGATTGAACATTAGCATTCTCACAGACCATGCCTCTCAACATTTTAAAATGAGAAAGGGGGTATCAGGAATGAAGGTACCTTAACATGCAAACCTTAAGGAAACAGTAAAGGATCATATACCGTATTTTGCGCTCCATAGATGCACCTGACCATAAGAAGCACCTAGTTTTTAGAGGAGGAAAACAAACAAAAAATATTCTGAATCAAATGGTGTACTAAACTATTTCAGAAACTATATCATAATAATATTTCAACCATGTAAAGTGAACAGCAGTCAACAGTGGCATTAAGAACCATCACACATACACAGTCTGTTACACACACTGGCTGTAACACACGCACACACACTCTGGCTGTTTTACACACTGGCTGTTACACACACTGGCTGTTACACACACACACACACACACATTGAGAGGCTATTACACACACACACACACACACTCACTGGCTGTTACATACACTGGATGTTACATACATACACACAGGTTTTTACACACACATAGACTATTACACACACAAACACACACACACTGGCTGTTACATACACTGGTTGTTACATACATACACACTGGTTATTTACACACATAGGCTATTACACACACTTACACACACACACTGGCTGTTTCACACACAAACACATTAGTTATTACAAACACACACAGACTATTACACACACACTCACTGGCTGTTACATACACTGGTTGTTACACACATACACACTGGTTATTACACACACATAGGCTATTACAAACACACACACAGACACACACACACTGGCTGTTACACACACTGGCTGTTACATACACTGGTTGTTACATACACTGGTTGTTACATACATACACACTGGTTATTTACACACATAGGCTATTACACACACTTACACACACACACTGGCTGTTTCACACACAAACACATTAGTTATTACAAACACACACAGACTATTACACACACACTCACTGGCTGTTACATACACTGGTTGTTACACACATACACACTGGTTATTTACACACATAGGCTATTACACACACTTACACACACACTGGCTGTTTCAAACACACACACATTAGTTATTACAAACACACACAGGCTATAACACACACACACTCACTGGCAGTTACATACACACTAGCTATTACACTCACTCACTGGGTCATATATACACACTCACGGTTTCCTATCATTGCTCCATGCAAATCTCGCCAGGTGTTGCTGCCCTTCTCTCTCCTACAGCACTCGCCATCAGGATATGACATCAGGTATCCCAGCCTTTAGCTCTTAAAGAGCTGCTGCGCTGCTCGCCGATGCTCCCATCCCCTCTGAGCTGGACACATTTCAATGAAACACCGGCACCACAGCAAACGGACAGGTAAATGATTCACTCTGGTATTCAGCGAATGACCGGTGGAAGAGGGCTACTCTATGCTCCCACCTCCAGCCGGTCACCTAGACAATTTTAGCGCCCCAGAGCCGGTGCACCCAGCACACATTTGCTCCATAAGACGCATAGACATTTCCCCTTACTTTTGAGGAGGAAAAAAATTTATCTTATGGAGAAAAAAATATGGTACATATTGCCTAAGACAGATAAATAAAATATATGCAAGCAGACAGAGAATAAGCAAGTGACAGACCGAGATCTAGGATAATAGAGATACACAGAATAGATAGTCAAGGTAAGATCAGGATAACATAGAACGAGGATGGTCAAACAAGCCAAAGTCAAAAAACAGTAAATCCAATTCACAGTATAGCACACTCTTTGGTAACAAGAATTACAATATGGTATGTTTACAAGGATAACCAGGAAGTATTTATATCCAATACTGGGCTGTGATTGGATATGGGATATAGTGATGTCATAAGTGTGTGCCAACAAGCACACATCACAATCAATTCTTAATTACATAGAGACCCATAAAAAGCGATATTTCTCATAAATGGATCACTGTGAGCCACAAGGAATACTTTAATGTTAGGGATGTGAGTAGAGATGTGGATTGGGGTGAGGATGTTCTGGGCAATTTTAGATGACTTAGTCATAATTTATGCAACTAACTGAATTTAAAAAAAGGGAAATGGGTATTATTTATAGAGACTTATTTCTAAACACATTTATTGTAGTTGAAATATATATTGCTGTAGTATTATTGCTGTGGAGCTCTAATATATACTCAGATACACCAACAATAAGGAGTTCCTAGAAACGATTAGGAACACTTGTATGGTCTGCATTAACCACCTGACTGCCCAAAGTCAGTGATGCACTCATTGGAATCAAATGTATGTTGTTTGCAATAGGGCAATAAAACAAAACTTGCCACATTGGTCCGTGCAGAAAGCATTAAACAAAACTTGCCACATTGCAGATACACACAAACAGGATGCAGTTCCTCACCTTGAACCCCAGTCATCCATCCACACTCATTACATTCAGCTATATATCAGCACCCATAATTTACCTTCCAAAAAGTCTGTCAGAATGGTAGCAGACTCCATCTAGTATTTCTACAGTGAGGGAAAAAAGTATTTGATTTCCTGCTGATTTTGAACGTTTGCCCACTGACAAAGAAATAATCAGTCTATAATTTTAATGGTAGGTGTATTTTAACAGTGAAAGACAGAATAACAAAAAAAAATCCAGAAAAACACATGTCAAAAAAGTTATAAATTGATTTGCATGTCAATGAGTGAAATTAGTATTTGACCCTTTCAACTTATTACTTGGTAGCAAAACCCTTGTTGGCAATCACAGAGGTCACACGTTTCTTGACGTTGGCCACCAGGTTTGCACAGATCTCAGGAGGGATTTTGTTCCACTCCTTTTTGCATATCCTCTCCAAGTCATTAAGGTTTCAAGACTGACGTTTGGCAACTCGAACCTTCAGCTCCGTTCACAGACTTTCTATGGGATCTGTGAGAGAACATTTGTGATACAATTAACATTACTTGGAATGTGCCTGGCATTAAAGGTGGAGTATCAAACCAGCAAACCTGTACAGTGCCTTTTACTTATAATGGCACCCTTGTAAATATGGTATGGATTTCAAACAATTGCAAACACAATACAGGTTTATCTAAAGAAAAATACAAATGTTTATTAAATACATGTTTTAAATACATGTTAAATCCATGTTTGGAACAATTTGTAGCACCCTATTTAGCCAATACTTTGTGTTACCTCCCTTTTCCAAGATAACAGCTCTGAGTCTCCTCCTATAACATGAAGTTGGAGAATACATGGCAAATGATCTGAGACCTTTTCTACATACAGAATCTCTTCAGATTCTTCAAATTACAAGATTGACACTGGTGGACTAGTCTCAGTTTGCCACACAGGTTTTGTATGGGGCTCAAGTCAAAAGACTGGGTAGGCCATGGCAAGACCTTGATTTTGTGGTCAATAACAATTTTGTGTTGATTTTGAGGTATGTTTTGGCTCATTGTTCTGCTGGACGACCCAACCACAACCCATTGGTAAAACGGGATCATCATTCCGGTGAAGTTTTGACCTCTATGAACACCAATGAATGCTCCCCGAGGCTCTAAGGTAGCGAATGCTCCCCAAAGTCGGTAGTTCCTATCTCCTGAACATGTTTCATATAGCTGGTGGGGAAAGTGCACAGGCAGTGATATAATCTTTGCCAAGGTTCGCAAGGTCGTGTAGCCAAAATGAGTTCCACACGCTCGACGACCAAGTATCACTGCCTGTGTTCAGGAGACAAGTGGCAACACCCAGGAAGAGCACTCAAATTAATCTCTTTATTGTGGTTAACAGCCAGGGTTGGTCGGTGTTCTGAGCCAATAAAGAGGGGGACCACACAAGTTCTGTTTGGTTCATGAACAGGGGGCTACATATTGTAATGGCACCCGAAGGTATATGAAGGGTTAAAGCCATTGAGGATGTTCCCTTCCCGAATGCGGAAGCAGCTAACGAACACTCCAATTAGCCGAACAGGAACCATACGCACACTCCACACGCCAAACAGCCAAACAGGAAAAACCATACTAATAACCCCCCCCCAAGTACGAGACAAGGCTCCGTATTGAGGGTCAAGCAGTGATCTGGTTTAATGGGGCTACCCGCCAGGTATTTATGCAAGTATTCCACCAGGTGGACACTCCCCTAGGGGACCTGGTGAAAAACTGTGACAAAAAGATACAGTAGCCAATCACAAGAGTACAGGTATAAACATTCCCCCTTAAGTTGTACAAAACCCTCCTCTCTATCCTGGAGATAATTGGGAATTAACTCAATTATCTCAGAGGATAGAGCATAACCTCCATTTTAGTAGAGACAATAAAAAGACATAAAAATATACAATAGTAAAACTACCGAATGAACCATGCATGTTCAACATATTCCCAGATAGCTTAGATCTGAGCACACATTATTACCAAATGGCGCTCAGATCGCATACATACAGTTCAATCGCCATGGAGCCAAAGTATTTCACACAGTCTTTCATTATACGAATGGGCTCCATGGGATATCTTTCTGAGGTGACTCCATTCATGAGAAAGAATACTGAACGGGCCGGCGTTCGTATGCTGGAGGAACAGATGAAGGGAGGTCGGCGGCTTCAGCGGTGTTCGTGAGAAAATAGTGTCCATTTTCAGTTCCATGAAATTGTCGACGAACACCGCTGGGCATTCGTACATCCAAGATGGCCACCGCCTCGTGTTTATTCATACGAACGATGACCCCTCAGCCAACATTCAACAATTAGGAAGTGTCTGCGGTTAACCACAATGTTCTGATGGGGTCAAGAAGTTAACAAGCATCACACTTCCCTGCTCGGTAAAACAGGGGAAAAACATAGGGGCTGTACAGACAGGGAAATAGCCGAACAAACAGACGAATGAAGGGAAAATAAAAGTTATTCACAGACAGATGGGTCTGTCACACCTGTATCAATTCAGAAAAATTAAACATAGGTTCGGGCAACCTTAGGGAAGGGTCCCAGGTCTGCCACATTCTACGGTTTCGCTATTTTTTTTTATAGCCACTTCCTATTTTGTGAAGCTCAGCAACCTTTTGCTGTACAACACAGCTATATTTCTTGGTCTTACCTATAGTAATGAATGGCAAAGGGAATTTGGCCTATGTATTACCTCATATTTACACCTGTGAAACAGGAGGTCATGGTTAAACTATTTCATAATTCCTGGCACCCAGGTGTACCTAAAAATCTAAATATCAATGGGAATTTACTTCAAATATATTTTTTTTCAAATGAATTTATAGAAGTTCCAATAATTGTGCCACAGATATATTTAATAAGTATTATTTTTTTTTATAGCACAGTGTTGTGTTTGCAACTCTTTGATATCCATGAGAGCAGGACATTTTTGTGTTTTGTTTTTTTAATAAAAGATCAAAAGGTTAAACAATAAATACAATTTTTCAAAGGGCTTCTTTGCTCATCTATACCAAGAATGCCAATTTTAGTAAAGGGCAATGTATGCTAGGATCGAAGGCTGTCTGGTAGGGATATCTGTGTTTACAGAGCTAAAAGGCACAAGGTGAGGGTCCAGTAATAAGATCAAGTAATACTCCTTATGTTATAATGAATCAGGAGTTTATAGGGCTCATATATCATGTAAGGTTTATTTACTGAACAATGATTTCAACAACAACAAAAGGAGAAGGAATTTATCAAATTCATGCTAAAATAGCTAAACATAGACTGAAGCTATCCAAAGTGTACTTAAAGGACCACTCTAGGCACCCAGACCACTTCAGCTTAATGAAGTGGTCTGGGTGCCAGGTCCTTCTAGGGTTAACCCATTTTTTAATAAACATAGCAGTTTCAGAGAAACTGCTATGTTTACAAATGGGTTAATCCTTCCTCCAATTCCTCTAGCGGCTGTCTCATTGACAGCCGCTAGAGGCGCTTGCGTTATTCTCACTGTGAAAATCACAGTGAGAGCACGCAAGCGTGCATAGGAAAGCATTGTAAATGCTTTCCTATGCGACCGGCTGATTGCGCGCGCAGCTCTTGCCACGCGTGCACATTCAGCTGACGGGGAGGAGAGGAGGAGGATCGGAGGAGGAGAGCTCCCCGCCCAGCGCTGGGAAAAGGTAAGTTTTTACCCCTTTCCCCCTTCCAGAGCCGGGCGGGAGGGGACCCTGAGGGTGGGGGCACGAGTATGTTTTCCTGGCACTATAGTGGTCCTTTAAATTTTGTTTTCAATCAACTTTATTAAAGAATAACTAATGTGTGTTTGAGATCAATACCACAGAGAGATCCTGAGTATTTTAAAATGTTGAAAATGTTTTCTCATTATTTTTCATATTGATAATTGTGTAATATATTTTTCCTAATCCATATCCATGCAACGCCAAGATATATTATATTTTCTGTAGAGGATAATGTGCATCAAATTGTTATGAAATGCATTGTTACAGACTAAATATGAAGAAAATCATTCCTAAAATTCTATTTTGTACACAGTCCAGAAATAATGCTCTCTTGAAGCAGATTATAAAAACCTGCTGTTTGAGAGATGTTATTCCTCATAGATGCATGACAGTTCTATTGCCTGACAAAAAGTATAAAGATGCCTGTTACAAACATTTCAGAATATTGATACAAAAGTATTTATGATAAAGCATCATCATCATAACATTGTAGCATATACTGTTTAACCCCTTCAGCACAGAGTCAATAGTACACGTTTGGATCAAAACAAAATGTAAACAAAAACTGGAATTTTCACTATATGTCAGTTCAACTGTAATTCACCTCTTTCATATAAAGTGCACCAACACATATTATATATCATTTTGTTCAGGAGAAACAGGGCTTTAATTTCTTTTGAACTATTCATGTATGAAACATAACTTATTATGAATAAAATGTAAAAAAAACTGTGAGAAATTAAGATTAAAAAAAAAAAAAAATCTGTAGTTCTGCCTGACTTTTTAGCTGTAAATGTCATAATACTGTTCGCGTTTACTACAACAAAATGCACATATTTGTATTCAACAAAGTCTCACGAGTACAGCAGTACCCCCCATTAACAGATTTTATGGTGTTTTGGAAAGTTACAAGGTCAAATATAGCACATTCCATTTTTCATTTTTTTCACATTAAAATTTGCCATATTAGTAATGTTACCTTTGAGACCATGTGGTAGCCCAGGAATGAGATTGACCCCCATGATGGCATATCATTTTCAAAAGTAGACAACCCAAGGTATTGCAAGTGGGGTATGTCCAGTTTTTCTTAGTAGCCACTTAGTCACAAACACTGGCCAAAGTTAGCATTAATTTTTTTTGTGTGTGAAAAAAGCAAAAAACAAATATGTAGCCAGTGTTTGTGACTAAGTGACTACTAAAAATGACTGGATATACCCCATTTTCAATACCTTGGCTTGTCTACTTTTGCAAATGGTATGCAATCATGGGGGTAATTCTCATTCCTGGACTACCATACGGTCTAAAAAGCAATATTACCAAACTGGCAAATTTCAATGTGAAAAAAATGAAATGCAAGCCTTATATTTGACTTTCTAACTTTCCAAAACACCATAAAACCTGTACATGGGGGGTACAATTATACTTGGGAGATTTCACTGAACACAAACATAAGTGTTTTAAAACAGTAAAATATATTACAACAATAATATTGTCAGTAAAAGTGCCATTCGTGTGTGAAAAATGCAAAAAACATAACTTTTACTGAAAATTTCATCATTGTAATATAATGTATCATTTTAAAACACTAATATTTGTGTTCAGCGAAGTCTTCCGAGTAAAACAGTACCCCCCATGTATAGGTTTTATGGTGTCTTGGAAAGTTACAGGGTTAAATATGGTGCTTGCAAATTAAATTCTCTCCACTTTCTGTTGGGATGTCAGGCACGTCAATCAAATTTTAATTAATTAAGTCACATAATTATGTTGAAAGATTACTTAAATATACACGTAGAATTTTAATTTATATACATATATATGTATTTAAATTCTACGTGTATACTTATGTAATCATTTATATAATTATATATATTTATCTATATATATATATATATATATATATATATATACTGTATTTGCAGTTATTCATATTTTATATATAGATAGATATAGAATGTCATTCTAAGTGTATTTTGTTACATATATATATATATATATATATAAAACAAAATACAGTTAGAATGAAATGACATATGTATAAATAATTTATTTACATTTTTTTTTTTAAATATTTTCTTTCTTTATTTTATTTACTTATTATTGTAATTATTGTGTTATATGTCCGGTGCTTGTCAGCATTCATAGATTCACAATGTAGTATAGATAACACTCCAGGGACTTCCAAGGTATAAAATAAAACTTAACTTTTATTGCTCAAATACAGCAAGTCAACGTTTCAGTTTGGTATTCAAACGTTCATCAGGATGAGCTAATGTATTAAAAAGCAGACTTAATTACCCACCACCTCGTTATGCACTTACCCCATTAATGCAGGGATTTTGTCTGAGTACGCCCGGACCGGAGATTGCGCGGGTCGGAGATTGACCCTAATTACTTCATCGCCCAGCGTCATGATGTCGTCAGAGGTCATCACCAAGGGAACAGGACAACAAGTCTGTTTACACCCCCTCTAAGCATTACGATCGGGTAATCTATACCAACGTGATTAGATACACCAGATGCAACAATACTCGTACTGGCATAACACAGAAAAAATTGCCATTAAAAACATTTTGCAAAACTAGACGGGTAGTCTATTGGGCAGGGTCTTAATATCGCAATTCCTGACATCCAAATATGATGTCAAACTAAATAATCTTTACAGCTTCCTTCTAAACAGGGCTTGCTCTCATTTCATTCAGCGATAAATAAACAATATGATCATCCTCCTAAACTTCTAACTAATTCTCCCTCTTGAATCAGGAGAGACGATTACCACTCCTCTTGCTAACTTTTCACTTGCGAGATCGACACCTTCACACCAACCTAGACCCCGCTCTCACTCCCCTATCTCCTTCCTCCTCGGGCATGCAGGCCAACCTCTTAACCTCCCTTTCCAAACCTCTCTATCCCTTGACCCATACTCCATACCTTTCATCCACCCAATGACCATACCGCCACCACCATTCAAGCTGACAACACACAAGAAACACCTGACAAGTCCACCACCAAACATCCCAATCACTGAGGATCCAAGAAATCAGAGTCAACATAACCATGACTCTGACCCTCTACACCTCACGGACACTCTCAGGGACACTCTCACGGACACTCTCGGGACACTCTCACCCCTTTTACATCATCACACCGTGAACCCACCCCAGTAACAGTTACATTTAACCCAAGTTACAGAGACTGGTACATTAGACACTTCCCCCCCCCAACCCTCCAGGACCATGGCCAGGCAAAATTACCCCTGAAGGAGCCTTAGTTACTGGATGGAGCTATACCCTATATTATTGAATATAGCTGTCCCCTCCACACATGAGACTCTATGTTGAGGGTGAAGAGGAACTGATTTTAATGGTGCCACACTTGGCCTTATATGACAATCCCCATGCAAAGGGTGCGCCCACATGGACCTTGTGGGGAACTGAGTGACAATATTCATAGACCAGTAAGAACAGTATTCCAATGCACGACACTCCCACATAGCATACAATCCCTCCCCTCTGCCTGGGAGATAATTGAGTCAGATACTGTATTAACCCAATGATATCCAGGCAGAAAAAGCACACATTTCTACAAAGTCTGAGTCAGGAAAGCTTTTGCTGCAATTAAACCCTTGTAACAGCATCCCGTGGAGTGAACCAAGTGTTATAATTCATCAGGTGTTATAATGTGAAATAAAAATTGTATAATTGCTTCTGTCAATTGTCTTATATTTCTTGCTAACATGTTTCTTTCATTTTTTCCACATTTTTTGTTCTATTGGATTCAGTTCAGAACTATTACTTGCCCATTTTAGCAGTGTAATATGATTTTTCCTGAAACCACTTTTTTCACACAGCATCATTCATGACAAGGAGCTGATTTATGTTGAAATATATAGTCGTCATTATCCTGGAAAAGATCAAATACCGTAGGCTTCAGTTTTGGCTCAACTATATATATATATATTGATTTACTTTTAATTTTAATTTACATTACACTCAATCAAACAAAATCTGCCCACATGTTTTAAAATAATTAATTGTTTTCCTTCTAAAATTTAGTATTAATGAAAAATGGAGAGCATCAGTCATTTAACATTTAGAAAAGGGGATTTTTCATAAAATGAAAGGAACAAAACCCGAAATGAATAAAGCATTCAGATATACTAAATCTGTAGTGTGAGTGACAATTATTCACTGCAGAAAAAAACAGAATCCTATCAGCTTCTGTAAAGATAGCAAAAGTAGTCAGTCACACCAGTAGTAGACACATAGAGCGAGGCAAGGTGAACCACAATGAAATGCATTTTAGACAAGGAGAACCAGCAGCAAGAGTGATTTAATTTGATAAAAGAGGATTTTTTTATAAAATGAAAGGAAAACATCCGTAGGGAAGAACAAAGTTTTCCCACACATCCAGACTGTAGCATGGGTAACCATCTTTAAGTGTGGACAAAAACAGTTCCCTTTCAGCTTCTCCCACCTGTGTCTGCCCAGGTAGCAGGCATAGTCATATAATAAGACTCAGACAGGCAGGACAAAACCAAGTAACAACATTGAAAGGCATATGAAAACATTACATCACCAGCACCACCACAACCACCATTAAATTATTTTTAGGCATTTTTTATAATTATTTTTTGTGTTTTTTTTAATTCACTAGGATGATGATGAGTCCAACTCTTCCTGTCCAACATTTATCTGTCAACTATTCACACTATCCTCACCATCCTCCCTTCTCTTCGTAATGGTGATGGTATAAGTAGTGGAGGAGGTAGCATTTCTGGTGCATAGAATCATATATAGCACCAGTGAACTTGCTGCCTGTTCTATGATGTCTCCCTGATTCTTCCCTCAGTAATGCAGACTTGTGGTATCTTTGCAAGGTGTTGATTCCAACCGGCACTAGTCAGAAGAACCTTAACTCTACCCGTACTCACTTGCTTACTACTGTACAATATGCACATTTCAAGTCTGTATTTTGTGAGGCACTCAAAGTGATACTAAACTTTGTTTTGCTGCAATTCTTTTGCCTCAACCCTTTCTATTGCTGCTGATGCAGGTGAATGAGGATTTGCATTGGTGCCAGTGCAAGCTGTCGCAATACTAGCCTGCACACTAGTAGTACTTAATTAATTATCATGGAACTGTTGATAGTGTTGGGGATGGTGGTGGAGGTGGTGAAAGTGCTATTGGTGGTGATGGCAAAACTGATGCAGCTTATGTCACAACTGTCTCTGTTGGATTAAGCAATTAAAATGCAGCTAGAGATGGGCATTGACAAAGTAGAGAATTTGCAAAAGTTAAGTGCACACCCCTTGCTGGAGAAAATAGTCTTGTAGCTCCTGGGACAGAGGTAAAAGTGCTATGGCTGCAGTGGTGGTGGAAGCATAATTACTGTCACCAGATTCATCATCAACACCAACACTAAGATTACACATTGGCAGCATTACTTTGGTACTCAGCTCTACCTCTTCAGTAAGGAGTGGCTCTGATGGCATCTACAAAGTATGCTCCCCATTGGTTTCATCTTGGGGGTCTACAAGAAGGTATAATGCTTGAACTGGCCATGGTAGTATTTGCTGCATTGCCAGTGGAAGCAGTAGCAGAACGTATTGCAGTGCTGTTTGTCTTCATTATAACAGATTCTTCTTTGGATACTTTGAGTCACCAAAATACAGTCAAAAAAAGGTTAAGAAAAAAAAACAACAATTGCGTCCTCAGTGGTCCATTGGACTTAACAGACATCTTTAGGCTGAATAATACTACTAACAGCAGCAGTGACAGCTGTGGTGGTGGCTGCAGTAGCAGTGGTGCCATTAGTTCTCATGGTCAAAGTAAAAGTGTTAAGACTCTGAGAGGCACTGACACTACTGCTGATGGTGAATTCAGGAACACATCCTAAGCTCCAATTCAATTTAATCTTTGGATAAAGTAATTTTCTCTCACTTTGTTTCATCAGTTAAAGGGACATTATAGTCACCAGAACAACTACAGCTTATTGAATTAGTTCTGGTAAGTGGAATCATTACCTTCAGGCTTTTTGCTGTAAACACTGTCTTTTCAGAGAAAATTCAGTGTTTACATTACAGCTTAGTGATGTGATAACTTCACTGGCCACTCATCAGATGGCTGTTAGAGATCCTTCCTGGGTCATGGCTGCCTAAAAGGCTTCCAAACATTCAGTATCTCCTCCCTCTGCATGCAGACACTGAACTTTCCTCATAGAGATTCATTGATTCAGTTCATCTCTATGAGGAGATGCTGATTGGCCAGGGCTGTGTTTGAATTGTGCTGGCTCTGCCCCTGATCTTCCTCCTTGTCCGTCTCAGCCAATCCTATGGGGAAGTATTGTGAATGGATCAGGCCACCACTTTTGATGATGTCAGAGGTCAGAGGAAGCTCACAGGCAGAGGCAGCAGCTTCCGACTTGAATACAAGTAAGATTTTACTATCTTTGGGGAGGCAAAGGGGGCCAAGGGGGCTAGGTAGTGGTTTTAACCCTATAGGGTCAGGAATACATGTTTGTGTTCCTGACCCTATAGTGCTCCTTGAACAAAACAAAAGCTGTCAAATTCCAAATCAGTAAATCATTGTGACACTGGCAAGAGCAAGGCACTCCAACAACCTAACCAGGATCCAATAACCACACATTAGGATCAATGACCCAGATTATCTATCTCCACTCAAAGCTGGTATAAGTGGCACTGGCAAAAAGTATACAAGCACATCAGCAATCTCAGTCTAATCAGTCTCACACTAGGATTAGTGACACAGGCTATCTTCCAATTCCACACAGGCTCGGCAAGGATAAAGCACCCCGTATCAGTGATGATCTATCTCCCTCAGTACCTGCAGTCAAAGTGTCAGGAAGTACAGATAATGTTGCTGCTCCTCCTTTTTCCCCCATTTTTATTTCCCTTCTGGATTAGATAAGAGATGCAGAAAACATCCTTTGCCAGACAACTTGTCCATCTTGGCAAGCAAAACTTTTTATTGGCGACTTGTCATATGCTCGGTTTTAATGTTAGCATGCTTCCGAGATACAGAATGCGTACAAACAGCTAATCTGTCCAAATTCCCCTGAATCTCAATTCATACAATACCGAATGCTGAAGTCTAGTTTTTAGTCATTAGTCATTGGTCATTTACACCGTAAAATGTTTCCATTCAAAGAAAACCAAAATATGGCTGCGCCTATTTAGTAAGTGTTGACAAGGAGATACACTGGGAAAAAAGATTATTATATGTTTACTATCATATTTTTATATGTATGTACATTATTTATAAATAATAGGCACAGATGCTATAATAGAAATCATATTTTATTTAAAATAATGCTACAAATTGCTTACAATTTTACTTTGAATGCTGTGGCATTTTGTTTTTGTCATTAATAATTTTTACATTACCTGTGAGATGTTACAAACTATAGGAATTTTGTGTTTGTTTCCTTAGACACATACTATATATATACTGTTATACATATATCTACTGAAGACTTACGTCTGTCTTCTGTCCGTACTCCCACCTCTGATGCTCGCCTTCAAGATTTCTCGCTTCCCTCCTCCGTTAGATGCTCACCCAGTCTCCACTCCTTCAAAAAATCGTTAAAAACCCACTTCTTCATAAAAGCGTATCAATTAAACTGTTAATAGCTCCTGACTGATTCCTCTTCTTCAACTGTCACTAGTCTAATACTATCCTTATCTTTTTGTGTCATTTTACCCCACTCCCTCTAGCATGTAAGCTCATTGAGCAGGGCCCCCAACCCCTCTGTTCCTGTGTGTCCAACTTGTCTGGTTACAACTACATGTCTGTTCGTCCACCCATTGTAAAGCGCTGCGGAATTTGACGGTGCTCTATAAATATCATAATAATAATAATAATAAGATATATATATATATATATATATATATATAGTGCATGCTCCACTGTAATAAATTGCTGCTCTGATGAACTTGAAACATTACTATTCTTTGCTGTCTGCAATCAAATTTTTTTTCTGGAATCCATTTCAGTGTCATTTTTCAGTGTCTTCATCTCCTAAAGTTGCCAGTGGATAAATTACTGAGCCAATTTCTAATGATTTCCCTATCAGCAGCAAGAACGATCATTTTCAGATTGTACAATTCGTCCATAGATCGCTTGAACACCATTGCAATACTTAAACAAAGGTCAATGACCACTTAAAATTCAATTTCTCTTCTGGTTGAATAAGAAGAGACACATTACAAATAAATCAACACCCTGTGAATGGAGGCTGCTGAAAAATATGGAGGAAGATAAATCTATCCTTTGTCTTTGCTTGCTGTTGATACAGAGCAACATGACAATAAAATACAATACTTTCTCTTCTCCAGATCCATATCATCTCTACGGTGTGAATTTTTATTTTTATATTTTCTGGAAAATGATTTGCAGGTAAAATATTCTTAGTACTCTGTGAGTTATAAACCTTTTCTTAAACATCCATAGATCCCTAAACCACTATTTTTTTTTTTTTTAAAGTTTATAAGTTGCTGTGTATATAGAAATCATGATTGACTGGTTAGTGCAGTGTTACTAATGTCACTGCCTTACAGCCTTAGAACCAGGTACCACACAACCATCAAATATTCTTAGGAGGATACAAGAGTGTCATAACTAGAATTACATGGACTACACAAAACATCAACCATGAGCCACGAGGAAGAAGAAATTCCCATACTCACAGGGTGGGATCTTTGCACTGCCATTGCATATAAAAATTACAGTAAGTAGGAATACATTTTCCTTTTTCCGGGCCATATCCATGGCAGCACAACAATGGGTAATACCCAAGTTATGACCAAGGAAGGGAAAGAAATACACAAGACTTCAAAATCATGAATGCAAAGTGACGACACACATCTCAATAGAAATTAAAAACTGATTGCCCACTATTGCCACATTATCAAATTGACCGATTCAAATGTACCACAAAATTGTCTGAATAAATATTGATTGAGGACCAAGCAGCCATTTTATCTGTAAGTTCCAGGGAAACTTGGCCACTGATGCTCAAGAGGGAGAAAGAGCACTTGTGGAGAAGACCTTCACAAATGGCCAAGACTATCTGTCTGCTGATGGCTAACATAGAGGCTTGAAGACTTCCTGGTCCATTAAGAAAGATAAACAGACTGTCAGAATAAAGCCAGATAGCAGATCTATAGAAATAGATCCTAAACCATATATCTAGGACAAGAGGAAAAAAGTTTAATTACTCAGTCTTCATTCTAATCAATAGGCTTTTAGAGCTTGATTAATAATGTCTTCATTAATACGTAGAAAATTCCATTTTATGACAAAATTCAGGAACAGATTGGGAATTATCCTATATTGTAAAAGGCAATAAAGGGTTCTATACATAATTGTGCTTTAAGATCTGATATCCTTCTGCCTAATGCTAATGTCATAGATAGAGCTAACTTAATATTAAGCAATTGTGGAGAGATAGAGTTTCATGATTAAAAGGTGCAGATGGATCCCACAGGCCGTGACTTCCTCTTCTCGTTATTAATGTTTCTCTCAATATTAATTATTCTTCCACTTCTAAAGCCTATTGATTAGAATGAAGACTCAGAAATGAAACAATCTCCTATTGTCCTAGATATATGTTTTAGGATCTATGTCTGTAGATCTGCTATCTAGCATTCTTCTGATAGTCTGTCTGGACCAAGAGAGGTCTATACAAAAACATGCTTACATTCAAAATGCACAAACATGAGGATCTGTGTGCACTGTGGCTCCCTTGGAGAATTGGTAATATATGTACCATTTTTAAAGAAAATATGATTGAGCAGGCAAAACACATTTCTTGTATTTCTTATGGGATTCATATTCAATTGTAGGTTAAAACAGAATGGCACATTCATAAAACAAAACATGGCAACAAAGAAAAAAAAATTAAATGGCCCCTGTTCAAAAGTCTGCATCCCATGCACAGCCTTCGTACAGAAGAATGCAAATTATCTGCTAGTAATTTCTGATAACATGCTGCATTCATCTTGCCATCAATTTTCACAAGATTCCCTGTGTCTTTAGAGCTCACTCCCTCCCCTCCCACCCCCCCCAAAACATCAGTGAGCCAAGTGGTATATTTGGGTTTTGTGCTGTCCTAGGCATAACAAAACTCAGCTCAGGCACCCCCCATCCCTTCTAAATTTCACTTCCTGTAAAAAAACAACTCGCTCTCTGCCTTCACTGATGCATACACTGACATACACTCACTGACAGATACACAGTCATTGTCACACACACTGTAATCTATGCATACTTTCACTGAAACATATACATTCACTGACAGACAGACACGCACACTCACATTCACCAGCAGACACACTAACTGACACACGCATTTACTGACAGATACACATACACACTCACTGACAAACACACATACACACTCACTGACAGACACATATACACTCAGTGTCAGAGACACACATTCTCTAGCAGACATACACATTGACTGACTGATACACACTCTTAGAGACAGACACGCATACACACACTGACAGACATACACATTCACTAACAGACATACACACTCTCACTAACAAACACACACACTAACACACTCACAATTTTTTTGGTGTACATTTTGGTGTCTTCTTCCCTGGGGTCCAGTCGGGCTGCACCTGGGTGGGATGGCAGGCAGGCAGGCTCATAGTGAAGGTGGCGAGGGAGCAGTGATCCTCCAGTTCGGCCCCCTCACGTGCCTCTTAGCGATGCTAGAGCCGGAGTGACTTCATATTCCGAAAGTGCTGCCCAAGGCAAATGTCTTGTCAGTCTCGCAATAAACACACAGCTCAGTGAGCCAGCACCATGCTTCACAGTGGGGATGGTATTCTTTTCACTATTGGCCTTGTTAACCCGTCTCCAAACATAGCACTTATGGTTGTGATCATAAAGCTCTAATTTGGTCTTGTCACTCCAAATTACAGTGTGCCAGAAGTTGTGAGGAGTGTCAAGGTATTGTCGGGCATATTGTAACTGGGCTTTTTTGTGGCATTGGCGCAGTAAAGGCTTCTTTCTGGCAACTTGACCATGCAGCTCATTTTTGTTCAAGTATCGTCATATCGTGCTCCTTGAAACAACCACACTGTCTCTTTTCAGAGCAGCCTGTATTTCTTCTAACGTTACCTGTGTTTTGTTTTTTGTATCAAGAACAGTTATTCTGGCAGTTGTGGCTGAAATCTTTCTTGGCCTACCTGACCTTGGTTGGTATCGAGAGATTCCAAAATTTTCCACTTGTTAATAAGTGATTGGACAGTATTGACTGGCATTTCATGGCTTTGGATATCTTTTGATATCCTTTTCCATTTTATAAAGTTCCATTACCTTGTTACGCAGATATTTTGACAGTTCTTTTCTGCTCCCCATGGCTCAGTATCTAGCCTGCTTAGTGCATCCATGTGAGAGCTAACACACTCATTTATACAAAGACACTAATTGCAATTTAAAAAGCCCCAGGTGTGGGAAATTAACCTTTAATTGCCATTTTTACCTGTGTGTGTCATCTTGCGTGTCTGTAAACTTTTGATCTGTGCCATTTGTGTGATTTCTGTTACCATCATGATTTTAAAAGGAGTCAAACAACTATACAATAATAAATGATTTCATATGATTACTACCCTTCAATAAAATATTTTTTTCGCATGATCAGTCATATTTTCAAAATCAATGCCAAAATTTCACGATTTCTGCCTGTGTATACAAACTTTTGAGTTCAACTGTAATTGCAATCTAAACCAGAAAAATAGAAACAGTGCAAACAAGAGTTTTTAACCCTTTAAGGACCAAACTTCTGGAATAATGGGGAATCATGGCATGTCACACATGTCATGTGTCCTTAAGGGGTTAATGAAGGAAAATACAAAATACAAATGTTTCAGGTCACAGCCACTTTCTCAAAGTTACGCAAAAACACTTGCCCCAATATATAACAAGTTAATATGAATCCTCCTACCTATGTTCAGCAAATGCATATGTAAGATACACTTGAGGAGCAAACACCACCAGACATAAGATTGTGGCTTGGAGCCCAAAAGAATCACCAAAATCAGTTATCAAACCCTTCAGATTGCTGCATTACTATAGCAGAATTTGCAACCGAAGGCAGGTAAATTTCTGAAATTGTGTCACTACCCTGAGCATGCTTGTGACTTGGTTTTGAGTATAAAAGGGGTAAAAAAATAATTTGTCTGCACTAGACTGAAATTAGTGATAAATAAATCTAATTTAAAGGACAACTATATAGTCAGGAACACAACCTGACCCTATAGAGCTAAAATCAGCATTTAGATCCCAGTTCAGATAGGGCGAACTTTCCAGAGCTACTTCGGGGCACTCTACAAACATTCTCCCAAGCCACTGTCAAGTGACTCTGTGAACCTCACGGCCACTACCACGTTCCTGGACAACCTAGAGCTCCCCCCTCTATCCTAGGAAGCTAAAAATGTGATAGAGGCAGAAGTTACAATAGAGGAAATGTTCACGGCCCTCAAAGCCTTCAAGCCGAATAAGAGCCCTGGCCCAGGAAGATATATATAACAAAGAATTTAGCCTTATTCTACTACCACACCTTACAAGAGTGCTTAACGCCCTGCTGAAAAGAGATACATTACTGTAAGACATGGTAACCACGCATATATGCCTCCTCCCAAAACCAAACAAGGACCATAAAGAACCAGAGCACTGGTTCTCAACATGGAACTTAAACTGCTAACCAAAATAATGTCCAACAGACTGAATCCGTATCTAGAATCAATAATTCACCCTGGCTTCATTTCAATAGGCCGGCATCAGATAACACCCGCCGAAGCATAGACCTGATATGGCTGGCACAACACAGGAGAATCCCGATGGCAGTCATCTCACTTGATGTGTTTGATCGCATTCTCAGGCCTTTCCTATACCAAACTCTCTCCAGATGTGGATTCCCGGCACCATTCTTCACATTTCTCCAGGCCATTTACCATAACCCACAAGGAGCACTCCTCCTCCCAAACATAACCCCGTCACGATTCCAAATCTCCAACAGCAATCGGCAGGGATGCCCCCTCTCACCCCTGCTCTTTGCTCTCTCCCTTTGAACCCTTACTACGGGCGATGCGCACCAACCAGGGGGTAGACGGCGTGAGAGTCCGAAATTAGACTTACAAAGTAGATGCTTACGCGGATGACATTCTATTGACCTTAACAAACCCGATAAATCCATAGCAGCTGCACAGACCCTCGTTTGGACCTAAAACAAAATCACAACTCCTACCGTTCCACATGGAAAGACCGTGGCTAGAGCACTTAAGAGACCAATTCCCTTTATGTATCTGTCACTCAACCATAACCTACCTAGGTATTCAGCTAAAATATGACATGATGAACCTCTATGACACAAACTATATCCCCTTACTGTGTAAAGCACATCATGACCTTACGTGATGGTGAGCCCTGGGGATCTCTTGGTTGGGGCGCATTGGCTCAATCAAAATGAATCTCCTGCCTAGATTCCTATACATTTTTCATATTCTCCCCATACCATTCCACAAACCAGACCTCAAAGTACTCCAGTCGGCAGTAGACTCCTTTGTCTGGAATGGGCGCAAATCCCATGTGCGGAACAACACACTCTACGTCTCCAAACAATCTGGAGGACTGGGCCTTCCCAACTTTGCACGTTATCTGTCAGCAATGCCCAAATCCAGCAATGGCACCTGCCACCTAAAAAGAAGAAGAGATGGGTGGATCTTGAACACTGTCAGGGTGGCGGTCCGGTGCCCGGGACCCAGACACTGTCCAGGCGGCGGTGCGATGACCGTGATTCAGTATGCCTGATAAGTGGGAGTCTTCAGCGTGAGAGTGGATAGGTCGGGGTCCGGTGCAGGGTAACCGCATCCCCCCGGTCTTGAGCACCAGCGTTTGTGCAGCCACATACCAGAACCCTGATGCAGGTTATGCGGATCCCAGGAACTTGGAGCTTGGAAATAAGCAGACCTCCCAGGAGCTGAATAGGGAGGCCCTGCAGCAAGAATGTATCCAGTACAGAAACAAGGCAAGACTAGAAATAGGCACCAAACATGAAAACAAGACAGAACTGATAAAACCCAGAACCAGAGAAGTATAGGAAGCTAAACCCAGAACATGTACACAATACATAAGGGAAACATTAACATAACATGGTCAGGACAAGACAGAACTGTACATGGACTGGGAATACAAACTAAAACAAGACAAGATAAGATAGGCAAAACAAGAGGAGAAATAACTAAGTACTATATATGAAAATAATGAGGATTTAGTGACATTATATCATTATACATTGCATAAGCCTGCCAACAATGCCAATGTACCCCATATCTGGCAGGTCCTACTCTGCCTAATGTATGCTAAAAGAACCATAAAAAACTCATAGTACTTACCTGCAAGAAAGGACAGAAGGCTTGAGCAACTGCCTACACTCTCCAACTGAAACAAAAGGAATCATGGAAAAGGAACGGGTGTGGCAACATAAAACAAACATTTAAATGAATCCTGGAGACTGGAAATTCCAGGAACGGAATGCAGGAATGAACCCAGAAAACCCAGCATAAAGAAAACCACACATGGAATAGAAAACCATAAAAACCAAGAAAAACTAAACAAGAATTGTAAAAAGAGTACTAGATACCAGAAGCCATTGCCAGAATGATCCGCAACTAGGAACAGGATGTGACAAACACATAATGTTCGGATGGGACAACCCATCTCTATATATGTGGCTCCCCAGACCGCACCGACCCTTACACCCACTAACATCTCCCACCATCACCTATTCACTAGACCTATGGGACAGAGTGAAGGACAAGTTTGAACTGTCATCCTTTCTGTCCCCTATGACACCTATCTGGAGAAACAAGCTCTTCACGCGTGGCCTTAAACTGATTCACTTTGCTAACTTCAAAAACATTTCAAGGTTAGGTCACTTATACCACAATAACAAAATCATTGAATATAATGACTTACCAGACAAAAACACCTTCACAACATTTGACTACTTCAGATACATGCAGCTTAGAAGTTTCGCGTCCACCCCCATTATCCAACAAGCTGGCATGGCCCCTTTAAAACAATTCAAACTGGATTGCATGAGACATCCTTCGAAGAAGGGGCACATCTCTGTGACCTATACACCGCATTAGTGACCCATACAACACAAATAACGCTACCTTATATCACAGCATGGGAAACGTACCTGGGCTCCACCAATGAATCCTCCAACTGGGCAGACATATGGGAAGCAAAGGCCTCCTTATCAATTTGTGTGACTCACAAGGAGCAGGCATACAAAATGTTATTCTGCTGGTATTTAATACCCCAACGCCTAGCTACCATGCACCTAGCACCTTCCAACCAATGCTGGAAAGGTTGCGGAGAAGTGTGAACGTTCCTCCACTGTTGGTGGACATGCCCCAAACTAAAACCCTTATGGCTAAGCATCACCGCATTGATCTCCAGACTACTAGATAATCCTAGCCCCTTGGACCTTTGGATGCTATTGCTCTCCAAGCCCCTGGATTCTTTTACCAGAGCAGAGAACAAGTTAATTGCACGCATAGAACTAGCAACACGACGAGCAATTGCCGAATTATGGTCGACACTGCACATACCCTCAAAAACCACCATTGCCAAAAAGATACAGGACAGTGCAGACATGGATAGCCTAACCTCTCAGATTTACGATACACCCAAACAGTTCCATAAGACCTGGGACCCATGGATAAACAGAGACATCACAGTACCCTGGTAGGGGCTACACAGTTTACTGATAAATGGACTAGTCCCAGGAATCTACCCCACTAAGGCAGTGACAACACAGCCTCTACTACTACCCTCAATCCTTCCCCCCCATCACCTTATCCCGGGGGGAGGCAGTGGGATCCTAGGGACCGGGTGATGTTTCTGACCCACCAACTGCTCTTTACACCCCTGTTCTTACTCAACTTCTGGCCCTCTGGCCTTTCTCTTCCCTTCACCTCCTTTTACCTTATGCAGGACGCACACACACTTGCTCACACAACCACTGACTGAAACGGAACCTAACACTGAGCACAAGCATCACAATGACAACAAGCATGCATACTGACAACTCGACCTCTTACAACATGCCACATTGGGAAATCTCTAATAGGGCACGCAACAGCACTACAATACAGGCACAATGAACCTGGAGGACTAACCATAACAGTCGCAGGTAGACAGGCAGGACTACTCTAACATCAGCTGCAAAGCACCTTTCACAAGCCTCCTCCCTTCCCAACAAGCACCTGGCTCTACAGACACAAATAAAGCATATAAAATGACATCCTCTTAGTAAAGGGTCAGCTGGACGTAATGTATACCATGCGCACCGAACTACCGGTACCTGTATTACGCTATCCAGGATGACCGCCTATGTCGGGAGCAACCTCAAAAGTGTATTCCTGTACACCCCCTTGTATGACTTCTGTAGAAACTGTTCATGCTTTCTACTACCTTTGTACTATGTCTAACATTTGTAATTTTACTCATATAGAACAAAACAAAAATATAAATAATAAAAAAAACATTATTTAGGTGACTTGTCCCCTATTAACCCCCTTTAAAGGTAATTAAACTCACCTTATTTACAGCGTCGCACAGGAAATCAGATTTTTAGCCAATTGTCTGAAATCAGCTAGCAGGCGGGACAGGACTGGGCAAAATGCCTGCTTGACCAATTAGCACCTCCTTGAATCAGTGCATCTCTATGAGAAAAATCCAGCGTCTCCATGCAGAGCGTGTAGATATTGAATGGCAGTGCTGCACACTGCACACTGTGCAGCACTGCCCCAGAAAGCACCTCCATTGTCCAGCTGAGGGGTAGCCACTGAAAGTGTCCCTAGGTGGCAATGTAAACACAATCTTTTCTCTGAAAAGGCAGTGTTTGCATAAAAAAGCCTACAGGGAATGATTATATTCACTAGATCAACTACAATGAACTGTAGTTGTTCTGGTGACTACAGTGTCCCTTTAACTCTTATGTCAAAAGGCTGCCACCACCAAGACAGTTTATAACTGAGGCAGTGGGGGTCTTGGTACTACAAAGAAATAAAATTTACTTTGCAAACCTTTCCCTGGGATCTGGTACCTACCACATTCCTGTACAACCAAAATAATCCTTTTCATGCTGAATTCAGCCATACGGCTTCTACCAGATAACCAATTCACGCATCCACTACACAAATCACATTTAATAACAATATTTCTATATTGTGAAAATAAATTATGCATGCTCAGCGTGACGTACCAGATATATTATACCCTTCAAGAAATAAATCCAAAAAAAGAGATTTCCTTGATATTTGAAGTCACAGTAAAATGCAAACCCTGCGACCATAGCACAATGTTCATTCTATTTTCTGTCAGTTGCTGTCAATCACAGTTCTAAGCCTGCATTTGTCTTCATGCTATGCATGTTTCTGTACAAGATACACAAGTCTATAATTTGTTTGCAAATATTCATTCAGTTGTTTGAATAAAATACTTATACTGCAGTCATTTATTCACATGAAATCCGACTATGATTCAATCTAAAGTACTTCAATATTTCTCACCCATCAACCAGCGATAATGAATTGCCACAAGATTCATGAGTTTGGATTGCTTTCCTGAGTTGTTAGGATGTTCCCAGATTAAGATGGTTCCTGTCACCTATTCCTTCCTAAAGTGCATTACGAATAATGAATGTCGTATATTTTAACTCATTAACTAAAAGCAAATATTTGATTTCTGCTCACCAGCAATCACTTAATACCTTTTAAGATCTTCCTGATTCATTTAAGAACCTCCATAGAACTGTAAATGTTAATTAATAATCATATGATCTTGATGATGATGTTCTTGGGAAGTAATGTCCATACAGCTGTCACCGCAATTTTATGGCTTCTGGTAATTATATAGCAGGCATTGTTCAGTGATCTGGAGAGAGGAAACTATTTGATACCTACTATTTAACAGGCTGATAACATTAGTGTATCAGAAGGGAGAATACATTTATTATTAATAGTACTCTTAAAAGGGGAATCACTGAAGGTTCTCTAGGGTTATACATCACTGTTATGCGCACACTAAAAAAAAAGTAGTTCCATTTGGTTTGGATTATCTGAATAAAACATTTTTGATTGAAAATTTTTAGGCAAACCAAATTTTGCTTGCGTTCAAAACAAGGAGTCTAATTTATTTTATTTTTTTAAGGAAATTTAAAAGAAATAAAAAATAAAGAAATAACCTATGGGATTCATTATGAACCCCATATTAATAATGGAAGTTTGAATAACACTAATAACAGTGAGCACCCATCTCAGGGTAATTACAACTACTGACTGGGCAGCTTTTGCTTTCAATTTTTTGCTTTCAATTTTTTATTTTCCAACTGATTTAATATTTTATCTGATTTAATATAGATTTAATATATATATATATACTTTTAAAATGATTAAATATTAGGAAAACTATTTTAATTTTTGATATATCAATATTTTTAGAGAGAGATATTTATATTTTTTAGGGAGAGAATTTTTTTGATATGTAAACAAGCTGAAAAAATATTTGGAAAGGTTTATCCAAAAAAAAAAACATATAAAACATTTTGGAAAGCTTATCCAACACTATTAAATCAAGGCCTGACATAATTACACTTCTCTATAAGTGTAGGGATCTATGTGTCACATATTCATCCGCTTATAGAAATGTGGTTAATGACATTTACTGTCCACACAGGAAAAGTTGTGCCGAGCAGCAACCTAATCCACAGAAGGGTTAATGCTGAGCAGTAATTGTGCAAATGAAACCTGGTGTCATGTATTCATCCGCTTAGAGAAAAGTGATTCATGAAATTTACTGTCCACACAGGAAAAGTTGTGCCGAGCAGCAACCTAATCCACAGAAGGGTTAATGCTGAGCAGCAATTATGCAAATGAAACCTGGTAACTGACTTTGGGGTCAAAGGCCGGTTACAGCCTATCAGAACTAAAGGAGGGGTATTTAGGCCCAGTTCTCAGCCTGCTCAGTGCCCTGTCGTGGTTTCCCTTGTGGTTGTCTGAGAGCGCGTTCCTGTTTATAGTTTTCTACCTGGTTTTTGACTTTGGCTTTGTTTATTGACTTCTCTATATTCTGGTATCCTGACTCCTGGCTTTCCTCATCGCTGTGTCCCTTTCTGTGTTCCCTGACCTCGGCTAGTATTTTTGACTATTCTTTGTACGTTAAATCCGGCCATTCTAAGGACCGGTAATACGTTACTTATTTGTCATCCGTGCTGTACAGTTCTACATGCTGGATCAAACAGTAATCCTGACACTATGTTCCTTTGGGGTTAAGCCCCAGCTGTTTCTGGAACCTAGAAAGGCCCCCATTGTGGACACTATAGGCACCCAGAGCACTTCAGCTTACTGAAGTGGTCTGGGTGCAATGTCACTTAACCCTACAGGGTTTTAGAGAATCTGCAATAATTACCTTGCAGGGTTCAGTCCCCCTCTAGTAGCTCTCTACAAGACAGCCACTAGAGGGATTTCTGGGTGCTTTTTGCCTTCTAAATGACGTTGAATGTCACGCTCAGCATGCAGCAGCACTGGAATCCCCATAGGAAAGCACTGAAAAATTCTTTCCTATGGGGAAATCCTAATGCAAGCACTGCTGTGGAGGAGCGTGGCAGAGTCTGACCCTGCGCTGAGGGACATCAGCGCTGGATTCAGATGAATGACTGAAGCGGTTTTAGCCCCTTCAGCGACGTGGGAATGGAGGCAGGAGGGGGGCACTGAAGGATTCTGTAGTGCCAGGAAAATGGGTTTATTTTCGTGGCAATAGAGAATCCCTTTAAACAGGACCTTGTAGAATATCCTATGTAGATGATACATTCTACATTCATTTTACTGTAATTTTGATTTGTATCTTTAGTTGCAAAAATAAGAAATATAAAATATCAAGTTAAATGAAGTTTAATCCATCATCATATTTTTATAAAGCTATTTAGAGAGCAAATGTAAGTAAAGTTCTGTGTAATATATTGACAATTTATGAATCACATAATAGAAATAATGTTCATTCTTTATTAAAATATTTCTGCAGAAAGCATCTACAAAGAGTCTTTGTTGTACACTGCCAGAAGATCTGCTGGTAGTTTGGTAGCACAGTAAGGAACAACAGTCACATTGTGACATGCAGTTTTTAATGTATTTCTAGACTATATATATAAAACATAATGCGGGTGGGGGTGGGGGGTTGCCAAGAGACTGATGGAGATGGAGGTGTCGGGATGTAGCTCTGAGTCCAGAGGCTCTGTACTACATGGTTTCACAGCCTTTATAGCAGCCCTACAGACTGCAAACATCAAGTTTGGCAGGATGGCACACAAGGGGCTGAAAAAACATAAAACATTATCAGTTACATATTCAAATATCTTCTCTCTCATCTCCCACAGAAAGGGCACAAGATTGCACTGACAAGCTGCCATCACCATCCTCCTTCTCTGACAAAAGTTATATCACATCAATATCAGCACTCTTGACTGACACATCTATACAAAAAATGCTAAACAAGCGAAAGTCCTTGTTGAGGGTGGATTTGTCTAAGATGTCAAATTACATCAAGGCTGACATTCAGGCTATAGAGGAAAATCCTACTCAACTGGAACACAAAACTCCCTATTCGGCCACGGAAGCCGATTTTTTTTAAATTGGAAGGCAACGTTTAGACGTCGAGCACTGTGAATGATGGCACAACAGAAGGATTGGAGGCATACCGAACTTCAGAACTAAACAATTGTGTAACTCACCTGTTCTATTCTCTTGCTCCAGACATTCCAGAGCAGAAATTACTCCTGGATCACATTTACAGATTACCAAAGTCCAAACAATGTGATCACAAAACTTCACTACTTTACAGCAAAAGAAAAAGTGATGCAAGTCTCAAGAATGCATGGATCCCTAACTGGATGCTTTGCTGACATAAAATTGTTTGTTGACCTCTTCTCACACCACACACAATAATTAAGAAAAAAGCTTTTGCCTTTATCACAAAGGCCTTGAGAGAGGTCCACCTCATCCAGAAGTAGGGCTTCTCAGTGAGGCCGATTGTAAAAAGGAATGGAACAGAGATAGTGATCTCAACACCAGAGGATGACCTTAAAATACTGTGCTGATGGCACAACTTAGCTGCCATGGAGAATTTAGCCAAAATATCACTGCCTAAAGCCCCAAGTAAACTACAACCAGACTGGTAGAAAGTTGCCACATCTAAGTGACTAACTTATTGACTAACTTGGACTACCTGGTTTAGCTTAATTCTCTCTCATGGTAGTGCTGTTGGAGGGTGGTAGGAGATACCCAATGCTCAAACGTTCGTCTCATATCTTTACTAAATAGTGGCTAAGTTGACTAAATTGTTCCTTTTTGAACAGGCTATTGATTCAATTTGTTTTCCCAACAACTCTAAAATCTGGCATAACTATACAATACTTCATCAGCACGGGTCTTCACTTACGAATGGCACCTGCCAAGGTTGCCCACTGTCTCCTTTTTATACTGTCCCTAGTAGTAGCGCTTGCTTAGAAAGCATGTCCAGTCCCCAAAATCCAAGACATTCCTATCAAAGACAGAGATAATTGCTTGTCATTATTTGCAGGTGATATTATATTGACTCTTAGAAAACCAGATAGCTCAATTCCTGCACTCCTACATCTCCTGCAAAAATACAGCCCTCCTACATCTCCTGCAAAAAATACAGCAACATTTCCTTCTACAAACTTAACCAGGTGAAAACTCAGGCACTCCCAATAGCTTTGTTGATACCCAAATCTCAACACATCACATATTTGGGTATTAAATTGCCTAAAATCATCCATTTAATATGTCAATATAAATATAACCCATTAGTGCAGGCGTGTAGAGAAGAATTAGCTAAATGGAAAAATGCACTACTTAACCAGGCAGTAAAAATCAACACAATAAAAATGATGACACTTCCTGGATTGGTATATATATTAAACTACTACCAATTGCTATCCCTTCCTTATTTTGCAAAACTATTCAAAAACTATTTAAAGGGACACTATAGTCACCTGAACAACTTCAGCTTAATGAGGTTGTTCAGGTGAGAACTATAGCTCCCTGCACCTGTTTACATTGAAAGCTAGGAACAACTCCAGTTGCAGTCACTCAGAGTGAACCAGAGGGACTTCGGAGTTGATGGAGGCATAATATGCCTCCATCCACTCAGATCTGCTGTGCAGGAGCATCCTGTGATCCAGTATCTCCTCCCACTGCATGCAAACACTGAACTTTCCTCATAGAGATTCATTGATTCAATTTATCTCTATGAGGAGATGCTGATTGGCCAGGGCTGTGTTTGAATCATGCTGGCTCTGCCCCTGATCTGCCTCCTTGTCAGTCTCAGCCAATCCTATGGGGAAGCACTGTGATTGGATCAGGCTATCACATGTCAGCAGACTGCTTGTTTTTCCTGAGTCTAACAGCATGCAGATTTACAGCTTCTGGCTTGAATACAGTAGGATTTTTACTATATTTATGGAGGCATGAGGGGCCCAGGGGGGCTAGATGGTTGTATTAACACTATAGGGTCAGGAACACATGTAGTTGCACTGGTGACTATAATGTCCCTTTAATGCCTTTTTCTGTGGAAAAAAGGCCCTCCTTGCTGCAAGCTATAACTCCCCTATACTTACCTAAAGGCACAGTGCAATGAGTAGACATGGATGTATAGCAAGAGTTGGCTACTTCTATATTAAATACTCTTTGGACCCCCAAACACGTTCTACAGATTCAATGAGAATTTTTCCCTACCTCTGAAATCACTGTAAAGATTTGGGATCATTTTCTTGAATCCCTTAAACTAAATCAACATTTTCTGCATGTGGTGCCAATATCAGCTCTACTGGCCATATCACCATGATTATCACTACATAAATGGATTGCTAAAGTTAGAACAATTACTAATAGATAGGAAAATTCTACCTTTTCTGTAATTACAAGAAAAGTATTGTTTACCCCCAAACTATATTTTTCCTTATCTACAACTTAAAAATATTGTTACATCTCAAGTAATAACACCAGTTCACCCTAACCTTCTACTAGGGGTGCATGTGCCTAAAACTCTTTTGGTGTGCAACAAGTCACTGGAAGACATTACACCAAACACAACACACACATTTGTGAGATGCTGAGAACTGGAGACTGGCCTTCATTTGTTGGCAATAAATTGGGTACTGTCTATAAATGTCCTAGAGCAGGAGTGCCCAAAAGGTAGAGCCCCAGATGTTGTAGAACTACAACGTCCATGATGCTTTGCAGGCATTTAGAATGGCAAAGCATCATGGAAGTTTAGTTTTAAA
Organism: Pelobates cultripes; assembly: GCA_933207985.1. Taxonomy (NCBI): domain Eukaryota; kingdom Metazoa; phylum Chordata; class Amphibia; order Anura; family Pelobatidae; genus Pelobates; species Pelobates cultripes. The sequence continues at coordinate 33,486,609 of OW240912.1, read as the reverse complement.
ACATCTGGGGATCTACCTTTTGTGCACCCCGACCCTAGAGGCTAGCACTAGCTGCTATCATCATATCGAAGCACATTGTAAACTAGTTTATCACTGGTCTTTAATACCAAGTAGACTACACATAATGAATAACTCCATTCCCTCTCTCTGCTGGAGATGCAAAAGATATGAGGGTAGCATGGCACACATTTCCTGGTCTTGCACGGCACAGCAGCAATTTTAGAAAGAGATGACCCAGCTGATGTATTTCCTGTTTGTCCAGCCTCCTCTATATGACCTCTACGGTTATCTGTTATTAGTCCCACAAGTCTATCCCTTCCACTCAAAGGTGTTAGGCTCCCTTATCTTTCTATCAGTGAGACAACTAATAGCACTCATATGTAAACAGCCCTTGAGACCCTCCCTATATAATTTAATAGAAAAAATTAATTTAGATTTGACATATGAGAAAATGGAAGTGAAAACAGTCACCCAAAGATATTATTTTACATGAATATACCTTAACTCACTAAACATAAAATATACTGGTAATGATCATATTTGTATGATGTCTTAGAAAACAACGTGGCTTCATGTCATTGGAGTTTTATGTTGTGCTTTCCTTTCTCTTGTTTTAGTTTGCTGATGTACAACTGCATGCTGTTATTGCTGTTAGTGGTAAACTGCATGTATACCTGTCTAAACTGGAAATAAACTATATGTTTTTTAAAAAAAACAAAATACTTTCTATAGACAGCTGTACAATGCTGGAGTTTGAAGGGTTCAGCGAATGCCTTACCGATACACCGGTCGTGGGGAGTGGCGATCCAGCAGACTACCATAGGTCCAGCTCCTGTAGATTTACACAGCCAGCATGCGCATACCCCTTTTTGTAATGTGGTGCAACCATGCTCTGATGATGTTTTGGTTTGGTTTTTTTTCAATACACCTCCCAGCCTAAAAAACTCCCAAAGGTCAAGTGAATCTGTTGCGGTTTATCATTGACCCAGTAGTGCAATTATACCATTTTGAATTAATGTTATTAACCCTGTCATTCTCAACTACTCTTTGGAGTACCTAACATCTGGACTTTGCTTTGCTTCCTCCCTGCTAACATATTATACCTGGCTACTATGTGCGGGATTGTCCCTGAGGCCTCTTTGCATTATTCTGGATGATCTACCTTCCAATTTTTATGGGAATCTTAGCTTTCCTGTAGAGCCCTCAATGTGTACATCACATAAATCAAGTTTTACAAGTTCTGCCATTCAATGCCTAGGATGCTGAAAATGATTAGACTTTTTCAGGTAAGCATTAGCTTTTCGATGTGAGGTCACAGTTGTTTTCCGTGATATGCTAAAATATATGGTGGAATATCAGCAGCTATAGCGATCGTAAACTTGTCTCATGCAGTGCTAAGGAGACATTATGCAGGTAGGAAGATTATAGATAAAATTAAATAAATAAACATTTCACTGAATGGCCATATGGTGAGTAGTGATGTACCGAACGGTTCGCCGGCGAACGGTTCCTGGCGAACATAGCATGTTCGCGTTCGCCACGGCGTGCGAACATATGCGCGGTTCGACCCGCCCCCTATTCGTCATCATTGAGTAAACTTTGACCCTGTACCTCACAGTCAGCAGACACATTCCAGCCAATTAGCAGCACAGCCTCCCTAGCAGACCCTCCCACCTACTGGACAGCATCCATTTTAGATTCATTCTCAAGCTGCATGCTTAGTAAGAGGAGGGAAAGTGTAGCTGCTGTTCATAAGATAGGGAAAAGCATAGCTAGGTTAGGGATAAGGGTATGCTTTTTTTGGATTTTTTTTTCTATGTAATGTAAATGCACTTAGTTGTCTGCCACTGCTGCCAGCTTCTGTGTCAGGCTCACAGTGCATACCCCTTCCCCAGTCAGTGCCACCAATTACATCTGGTGTCACAATAGCTTGGATTTAAAAACAAAAAACTTTTTTCACTGTTATAGATTGAATAGCAGTCAGTTGTCTGCCACTGCTGCCAGCTTCTGTGTCAGGCTCACATACTGTGCCCATTCCCCAGTCAGTGCCACCAATTACATCTGGTGTCACAATAGCTTGGATTTAAAAACAAAAAACTTTTTTCACTGTTATAGATTGAATAGCAGTCGGTTGTCTGCCACTGCTGCCAGCTTCTGTGTCAGGCTCACAGTGCATACTGTGCCCATTTCCCCAGTCAGTGCCACAAATTACATCTGGTGTCACAATAGCTTGGATTTAAAAACAAAAAACTTTTTTCACTGTTATA